>OY992533.1:36411410-37611410 GCA_963921185.1 Dasysyrphus tricinctus
TGGCAAAAACCAAAAAAACGTTTTTTCAATTTCGATTTTTCCGTAAATGCCAGTAATTGTTCGCTGTTCATAAATGAAGTGTTGAAAGTGATGCAAAACGGTAATTTTGTGTACGCCATGAGTGGCAAAAGTTTACATTTTTTGATATTTTTAAAGGGATAGTATTATTAATGCAGTTGTGAAGGATGGAATAAAATCTAAAAACTGCTTTGCCTATACCGCTAGACACTGATATATTCTCAATGCCTGACCTTGCTATTTCATCTGAGAGCAACTGAAAGTTTGTCTTTCTGAAGTCAAAAGTATATGAACAATCATAAGGGTTAATGTTTTCAGTAAGGTGATTGCTCAAGTCAAGAAAAATATCCAAAGGAGGATGATAGTTATCTATGTTAGTTATTCCGGAACTAGATTCTAGAACCAGAGTATAGATACTATTAGCGTCTGAAAAAACCAAATCGAGAAATAAGTCAGTTGAAATTATACTATCAAGAAGCAGTAACACATTTTGAGAAGAAGTAAAACAAGCTACTTATAAGATTCGTCGTCAGAGGGACCCACTCTATGTGAGGTAAATTAAAGTCGCCAAGAAGTATAATGTTGCTGTTGGATCAAGACATACAAGTCATCAAATTAAATTTAAAAAAATCCAAATACTTATATTTTGCCTTTAAAAAGTTACAGCTTGTTCGAGGTACAATTATCTACGTTTTCACCCAATTTACATCAAAATTAAATTATTTTTTTTTTTGCGAAGATGAAAATAAAAAGCCAAAAAACTCGTTTTGGTATTTTTCTCTCAGTTATCTACAACTTTTCCATATAACTTTTTTAGTTATAGTACCGCGTGGCTTGATGGTTAGTGCGTAGGACTGTCATGCCGAAGGTGTGGGTTCGATTCCCAGCCGTGCCACCTAAAAACAGAAATGTTTTATTCGAGGTACTGCCTCTTGCGAGGAACTGACAAATCCTCCAAGAGTATACTTGTCATGAAAAAGTGCATCTCATTTAGCCGTTCGGACTCGGCAAAAAACTGTAGGTCCCCTCCATTCCTGCCAACAAACACGCACACAGGAATGGTTGTGAGTTGTAAGTCACTAGGCCCTGGTTCTCCATGAGCTGTTGTGCCACCCAATTTATTTATTTATTTATATAACTTTTTTCAATAGAAGGTCTACTTTTGTCAGAAATCGTAAAAGACCCTGTCTTCGCACCGCCCCGCCACCCCACTTTTTCACACCCTCACCCCACTTCCGGTCATCTGCTGCGTGCCAATTTATTTTCCCCCTTTTAACGGGTGATTTTTTAGCTGGTTTGGTTTTGGCAACACTGGTTTTGGCAGCTGTGTTTAGTACCTTGTGTCACTGTCAAACAGCTTCAGTTTGGTTTGCAATTTAACCATGGATCGTCTTACAAATGAACAACGCTTGCAAATTATTGAATTTTACTATCAAAATTCGTGCTCGGTTCGAAATGTTCATCGCGCGCTGCTTCCATTTTATGGTCGGCATTCTCGACCTTCTGAGCAGTCTATTCGGAAGATTGTGACCAAATTTCGCACCAAATTTGCTTTGTTGGACATTAAACCACCAACACGTTTACGTACTGTGCGTAGTGAAGAAAATATTGCGGCCGTATCAGCTAGTGTGACAGAAGACCGCGAAATGTCGATTCGGCGCCGTTCCCAGCAGTTAGGCCTTTGTTACAGCACTACGTGGAAAATTTTGCGGAAGGATTTGGGCGTAAAGCCTTTTAAGATACAGCTGGTGCAAGAACTAAAGCCAGCCGACCTACCACAACGCCGAATTTTTGGTGAATGGGCTCTTGGAAAGCTGGCCGAGGATCCGCTTTTTTATCGAAAAATTGTGTTCAGCGATGAGGCTCATTTTTGGTTGAATGGGTACGTAAATAAGCATAATTGCCGCATTTGGAGTGAAGATCAGCCAGAAGCATTGCAACAGCTACCAATGCATCCCGAAAAAGCCACTGTTTGGTGCGGTTTATGGGCCGGCGGCATTATTGGGCCATATTTCTTCAAAGATGATGCGAACGCTACCGAGCGATGATAACAAACTTTTTTTTGCCCGAAATGGAAGTTCTTGACTTGCATGATATGTGGTTTCAACAAGACGGTGCCACATGCCACACAGCACGCGAAACAATGGCGCAATTGCGAGGCGAGTTTGGTGAACAGTTAATTTCACGTTTCGGGCCGGTCAATTGGCCGCCCAGATCGTGCGATTTGACACCATTAGATTATTTTTTGTGGGGGTATGTCAAGGCTAATGTCTAAAGGGACAAGCCCGCTTCGATTGACGCACTGGAAGCCAACATCCATGCATTCATTCGTGAGATACCGGCCGATATGTGTGAAAGAGTATGCCAAAATTGGACTCAGCGGATGGGCTACCTGAGACGCAGCCGCGGTCAACATTTGCATGAAATTATCTTTAAACATTAAATTGCAAGGTTCAAACTATCGATTCAAATAAATATTTCATTCATTTTTTCGAATTGTTTGTGTTTTTTTTTTTTTTAAAGTTCTAAACCTCTTAAAAAATCACCCGTTATATACTATTGATCCTAATTTTCTTTATCACTCATATACTGCTAATACTTTTTCCAAGTTTTGGTCTGGGTAATTAGATTTCAATATATGGTGCTCTGGGAAATAATTCAAACATGCAGTTTAACTCCGATATTCGAAAGGGTATCAGTACACGAGCCGAAAGCCACATTTTTTACAATAGCACATTTTTGGCCGCCATTTTGTTTTAAATGTTTTTTTTTTTGTTATCAGACTTAACTCACGCATTTTTGACGCTCCGAACAAAAATTGAAGAACGAACTTGTAGGAAATTTAATTGTCTACAAAATATGTTAAGTAACTTTTTTCGATAAGTGCTTTTTAAAAAAGTTACACTGCATTTTCTTAAAAAAAATAGGGATTGATTTTTGTAAATTCATTATATCTTATTTTTTTGTTCTAAAAAAAAATGTCAAGATAAAAGTTATAGTCCTTTCAGTTATCTATATTTTTTGTCTTAACGGTTTTGTTATGCAACTTACCGTTCTCGTCCTGTGGCGCATATTAGTAGTAGAGAACGGTATAGAAAATAGAATCATATATTTTTAACTACTTGACCTCTGCTGGTAAAAAGAAACCTCGAGGTTCGAAAGTAAATAAGTACACGAGCTGAAAACACATTTTTCGCAACTGCCACTAAAAGCATTTAGCCACCATTTTGTTTTTTTATGTTTTTATATCTTCGCAAGTAACTCACTTTTTGTTTATGCCAGACAAAAAAGTTGTAAAACAAACTTGTAGAACATTTAATTTCCAATAAAATGTTTCTTGTTACTTTTTTCTATAAGTACTTTTTTAAAGTTGTACTGCATTTTGTTAAAAAATAGGAGGGATTTCTTTTAATTTATCATACAAAATAAATTTCGAAATAAAAGTTGTTTGTACACCTTTCAATTATCTATATTTTTTGCCTCAACATTTTTCTTATGCGGTATAATTCTGTAACGCATATATGTATATTCAAGGACTGGATGTTTTATTTTTGTTATAATTTTGTTTTGTTATGTGAACAACAAAGAAATAGAATTTGATTTATCATAATTATTAGACTGTTTCAAAAAAAAAGTTTTCTTCCAAGGCTCAAAAGTTTCAGTTAAGCGAAAAAAGATGTCTGTGAAAAGGGCTCTTAAAAATCATGTTTAGACATGACTCATCGCAAATTTCGATTTTCCATACAATTTGTATAGGAGAAAGCTCATGTTTGTATTTGGAATTTTATAACTTAATAATAATGAGTATTTACACTTACCACATACGTTTTTCTTATAGAAAATTGAACTTTCTACAAAAAAGGTCTTCATATGTTTAATCGTAAATCCAGCCGTTTTAAAGTTACAGCCATTCAAACTCATTCGATAAAACTACCTTACATTTATTTAACAAACAATAAAAAAAAAAAAAAAATTAGCATTATTTTAGTAAAATAAATTATTATCAACAACGCTCTTATAGTCTAGGCTTATTAACATATTTTACAATGTTGTAGATCACGCAAAAATCTACAACTTTTAAACACATCATTTTTTAACATAACCCCAAAATTTCCGAGATATTGGCGAAAAACCGTATTTTTTCTTTGTTTTTGTTTCGTATTCTTCATTTTCCCAAAAATAGTTCAATTTAAATGAAACTTTGTGAAAATATATGTTGTAGTGTCTTTAACAACCAAAATTTTTTTCAAGCAAAACCATCGATCAGTCAGACTAAAGGAAAATGACAGAGCATCATTTCCTATTTTTTAAAGTGCATTGAAGAGTTACTGACCATAACATTTAAATAGGAAACCAAGCTGGTTCTGAACCCCCATCCTCAGCAAAGGCTGAGAAAAAATCATGCCAAACTTTGGTATTTGATATCAAAATACATGTACCTATAAAACTTCATACTCAGGTTCTGGTTACACATCCACTCCCAAAATTTGGTGTCGGCTCTTGTACTATTACTTTTGTTTTTCATTTAAAACTGTATGTACTGAAATTAATATTTCTAGCAATATCATTGCGGCATCGGCAAAACTTTTGTATCTGGTCAAATAATAAAACACTGTTTTATGTATTTTTTCCACATAGAATTCAATGGTGTGAGAAGTTTTTGCATTTTCTTAAAATTTTTAACAATTTATCAACCATTATTAAAAAATTACTTGATGTAAAATGATTTTCTTGCTTTTTTCGCATTTTTGTTCGTGGTTACTATATGTTATCATTATTTTATATAAATGCAAATGTAAAAATAAAACTAATGGTCTTTGAATGAACTCCGTACGACGATTTTCTGAAGTACATTTTTCATTTGCAAAAAAGTATTTTTTTGCAAACAAAATTGAATATCTCAAAAAATGATAAATGGTTTTGCTTGAAAAAAATTGTGATAGTTAAAGACACAACAACATATATTTTCACAAAGTTTCATTTAAATTGAACTATTTTTGGGAAAATGAAAAATAAAAAACAAAAACAAAGAAAAAATACGGTTTTTCGCCAATATCTCGGAAATTTTGAGGTTATGTTAAAAAATGATGTGTTTAAAAGTTCTAGATTTTTGCGTGATCTAAAACACTTCTATTGAAAACTTTTCATTTTGGGGTCAACTTTAGTCGGAAAACGCAATAATACAATCTCCCCCCTCTTTTTCACCTCCCAAATCCCCCCTCCAACTCCGCTTCTGGGAATTTTTTTTTACATTCCTTATAACCCTCTTCACCATTTTCAATCGTTAAAAACTGCTGTTAACATGTTTTTTTATAAACGTGTAAAAAGTCTGCACAATTACTGTTTTCGAGAAAATCGAAAGAAAAACAAAAAAATGTTCTATGGGAGATACCAGGGTTTGGGTCTAGGTTATCTTTTAACATGTATTACAAAAACAACATGGAACTAGGTTTCTATCGAGGTTAATTTCAATAACCCAGATAGAGGTTTTCACTCTGACCGGCAGAGGGCTATTTACCATTGTGAATGATGTCAGCGATTTTTCAGCAGTGTTAGGAATAGAGAGGAAAAGAGAAAAGTGTTTACATGATAAACAAATAAACATAAGAAAAAAGAGACTGTTATACTATACAGCACTGTTTCTGCACTTACCCACATCATTTTATTTTCACGCGGCTACCATTGAAACCAATTTTTCGGAAAAAAGGTTTATCATACTCAAATTCTATGGTCACTAAAAGTCATTTATTGAATTTATTTTTGTCTGTGGGCGCATTTTTGAGAATTTTTAATTGGTGGCAAAATTATATTGCAGAAACCGTTAATTTGGGTCTAAGAAAATGAAAAAGAAAACTAATGTGGAGTGCCCAAAAACGCTATGTATACCAAGTTTAAGGAAAATTGACCCAGCCTTTCAGGCTGTAGCCGAGCAGATAGACAGACAGGCAGGCAATCAGAGAGACTCGCAAGCATACAGGCAAACAGAAATGCAGGCAGACAGATAGGCAGACCGACAGAATTGTAAAAGCCACTTTCGTCGTCTTCTGTGTCGTCACGTCAGTCGTTTGATCAAATCTCGAGTCAAATTTTCTTACGAATGCCCAAACTTGCCACATATTGCCTATATGTAATACCCCAAGCAAAAATATTTAAACCGTAAAAAGTGTAAAAATAAAATTATTTCTATGGAAAAAGTATCCAGGTAATAAAAAGAAGGAGTCAGAATTGAATTAGTCCAGTAACCTTGTAGTTTCATAGAACTGAGACCTTGCGTCAGGTCCGGTAGTTCTGATTTTTGCTGAGTTGTTTATGATGTTGGCCTAGTTATAAATCCGATTTTTAGACCCGAGCGCCGAACGCAACATTGGTAAAAATCCAAAAAACCGCGAATTTTTCGCGGTTTTTTCACTTATTGGCCATTTTAATCATTACGCCTTAGTTTCCGAATAAAACATTGCTCTACGAGTTCAACCTTACTAAATTTGCTTCAATTTGAGTCCAAAGCCGGTTCTGTAGACATAACAGTTTCCAAGGGACGGCTTTTCAAAATATAGCAATACAAAAATTAAAACAACAAGTAGTATATAAAACAGTATAATAACAAAAACATGGTCTTTGACATATGCTGCATCAAAGCAATAGAACGTGTGGATTGGGTCAAAAGAAGAAAACAATAGTACTGGATGGGGGTATATCCCCCCGTCTAGGCGGGAGGGGCAATTTTAAGAAAAGTTGACTTCAAATAGAAAAATAACTTTAAAAAAACAATGGTAATCCATCCATTGCTCATCTTAAAGTCAGAAATTCATTCTTTTATTTTATTTTTAAATAAAGTTTCTATAGCTGATAGTTTTTGAAAAATTTACTTTTAAACTTCGAAAAAAATATTAAATAATTTGGAAATTCTAAACAAAAAAAGTCGGAGTCCTTATTCAAAAATAATCCAAAGCTCTTTGGATAGGTTTGTGTTGTTGAATCCCTTGTGAAAAAACAGCTGATGACAGTTGATATACAAAAGCAACTCAAGATAACTGAATTTTTTTTAAGGTTCTAGATAACGTAGCGGTAGGTACTGGTCAACAAGAAAAGGTTTTCAATTTGATGTCAGAAATCAAAAAACCACTCACAAAAAAAGTTGTGAATTGTTTGAAGCAAACAACAATTGGCAATTTACTTATCCATTTTCTTGAGAAGCAATATACTTCTCAAGCATCTTTGAATGTGCCTCAAAATTTTGAAAATATCAATTACCTTACACTTCCTTTTCTGTTGGCAAATACATGCAGGGGGCAAACCATGAACATCGAAAAGAAGCTATCGACCTGGTCCAGAACAAATTATGGACTCCGGCAAAAAATCAGAAGTATTTTATAAAATTCACTATAAAAATTAAAAAATATGTTAGTGGGGGGTATTGCCCAGAGCCAGGGGAGTGCCCTCCCTTGCCCCCCCACCCGGGCGACAATGCTGATCTCTAAATACATACACTATTAAAAAAGTAGAAAAGCTGTAAGTGATCATAAATTATTTGATTTTAAATATCATTTAACTGTATTTAAATACTCTGCACACAAGATTTTTCAAGTGAAATAACATTTATCATAATTTTCATTTTTCTGAATAGCGAAGTACGTAAAACCATAGCTATGGGCTTTAAAATTCAACCAAAAATTTTTGGAGTATTGAATACTGAATGTCAAATAGGTACTGAGTAAAATTCTGAACAAATTCAATAAGAAACTTTTTTCTTTCAATTTTCTTAAACCAATTTAAAGTTTGAAATTATATATATATTTTTTTAAACATTTGATTAGAAAAATAAAATTTTAACAAAATGAGAGAATGGATGTTTATATTTTAGAAAAGCTTTAAATTAATATTGTGTACTGTCGCCTTTGTTTGAGCACCCCCTTGCATTATACCTCCAGCCAAAAGTCCAGCCTATTCAACTCACTTCATTCATGCATGGGAATGATTTTATGAATTATTCATAAGGTTTTTTACCTGAACAATCTTTAACACCTGCATGTAATAAAAATTGGATTTTAAATCCCTATTTTTTGTTGTTTGTAAATGTGAGAAAACCGCATTTATGGACTATTGAGAAGTGTTTTTGTTTCCTAAAATTATTAATTTTTAATGATTGATTTAACACTTTTTTTTATTACTCTGTGCATAAAAAGGGTTTCCGAAAGCAAACATTTTTAGACCTGCATTGCAAGGATTTTATATAAAAGCCAAACTTTGGAGGGGTCAGTATTTATTTAGGATTCTTCACATCTCGAGTAAACAACTCATTTAAGATGTAAAATGGGAGGAGACGCGGAAACCACAATGTTCTGCAATCATCACCTAGTAGTGGCAGTAGGAAATTGCTTCGCATTTGAAGATACCAAAGGGCTGCCTTCAACGTGCATGCCGTCGAGCGGCATTCTCAAACCAGACTTCTTGAAGATAAACCACGGTCAGGACGGCCTAGATAGACAGCAAAACAGGAAGATCTGCTCATAGTAACAACAAGCAAATGAAATAGGCTAAAAAAAAGATGAAGTAAATAAAACACGGATTAATCCGGTGTCCTTGACAACAGGAGAGAAGAAGATTTCAACAGACTTTTATGGAGCGATGAATCCAAGTTCGAGGTATTTGGCACAAAACGGATGATTTTCGTTCGACGCAGTGCTGAACAAAAGATGCTACCTGACTGTTTGGTTCGTACGGTCAAGCACGGATGTGGTTCTTAATGGTCTGGGGATGTTTCTGATATCTGGTTCGAGTGATTGGAAAAATGAACATAAGACGATATTGGAGAACAACGCTTTGATCTATGGACTAAGATTGACTGGCTAAAGGTAGAACTAGAATAGGCGGAAGCTGTCGGAAGCTTATGTCAAAACCGACCGAAAAGTAGCTTCACGAAACGTCAATTTCATAAGTGGCCCATAATGCACTTAAGTGGTTGGAAGTGAACAAAAAATAAATAATTGTTTATTCAATGTTTATTTTCTCATTATACTTTTTCACAGCGCAGAGTGATAGCTTTTAATTATTTATTTTGCAAAACCACTAAAATTCTATGTGATATAAATGAATTAAAAGAAAATTGTTTTGACTTCTCTCATTCATTCATCAAACAGAAAAAAAAAAGTTGAAAACTTTGCACCAAGCGCCAAGTTCTTGTTAGTTTGCTTCCACCATTTTGATTTTGCATTCGCCCACTTACGAAAGAGCGGTCGTTGAGCGCTCTCACTTCCGACGGCAAAAGTTAACGAAAACTAAACGAAAAGTTCCACTTCGCAATTATTGTGCGTCATATAAATTTCTTGTTTTAGCTCGGTTTCGTACGATCACTAGTTTAGTTTAGTTCATTTATTTCATCTAACCGATAATACATTATAACAATAATAATATACTTCTTTACGACTACTAGATACAATACACTTAAGTTGGCTTCCGACTATTCTAGTTCTACCTTAAGGATTCGTATTTTAGTAGTACCGACCCTAAACCAAGACGAAGAAATTTTACAAGTCATGACAATGCCGTCATCGCAATCACCAGATATAAACCCAATAGAGCTGTTTGGTAGGAGCTGGATATGGATAGAAGGTTCGGGATCAATGTAAATCGTCTGAATCTGCACTGTGGAATACATTAAAGGAATGCTGGAACAATATGCCACATGAAACAATTCAAATGTATTAGAATGTAAAGGGTGATTTTTCGATGAAAATTCAACTCAAGCCATTTGTTTGTCTTTTAAATAAATTCCTATGTGTTAAGTACAATATAAAAATATTTTTCTTCTTATTTTTGTTTTATACATGTTCTTCATAAAGTTTGCATACTTTATTTTCAACCAAAATTGGTCCTGTGTAGAATTTAGTTTTCCTTTCATCAATGGATGTGGACTCAAACTTTTATCTTGCAGTACCTAGGAGGTTGAAATTTTGTGCTGAAAACACAATTGATGGAGGCAGAAAAATTTTGTTGGGCCACCCTACTGTATGTGCTAATTGATTTTTTAAAATTTTGTTTCAATCTTAAGTTAATATTCTAAATGGGGCAGATAGACCCCCTCCTATAAATTTGTTCTTGTCTCGACCTAACCTACACTCTTATGCAACTCATCCTGTAAAGTTTGTTTCATGACCATTTTTTATTTATATAGTTTATACTTACTAACTTAAGGTGGCGCTACAGTTTGGGGTGGACCAGGGCTTCAACCAACAAGCTTCTTCCAGCCGGCTCGGTTTCTAGCTAGCTGTCTCCAATTTCGCACGCCAAGTTGGTTGAGGTCCTCTTCAACTTGCGTGTGCCACCTTTTACACTGTCCACCTCTACTGCGCTGTCCCAAGGGGTTAGATTCAAGGACTTTCCCGGCCGGAGCATTGGTGTCTTTTTTGTGGCTAGGTCGGTATCGCTGTACAGCCTGTACAGTTCGTTGTTCAGTTGTTATATCTTCTTCTCCATTCCCCATCTATGCAGACGGGACCAAAAATCACCCGCAGAATTTTCCTCTCAAACGGCCTAACGCGTTCTTAGCCACCGTTTACAGTGTCCATGCCTCTGCACCATACATCAGGACCGGGAGAGAGGGCTTTGCTTCTCAATTGCCTTCTTAGCCCAAAGAAACAGCGATTGGCAAGAGTAATTTTTCGTTTGATCTCAGCACTGGTATCATTCGCTGAGTTTATAGCGGATCCTAGGTAGACAAAGTCTCTGACCAGCTTAAAATTATAGCTGTCTATTCTATAGTGACGTTCTGTCCTAGACGTCGATGTTGGGTGTCCTTTCTTTTTGACAGCATATATTTCGTTTTGCTTTCATTCACCGTTAACCCCATCATCTTGGCTTCCTTCTCAATATACACGAAAGCACCACTTACATCTCATTTAGTTCGTGAGACGTGAGGGTTTTGCACTATTCTTTCAAGAACGATGTTGTAGTAGTCACTTGACAGCGCGTCGCCTTGCCTAAAGCCTTTTTTGATATCAAAGGTGTCGGTGAGGTCTTTGCGTGCATTCTTCATCGTCTTCCTGCACAAACGGACGAGTTTGGGAGGGATGCCAAAACTAGACATTCCTCTATATAGCTCGTCTCTACAGATGCAGTCATGCGCGGCCTTAAAATCGATGAAGAGGTGGAGGGTATCGATTTGAAACCCTTGGTTCTGTTTTTCAAGATCTGCCGTAGTGGGAATATTTGGTCGATGGTGGGCTTCCCTGGCCTAAGGCCACACTGATATGGACCTATCAGGTTGTTGACGAATGGCTTCAGGCGTTCACAAAGTACGGCAAAAAAGGTCTTGTAGGCGATATTAAGTAGACTTATGCCTCTGTAGGTGCAGTCCAGAGGATCGCCTTTCTATAGGATCGGGCAAACAATACTGAGGTTCTATTCATTGGGCATGCTTTCCTCCAACCATATTTTGAAGATGAGCTGGTGCATACTCCTAACCAATGCATCGCCAGCCGCTTTGAATAGCTCAGCCGCAAGGCCATCAGCTCCCGCAGCTTTATTGGACTTAAGTTTTTAGATATATGTAGATACCTTCACTTCGTCGATCACAATGCGGTAAATCTGGTTGGCGGTTGATTGACCAGGAATTCGCCATGTCCCCTTATGTATATCGAGATGCCGGAACTGCGTACTAGCTACCACAACGTTTCGCCCCACAGCAAAGTCGATTAACATGAGGCTGTTATCGGAGGTGGCGTCTTGCAGGCTGTATCTTCCGAATCCGATTGTGTCACCAAAGACGACTTCTCTTCCTAGTTTGGCATTAAAATCATTCAAGACAATTTGAATGTCATAGCTAGGGCATTGCCCATATGTCTTGTCCAGAGGAGCTCGTAGAACACGTCCTTGGTGTCTTCATTTTTCATCTCTGTGGGGACATGCATGCATATCAGGCTTATGTTGGCGAACTTAGCCTTGATGCGAATTGTCATGAGGCGTTCGTTCACATAGTTGAAACTTAAGAGACTTCTTGCCTAAGTCTGCCTCTAACAACAAATCCACATCCAAAAAGACGCTTCCTTGTGGTTGGTAACAGTCACCGCAGCCTTTCAGTTTTCTTTTGCCCGGCCCATCCCTTCGCACTTCATGGATGGCGGTGATGTCTGCTTTGTAGCAGTCTAGGGCCTCCGCTAAATGTTCGGCTGCACGTGGTCTATAGAGAGATAGAACATTCCACGTGCAGATTCGAAGTTCTTTGTTCTTATTTCGTTTGCTAGGTTCGTCCACAGTAAATCCGTCCATATACGAGGCTTGTTGTTACTTCGAAACTAAATAGCTTTACGTAGCCGGGAAGTCACCCCGATGGTACGACCCCTAACCTGGAGGACCAGACCCTTACAATATAACTCCAAGGGTGGTGAGCCGGATTAAACTCTCCTAAAAGGCCTGAGCTCCGAATATGTCGTAGTAGCCCATATAAGGTGTTCAGTCAGACTGGAACTACTCTAGACGCCACCGTTGATTACATCTGGGGAATTCTTCCGCTGCCTCCTTGATGAAAGGAAAGGTGCCTTAGTGGGAACACTCCTTCCGGTTTCTGTCTTCAAGACTGTTGATGGCACCGTTGATTCTCTATGCTAAATTCATCCGCCACAACACCATGCTTCTGATAGGCTCGTCTGAGACTGCAGCCGAATTATACAGGCAGTCATTCCTGACAGAAGATTAAAGTGTTGCTATTTTTGTCTTTTGTTCATCACTCGCGCTTATAAGTTTAGCAAGTCAATTCCAGATGAACGCGCTCTACAACGCCCAACCATGAGCTGCGAATAGCGAACAGCGAATTAAGAATTTTGACATCAAAGGGCACGGTAGTGCCCAGCCAAGTTCGCGGCACTACACCCTTTTTACAGGAACAAACTCAGGCGATTTTCAACCCCCCTCTAACTTCAGTACCAATAAAGTCAGAAACTTCAAATTCGCAGTATTTGCTGAGCTGATCAAACACAGGTGACTCACCTAATTTCAACTCTTTAGCATAAGTAGTTCCCAAGATATAGAACTTCAAAAATCGCAAAAACCGTAACTGACTGATTCACTGACTCACTGACTCACTGACTGACTGACTCACTGACAGATCATCAAAATTATAGAGCACTTCCCGACATCGTAGAAACTTGAAATTTCGCACAACGGTAGGCCTTGTGGTACATACAAAGGAAAAAATCGAAAATCTGCAATTTTCTATTCAGGGGGCGTTGCATCCACCCACTTTCTTAAATATTCTATAAATTATATGGAGCCTTTCCGATTGTTGTAGAACAATGAAAATTGGTATGTCGATAGGGTTTGAGGTATTTAGAAAGAAAAAAATTGAAAAATTGGAATTTTCCATACAGGGGGCGTGGTATCCACCCACATTCTTAAAAATTCTTATAAATTATATGGAGCACTTCCGATTGTTGTAGAACGATGAAAATTGGTAGGTCGGTAGGGCTTAAGGTACTTAGAAAGAAAAAAAATTGAAAAATTGGAATTTTGCATTCAGGGGGCGTGGTATCCACCCACATTCTTAAAAATTCTTATAAATTATATGGAGCACTTCCGATTGTTGTAGAACGATGAAAATTGGTAGGTCGGTAGGCCTTAAAGTACTTAGAAGAAAAAAAATCGAAAAATTGGAAGTTTCAGTTCAGGGGGCGTGGCATCCACCCACATTCTCAAAAATTCTTATAAATTATATGAAGCACTTCCGATTGTTGTAGAACGATGAAAATTGGTATGGTCTGTATGCCTTGAAGTACTTAGAAGAAAAAAATCGAAAAATTGGAAGTTTCAGTTCAGGGGGCGTGGCATCGACCCACATTCTTAAAAATTCTTATAAATTATATGAAGCACTTCCGATTGTTGTAGAACGATGAAAATTGGAAGGTCGGTAGGACTTGAAGTACTTAGAAAGGAAAAATATCGAAAATTTCGAATTGTCCATTCAGGGGGGTGCCATCCACCCACTTTATCAGAATTGCTATTATTTGTATGGTGTACTTTCGGTTGTCGTAGAATTATGAAACTTTGTAGAGCGGTAGGGCTTGACTTTCACCTGGCAAAATAAATCTTTGCAAAAAGGAGTGAAATCACAACAAAAACATAAATGTTAAAAAAGGAGCCAAGTTCTTATGTGTACAAGAAACCTGTGCGTAAAAAGTCAGCCAAAAAAAGTAATGAGATCTAAAATATATGCCAAGTTTTAAGTTCATGAAATTTAATATCAAATATCTTAAGTAGAGTAATATCGAAACAATTCCAAATCATGACAGAAATTTGGTAATTAATGATTACTGATTAAAATTTGGTGGATTTACTTGGCAAGTTTTCTGTTAAATACTTACTTAATCACAAATTTAAAATGTATGAAAACTTGACCAGTGAACCCACCAAATTTTAATCAGTAATCATTAATTACCAAATTTCTGTCATGATTTGGAATTGTATAATACTCTACTTAAGATATTTGATATTAAACTTCATGAACTTAAAACTTGGCATATATTTTAGATCTCATTACTTTTTTTGGCTGACTTTTTACGCACAGGTTTCTTGTACACATAAGAACTTGGCTCCTTTTTTAACATTTATGTTTTTGTTGTGATTTCTTTCACATGAGTAGTTGCCGTAAGACGCGAATTGCCATAAAAAATAAACCGTAAAATGGGTGATAAAAAATAATTGCTTAATATCGAGCGAATTATTCGTTCGCAGATTTGTGGAATTCGTCCTGATGTTGTGGATTGCAAATAAGTGTTTGATAGTTCGCATAGAAAATTTCTTGTTGGTCGCGTAGAAAATATAAAAATGCTAAATTTAACAATTTAAACCAATTTTGGGCCGTGTTTTCTTTTTAAAACTGGTGGTATCGTTTACTCACTTTTTCGAAAACCTAAAACAAGAATTTTTTGATATTTGCACTTGGAATTGGCTAAACACTTGGCACTTTACTAAATTATTTTTTATGACAATTGACGCATGTTGGTGACCAAACAAATTACTCATGTGAAACAAAAAGTCAAAATTTACGACCATTCGTAATTTTCAGTTTGAATAAGAATGGCTGCATTTCTGCAGTTTGAATAAGAATGGCTGCATTTCGAAGATAGAATTGAAAAATTATTTGTGGGTTTAACTTTATTGAATGATAATATTTTTTTCTTTAAACTAAAAGTGCAGTATATTTGATTTAAGGGCAGTAGATTTGTTTTATAAAAAAAAAATGCAATATATCTAAGGCAATTGCGGCAACGCTATTGTAAATGTGCCATCTATGTACCTACCACTGAATGCAAAATAAAAAGTATGAAAAGGACAGGGACAAAAATCTCACTGAAAAAATGGTTTAAGGCCTAGTTTACAACTCCCATGGGAAAAAAATATATGCAAATATTTTCGCAAGTCAAAAATTACTGACGTGAAATACAAATTTATAAGTCATTGACTACAGTTTGATTGGTGGAGATTGGAAAGTGTACATTAGGGACTTAGAAATCGTGCAATATCCATATTCAGACCACCCCCAATTATATTATCCTTTCAACTCCAGTCTTCCGTGAGTGAGGACGAACGATCAATGATACCACTGCCCAAAATAGTATGGTCTGAGTCAAAAGCTGATTTTTACCGAAGACTACTTGATAACTTTTTGCAAAACCAGCAAATAGCTAACCTTGATCAATTGGAAAATATGATTAAAGCAGCCTATCTAATTTCGAACCAAAGCAGAGCAGGCACCAAACGTTCTGTGGAACCGTGGTTTGATATTGAGTGTCAAAATGCAAGGAAGCACTCTTTTTATTGGTTGCATATTTTTAGGAGTACTAGTGATAATTATCATAAAAGCAATACCATGAAGCTAACAAAATTTTCAAAGAGCTATGCAAAAGGAAAAAGAAACAGTACTTTGAAGCGGAAGCACACAGATTAGCTAGTTGCCGAAAATCTGCTGAGTTTTGGAAGCTAGCATAGAAACTTAACGGTAAACAATCTACAATAAATAGACGTCTTAGCTCGGACATTCTATTTGATCATTTTAAGGGCCTCCTCAATACAGTAGTTCACCGAATTCGTTTCCACTACTTCGCACCGGGGGTCGAAAACCAAATCCTGGACCGAGAAATAACTAAAGATGAGATAATGCTGGCTTTGGAGGGTCTTAAAGATGGAAAAGCACTTGAGTCAGATCGAATACCAGCTGAGCTCTATAAATATGCAAATAACGGTGTGTTTGAAAATTTAGCTAGCGTGTTCAATAATGTTTTGAGTCTGGCATTATACCTCGGCCGTTTAAGGAAGCATTGATTTTTCCCATATATAAGAAAGGATGTGCATCAGATCCTGCAAACTATCGGAGAATTTCCTTCCTCAACGCATCGTACAAAATTTTTACTGCAATATTGCAACGACGACTTCGACTTGCAACATGGATCAAAGTTAATAAGCTGCTAAAAGAAAGCCAGGCTGATTTTAGACAAGGGTGTTCCACGGTTGACCATATATTTGTGCTGAGGAGCATTGCATATTCCTTTTTAGGTCAAGATAAGAAACTCTACGTGTTTTTCGTTGATTTTAAAGCAGCGTTTGATACCGTGGACCGCAAATCTTTGATTTATAAGCTTTATAATATGGGGATGTCTCTAAAGTTCGCAAAAATAATTGAAATGCTTTACGAAGATACGCAAGCTGCAGTTTGGAATGGTGAGAAAAAATCAAATTGGTTTCAGTCAACATCAGGGGTGTGACAAGGTTCACTAAGCCCGCTTTTATTTGCGCTTTTCGTAGAGGATCTTATTGAATGGTTGCTTGGAGGTATTGAATATGCTGGGACGCTCATAAAAGCACTGTTATTTGCAGACGATATTGTGTTATTTGCTTATTCTCCCGAGTCACTTCAATTAATGATTAATCGGCTACAAAAATACTGCATACTTTGGGGTTTAATTGTTAATCTTGAAAAGTCCAAAGTGATGATTTTCAAAAAAGGAGGAGACAGACTTTGTTTGAATGAAAAATGGTATTTCAACGGGGAGTTATTTGAGGTGGTTAAGGAGTTTAAATACCTAGGCGTTCTCTTAACAAAGAATTTAAACATGGAGAAGCACTTGCATGAAAAGCTCAACAAGGCAAAAATGGCCATTAATCTAACGTGGAGAAGATGTTTCTACAACAAATCCATAGCTCACAGTAGCAAAAACAAAATATTTGAATCGGTTGCAGAATCCATAATGTCTTACGCTGCGCAAACTTGGGGAAGTAAACAATATGAACTGGTTGAAAAGTTGCTTCGATTCTATATCAAAAGATCATTCCATTTACCAGCGAACGCACCGAACCATTTGATAATGCTCGAAACAGGAGTTTCTCCACTTTTTGTGAAAACTCTAAAACTGCAAGTGGATTACATCATCAGAGTTTTGAGTTTGGAGGATAATCGTTTACCAAAAAAGGCAGCCCTAAAAGCTATCCAAACAAAAAGTGGGTGGTACAGTGAATGGCTTGATTTGGCACGAAATTGTGGAATGGATCTGAACTGCACCATAGATGATAGTAGGAAACTGAAAGCGGATATGTACCAGCTGATTGCTAAAGTTGATGAAGTAGCAAGAAATAAGTACATGGAGGAGGCTTCAAATTCCTTGTATTGAACGATCTACTGCCAGCTGAATCACAATTTGGAACAGATGAACTACTTCCGCGATGAACCAAGCGTTGTAGAAATATCCATGATGGTTCGACTTCGTGGCGAGATGCTCAACCTAAATTATATACCACACCACACCGAGGAGACCTTCCGGTAATCTACAATATATGCAACTTGATGGAGAGGGAAGACGTGGTGCATTTCTTGGGAAAGATGTATCTTTGGAAAAGATTTTTTAGTTGCTGAAGTGGTCATAGCTCAATTAAACGAGATGAATGTTTCAAAGCTGTTCCGGTTCTGCAAAATTGCTTTAAAATATCGCGAAAGAATAATCCTAGGGCTTTTTTGATGCTGAATTATTATACTTTGTTTTTGTAAAAATACAATGCTGATACTTATAAAAAAAGAACTGTTATTTAAAGAAATTAAAATTAAATGAATATATTTTTCATATTATTTATGTAAGTTTGTAAAAATTGTCAATCTGGCAGACGGCAAAAGCCATGTCAAAATGATTTTTGTTATTGTACTATTATCATATGTAGGTAAATTTATATTGCACTGAATAAAATCAATTCTAATTCTAATTCTAAAATAAATACAAATTTATTTTTCGCATGATTGGTATTAGACTAAGAGCCCACAGTAGATTTTGGGTGTGAGTGATAGCAAAAAACGAAGTATAGGCGTCGAAAGCTTCATTAAAGGCTATTCAAAGAATCAAGGTCTTGCAGCTGGGGCTTTAGTGATAAAACAATGCATTGAAAAAAAAAATATGAATGCAACTAAGGGTAATCGTGTTAGTCAAAATTGGTTTTCCCTCCCTAGATAAGCTCCTCGAATCACATATCACGGAACCCGAGACCATTTGAGAGTATAGTTTGCCCAACCGGACCTTTTAAAAAATTCAGTGAAAAACGGTTTATTAAAACAGTGTGGCAGGGCGAACTACACACTCAAGTGATCTCAGATTCCGTGATATATGGTCCGAGGAGCTTATCTATGGAGGGCTGAAAACCAATTTCAGCTAACACAATTACCCTCGAAATTGCATTTCTTTTTCGATGCACTGTTTTATCACTTAAGCCCCGTCTGTGGACCGCAAGACTTTGATTTTTTGAATAGCCTTTAATGAAGCTTTCGACGCCTATACTTCAGTTTTTGCTATCACTCACACCTAAAATCTGATGTGGGCTCTTGGTCTATATACAGTTTCGTGCAAAAAAAAAACAATTGCTGTCATGGAATGTTATGCAAAACAATAGACAGGCAATTATTGTATTCCATGCGAAAAAAAGTGTTGTGTATGAAATAGATTTTTTTTGGATGGTTGATTTACACTTAAAAAAAAAATATATTCACCTCAAGGCATTATTTGGATGCAAATGGTTTTTGCATCCAAAAATAATTGTTTTCCATTTTTAGACCAATTAATAAGCATTAATTGAGGGTAAGTGACTCAATGGGTGATGGCTTAGGCCAAGGCAAACATTTTTCGCCCTGAATATTATACAATATAGTTCACATAATAGTTGTGTCTTTTTGCATGTCCAAATAAAATTATGTGACAAAAACGACAACGATGCAAAACAATTTGCATGTTAAATACAACAACAACTATGTCCATATAGAGTTAGCTAAGTCCAGATAATTAAATGGATCTAACTTTTATCCCGATAAAAATGGTGATGCCAAACTGCGTTTGTCGTTGTGTTATCGATAATTTATATAGAAATGTCAAGTGATTGTTGGTAAGATAATTCAAAACAAAATGGCAGACCAATGCAAAAGGTGAACAAATGTTGAAATGTCCCGATGTCGTTTTTTTCGCCAAACTCCATATGGACATGCAAAAAAACACAGCTAATATGTGGAAAATTGTTTTGAAAATTTTATTTTTTTTCGCATGAGAACTATAAAACTTAAAGTTAACATTTCATGTTATTTTTAGAAAAATCGTACCTACTGAAAAAGTCAGGTAATGTGAACATGCCGACTTACATGAGCATGATAACTGCGTTCAGTTGAAGTTTTTCTAAGAACACGAAGATTTATGTACAGTGTACATTAGGGTGGTCGTTAAAAAGTCATCCCGGATGGGCCCAAATCGGCTCTAAATGAAAAAAAAAAATTCCCTAATTTTTTCAGATAAATTCCCTAATTTTTTCAGATTTTTATTTTCATATTCTAGATATAGTCGCGTAGGGGAAAATTAAATTAACCCTTTTTTTTGCATACTAGAAAATTCGCGTAAGATCTGCCAAAAGAATTCAGAGCATGTAGATGGGAACTAGACAAGAAAAAAATCTTAAAGGAGGGGGGTAATATCTCCCCCCGCTTGGACGGGAGGGGCAATTTAATAAAATATTTGCATAAAATAGAAAAAAAATAATTTAATAACAACGGCAATACTGACAGTAATGTTTTGCAGCTTTTTGGAAAGCCAGAACTCCATTCTTACGGCTTGTTTTTAAATTCAGTTTTTTGATGAACAGTTTTGGCAAAAAATTGTTTCAAAATCAACATTTTTAAGAAAAATTATTATTTTTTTTTTTATTATAGGTTTGAAAACTGATTTTGCTGAAATTGTTTTTCGAAGAACTTTATTTAGTAATCAACTATTAAAATGGATTTCTGGCTTTCCAAAAAGCTACAAATCATTACTGTAAGTGTTGCCGTTGTTTTTTAGTTATTTTTTCTATTTTATGCAATTATTTTATTAAATTGCCCCTCTCTTCCAAGCGCTGGGAGATATTACCCCCCTCCACTAGGATTTTTTTTCTCCTTATCAACTTTTCACCTACATGCTCAGAATTTTTCGGCAGATTTTACGTGCAATTCCAAAAAAAGAGGGGAAATTTAATTTACGACTATAGGGGATGAAAATAAAAATCTGAAAAAATTAAAAAAAAAATTTTCTTCATTTAGAGCTGATTTAGGCCCACCCAAATAATAAAACTAAAAAAAAACATTATAACGACCACCCTTGTGTACATACATAGATTTGAATGTTATTTTTTTCAATAAATAGGGCAGTGATTTTTTACGTTAAGACGACTTACTTTTAAGTACAAAATAGGTCTAAGATTAAAACGTATGTACATCGCCCTGCCCTTATAATTGCTTAAATAAAAATAAATTCCAGAAAATACTGACGTGATGGAATTGTTTGACTATTTTATACGTAAAAAGCACTCGAAAATCTGTAAGAAAAACTACTTGACCTTCAAAAAGGTAATTTTTTTGCAGGAATGTGTTATAGTTTTAAATTATAGGTGACTGACTGGCATTATAAACTATCACCTTAAGCTCCTTAGCGCTCGATTCGCATCGGTTGTTATTTGTCCCCTGCATTTAATAGGTCCATAAAACAGAACACTACATTAAATATACATTTTTTTTTAAATTTATTGCTAATGCCATAGTCTCAGATAGGTATGTCAATTATGAGAAATTAAAAGACATAGTTTTCTTTTCCAGGTCGAGAAACTTTGGCAATTTTTGTTCCACGTTTTTTCAATAGGAGAAGTTCCCGACTAATACTACATTTCCACTTGGTACTAATCTGAGATTTAATAAGATTTACCCCAAATCTCCTTCAAATCTCGAAGATTTACCATACAAATCTATTTCGTAAATCTTGAAATAAATCTTGTTAAATCTTGCCGGGACAGATAGTTTTACAAATCGAACTAACCTATTCTTACATGGTGCTGAACGATTCATTCGGACTCGATTCAGTTCTTCATTGTTTGACACAAATCAAACATTCTGACTCACTCGAACTTCATAAAAAGAATTGAACCCCCATTTGCATTTTTGAATGTGCTGTCAAACTTAACTATTTTTAAATCTTTTCTTGCTGTGGAAACACCAAAAAGATTTATTTAATCTAAACTGAGATTAACCTTTGGTGGAAACAAAGCATAAGTTACAGAACGTATGCACTGGTCCAAGATTCCCTTTGTATTAAGTACTTACATTCAGGGGGGTGCCATCCACCCACTTTATCAGAATTGCTATTATTTGTATGGTGTACTTTCGGTTGTCGTAGAATTATGAAACTTTGTAGAGCGGTAGGGCTTGACTTTCACCTGGCAAAATAAATCTTTGCAAAAAGGAGTGAAATCACAACAAAAACATAAATGTTAAAAAAGGAGCCAAGTTCTTATGTGTACAAGAAACCTGTGCGTAAAAAGTCAGCCAAAAAAAGTAATGAGATCTAAAATATATGCCAAGTTTTAAGTTCATGAAATTTAATATCAAATATCTTAAGTAGAGTAATATCGAAACAATTCCAAATCATGACAGAAATTTGGTAATTAATGATTACTGATTAAAATTTGGTGGATTTACTTGGCAAGTTTTCTGTTAAATACTTACTTAATCACAAATTTAAAATGTATGAAAACTTGACCAGTGAACCCACCAAATTTTAATCAGTAATCATTAATTACCAAATTTCTGTCATGATTTGGAATTGTATAATACTCTACTTAAGATATTTGATATTAAACTTCATGAACTTAAAACTTGGCATATATTTTAGATCTCATTACTTTTTTTGGCTGACTTTTTACGCACAGGTTTCTTGTACACATAAGAACTTGGCTCCTTTTTTAACATTTATGTTTTTGTTGTGATTTCTTTCACATGAGTAGTTGCCGTAAGACGCGAATTGCCATAAAAAATAAACCGTAAAATGGGTGATAAAAAATAATTGCTTAATATCGAGCGAATTATTCGTTCGCAGATTTGTGGAATTCGTCCTG
Source organism: Dasysyrphus tricinctus (assembly GCA_963921185.1). Classification (NCBI taxonomy): domain Eukaryota; kingdom Metazoa; phylum Arthropoda; class Insecta; order Diptera; family Syrphidae; genus Dasysyrphus; species Dasysyrphus tricinctus. Next base: position 36,433,851 of record OY992533.1, read on the forward strand.
ATGTTGTGGATTGCAAATAAGTGTTTGATAGTTCGCATAGAAAATTTCTTGTTGGTCGCGTAGAAAATATAAAAATGCTAAATTTAACAATTTAAACCAATTTTGGGCCGTGTTTTCTTTTTAAAACTGGTGGTATCGTTTACTCACTTTTTCGAAAACCTAAAACAAGAATTTTTTGATATTTGCACTTGGAATTGGCTAAACACTTGGCACTTTACTAAATTATTTTTTATGACAATTGACGCATGTTGGTGACCAAACAAATTACTCATGTGAAACAAAAAGTCAAAATTTACGACCATTCGTAATTTTCAGTTTGAATAAGAATGGCTGCATTTCTGCAGTTTGAATAAGAATGGCTGCATTTCGAAGATAGAATTGAAAAATTATTTGTGGGTTTAACTTTATTGAATGATAATATTTTTTTCTTTAAACTAAAAGTGCAGTATATTTGATTTAAGGGCAGTAGATTTGTTTTATAAAAAAAAAATGCAATATATCTAAGGCAATTGCGGCAACGCTATTGTAAATGTGCCATCTATGTACCTACCACTGAATGCAAAATAAAAAGTATGAAAAGGACAGGGACAAAAATCTCACTGAAAAAATGGTTTAAGGCCTAGTTTACAACTCCCATGGGAAAAAAATATATGCAAATATTTTCGCAAGTCAAAAATTACTGACGTGAAATACAAATTTATAAGTCATTGACTACAGTTTGATTGGTGGAGATTGGAAAGTGTACATTAGGGACTTAGAAATCGTGCAATATCCATATTCAGACCACCCCCAATTATATTATCCTTTCAACTCCAGTCTTCCGTGAGTGAGGACGAACGATCAATGATACCACTGCCCAAAATAGTATGGTCTGAGTCAAAAGCTGATTTTTACCGAAGACTACTTGATAACTTTTTGCAAAACCAGCAAATAGCTAACCTTGATCAATTGGAAAATATGATTAAAGCAGCCTATCTAATTTCGAACCAAAGCAGAGCAGGCACCAAACGTTCTGTGGAACCGTGGTTTGATATTGAGTGTCAAAATGCAAGGAAGCACTCTTTTTATTGGTTGCATATTTTTAGGAGTACTAGTGATAATTATCATAAAAGCAATACCATGAAGCTAACAAAATTTTCAAAGAGCTATGCAAAAGGAAAAAGAAACAGTACTTTGAAGCGGAAGCACACAGATTAGCTAGTTGCCGAAAATCTGCTGAGTTTTGGAAGCTAGCATAGAAACTTAACGGTAAACAATCTACAATAAATAGACGTCTTAGCTCGGACATTCTATTTGATCATTTTAAGGGCCTCCTCAATACAGTAGTTCACCGAATTCGTTTCCACTACTTCGCACCGGGGGTCGAAAACCAAATCCTGGACCGAGAAATAACTAAAGATGAGATAATGCTGGCTTTGGAGGGTCTTAAAGATGGAAAAGCACTTGAGTCAGATCGAATACCAGCTGAGCTCTATAAATATGCAAATAACGGTGTGTTTGAAAATTTAGCTAGCGTGTTCAATAATGTTTTGAGTCTGGCATTATACCTCGGCCGTTTAAGGAAGCATTGATTTTTCCCATATATAAGAAAGGATGTGCATCAGATCCTGCAAACTATCGGAGAATTTCCTTCCTCAACGCATCGTACAAAATTTTTACTGCAATATTGCAACGACGACTTCGACTTGCAACATGGATCAAAGTTAATAAGCTGCTAAAAGAAAGCCAGGCTGATTTTAGACAAGGGTGTTCCACGGTTGACCATATATTTGTGCTGAGGAGCATTGCATATTCCTTTTTAGGTCAAGATAAGAAACTCTACGTGTTTTTCGTTGATTTTAAAGCAGCGTTTGATACCGTGGACCGCAAATCTTTGATTTATAAGCTTTATAATATGGGGATGTCTCTAAAGTTCGCAAAAATAATTGAAATGCTTTACGAAGATACGCAAGCTGCAGTTTGGAATGGTGAGAAAAAATCAAATTGGTTTCAGTCAACATCAGGGGTGTGACAAGGTTCACTAAGCCCGCTTTTATTTGCGCTTTTCGTAGAGGATCTTATTGAATGGTTGCTTGGAGGTATTGAATATGCTGGGACGCTCATAAAAGCACTGTTATTTGCAGACGATATTGTGTTATTTGCTTATTCTCCCGAGTCACTTCAATTAATGATTAATCGGCTACAAAAATACTGCATACTTTGGGGTTTAATTGTTAATCTTGAAAAGTCCAAAGTGATGATTTTCAAAAAAGGAGGAGACAGACTTTGTTTGAATGAAAAATGGTATTTCAACGGGGAGTTATTTGAGGTGGTTAAGGAGTTTAAATACCTAGGCGTTCTCTTAACAAAGAATTTAAACATGGAGAAGCACTTGCATGAAAAGCTCAACAAGGCAAAAATGGCCATTAATCTAACGTGGAGAAGATGTTTCTACAACAAATCCATAGCTCACAGTAGCAAAAACAAAATATTTGAATCGGTTGCAGAATCCATAATGTCTTACGCTGCGCAAACTTGGGGAAGTAAACAATATGAACTGGTTGAAAAGTTGCTTCGATTCTATATCAAAAGATCATTCCATTTACCAGCGAACGCACCGAACCATTTGATAATGCTCGAAACAGGAGTTTCTCCACTTTTTGTGAAAACTCTAAAACTGCAAGTGGATTACATCATCAGAGTTTTGAGTTTGGAGGATAATCGTTTACCAAAAAAGGCAGCCCTAAAAGCTATCCAAACAAAAAGTGGGTGGTACAGTGAATGGCTTGATTTGGCACGAAATTGTGGAATGGATCTGAACTGCACCATAGATGATAGTAGGAAACTGAAAGCGGATATGTACCAGCTGATTGCTAAAGTTGATGAAGTAGCAAGAAATAAGTACATGGAGGAGGCTTCAAATTCCTTGTATTGAACGATCTACTGCCAGCTGAATCACAATTTGGAACAGATGAACTACTTCCGCGATGAACCAAGCGTTGTAGAAATATCCATGATGGTTCGACTTCGTGGCGAGATGCTCAACCTAAATTATATACCACACCACACCGAGGAGACCTTCCGGTAATCTACAATATATGCAACTTGATGGAGAGGGAAGACGTGGTGCATTTCTTGGGAAAGATGTATCTTTGGAAAAGATTTTTTAGTTGCTGAAGTGGTCATAGCTCAATTAAACGAGATGAATGTTTCAAAGCTGTTCCGGTTCTGCAAAATTGCTTTAAAATATCGCGAAAGAATAATCCTAGGGCTTTTTTGATGCTGAATTATTATACTTTGTTTTTGTAAAAATACAATGCTGATACTTATAAAAAAAGAACTGTTATTTAAAGAAATTAAAATTAAATGAATATATTTTTCATATTATTTATGTAAGTTTGTAAAAATTGTCAATCTGGCAGACGGCAAAAGCCATGTCAAAATGATTTTTGTTATTGTACTATTATCATATGTAGGTAAATTTATATTGCACTGAATAAAATCAATTCTAATTCTAATTCTAAAATAAATACAAATTTATTTTTCGCATGGTATTAGACTAAGAGCCCACAGAAGATTTTGGGTGTGAGTGATAGCAAAAAACGAAGTATAGGCGTCGAAAGCTTCATTAAAGGCTATTCAAAGAATCAAGGTCTTGCAGCTGGGGCTTTAGTGATAAAACAATGCATTGAAAAAAAAAAAAATATGAATGCAACTAAGGGTAATCGTGTTACTCAAAATTGGTTTTCACACCTCCCTAGATAAGCTCCTCGAATCACATATCACGGAACCCGAGACCATTTGAAGGTATAGTTTGCCCAACCGGACCTTTTAAAAAATTCAGTGAAAAACGGTTTATTAAAACAGTGTGGCAGGGCGAACTATACACTCAAGTGATCTCAGATTCCGTGATATATGGTCCGAGGAGCTTATCTATGGAGGGCTGAAAACCAATTTCAGCTAACACAATTACCCTCGAAATTGCATTTCTTTTTCGATGCACTGTTTTATCACTTAAGCCCCGTCTGTGGACCGCAAGACTTTGATTTTTTGAATAGCCTTTAACAGTGATGAAAATTGACTTTTGTCGATTGTACTGAAAACTGAAAAAAAATTGTACTGAAAAAGACAAAATAGTACTGAACTTTTTTAAATTATAAAACAACAAATAAGTCTTATGGACGGATAGCAACTTTGGCACAAGTCTTTTCTTTGTATTTACATTCATATGTTTTTCTAACTCTAAAATTTCTTCATCGGCAAGTGGTTTACTAGGTATATGTCTATTCAATAGACTTTTTTGAATAATATAGCTGTGACAGCATTTATTTTTAATAAGGTTTTTAGTTTCTATTAGTGCAGAATACGTGTCCACCTGCATTCGGTTTTGTTTTAATAATATTTTGAAAAGAAAAAATTCTTTCGACGTCTGCGGAAGAATGAGGAATAGAAAAGCACCCTGGACAGTTCGGTTCATATTTGAAAACATGAACTCGTTGCATTCATTTTTCACAAGGCCAATTTCAGTCACATATTAATTATATTGTAAATAAGGCGAGTTCCATGCTTGGATTTATAAAACGCTGGGCAAAGGAATTTAAAGACCCGTATGTTACTCTCTCTTTATACATTTGCTATGTAAGACCCCATCTTGAGTACGCCTCCCAAGTATGGACTCCCTTTTAAGCTGGATTTACACCTTCGTTGTTATCGTCCCTGTACGTTGTTCGTTTTTGCCCGTACGCGGAACAACGAAGGTGTAAATGATAACACCGAACACGAACAACGAAGAAATTCAAAGCCGTTTTGAATTTTGGATGAACTTTACTCGTTGTTCGTTGTTTGTGGGACAACGTTCACCGAATGAAGAACGAAGGTGTAAATCCAGCTTTACGAAATTCATAAAAGCCGTATTGAATCAATACAACATAACTTCAAACGTTTTGCCTTGAAAGGTCTGCCACCTTATGAACATAGAATCATGCTTCTGCAACTTCAAACTTTATGTCAAAGGCGTGTTAATAATGACTTAATATTTTTTCACCAACTTATCAGTGGCGAAATTGATGCTCCTGACTTATTAGCCTGTATAGGTATAAACTACCGTGGGGGATCCCACCACCTTCGAAGATTTGAACTGTTTCACGTTCCTTTTCATAGAACCAATTATGGTATTCGCGAACCTCTTAATCGTATGTGCAAACTTTTTAATTTGAACGCTGCCTCAGTTGATTTTAACATAAGTAAAGTAGGGTTAAAAACACTGTTGCGAACCAGTGTTCCACTCTCGTGAACTCCTATGTCTTGATTATATCTTAACTTATTTATGTATATGTTTTATATTATGTGTCTAATTTTGTAATTTGTTTAATTTTGTATATTTTTATTTATTTATGTGCTTGTGTTAGCTCTGCTTAATCTACTAACCACTAACACATGCACTCATGATGAGCCTCTGATTGTCGAATGCAGCTTGCTTTAAGCTCATTACAATACAGATTTCTGAAGTGTAACAAAAAAAAAAATCTTAAAGGAGGGGGGTAATATCTCCCCCCGCTTGGACGGGAGGGGCAATTTAATAAAATATTTGCATAAAATAGAAAAAAAAATTTAAAAACAACGGCAATACTGACAGTAATGTTTTGCAGCTTTTTGGAAAGCCAGAACTCCATTCTTACGGCTTGTTTTTAAATTCAGTTTTTTGATGAACAGTTTTGGCAAAAAATTGTTTCAAAATCAACATTTTTAAGAAAAATTATTATTTTTTTTTATTATAGGTTTGAAAACTGATTTTGCTGAAATTGTTTTTCGAAGAACTTTATTTAGTAATCAACTATTAAAATGGATTTCTGGCTTTCCAAAAAGCTACAAATCATTACTGTAAGTGTTGCCGTTGTTTTTTAGTTATTTTTTCTATTTTATGCAATTATTTTATTAAATTGCCCCTCTCTTCCAAGCGCTGGGAGATATTACCCCCCTCCACTAGGATTTTTTTTTTCTCCTTATCAACTTTTCACCTACATGCTCAGAATTTTTCGGCAGATTTTACGCGCATTTCCAAAAAAAAGGGGAAATTTAATTTACGACTATAGGGGATGAAAATAAAAATCTGAAAAAATTAAAAAAAAATTTTTCTTCATTTAGAGCTGATTTAGGCCCACCCAAATAATAAAATTAAAAAAAAACATTATAACGACCACCCTTGTGTACATAGATTTGAATGTTATTTTTTTCAATAAATAGGGCAGTGATTTTTTATGTTAAGACGACTTACTTTTAAGTACAAAATAGGTCTAAGATTAAAACGTATGTACATCGCCCTGCCCTTAATTGCTTAAATAAAAATAAATTCCAGAAAATACTGACGTGATGGAATTGTTTGACTATTTTATACGTAAAAAGCACTCGAAAATCTGTAAGAAAAACTACTTGACCTTCAAAAAGGTATTTTTTTGCAGGACTGTGTTATAGTTTTAAATTATAGGTGACTGACTGGCATTATAAACTATCACCTTAAGCTCCTTAGCGCTCGATTCGCATCGGTTGTTATTTGTCCCCTGCATTTAATAGGTCCATAAAACAGAACACTACATTCAATATACCTACATTTTTTTTTAAATTTATTGCTAATGCCATAGTCTCAGATAGGTATGTCAATTATGAGAAATTAAAAGACATAGTTTTCTTTTCCAGGTCGAGAAACTTTGGCAATTTTTGTTCCACGTTTTTTCAATAGGAGAAGTTCCCGACTAATACTACATTTCCACTTGGTACTAATCTGAGATTTAATAAGATTTACCCCAAATCTCCTTCAAATCTCGAAAATTTACCATACAAATTTATTTCGTAAATCTTGAAATAAATCTTGTTAAATCTTGCCGGGACAGATAGTTTTACAAATCGAACTAACCTATTCTTACATGGTGCTGAACGATTCATTCGGACTCGATTCAGTTCTTCATTGTTTGACACAAATCAAACATTCTGACTCACTCGAACTTCATAAAAAGAATTGAACCCCCATTTGCATTTTTGAATGTGCTGTCAAACTTAACTATTTTTAAATCTTTTCTTGCTGTGAAAACACCAAAAAGATTTATTTAATCTAAACTGAGATTAACCTTTGGTGGAAACAAAGCATAAGTTACAGAACGTATGCACTGGTCCAAGATTCCCTTTGTATTAAGTACTTACATTCGACAGCGCTGGCGTTCTGTGTTGCTTATGTTGCATACCATAACCATCATACCTCTTTGCTCTTTGGATGTTAAATGTATATTCGCGTATCGCGTTCCTGGAGTTGTGGATTGTGGTAAACTGAATGTGAATCCCAAATGAATACGAATTGTATAGTTTCAGTTTCAGTTTGGAACCGGCTTCGAACACATACGGTGGCGTTGTTTCGTTTGTCACTCAACATCAGTTAAATGATGTGTATGTTCGTACGCGAATCGAAAACAATCGAAAGAAGTATTTATGTATTTATTGCACCACAGCAATCATTTTAATCAACAATACATAGATATTAGATACTTCTATACCTGTGGGGCAGAGTGATTTTTCATCTTCGGAGATACTTACAGTGTTTGTGATTAATAACAAGTTAAATTATCAACATAAAAATAAAGTTTACGAATACAAAAAAAGTGTCTGGTTTTTGTTAGTTTGATGATGTCCATGTTTGTTAAAATAAATGCAAATAGTTGAAAAAGTGTTTTAAGATAACACCCACATAAAATACCTAAATTGAAAATAAAAATAAATAAATTTCACAATCTAGCTATACTACTGCTAAGCTTTTCCCATAAACGGATTAAAAAAATTCCTCCCCTCTGTTAATTGAATTACCATACATACAAATTATCGGAATAACACTCGAAGAAAAACTGAGGTGAGTGTTGTTTCTCGAACGTTGCTCATTTAATGGATTGAGTTTTTCAATTAAGAACATTTACATGGTGTTGTAGTATTGGATGCGATCTTATTTTTAGAATTTTTATTTCATTGGAAAAAGATGTAATGCTTTTCATACTTTTTAAATACATACCTATAAATAAAGAAGGTAGTATGTAAATACATAATTTTAAAAGTGGTCGTCAGTCAAGTCAGGTCAGACAGTAACAGGAATAGAGAAAAAGCAACGAATTAAAGACTAAACAGAACCGGTTTGTGGCCTTCTTTATATCAACAGTATGCTGCTTACGTTTCCTTCATCTCCTACCGCTCAGTTTCCTTTATATTTGGTTACTTCACCATACCTGGCCTTCAACGAGCACCAAGCCACAAACCATTTTGCACTCAACGTAATGACTAGTTTTTGCTTCCAATTTTTCGTTTTTCTTCTATGATCTACAAGCTACAAACTACTAGGTACTTTGTTGGAATTTATTTCGTTGGAGTTCGATGTTAAAGAGAATGAAACGATGCACGTGGTATCGATGTCGCTGTGTATATAACACCATCAACTATGTATATTTCAAACCCCAGCTTTGTTTTAATGCATGTTGCATGTATGTGCAGTACGTTGCTTGATGCTATTTTAAATGTTACAACCTTACAACTTATAAGAATCTTCATTTTGCGTGGAAGCCATCTTCAGATTTATTATTTTCTAGTTCATACTATGTACGTAGATAAATTCCTTAAAGATATTCACCATGGTCACAACAGCATCCCTTCTATTAATGCAAACTGATCTTTTATCTATTTGGATACAGGATACTGTAATATTTTAAAATAGAAAGATGATTAAAGTAACTGACCTTTTTTGAGTTTGTGCGACGAAACGGTTACTTAAGTGATCAAAAAACAAAAATTAATTTCCCAAACCCACCCAATTGAAATAGCAGAACAGATAGAGAAACAATATTTCAATCGACTTGCATTCAAAACTTCCCTTGAAATCCACTACAATGAAAGTGTGTTGATATTTCCTACTAAACTACTTAAAACAAAGTGCTGAATTCCTTACAACCAAAAAATCGATTTTTTTCTAAACAAAATCGATTTTATTCGATCAAAAGAAATCTTGCATTTTTACCAAGATTTCACTTCGATTTCTCATACACACTAGCAAGATTTAACATTTCTCTGGAGTTATGAGCATTCTGCAGCAAGGTCGTTCAATTGAATAGATTAAACGGAAATTTAAATTAAAACAATTTTTAATTCATCAAATAAGTGATAAGAAGTTGTAAACATTTCAATGAACTTCACTTCCAAGTGCCCAAAAGTGCGCGCTCGCCGACGTGTTCCCCAATTGATGTGTTTTTTTTTTTTTGTATGTAATTTGTGTCATATTTTTTTAAACTTTACTGGACGGACAAATTTTTTCGTTTATTTTTGGAACTTCTCGGAAATATGTATGTACATAATGGATGCTATCGTGGTTAACATTTCCCACGGAATTTCTCCCATCTTCTAATATTGGAAATGCCAACAATTTTTTGCTGTTCCTTGCAAGTTCAAATTTGGTCGATGAAAAAGGTAGCCCAGTGGCCATGGAATATTTATTTTCGATGCCAATAAATTCCGAGAAAAACTGCGACCAAAATTCACGTTCTTATTTTTCGACGATGGGAAAAATTCCGTGGGAAATTTTATTCACGATAGCCCCCAATATTTGTTTTTAATCAAACAAAACGATACGAAGAACGGAATGTTTATTTTGAATTTGAATGCGCAATAGTTTTTTTTTACTTTTTGCCTCAAATCAGAGCTACTGTAAAATAGAACCAACAAAAAATTTGAGTTTTTATGAATTATTTCCAACCAAAATAAAAAATCAATCAGAAGTGGTTTTAAAGAACTCGACAAAAGAAACCTTGTAATACCTACATATCTACACATGCAATGAATTGAGTTTTTCGTTGGTAGGTATCTTTATAAAAATTGCTTTTAATGGCCTTAAGTCCTACAAATGGATGTTTGGTCCGTCGTCGATCTCGCTATTGGACTTATCACTAACATTTTCAGGACCTATGTCATACACAATTTGTTTTAAGTTCAGTTCAACTTACATGGATTTTTTAATGCTCAGTCTTCTATTTGGCTGATTTATGTAGGTATTTCAGTAGTATATAGAATTTGTATTATGAAAAACTTGATGTATTTAGAAACCATGCCTGGCCTTGGACTAAAAACTCTCGGTTTAATGATAAGAAATTCTAATCTTGTGACTTGTCAAAAAAAAATCCATGTACCTACATTGCGTATGACAAAGACCCTCACTATATCACTGATATGAGTCCAAGTGAGATCGCCGGACGAAACGCCAAATGTAGAATTTGAATTGCATACTGGATCTCATATTTGTTGAAAAACATCTATGTATATGTATCAGCTGATAAGATCCTGCTACCAATGATTCAGAACTCTATTCACCACTATGCCCTGGAGATTAATCTAAGTTTTTACAATTTTATAAAAATAAATCGGAAAAATAATACAAAATTTGTTCATTGTTATAGAAATGCCGACTTTGATGAACTCAACGCGTATCTAGGCTCAATTTCTTGGGGTGATATGATGAATCAGTCTGATCTTAATGCTGTAGATTACTAATTTAAAGGAGTTATTAATAGCACAGTTGTAGGATTTGTTCCAAAAAGGAAAGTTTTTTGTAATTCAAATCCCATTTTTGGTTCAAAAAAAGGCTATCTCGAAAAATCTGCGAAAAATACTGCGAAATTTGTGTCTCTCCTTTCAACGTGATTTCAATGGTCTAAATCTTAGATACTCTTTATAGAGATATTCTCTTCAGCTCTTCAGATGAGGCTACAATTAAGGACGAGGGGCAACTGTCAAAACTATCTTGAAAGGTTGTGAGTAAGATCGACTCTTGTTAATAAATTGAAATTAAAAGTAAAAACTGGAAATGATTGCGATAAAACTAAGCGAAAGTTTTCATATTGTGCCCAACTTTGAATTGCAAAAAAATCACAGGTTTGGACTAACTTCTTTAAGTTTATCTTAAGCAAAAACACTTAGACGGAATGGCGATCACTTTTCACTGACTTCGGCAATACACAGCAAACAACTTTTGTTAAAAATTCACCTGTAATCTATCTTTTATTTAAACCAACACATTGCAGAATATTGTTTTATGATGGACAAACGCCCACGGTCCCAAATTTCTCCCGAATCAGCAACACCCAGCAAAAGATTTGGTAGCTGTATGAGCATGGACAAACCAGTCGGTGAGTTGTTTGTCCGCGAATGGAAGGATCAAATGCAGACAATGTTTATGGACCCTGCCACGAAACACGACTTGTCCTTTTTGCATGCTAAATTCGAGGAACTACAGGTACAAAATATTGAGCTGTCGGAGAAGGTGGTAGATCTGTCTGCGAAATGTGATGGTCTTGAAAACGAGATTGTGCATGCATAATGTACAAGCGTAGTACGGACAAAAATCTCATATTCCGTGTTAACGATGGAAATGATGATGAAGAAAACAAAATCAAAAATGTCTGCATGAGCATTACAAAAGATAGTACTATTATGGAAAAGAGTGTGATGCACAAACTGCGAACAAATGACTCATCACGTATTTGTTTTTTTGCGGTAGAATTCGCAGATTCAGGCAGGGCTGCTGCGGTTTCAAAATCTTGCAGATTCCTACGGAACACAGAAGTATTTGTGTCCCGTGACTAAAATCCGTCAGTCAGAGTCAAACGCCAGCAACTTCAGAGACTCCGGAAGGAAATCAAGATGAGAGAACCCAAGGTTAAAGCTGTGCTACGGGAAGAAAAATTGCAGGTTGACGACATATTTTCACCTGGAATGGAACAACGGGATTTATCTGTGGTGAGGAAGATGCTGGGCAAATATTAAAACAAAAGTATGGAATCGAAGGGATTGATATGAAAGTCGCACACGCATGGCAGATGGCTGAGAAAATCATAAACAACCAAAACGAAACTGTCAATGGGCACGTTCCGATGGTTATTCTCAGTTATCCGGATAGCTTTGTGTTGTTGCAATCCTTTGTTAAAAAACACCTGATGACCGCTGACCCAACAACAACTCAAGTTATCTCAAATTTTTTGGGATAACTAAATAGCATAGCGACATTGGAACGCGAGGAATGTCATTTCCAGTCAAATGGAATGGCGGAATTCAGCGCTCAAGGGACAGCAACAGAAGTGGTTGCATCCAGCTCAAGTATTGTGAGGAAAAATAATAGTGATTTGAAGTAGGTATTAGCCGTGCGGCTGTCCTGAAAGTAACTTATATATATACCAACGAAAATATTTACAAAATTTTATCTTACAACATTTGTGGATTAAAAATAAGTTGGATATAAATAATATTTTATTGGATCGTTATGATGTTATAATATTGATAGAAACGCATATTGTAAAAAAAGAAATTCCTAATTTTATAAATTTATTTGATGGGTTTAAAACAGAGTGGGTTCCAGCACTAAAAACGAGTACTAGAGCGCGTGCAAATAGAGGAATGGTGTTGGCGTTCAAAAAAAAAACCTTAAAATTGGAAATTGCAGTTTTAAAAAAATATTTGAAGTAACAGTTTTAGAAATAGTTATTAAAAATAAGAAATATTTCATAGTTCCTATTTACGTGAATTGTTCTCACTGGATTGATGATTCTACCAAACTGCTCTATTTTTTACTAAATTTTAACTATGTATGAAAATGTGATGCTGATTGGAGATTTTGATGCGAGAATAGGGCTAGAAGATACGTTTGTAAAATTTTCTGCGTCTACAAGAGCCGTAAAAGACAACGTCATCAACAGCAATGGAAGAGTACTACTGGACTTATGTAATTCTTATGGTTTTTGTGTGGCAAACGGGAAAAGCAAAGGTGATATCAATGGAGAGTTGACTTTTATCAGTAGGCAAGGAAGCTCATAGCTCAATGATTGATTACTGCCTCACAAAGGAGATTGGTGCTCCTTGGTATCTGATGTGATGGTTGCGAATACTCCTTTCTCTAACCATCTCCCAATTGGGGTAACAATATGGTGTAGATAACTTCAGAGGATTCAGAATAGAGAATAGAAGCTCAATGCCAAATTTAAAATGGGCGATGGCAAGCTGTCACAGTTATGTTCAAGCAATTCATCGACTTCTGGCTCAACATGTATTTGCTGGTTCCAGTCTTTTAAATGCATCGGTACTCGACTATATAGTAAGACAAGCAGCTTCTAAAAAGCGCCATAAGACAGTTCAAAGAGGATTCACTCAAAAATGATTCGATTATGGGTACCTAAAAGCAAGGAAAAAAGCATTTGGACTGCTAAGAACTTTTAAACAGCTTGGTACCGATTATTTTCGTGTTCGTGTTGAAATACAAAGAGCTATGTCGTAAGAAAAAGGTAGAATATGATACCCAACAATCTCAAATATTAGCAGAAATACAAAATAGCAAGGATTTTTGGAGACAAGTTCGACTTATGAGCGGAAATACATTATCAAATAGAGTTGAACCAAAAGCAGAAGAATTTCGTGATTACTTCGAGAAGCTATAATGAATCCGGAAATAAATTAATTAAAATTCAGCTATGCACTCTTAAACATCCGTATCCACAACATAGACTGTGACATTGAACTGGAAGAAGTTTTAGAAGCACTGACATCAAGTAAAGACCATAAAGCGGCCGGCTCTAACCAAATTTCCATAAAGTCTTATAAATACAGCAATTTGAACTTCCGAACGCATTTAACGAGGTCACTTAATCATATTTATACAACTGGAAAAATTCCAATGGAATACCTAAAATCGATTATCTTTCCTATTTATAAAAAAAGGTGATAAAAATGAAGTTGGAAATCATAAAGGGATATCGTTTTTAAACTTGGGATTGAAAATTCTCACTAGCATCATCCAACAGAGACTAAACGCTTGGTTAACAGAAAATTCAGTATTGGCAGAATTTCAAGCGGGTTTTCGCAAGGGATACTCCACAGTGGACCACATTTATGTGTTAGCAAATGCTGCTGAGCTTAACATGGACCGAAAGAAAAAAGTATAGGTAGGTACCTATGTATGTTTTGTAGCCCTAAAAGCAGCGTTTGAGCCAATTGAAATTAAAAGCTTGCAATTAAAGGACTTTCACTCAAGTCGCTCAAATTTATTGAAGCACTGTATACTAAAAGAAGTGCAGCGGTATGGGACGGGGGAAGATTGTTCAGCACAGAATTAGGCTTGGATGGCAAGGATGTGCACTTAGTCCTACACTGTTTTCACTTTACATTGATGATTTACCGAATGCTTTGAAGGGTTTTAAATGCTTTGAAGGGTATTGATGGTTCCAAGTCTCCTAGACCTGATGGATTTTTTCTGTTAATTGCAGTTGCTTTTCTAGCAGAACCATTATCAATATTATTTAATATTTCTCTTCAAAGTGGACTATTTCTGAATGAATGGAAAGTATCGTTTCTTACTCCTATCCTTAAAGCGGGTTCCAAACAAGATATTTCAAATTATAGACCAATTTGTAAGATCTCAACTATAATCAAGCTTTTCGAAAAAACTATTTTGGACAAGATATTCTTCGTGGTGCGTGAGCATATATCAATTTACCAACATGGTTTTATAACAGAAAGGTCTACTACAACAAATCTTTTAATTTTTGTCAAATATGAGCTATCGAATTTTGAGAAAAACTCCCAAACTGGTATTATCTTTACGGTTTTTAAAAAAGCCTTTCATAGAGTAAGCCATTAGCTTCTCCTTCATAAACTTGGATGTCTAGGATTTAATTCCAGCCTCCTTTAGGGGATTGAATCTCATTTAACTGATCGAGTGCAGATTTCTAAAAATTGAAATTTTTTTCAGACTATATACCTAGGTACATACATGTTCCTTCAGGAGTTCCTCAGGGGAGCCACATCGGCCCTCTGCTATTCCTTTAATTATAAATTATATTTCTGAGATTTTTACAAATTAGACTCTCTGAATGGTGTGAATTGAATTCTCTGAATTTGAACGTATTCAAATAACAAGTTCTTTCCTGTTGTAGGATAAAAGATATCATTCATTACCTATAGCTATGGCTTGCAAGATGAAACTCTACAGAGTCACCCAAAAAAAAGATATATGTGTTATCCTTGAAGATAAACTTATATATAAATCGCACATTGATTTTTCAGTAAGCAAATCGAACTCTATGTTAGGGTTCATATAAAGAAATGCCCGTGAGTTTTCAGACATTTTTACGTTACGTTATCTTTATCTTTCAATCGTAAGGTCCATCTTAGAGTATTGTTCCTCGGTTTGGAACACATATTATATAACAGCAATAGATAGAATCGAGAGAGTGCAAAAAAGGTTTACATAGTATGCTATCTCAAAACTTAATTGGAATTTGGGAACTCCCAGTCGATGTTTATTAATCCGGATTAATACTCTCGACCTTCGCAGGAAATTTATTTGAATTATGTTTGTTCGTGACATTCTCACATCTCAAATCGAACGTTCAATTCTGTTAGAAAAAACTGGTTTTCATATTCCCCCAAGAGATACTCGTTTCACTGTTTTATATAAAGTACAATTTCACCAGCCAAATTATGGCTTTGCACCGTGTTGATGAATTTTGGCACTCTAATCTGCATACAGCAAAATTAAATTAATTGTTAAATCTTCGATGAATAATACCCCCTACAGAGTCCACTGTGCACATCATTTAGGAAGAAAATGAAAAGCAACGTGCTTAAAATGTATCTTTGTTAAAAGCCTTTGTTGATGGGAAAGAAATCACTTATATTATTTTCATTCCAGACCGTAACCTCAGTCATCTCGTAAAGAGCTCTTATGATACCAATCACTTTTGTTAAGATACCAAGTAGAGTCAGGACCCATGTTCTGTAACTATCGCATCGATAAAATTCGTCGAGAAACGTTGAAAAATGAAAAAACTCATACAATTTGTTTCAGTTTCCATCGTTTCTCGACGAATTTTATCGATGCGATAGTTACAGAACGCTTATAAAACATATGTACCTCTCCTGTTGACATTTTCAAAAGCTGCTATAAGTATAGTTTCTTTTTTTTTGACTTAGTTGATGTTGGATTAGGCAAGTCAGGTTAAATATCTGGTCCACTGTAGAGTAATCATTTCTATACGTTGTTTGAAATTTGAGTTTCATCAATCAGTTTTGCAGTCTTTTCAGTAGAACAGTAGTGAAGATTTTATAAATTATATCCAAGAAGGATAGACCGCGGTAGTTCGTCAAATCATTTGAATTGCCTTTTTTCTATAGGAGAAATATGATTGATTTTTGAACGACTGTGGCATTGATCCTGTTCTCATGATATCATTTATAAGCCGGTGGAATTTCTATGCATTACTAAACTTGAAGTGGCGTTTTTGTAAAACTCGAAAGGTATCCCGTCTAATACCGGAGCTTTATCTTTTCTTGACCGAATTACAGAAAGCTAGTTTGAAGATAAGTCATTTATAGAGGAATCAGTGTGCCCCCGTGTTATTATGGCTAACTTCCACCATTCTTTAGCTAAGGATACTAGAAAAAGTTGGTTAGTAGAATGAGCATAGTTCTCGCGCTTTTTGTAAAATACACAGAGTTCTATATTTTTTCCTCCATTCTTTGTATTTTTTCTTGAACACATCAGGGTTATATTTTCTGAAATTATTAAGGTGTTGGTTTAGTTTTATCCTCGTAGCATGGCAGGTTAGGTTAAAGCAAGGTGTTTTGGGTTCAAAGTAACTCGTTTGGTTATAAGAGTGACCACTATACTACATACATTCCTTAATAGCTTGACATCGAGGGTCAACTTAAACGGTCATAACTATTTTTTATGTGATGGCAACTTCAAGGTTGTTGGTATAGATGTGGTTACGTTTGTCGGACCATTTGTCGTAATATATAAGGTCTTGTTTAGATCTTCTGTTTCAGATCCTTTCATTCAGGGTCAGGATGAAAACAGGAGTCCCTCAAGGTAGTCATCTGGGCCCAATAATTTTCTATTCTAACGATCAGTGACGTGGGATCTGTGATTGAGCATTCAGAACTCTACCTACGCGGATGACATGTACATTTTTAGTGTAAGTTCTTCACCTAACGATGCTATACCTCTTCAGAACGACCTGAATAAATTTTTTGTTTGGTGTCAACAATTTTTTTTTTACTTAATGTCGGTAAATGCCAAGCCATCACATCCTTAAAACGTTCTTGCCCACCACCACGTGACTTTAATATTAATGTAAATCTTGTTTCCAGAGTAACAACAACTCGGGACCTAGGTGTTATTTGTGATACTGAGCTCAACTTCAGATCCCATTATAAAAACATAGCAGCTAGGGCTAACTCTGCTCTTGGTTTTGTCAAGCGTTGGTTTAAGGAGTATTCAGATCCCTACGTAACGAAATTTCTTTATAAAACCTTTGTACGACCTTTACTTGAATATGCTAGTCAAGTATGGTCCCCTTACCATCTTGTGCACAACAAAAGAATAAAAGCAGTTTAGCGTAGATTCTTCCGCTTTGCTCTTGGAGGACTCCCATGATTTGACAACTACAACTTGCCCCCGTATCATGATCGGTTGCGGCTCATTAACTTACAATCCCTCGAAAAGCGTCGTGAAGTAGCTGACGTAATTTTTGTCCATCAAATTTTGTCTGGTGTTACTGATTCTTCTGCCCTCCTTTAGGTAATGAGTATCAACACCAACTCACATTCTCTTAGATCAGTCCAGTCCATCAAGCCTCTCACAGAACTGATTATGGCAGGAATGAACCAGTTACTAGAATGTATTATACTAAGAGCCCACAGAAGATTTTGGGAGTGATTGATAGCAAAAAAAGAGGTATGGGCGTCGAAAGCTTCATTAAAAGCTGTTCAAAAAATCAAAGTTTTGCAGTCCACAACTGAGGCCTTTGCGAGAAACAGTGTATCGAAAAAAAAATATGAATGCAACTTCAAGGATAATCGTGTTAGCCGAAATTGGTTTTCAGCCCTCCCTAGATAAGCTTCGCGGATCTAATATCACGGAATCTGAGATCATTTGATTGTTTAATTTGCCCTGCCAGACTGTTTAAAAAAACCGTTTTTCACTTAGCATTTTGAATTTTTCAAACGGTCCGGTAGAGCGAACTATACACTCAGATGGGCTCAGATTCCGTGATATGTGATCCGAGGAGCTTATCTAGGGAGGAGTGAAAACCAATTTCAGCTAACACGAAATCCAAATGCAAACACTTCGTTTTGCTCGCAACTTTGAAACGTTAAAAAAGCTGCAAGCAAAAGTTAAAAAATGGCCAACTTGTCCAGCTGCGTCGTATTCTGTCCGCATCATTGAATTTGTGTGTATTCAAAATTTTGACAGCTATTCCAGTTGCAGCTCCAGTTGCAGCTCCGTCTCCATTCTTTTCAGCCAGTTATTTATTTATTTATTTATTTAGAGAACTCGAAAATATCTTCTTAAAATCTGCAAATAATTTAATATTTTACAAAAATCGAATTCTGCCTAATTTTTTTAGAACCAGAAACTTTAGTACCTACCTACCTATCATACAATTTTGTTCACCAATTAAATATTAACAAAAATGTCCCCACAGATTCAATAAACTTTTAGTAAATACAACATTCAAGTGGTAACCCCTTTTCAGAAAAATGGGCTTAATGGTATCTACCAAAAAACAATTTTTTTTAATTTCGATTTTCTCGAATACGGAGATTTTTTTTATGCAGAAGTTAAAAAAAAAGTTTAAATAGGATTTTGTACCTCTGTACCTACCTACAAAAATATTCCTAAAAATTATTTTTGGTTTTCAAATATTATTTCAAAACGTTTTTTGGAACACTGAAAACTCAATATTTCAAAACAAGATTTTAAAACTTGGTAGATAACTCTTGATTCTTAAAAACTCTTAAAAACATCTAAAAAATAAATTTTTGTATGCAAATTGAATTTGATATCTCAAAATTGGATTGGTGTCTGCCCTCCCCCCTGGGAAAAATCCTTTGGGTACCTATGACTAACCATATATATTTTCTTAAAAGAAAGTTACTCAAATATTGTGTATTATATTAAAATGAAAAGGCAAGTGAAAAGAAGAGAATGTGAAAAAATGAATAGCTCAATCATTTTCTCTTCTTCATCATCGTCATCGTCATGTGAATGTTTGCTTAGGTAAGGAGTTTAATTAAAGTAAAAGTAGAATAAATAAAGCTCGTGCTGCCTTCCGTACTATGTCCACAATTTAGAAATCCAGTCCAATCCAAAACCAATGTCAAACCAGTGCTGTTACATATATACTTGCGAGGTAGTAAATCTCGAAGCCAACAGGCGATTACATCTCAAATTCACATAATGAACTTCATCAACACATTAAAATGACTCGATGCCCCATAGGATTTCATAGGTTATATTTTAAAGGGATGGTCTAATCCATCAGGGTACCACAATGGATCAACATTGATCAACATTGAAAAAGATGCACCGTCAGCCCATCAACCTAACCTAACCTATGCTTGCAAAACCTGGATAGTCCCGCTTTTGTTAATATCATGCTACGCCATGTTTTAAGGACTCTGTGGCCACAAATTATATTCAAACGAAGAATGGTGGTACAAGACAAGTCAAGAGCCGCAGGACGTCCACATAAGAAGCACACAAAATGGCAAAGCATTGGTCACACACTGAGATAACCAAAGGATATTGCGAAGCATTCCTTCGAATGGAATCCTCAGGGTTCACAGCGCGCCGCGGTGGGTTGAATCACCAAGAACAACATTGAAATTAGCTGTCTTAGCAGAAGCAGAATCCGAGAGAAAGACGTGGCCACAGTTAAAATACCTTGCTGCAAACCGTGAAGGACGGAGACGTTTTGTTGCTCTAAGCCCCATTCGGGGTTTCAGGACACGATGATGAATAGACTCCAGTTGGAGAAATTCCTGGCATTTATTGAAGAATATTAATATTGAGATAAATTACTTTGTGAACATTTCATCACCGATAACCTAAATGCACGAATACCACGAAACCCAAACTACAGAATAAAAAAAAAGTTTTGCAACTTGTTTTTTGTTCTGTTTCTGGATTGGAGAGTTACGGAGATTTCTTCCGCAATGCCAAACAAAAACGCTATTAAATTCTTTGACGCAACTCACTGACGGATTTGGCATAGTTTATCTTTTCAAAATAAATTAGCAAATTACTTGAAATTATCAATTCAAAATAAGTGATCTTTATTGTATTTTATTGCTAAATATATTTCATTATTCACGCTACGATACTTTAATACGTTAGTATATTTAATAGATTAAATTATTTGCTATAGTTATTTTATTGTTATGAATAAAAAACTACAGAGTAGTTAGGTATATATATTCATACATATACATACGTATATATGCACGTACAAACATGCGTAAATTCATGCATATATATGTATAATTGGTAAAGTATATGTTTTTCTATAGAACTAATAGCTGTTGGATTAATAATGCCAAAATAAATTGCAATTGATTAAAACCCACTTCATAAATTAGTTCTATTTTGAACAGGCAATGCTGACTTTTTATAATTTCTCAACCACTTTCCTACAGTGATTTAAATTTGTATCTGTTCTATTTGCACTTTTCTCTTTGATACTTTGTGCATATGAAGACAATAGATATGGTCATGAAAAAGGTTTATTAAGAAATACACAAATCAGCAAGGGGATTAATAACTTGCCTAGAATTTTCTGAGACTTTTCGAAATGCAAGAACTTTAGTTTTCCTTGCGTTTCGAACTGCCTTCAAATAAAAATTTTGTTTAGCCCAAAGGCATGGGTAAACAGTGCGAGATCCGGAATTCTTTGTAAAAATTAACAAACAAAATTCGACCTTCGCGATATTTTTTTCCAGTACCTATTGATCGTATCGACGGATCGCGTTGTTTGACCAGGCCTTAAATGTTTGGCCTGGTCACGAGGAAAGGAAGCATAGGCTCCGACAGAAAATAAAACTAGTATTTGTCAAAAATCCATAGTAAAAAAATTTAAAAATGTTTGAAGTGTGGTATTTTCCAGAGCGAAGGAAAGCAAACCCCACCCACTTGGAAAAACAATTTTCTTTTTAACGAGGTTCTAGAAAGTTAATCATAACGTGGTTCTAGAAAGGGTAACTACATCGATTTTCTCTAGGTCCTCGTCCGTTATGTAATCTTTTTCCTCAAGAGACAAAAGTTGTCTACTAGATTGGGGTTCGATCCTGCGATCTTCTGATAACCAGTCCAATACGCTAACTACTGGGCTATTTCGCAATACAGTTGTGCAATGTTGAGAATCAAAAACTATATTCTTTTATTTTTCTTCCTATTGTATGATTGATGGGCATAAAATATTTGTTTTTGTTGTATGGGATATCTGTGATGGGATAACAAAAGTTATCCAACAAGTTTTTACTTGCGATTCGGGGGCCTCACGAGTATTTGAAAAGTTTTCCTTGCCTTAATTGATAAACCTAACAACAACATTCCCTTCCGCGCACATATGAAAAGAAGGCATTCCGCTTGCATTCCAAAGTGTGATCACTGTTACCACACAATGATATATTATAATACAACGAAAAAAGTCTTCTGCTGACTTTAAAACGTTTTTAGAGAACGAAATAAATTGAAATGTTTACGTGTTACCACCAAGTATATAGGCTGGAGTTATAGCTATTTCACGAGTGGCACTTCAATTATCAGACTCCTTTTAGTGGTGAGTCTGGTTATGCTCGTATTAATTGAAAAACTCTTTGCCGTCATCTGGGAGCCAACTATGAACCTTGCGATTCAGAGGCCGATGCACTACACACCGCGCCACTGAAACCACATGTTCTGCTCAATCGCAATGCAGGTTTCGTTGTTTTATCAATTGCAACAGCGACTAGCATTTTTATTAACACACACAAGCTTGCTATCTGTTCGTTCAGTCGGTTTCTTTCTTTTTCCCCGTGCACCGATTCGTAGTTGAAAGAGTTGACACTGGTCAAGAGTTAGTTTACAAATTAAGTGGGGTTTTGCGTGTAAATGGAAATCCACAGAAGTTGTAGCGTACACTTTAAAAACAAATGTGAAATGTAAGCACCACGTTAATAAAACTCATCATATAAACAGGCCAAGCAAAGCATACCTTGTATCTTCGAACCTAAACCTACAAAAAGTTCGAGAGTCGAACACCCATTGAGCTGAATTCAATACATTTGTCGGAAACTAGCCCATCTTAGAATTGTCATTTCATAAGCGTGTTCTTTCTAATCTCAACTTCCATTGTGGTAAGAAGTCTCGTCTAAAATTGCTTCTTAAAAAGGAACAAAACTTTTCTAGTTCCTAGCTCACGGTAAGGATTAAATTTATTCAAGAATTTCGAGTTGAATCATTTATCCATGTTATAAAATTTAATTCTCGTTCGTGTTATAGTATCCACCTATACAACTTGCTCAATTATTAGTAAAATCAAAAATCGAGCGTCGAGCCAAACCACTTGGACCAAAACCTGGTTGAGACCCAAGAAAGAAAGGGATCACCTAAAATCCCTTGAAGCCTTTTGGTTTAAAAAAACTAAATATTTACCCAAATAAATTAAAAGGTATGGTTTTTTTTATCTGATTTGTTTTTACTAAAAATCTAATAGACAAAATACGCCCACAGATACTTGCGGACGTAACTTGTCTAAAGTGGATAAAGCTTTCATAATAGCCACAACAGTGCGTCCGCAAAATTTGGAGTTAATATTCTCCTGGTATAACCACGAGTATACCATATTATAAAATCCACATTGCGATTCCACAAAAGATCATACAAACCCGAAGAAACCACGTGCATGATAACCTGCAAGGTTGTAAATCATCTGTTCATGGGATTACAAAAAAACAACGAAAAACTGAACACCGAAAAGAACAAATAAAAAGACGAAAAACAAAAATCCAAAATTAAGATTTGTGAAAAAATTTAATGAAATAACCTGATACATATATCTATATTTTATTAATCTAAAGTTAAACTCGTAAAGTTAATTTAAAAGAGTTAAAAAAAAGTAATTTTTGTCTACTATCGAATTTGTGAAAACTTGAAACCTAATTTGCCACAGAAATTTAAACTTAAATTTTAACATAAAACAAAAAAGAAACAACAAGTTGAACAGAATAATATTACAACACCCGCAATCAACGAGGGAAATTGTGGCCACAACTTTCGCCGTGACGGGAATTTCAACAGTAAGTACCATATTGTACAAATACTATATTTCTTTGGCAATTATATTTTTTTTTCCTTTTTATAAAACATAGTATTCCAAAATATTATTTTTTTTTAAATATAGAAATCTGCTATAAAAAAATTATATATAAATAAATACAAAGTTCAAATCTAAATTTTATAATTAAATTACATAATTAAATTCAACAATACAAGCTAAAGTACGAGTTCATATAAATCGTAAACTAAATTAATTTCTCCATGCTTCAATCTCTTTCAATTTTTCTCTTTATAAAATCATTTGTATTGTATATTGGATTTAGATCCTGAGAATGAATTTTCGTCAAATAAAAAAACAAATTTCGTCTGAAAGAAAAATATCTAAAATGATTTACTCTCTTCAATAATTTTTTTTTAGCTATTCAGAATGATATGGTAAAATAGTGAGAGGACTCTCGTAAAAGGGGTTATCTAGATTAAACAGGGGAAGAGGATAACCAAGGTGTATCCAAACATTGACTTTTGGGTACAAAAGGGGAGGGTACTTCCAGATGTTTCACAAAACCTGAAACATGTTAACTGATGTGGTTCATATGAATTTCTCATTTTTTTCCCTTCTTTAGACCTATTACTTTCTCTTAATTTTCTTTTATTCTAACTTTCATTCTGTCCTCTTACGATTCTTCTAAATAAAACATACAGGCACGATAAACATGTGTGCTTAGGATATCTGCAGCAAGATCCCACCCCACCGTCGAGCTAATGCCTGTGCGATCGCAAGCGTGCCTACAGCTGCAGAGGGATATAGGTCAAATAGCATCTTTCTTTCCACCAGACCCACCTACCTAAGTAATAAGTCACACATTGGCGCCCAACGATTAAGGCTTCATTATTGCTTTTGCAATAATTCCTTAAGAAAAGGCAAAATAAAATCTCTTGCTTTTAAAATCCAGCTTTGTATTTAACAAAATTAATTTTTGCCTTACATTCCAATATAAATCACCAGTGAGTCCTTTGCAGTTATTTTTTTAAATTAAGTAATGTTGCCACTGGCTATGTTGTTTTTTTTTATTTTTTATCAAAGAGCCCGATAACAACTAATTATTTTCAACAAAAAGAAAAGGTTATCGTTGCACTTGATATACATATAAATGACATTTGTTTTTTTTTTTTTTTGAGACGTCATCTAAGAGTCCACAACAAATGTTCACTTAAAACTTATTGTGCTGCAATAAATAACGTTCTCAACCAAATAAAATAAATAAAAACAAAATTTTAAATTAATATGATATTCCTCTGAGTCCTCGTCAATACAAAATAGCATAATGAGTTAAAAGTCCAGAGAAACTCATTAATTCCAACTGCAAATATTTTTTCCTCCTTTATTTTCTCCTCTACCTTTCATTTGAACATCACACAGCTGACTGAGCTCCCTCACGATAAAGCCAATCATTTCTGAATAGCAAAACCGCAAATAAATAAAAACAAAACAAAAACAAAACGAAAAATCTCTTAAAATAACTCAACTGTCATTAATTCTAAATGAGACAATGAGTAATAATAATAGGTCACTTAACGGAGCAATTCCGAAAAATCCGCGATATCCCAGTACAAAGAGAGGTCCCAAGACACGCTCTTACAATGACAGCCTCGTCGATACATCTGTAAACATAGCCAACAGAAGCTTTGGATCAAATCTAAACCCTGTTCAGCGCTCCCCTTTATCCACTTCAGCCCGAGACTTATCTCTTAGTGCAAACGACTTTCGCCCTCTTGTAAATAATAATTTAAATAATTCTTGTAGAGAAATGCTCTCTCCAACTAATGTTAGAGTTTATGGTGCTGATAATACAGCATCAACAACAACGACAACAACTGTAACAGCTAGCAGTAATATTCCAACAATTTCTTCTCTTCAGAGAAATGATAATCACAACAAAAACATAAATGTTAAAAAAGGAGCCAAGTTCTTATGTGTACAAGAAACCTGTGCGTAAAAAGTCAGCCAAAAAAAGTAATGAGATCTAAAATATATGCCAAGTTTTAAGTTCATGAAGTTTAATATCAAATATCTTAAGTAGAGTAATATCGAAACAATTCCAAATCATGACAGAAATTTGGTAATTAATGATTACTGATTAAAAGTTGGTGGATTTACTTGGCCAGTTTTCTCTTAAATACTTACTTAGTCACAAATTTAAAATGTATGAAAACTTGCCAAGTAAATCCACCAAATTTTAATCAGTAATCATTAATTACCAAATTTCTGTCATGATTTGGAATTGTTTCGATATTACTTTACTTAAGATATTTGATATTAAACTTCATGAACTTAAAACTTGGCATATATTTTAGATCTCATTACTTTTTTTGGCTGACTTTTTACGCACAGGTTTCTTGTACACATAAGAACTTGGCTCCTTTTTTAACATTTATGTTTTTGTTGTGATTTCACTCCTTTTTGCAAAGATTTATTTTGCCAGGTGAAAGTCGAGCCCTACCGCTCTACAAAGTTTCATAATTCTACGACAACCAAAAGTGCTCCATACAAATAATAGCAATTCTGATAAAGTGGGTGGATTGCACCCCCCTGAATGGACAATTCCAAATTTTCGATTTTTTTCCTTTCTAAGTACATACTTCAAGTCCTACCGACCTACTAATTTTCATCGTTCTACAAAAATCGGAAGTGCCCCATATAATTTATAAGAATTTTTAAGCATGTGGGTGGATGCCACGCCCCCTGAATGCAAAATTTCAATTTTCAATTTTTTCTTTCTAAGTACTTTAAGTCCTACCGACCTACCAATTTTCATCGTTCTACAACAATCGGAAGTGCTTCATATAGTTTATAAGAATTTTTAAGAATGTGGGTCGATGCCACACCCCCTGAACTGAAACTCCCAATTTTTCGATTTGTTTCTTCTAAGTACTTCAAGGCATACCGACCTACCAATTTTAATCGTTCCACAACAATAGGAAGTGCTTCATATAATTTATAAGAATTTTTGAGAATGTGGGTGGATGCCACGCCCCCTGAACTGAAACTTCCAATTTTTCGATTTTTTTTCTTCTAAGTACTTCAAGGCCTACCGACCTACCAATTTTCATCGTTCTACAACAATCGGAAGTGCTCCATATAATTTATAAGAATTTTTTAGAATGTGGGTGGATACCACGCCTCCTGAATGCAAAATTCCAATTTTTCATTTTTTTTCTTTCTAAGTACCTTAAGCCCTACCGACCTATTAATTTTCATCGTTCTACAACAATCGGAAGTGCTCCATATAATTTATAAGAATTTTTAAGAATGTGGGTGGATGCCACGCCCCCTGTATGGAAAATTCCAATTTTTCAATTTTTTTCTTTCTAAGTACCTCAAACCCTACCAACTGACCAATTTTCATTGTTCTACAACAATCGAAAAGGCTCCATATAATTTATAGAATATTTAAGAAAGTGGGTGGATGCCACGCCCCCTGAATAGAAAATTGCAGATTTTCGATTTTTTCCTTTGTATGTACCACAAGGCCTACCGTTGTGCGAAATTTCAAGTTTCTACGATGTCGGGAAGTGCTCCATAATTTTGATGATCTGTCAGTGAGTCAGTGAGTCAGTGAGTCAGTCAGTTACGGTTTTTGCGATTTTTGAAGTCCTATATCTTGGGAACTACTAATGCTAAAGAGTTGAAATTTGGTAAGCCAGCTGTGTTAGATCAGTTCAGCAAATACTCCGAATTTGAAGTTTCTGACTTTATTGGTACTGAAGTTAGAGGGGGGTTGAAAATCGCCTGAGTTTGTTCCTGTAAAAAGGGTGTAGTGCCGCGAACTTGGCTGGGCACTACCGTGCCCTTTGATATTAATCAAGTTGCGAATAACATAGCATTCCCGTTGCTTAATGTTGACAGCCTAGAAAATGTTGCGAGTGGCTTAAGTACACAAGCTAATACGAGCAGTGCTCAACCAGCTGATCGTAATATTGCCAACGGCATAGAACATGACCTACCACATCCACCACGGGTACAAGTAGTAAATAACAATTCAGTTCGAATGCAGAGACTAGACGAGCATATCGAAGATCTTATCGCTAAGACATTAGAGTTAAAGCTTCCAGGGCTTATTCAAAATAGCATTCAAAAGATTTTGCCTAATTTAAATAATGATAAGAATAAGAGCGATTCTCAGCCTAAACAAAATGAGGTAAACAATAAATTAGCTTGTGACACAAATAATTATAATCTACCATTCAATCAAAATAATTTTAATAATTTGCCTACAAACCAAAACTTAAATCATAGTTTAAATCAAAATTTAGATGATTATCTGTACGGAGGAGCCTATTCGTATTTTGATACAGATGTGAATAGGGAACAAAACAGAAATTTGTCACTATATGATAGTAAAACGTTACGGATAGATCGATGGGGAGTGAAATTCGATGGCACTTCCAAAACGATGTCAGTTGAAGATTTCGTGTTCCGCATAGAAACTTTGAAAAATAATTACAAATTTTCTTGGGATGATGTTATTCGACAATTCCATATTCTTTTATCTGGTATAGCTCAAGATTGGTTTTGGCAACATTTAAGAAATAATCCAAGAGGCGACTGGTTTACGTTGCGTGATTCTTTGTTGAAGCGTTTTAGAAGTCATGAGAATGACTTTCAAATTATTAAGCAAATTATGGACAAAAAGCAGATGCCTCAAGAAAACTTTGAGGATTATTTTGTATCTGTATTACAGCTTAAGGGCCAACTGAAAAACCCTATGAGGGATGATGATCTAATTGATATCCTTAGATCAAATATTAATTCAAAATTATTAAGTTATATTTATCCAATGAGAATAACCTCTTTAGAGCACTTCAGAGCTGAATGTAAGCGAGTTGAAAGAATGCTAAGTTCTAGGTACCCAGTTCATAGTAAACCCTTTAGAAGTGTTAACGAATTGGACGATAATAGAGATGATTTCTATGACGACATAAAACTAAGTAATTATGAATCAGTTTCGGCTTTGAATAGGCAACAGAATAGCGTACATAAGAACACAATTAAGTGTTTTAATTGTAAACAAACTGGACATTTGTTCATTAATTGTCCTTCGACCTTTGATAGATTATTTTGCTATCGATGTGGAACTGATAATGTCACAGTTTTGAACTGTCCCAAGTGCCATCAAAGACAGGAAAACCCAAGACCGAACCTGACAGTGACGGGAATGTCTCGTTCGATACAGACCAGTCCCGATCAACCAAAGTAGATTCTTCTACAAGTACTTACCCTGATTTTCCAAATATTACTAAAATACCGGATAAAGACATTGGCCATGACAAAATAATACACGATTTAAATACAAATACCAATGAAAATAAACACAAAAGAAACATATTTCGAAACAAAAGCTATGAAGAGAGATTAAAACATTACAACGAGTTAAGATCAAAAATTTTCAACGTTAGTGAGATTAATCACAAATTACCAATCAATAAATTGGAAAAAGTTCGCAATAGATACCATAAACGTTCATTCTTCAATTCAATGATAAGTAGTTGTGTATTACACTCAAATAATGATGCAAGACCTTATGCCATAATAAATATAAAAGGAACTGAAATAAAGGGTTTATTGGACAGTGGTGCGACACTCTCATGTTTAGGAACCAATTCCATAGAGTTTGTTAATCGTTTAAAAATCCCAATTCTTGAATTTAGTTCATCTATAAAAACTGCTGATGGCAAGTCTCAAGCTATCATAGGAAGAGTGAATGTGGAAGTTTCATACGGTGATCAAACTCATAAGCTAGATTTGTATATTATACCGTCACTTAATCAGCCATTATATCTCGGCATAGATTTTTGGCAAAAATTTAAAATCGCGCCAAACATCATAAGTGAGATAGCCAAAGGCATAGACATTGACATTCCAAAATCAAAACCTGAACCGCATGCCTTAACTGAAGAACAATCCTTGTCACTGCAAAAGGTCATTACAAAATTTCCATCCTTTTCCAAATTAGGTCTGGGAAGAACAACAGTTGGTATGCATGTTATTGAAACAAATGAGCCTGAGCCAATAAAACAAAGGCATTACCCTGTTTCACTTCCCATTCAAAACATGATTTTTAAAGAACTTGATAGGATGCTTGCTCTTGGAGTAATAGAAGAGAGCAACAGCGCCTGGAGTTCACCCATAGTTTTAGTCCAGAAACCTGGAAAAATTCGTCTATGTTTGGACTCCAGGAAGCTAAACGCTCATACGAAGGGAAGTGCATATCCAATGCAAAATATTGAGGGTATTATAAGTCGTTTGAAAGATACTCATTTCATAAGCAGTATTGACTTAAAAGATGCCTTTTGGCAAATACCTTTAGAGGAGTCAGCAAAAGAGAAAACAGCATTCCCTGTTCAAGGAAGACCACTGTATCAATTTACAGTTATGCCTTTCGGTTTACGAAATGCAGCACAGACCATGTGTAAAGTGATTGATAAAGTGATCCCCAGTGAACTTAGGGAGTATGTTTTCCCTTATGTTGACGACCTCCTTATAATTTCAAAGGATTTCGATACTCATCTTCAAATTCTTGAAAAGGTAGCCGAAAAATTGACAGCCGCAAATCTTACAATAAACGTCGAAAAATCACACTTTTGTTTCAAGGAACTCAAATATTTGGGATATATTGTAGGCCAAGGCATTCTCAAACCAGACCCCGGTAAAGTTTCCTGCATAAAAGAATTCCCCGTTCCAAATTCGCAAAAACAAGTGCGGAGATTCCTAGGAATGTGCGGATGGTACCGGAGGTTCATTAGGAATTTCGCTGCCATAGCAAGTCCTTTAACGGACACACTTAAAAAAGGAAAAGTTTTTGTGGTAAACCCTGATGCACTAGCATCTTTCGAAGCTCTGAAGACAGCATTAATATCTGCGCCTTTGTTAAGTCATCCCGATTTTACGAAGCCATTCGTCATACAATGCGATGCATCTAGCTGCGGTATTGGTGGTGTTTTATACCAGTATGATGAAGATGAAAACGAGAAACCTATTGCTTTCTTTTCTGAAAAGTTGAATAAATGTCAACGTAACTATAGTGTTACGGAGCAGGAGTGCTACGCGGCAGTGCAAGCGGTGAAGAAATTTAGACCTTATGTGGAGGGTCTGCCTTTTACTTTGGTGACTGACCACGCAAGCCTTAAATGGCTTATGAGCCTAAAAGATCTAAGCGGTAGGTTAGCGCGGTGGTCACTAAAGCTTCAGGCATTCACTTTTGATATAAAGCATAAAAAGGGATCTCAAAATGTAGTAGCCGATGCATTGTCGCGTGCATTCATGGAAGAGCTCTCGTTGAATTCAGAAACATACATGGCAATAGACCTTGATTCTTCAGAATTCGACTCACCAGACTATCGAGAGTTAATTTCAAACATTGAAAAAAACCAATCGAACTTTCCTGACATTAAAGTTGTAGATGGAAAACATATTTATAAACGCGAGTTTCCAAAGGAAGAAGAATTTTTAAAGACTGAATGTGAATGGAAACTGTGGATACCCATAGGGTTGACGCTATCTATTATCGAAAATTCACATAATCCACCAAATTGTTCCCATGGCGGAATGATTAAAACATTGGATAGAGTAAAACGATTTTACTATTGGCCAAACATGACCACTCAGATTCGAAATTTTGTTCAAAATTGCTCAATTTGTAAACAGACCAAATCGGTAAACAAAACCTTAAGACCTCCTCCTATGGTCACTCAAAAACAATTAGACAGGCCATTTCAGAAAATCTTTATAGATTTAATGGGTCCGTACCCTAGAAGCAAACGTGGCAAAGCATTTATTTTCGTAGTCCTGGATGGTTTTTCAAAATGTGTCTTTTTAAAGTCGATGCAAAAGGCTAATGTTAAATCAGTAATTGAGTTTTTGGAACAAACTGTTTTCAGTCAGTATGGAGTACCGGAAATCGTTCACAGCGATAACGGGAAACAGTTCATTGCAAAAGATTTCCAAGACTTCCTTGCTAAATATGGTTGCAAGCACATGAGAAATGCGGTTTATTCGCCGCAATCAAATGCCGCTGAAAGAGTAAACCAGTCGATTTTGTCTGCAGTGCGCAGCTATGTAAGAAAAGATCATCGTGATTGGGACAAACATTTGATAGAGGTACAACAAGCTTTATGGACTTCGGTTCACCAGTCTACTGGAATGACTCCGTTCTTTATATTGTTTGGTAGGCATATGGTTACTCATGCAAGCATGTATAACATGCTCCGAAATATTAATGCTTTAAATGAAAGTGAAGTTGAGTGCTTACCTCAACACAATAAACTAGAATTAATACGGCAAAAGGTTAAAGAAAATCTCAAATCAGCACATTCCAAAAACGAAAAATCTTATAATCTGAGAAGCTCGAAACGGGTGTTACTACCAGGAACAGAATGCTATCGACGTAATTTCATTCTTAGCGATGCTTCTAAAAATCTGAGTGCTAAGCTATGTGACAAATTTGTAAAGTGCAAAATTATACGACAAATAGGTAATTCAATGTTCGAGGTAGGAGACCTAGATGGAAAGAAAGTTGGCATTTATCATGCTAAGGACTTGAAATCGTAACTCAGTGGGTAGAGATGTTCTCAAGGTCATGGGTCGAGGCCACACGTTCCAATGGCAATCAAACTAAATATAGCAGCTGTACGTTCTTCAAGTTTTTTTTTTATAAATAATATTTAAAAAAATACTTGACTTTGTAGCGTACACTTTAAAAACAAATGTGAAATGTAAGCACCACGTTAATAAAACTCATCATATAAACAGGCCAAGCAAAGCATACCTTGTATCTTCGAACCTAAACCTACAAAAAGTTCGAGAGTCGAACACCCATTGAGCTGAATTCAATACATTTGTCGGAAACTAGCCCATCTTAGAATTGTCATTTCATAAGCGTGTTCTTTCTAATCTCAACTTCCATTGTGGTAAGAAGTCTCGTCTAAAATTGCTTCTTAAAAAGGAAGAAAACTTTTCTAGTTCCTAGCTCACGGTAAGGATTAAATTTATTCAAGAATTTCGAGTTGAATCATTTATCCATGTTATAAAATTTAATTCTCGTTCGTGTTATAGTATCCACCTATACAACTTGCTCAATTATTAGTAAAATCAAAAATCGAGCGTCGAGCCAAACCACTTGGACCAAAACCTGGTTGAGACCCAAGAAAGAAAGGGATCACCTAAAATCCCTTGAAGCCTTTTGGTTTAAAAAAACTAAATATTTACCCAAATAAATTAAAAGGTATGGTTTTTTTTATCTGATTTGTTTTTACTAAAAATCTAATAGACAAAATACGCCCACAGATACTTGCGGACGTAACTTGTCTAAAGTGGATAAAGCTTTCATAATAGCCACAACAGTGCGTCCGCAAAATTTGGAGTTAATATTCTCCTGGTATAACCACGAGTATACCATATTATAAAATCCACATTGCGATTCCACAAAAGATCATACAAACCCGAAGAAACCACGTGCATGATAACCTGCAAGGTTGTAAATCATCTGTTCATGGGATTACAAAAAAACAACGAAAAACTGAACACCGAAAAGAACAAATAAAAAGACGAAAAACAAAAATCCAAAATTAAGATTTGTGAAAAAATTTAATGAAATAACCTGATACATATATCTATATTTTATTAATCTAAAGTTAAACTCGTAAAGTTAATTTAAAAGAGTTAAAAAAAAGTAATTTTTGTCTACTATCGAATTTGTGAAAACTTGAAACCTAATTTGCCACAGAAATTTAAACTTAAATTTTAACATAAAACAAAAAAGAAACAACAAGTTGAACAGAATAATATTACAACACCCGCAATCAACGAGGGAAATTGTGGCCACAACTTTCGCCGTGACGGGAATTTCAACAGTAAGTACCATATTGTACAAATATTATATTTCTTTGGCAATTATATTTTTTTTTCCTTTTTATAAAACATAGTATTCCAAAATATTATTTTTTTTTAAATATAGAAATCTGCTATAAAAAAATTATATATAAATAAATACAAAGTTCAAATCTAAATTTTATAATTAAATTACATAATTAAATTCAACAATACAAGCTAAAGTACGAGTTCATATAAATCGTAAACTAAATTAATTTCTCCATGCTTCAATCTCTTTCAATTTTTCTCTTTATAAAATCATTTGTATTGTATATTGGATTTAGATCCTGAGAATGAATTTTCGTCAAATAAAAAAACAAATTTCGTCTGAAAGAAAAATATCTAAAATGATTTACTCTCTTCAATAATTTTTTTTTAGCTATTCAGAATGATATGGTAAAATAGTGAGAGGACTCTCGTAAAAGGGGTTATCTAGATTAAACAGGGGAAGAGGATAACCAAGGTGTATCCAAACATTGACTTTTGGGTACAAAAGGGGAGGGTACTTCCAGATGTTTCACAAAACCTGAAACATGTTAACTGATGTGGTTCATATGAATTTCTCATTTTTTTTCCCTTCTTTAGACCTATTACTTTCTCTTAATTTTCTTTTATTCTAACTTTCATTCTGTCCTCTTACGATTCTTCTAAATAAAACATACAGGCACGATAAACATGTGTGCTTAGGATATCTGCAGCAAGATCCCACCCCACCGTCGAGCTAATGCCTGTGCGATCGCAAGCGTGCCTACAGCTGCAGAGGGATATAGGTCAAATAGCATCTTTCTTTCCACCAGACCCACCTACCTAAGTAATAAGTCACAAAGTACAGTGCATGCTGCGAATTATACCTCAATTTTTATTGAATAATTTTGAATGAACATCTGTTACGAACTTAAGTGATGGAAAATGTATATATACATTGACTAACGTGAGTTGACAAACTTCCCCATGTTGGGCGCCATCTGTAACGAACTATAATGTTACGGATATATATGTATATGTATATGTATATGTATATGTATATTGACTTATTCTAATAAGAATATATTAATATATCTAATCTACTCCACCACAACTCCTTTACAGAAGTGAAGTAAGGCAAAAGGCAGGCTCAATTATAAGTCTGAACAATCGCCTTCACAAGAGACTTTGCATTCACCCAACCTCGCACCCACCCCAAATCCTATAGAGTTCCCAAGCAGGAGGGTTGCAGGGGGAAGCATGACCCCCCCCCCCGATACATACCTTATTGTTTATTCGCCGTTATGCTCATGCCAGTACTGTACTTATATAAGGCAAGGCAAGTGTAAATAAGATCAGTGCTAGCACCCAGCATTATGGCGAATAAACAGTGAGGTATATGGGGCAACCCCCCTGCTTGGGCACACTTTAGGACTTAAGGCGGGTGCGAGGTGGGTATATGCAAAGCTGCTTTTGCATTTAAAGAATCTGGACTTTGACATTTTTGAAAAACACAAAAATTATCGAAAATTCTTTATTCTTCTGTGGATCTAAAAAATTTGTTTCCAAAAATATTTGGGTATTGGGTCTCACTCAAGCCCCAAACTCAATTTCGGCTTCATGACCCACTCAAGAAGGACATAAGCCCCAGAAATAAAAATTGGGCGTTATGTCCCTGGATCTTATGTCTCTGCGCCATTATAGTTAAACTTAGAGCTCCTTAATGGGGCCAGTAATTTAGTTACAAGATATTGATAATTGAGCTAGTTTTAATGATTTTTTGTCTAGCTTTAAGATAGTTTAAGGAAAATGGAAAAATAGAATTGAATTCATATAAAAAACAATTTTTAGTTCTAAGAGGTGGTTTAACTTTTTTTTTAAATAAGTATTTTTACTGAAAAAATAATTTAAAAAAATTATAATAAGAAATGCCATAACTACTAGGTATTAAATTTTAAAACCTATCTATTAGAACAGTTATTCTAGAATATTAAAAAAATAAAAAAGAAATTTGTCATCCATGGTCGTAGTGTTCACGGATTTAAGGAAAGTACCTAGTATTTGTTAACAATTTTTGAAAAAAACACTAACCACTGGGAAAAGATTTTTTCTTATATTTTTTTCTGGAAAGGTCATAATGCCTCCTATAACCAGTTGCAAGGTTATACATTATATACAGGACATGCCGTATATACAAATTTTCAAAAAAGTACCTACATACTTTTTGAATAGATTTTTTTTTTCGAAAATTTGATATTTCAAAATCGGGTTGGTGTCTGCCTGCACCACCCGCCCCCCTGGACAAAATCCTGCAGGCGCCTATGAGTATTGGTACCTGCTCCGATATAATATTTCTCTGTCTTCTCTGCATTTTTATTTGAGAATTTGTTTTTTGAAAATTAAAAAAATTGTGGCAACGGTGATTTATGAGAAGTATTTAATGATGCAGATCAGTTCCTAGAACTGTATAAATATGTACATGTACATACATAGGTACCTATCATACAAAGTTATTTTGTTGTTAGTTTATGGGTTGACCAACAGCTGTCAAACAAAATATACCAAGTCATAACGGTCATAAAACATACACATACACATACATTCACATAATTATTGAGAAATGAAATAAAACATAAGATATTTCATTCGCGGCGGATGTTGTTTTTTGCAGTAATTCCAGAATCGTCTGTCTATTCGAAGAAATGATCCAAGAAGGCAAAGTGTCATAAAATATCGTATTCGTGTTTGTAGATGGTAACATGCTGTACACACATGTGGAAAACTATGCTCTATGTTAATCTAAAAATTAGATCATTAAAGTATATTTGAATGCTACAAAGGATCTTTCAGTAAGACAATCGATTTTTAGATGTAGATACCTACATAAATATATAAATAAAATGCACCACTGAGTCGCACGTACTTGCTCTTATGTTCAAGATGCTGAGGGCTTAAGAAAATTGTATATATAGACATGGAAATAATAGCTGCGTTTTTTTGTATGTCCATATGGAGTTTGGTGAAAAAAACGACATCGGGACATTTCAACATTTGCCTTGGTCTGCCATTTTGTTCTGAACTATCTTACCAACAAACATTTGACATTTCTATACGAATTATCGATAACACAACGACAATGGTAGTCTGGCAATACCGTTTTTATCGGGACAAAATTTAACTCCAGTTAATTATCTGGACTTAGCTAACTCTATATGGACATAGTTGTTGTTGTATTTAACATGTAAATTGGTTTGCTTTGTTGTCGTTTTTTTCACACAATTTTATTTGGACATGCAAAAAAACACAGCTAATGAGAGAAAAATGTTAAAGGGCATAAAATATGGTATTTAAATAAGCTAATACAATATAAAAAAAAATCAACATTCAAACTTTTTTTTTTTTAATTTTTGTATGCAATATTTTTTAATATTATATATTTGATATTTGTATAAAAAAAATAATCTGAATCCGTTAAGTCGATAATGGAGCATTCCATGAGAAAGAGGAACTCTCAAATAGTTTACAAATACATATTTGAATTTTTAATTTCAAAACCGGTGAACTGATTTGCTTCAAATTTGGTATAGAGCATTATTATGTCGGAATGCATTACCATGCATGGAAAATTTTAAATTTTTCTTAAGATCCCCCAAAACGTCCAAAACTCGAGTGATTTATATTCCAGTCTCTTAAATGTCTCACTAAAATAGACTGTGTTGTCATGTGAGATGTGAAATCGCCAAACCGATGATTGGAACTTCGAACTCTCACTGACAAAAAGAGATAGAGTACAAAATTCATAGCCTTTCAGAGCACAACCTGGTGCTTAGTTTTTAAATAACTACTGAAAATTAGTAATAAATTGAACTCTGTCTTACACCAGACGTGACTTGTCTGTTCGTGACAAGCCATTAAAAAAAGGTTTAAGAAATAACGGTGTCCTTTTTTAAAAAATTCAGATTCATTCTCATAATCTGGCTCTAACACATTTGTGATCGATGCCTTATAGTTTCGGGGAGAGTACGATAACTCAGGCGCCAAGAAATTATATTGGTTTTTTGTAGAACAGTTTAATACAAGCATTTTTTACTATGGGAGGGGGGTCTATCTCACCCCGTTTGGGTGGGAGGGGCAATTTCATAAAAACAGTACCAAAAATGTAAAAATTATATTAAAAAATAACTGTAATACTTACAACAAAGTATTATACCTTTATTTAGAGCCAATACTTTCTATCTATTAGCCAGTTTTTGAATCAAGTGAAATCTATGCATGCTTTTTGAAAAAATGAATTTTAAACTCAAAATTTGCGATAAAAAAGCATAAGAAATAGGTTTAAAGTGTAATTTCTCAAAACTTTAAAATTATATATAATTTTTTTTTTCTGAAATTCGTTGCTCCAATCAATTCTTAATCAAAAACTGAAAACTAGATGATTCTATGTCTTCTAGTTTTTGAGAAAATTGAAAATTACTAAAACTACTACTGTATAAAACTCGAATGTTTGCTCGTTTTTTTTATGATCTAAGTGGGTATGCACTATGCATACTTTGAACATTACAACTGCTTTGTATATGTTTCCTTAATCCAGATTCTTTAAAAGCAAAAGAAACTTTGCATACACTCAACCTCGCACCTACTCCAAATCCTATAATGTGCCCAAGCAGGGGGGTTGCATACATACATACCTCACTGTTTATACGCCAGCCGTAATACGTAAGCAAGCAAAAAATAAACATCCCATACAAAAGTAGTTATAGTAATTATCGATTTTTTCAAAAACTAGAAGACAGAATCATCTAGTTTTCTGTTTTTGATTGAGAATTAATTAAAGCAAAGAATTTCAGAAAAAAAATGATAAATAATTTTACGGTTTTGAGAAATTACACTTTAAACCTTTTTTTTATGCTTTTTTCACGCAAATTTTGAGTTAAAAATTCATTTTTTCAAAAACCATGCATAGATTTCACTTGATTCAAAAACTGGCTAATAGAACAGAGTATTGGCTTTAAATAAAGGCATAATACTTTGTTGTAAGTAATACCGTTATTTTTTAATATTTTTTTTACATTTTTGGTACTGTTTTCATGAAATTGCCCCTCCCGCCCAAACGGGGTGAGATAGACCCCCCCTCCCATAGTAAAAAATGCTTCTATTAAACTGTTCTACAAAAAACCGTTATTATTTCTTGGTGCCTAAGTTATCGTACTCGTGCCATAGTTTCGCTAAAATTTGAACATTAAGTTAGTAGCCTAGAAAATTGGTTGACTCGGTCCAACCACACGTGACAGCTCTTCTTTTTACTTGCGATATAGGTACTATAGGGCAAGTTTTGGATTCGTGCAAAAAAATTTGGAGATAACAATCAAAGATGACATTATACGATGATACAGAACACGAAAAAAGTGGGTGGCACAATTCTGTCTGTCTGTCTGTCTGTCCGTACTTCAACCTACAGCCTAAACCACTGAAGCGATTTTCTTCAAATTTTTAGCTTAAGGTTTTTTTGTAACTCTCCAGAGGGGAAATTGAAATTTTTTTCTTAGCTCAAAAAATAACGGTACTTGCCATAAGGAAAAGCTTATTCATCTCAAAAACGGCTCCAACGATTTTGATGAAAAAAAATCAGTGTATTATTGTAGCTATGATGTACCTTTTAGTAAGAAAAAAAGTCACCAAAAACATTTATTAACGGTAGCTGCCATATAACGGTTTTTTTTTATTTTTGGTTTTCTCATTAACCGCTCATCCGATTTCAATAAAAATTCTTGCACAAAAGCTTTGTTAGAATATAAATAGTACTGCATACTAAAATTTTTGAGAAAATAAATTTTGGATTTTTAAAAAAAGGTTCAAAATTTTTTTTTGAAAATTCAATATTTCAAAACCGGGTTGATGAATTGTTTTGAAATTTCAGTTTTAAATGTATATTAATATATACTCAAAATTGGCATACCAAATTTGCTTGAATGCATTTCGGCTAGTCTACTAGACTCATCAGCAACACGACTGAAGGAAGCTTTCTCAATAACCTTTACATACTGTAATATTTTCTCAGGTTCGTTAATAAAACTTATTTACTTTGTTCAAAACGTCCACTTATTTATTTCGCAAAATAAAACACTTTAATTTTCTTAGTACATACAAAACGATTTATTATTCACCACTGAATTAATTCACAAACTTTACTTTTCACTTTTATTACAACCAACTTTATTCATTCACGATTAAAAACAAAACTGAGTCGCTGCCGTTCAATCATGTGCCTTTTATACTTGTTTTCCAAACTCTGGAAATAAGGAGAACGTTCTGGTCTCTGCTTCCAGAGCTTTCCGTAGGGGAAATTTCCCAATAATTTCCCTTCCAAAAGCTTTTATTTGACAGCTGGTAAATCTGCTATAATCCGGCAGATGGCGCTTCCTTCGTTTGAGAGTTGCTATAATTATAGTGTTATAATCCGGCAGATGGCGCTTCCTTCGTTTGAGAGTTGCTATAATTATAGCTAATAAGGGTATGTTTGCACTGCGACCGTAAGCTTTATTGTGTCCGTTTGTTTGCATTTCGGAGTCGTTAAAGTTCAAATATGGAAAGTTATTACACTGCCCCCCTCTTAAGATTGATCGTCCCGAGCAAATCCATCACTTCCATCACCATTATAATGATGTAAACGGTCGCTGTGAACTACTTTTAGTTTGCCTCTTAATCCTCTCTGAATGCGGTAGACGACATCGTTTATTCGTGTTACAACAGTATAAGGGCCTTCCCAATTTTGTTGAAGCTTCGGTGAAAGTCCCTTCCGACGGTGGGGATTATAAAACCACACAAGGTCTCCCGCTTGGAATCCTGTTGTTGTTGCTTTTGTGTCATACCGTGTTTTCATCCGGTCACTTGATAGCTTTATATTTGCTCTTGTCCTTTCGTGGATGTTAACTAGCTTTTCTTTGAGGTTGTCCACGTAGTCGTCTATTCCTTGTGGCTCATTTGCAGAACATCCAAATTTGATTTCGCTTGGTAGTCGTATTGTGCTCCCGAGCAGGATTTCTGATGGTGTATGTCCTGTTGAGCTATGTACCGCACTTCGATAGGCCATCAAGAATAACGAAATATTCCTGATTTGGGATGGCAAATGCCTCAGGCCACTTGCTGAAGTAGTCCATTACTACCAGGATGTATCGGTTTCCGCTTCTGGTTTCTGGAAAAGGGCCTGCAACGTCTATTGCAATTCTTTCAAAAGGCGTGCCCACATTATACTGCTGCATCTTACTCTGGACTTTTCTGCCTGGTCCCTTGCTTGCAGCACAAGTATCACATTTTCGGCACCATTTTTCGACGTCTTCTCTTGCGTGTAGCCAGTAGAATCGCTGCCTTACCTTTTCCAGTGTCTTATTGACACCCAAATGTCCTCCGGAAGCTCCATCATGCATCTCTTGCAGAACGTCATTAATTTTGGAACGAGGAACGACTAGCTGCATCACATATCATTTGCCATCTGTGGACTCCCATTTACGTCTTAGTACTCCTTCTTGTACATGAAGCGAGTCCCATTGTGCCCAATATGCTTTAAGAGTTGGACTTCTATCAGAGA
Source organism: Dasysyrphus tricinctus (assembly GCA_963921185.1). Taxonomy (NCBI): domain Eukaryota; kingdom Metazoa; phylum Arthropoda; class Insecta; order Diptera; family Syrphidae; genus Dasysyrphus; species Dasysyrphus tricinctus. The sequence continues at coordinate 36,474,465 of OY992533.1, forward strand.
TGTCACCCCATTCTGGTTTTTCTTGGTGTTCCTTCCACGCAAGAATGGGTTCAATATCCGAGTCTTCTTGTTGGGCAGCTCTTATTTCTTCATTACTCCAACCGTAAATGGGATCGGCTCTTAATCGCTGGATGGAAGCAACCTCCTTCTCTTCTTGACGTGTGCAGTGCTTGCAGTCCGGTTTGCATGGTCTCCGAGATAAAGCATCTGCATTTGAGTGCAACCTTCCTCTTCGATGTTGGATCTGGTAGTCGTATGTTTGCAATCTCTCGATCCACCTCGAAGGTCAAGTCTTCTGGATTTTTGAAGTTCAAAAGCCAATTAAGTGCGCCATGGTCTGTTCTAAGAAGGAACTTCTGTCCATAGATGTACTTATGGAAGTGTTTTGTTGCCGATACTAGAGCTAGAAGTTCTCTTCTGGTCACACAGTAGTTTCTTTCTGGCTTTGGGAGTACCTTGCTGTAGTAGGCGACAACCTTCTCTTCTCCTTCGTGAACTTGTGAGAGTACGGCTCCAATTCCCACGTTACTCGCGTCAGCGTCAATGATGAAAGGTTTCCCTGGTGTCGGATAGGCCAAAACTGGTGTATTGCATAGGCACTGCTTAAGTTCCCGGAAGCTTTTCTCGCACTCGCTTGACCATTTGAACGGTTTGCCTTTCTCTGTTAGCTGGTGCAAACTTTTCGCGATTCCATCAAAATCCTTCACAAATCGTCGATAGTACGTGGCTAGACCAAGAAAGCTTCGGAGTTGATGTTTATCCTGTGGTGTTGGCCAATTCTTTACAGTGTCAACTTTTTCAGGATCAGTCTTCACTCCTTGGGAAGAGATGATATGTCCCAAGTACTTTACCTCAGACTTAAAAAATTCGCACTTGTCTGGATTCAATTTCAAGTTTGCTTCTCGAAGCCTCTGGAACACGGCCTTAAGGTTTCCACAATGCTCATCAAATGTCTTACCATAAACGATGACATCGTCCAAATAGACTCGGCAAGATTTCCAAGTAAGTCCTTGTAAAACGCACTCCATCAATCGCTCAAATGTTGCCGGAGCGTTGCATAGTCCGAAAGGCATCACTTTAAATTTCCATAGGCCATTTCCTGTGGAGAAAGCCGTCTTTTCTCGATCTTCTGGATGGATTTCTACCTGCCAGTAGCCACTCTTCAAGTCCAATGTTGAGAACCATTCAGCTCCTTCCATCGCATCCAGAGTATCGCTGATTCTTTGCAGAGGGTAGCTGTCTTTCTTTGTCACATCGTTCAGCCTCCGATAGTCCACACAAAATCGAGTACTTCCGTCCTTCTTTTTGACAAGAACAACTGGGGATGCCCAAGGACTTTTAGAGTTTTCGATTAGCCCATCTTTCTTCATGGTCGATATCATCTCTTCAACTTCGGCTTGTTTGGCTAATGGGAGACGTCTTGCTGGTTGTCGAATAGGTCTTGCGTCTCCTGTGTCGATTCGATGCTGCACCAGTTTTGTTCGACCATACTGCCCATTGGGTGAAGAGAGTATATCAGCGTACTCATGAAGGAGGCTTCCAGCAACACTTAGCTGATATTCACTTAATTTTGAAGACTTGAGAATGTTTGACTTCATAGTGTTCACTTTCCTGGGGTCCACATATTCTTGTGTATCAACTTCTGTGATTTTAGTTATTGCGGATACGGATTCACATTTTCCAACAACTTCTCCTTTTCTAAGCTTGACTTCGCACGGTTTGATGTTGAGTATCCGTACGGGCACCATGTTGTTCTTTGGTTCCACAAGTGTCTTCCCAAGGATGATGTTTTGGGAAGACTGCTCAGAGTCTGGTTCCACCATTAGATATCGATGGCTACCCAAATCACCCTTTATTTTCGTCCAAACGAACACCTCTGAAGAAGGTGGCAGGCATATATCTTCCTTTATGACAGTCCTCAGAGTTGACGTGTTTTCATTACCATAAACCATAGGAATCTCCACATTTCGGTATTTGAGAACTTGCTTCCCGATATCGAGGATTACTCCATGCTCTTTCATGTAGTCGATTCCAACGATGCACTCGTCACATATATCTGCTACCAGAAACAGATGTGAAAACTCCAGTTCTGCCAAACGGATCGTTAGACGAACCTCCCCGTACACTCTGGCTGCCTCTCCTGTTGCTGTTTTCAGACGGTAGGCGTTGGTGTTATGCAGCCACGTCATCTTCACCAAGTCCTTTCGAACAATGGAGGCAGTGGCACCGGTGTCGATCGTAGCCACTTGCTTCTTGCCGTTTAGTGTTGCCTCCACAGTCAGACTTTTGTTGTTTCGTTTCGTCTGTGAGACCTGGATGGTGGTTCTGGGGCACGATACCAGAAACCAGCTTCTGCCCCTCGAAGTTGGTTCTTACTCGTTTCCCGGTTGAGAAACGGGGCGAGTAGGAGTATTGACATTGTTGTTGTTAAAGTTTCTGCTCCACAATGTTGACATGCAAGTCTTCTAGGTGGCAATCTGCACTGGCGTTGAAGATGTCCGGTCTTGTTACAGTTCCAGCATCGCGCAGGCCCATCTCGCTGGTTCCTTTGGAATGCAGTTCTCTGGCAAGAACACTCCTCAATTTTTAGTTCTCTTACCCGATGAACTCCTTGAGAAGCCTGTTCTGCTGCTTCCATAGTCAGGGCGAACGCTAATGCTTCAGGGAGTGTGCGTTTTCCAGCCGTTCGAATTGCTCGCTGGAGGTTGATGTCAGATACAGCACGAACAAAGGCTTCTGTTGCGAATTGGTTGATGATTTCATCTCCTGCAGCTGGATATGCCAAATGCACCAATCGTTCGATATCTGCTTGAAGCTGTTGCAGAGTTTCTCCCCTTTTCTGGACTCTTGTATTGAGTTGAACACGGAAGACTTCTTGCATATGGCCATCTCCAAAGCGCTTGTCAATGGCCTGAACTGAAGTTGCCATTCTTATCTGCTGGTATGGTTTGCAGCAGTTCAGCTGCAGTTCCTCTGAGGGCAAGCGTCAAGGCTATGTATTTGTCTTCCTCGTCCCAGCCATTTGTTGCTGCGGCTGCCTCAAACTGCTTCTTGTAGATCGACCAAGAAGTTTGTCCATCGAAGGTTGGTGGATGCATCTCCTTTCTCCTAGGACAGTCACCAGAACTTTCTCGAACCTTCATTTTTCTCACTTTGTCCAATTCCTTGGTAATGGATTCGATTTTATCTTCCACTTTTTCGAACTTTGATTCTACTGTCGACAATTGCTTATCGACAGTAGACAATTGTTGATCGACAGTTAACAATTGTTTATCGATAGAAGAAAATTGTTTATCGACACGCTCGTCAAGCGCAATAATTCTGTTGTCAAAAGCATCTAACTTACATTCGAGCATATTTGTTTGTTTTTCCAGCAGGCACTTTTGTTCTTGGCTTTGTTGTTCTAGAAGATTCTTTTGCTCTTGGCTTTGTTGCTCGAATCGTTGGAGAAGATTCTTTTGTTCACTACGTTGTTCTGGCTTTGCTGCTCTAGAAGATTCCTTTGTTCTTGGCTTTGTTGTTCGAAACGTTCGAGAAGATTCTTTTCCTGACTATCAAATTTGGCAAGCAGCTGAGACAGCATATTGGTCATGCCCGATGTACTTACTTGCTCTTGTTGTTCTTCCATTTCAATGTCGAATATAAACGTGTCCGGGTTTTTTCCACATCTTCTTAAATCCTCTTGCAGACGAATTATAAGATCATTCTTTGTTCCAGCAGTAGGAAGATTTCGCTTATTCAGTTCTGCCTTAAGTTCCACTAAATTTAAATCATTCAAAGATTTACCCATTGTCTTTTTTTTCACTTTCCACACAATAAATTAACTGAGTGCACAGATAAAATAAGTTTTATCCCACTTCTGACACCAATGTAATATTTTCTCAGGTTCGTTAATAAAACTTATTTACTTTATTCAAAACGTCCACTTATTTATTTCGCAAAATAAAACACTTTACTTTTCTTAGTACAAACAAAACGATTTATTATTCACCACTGAATTAATTCACAAACTTTACTTTTCACTTTTATTACAACCAACTTTATTCATTCACGATTAAAAACAAAACTGAGTCGCTGCCGTTCAATCATGTGCCTTTTATACTTGTTTTCCAAACTCTGGAAATAAGGAGAACGTTCTGGTCTCTGCTTCCAGAGCTTTCCGTAGGGGAAATTTCCCAATAATTTCCCTTCCAAAAGCTTTTATTTGACAGCTGGTAAATCTGCTATAATCCGGCAGATGGCGCTTCCTTCGTTTGAGAGTTGCTATAATTATAGCTAATAAGGGTATGTTTGCACTGCGACCGTAAGCTTTATTGTGTCCGTTTGTTTGCATTTCGGAGTCGTTATAGTTCAAATATGGAAAGTTATTACCTACAGTACATAATTATGCCTACATGACATGTCAAATAAATAAAATAAATACAATTAAAGAATTACATTTCTAAAAAGCTTTTTCAAAATAAAAACAAAAACAAAAAATCAGTAAATTTAAAATTAGCTCAGAAAAAGAAGGAAAGAGAAAAGAAAAAAACATTATTATTATAAATTGAACAAGCAAGACTCTATATTGCCCATATCTGCATTCAAAGCTGCTGCATCTCTGTGGATGTATAGGCTCTCATATGCATCCAATTTTCGGCTATCGTTCACACACTTCAAGAGCCTAACATTAGCAATTGTTGTTGATAAATGTTGTTCTTGTAATGCGTGCATTGCAAAAGCGGACTTTCTTGGCTCGTTGTTTCTAATGTTGTTGTTATGCTCTTTGAATCTCGTTTTCACACAGCGTTTGGTTTGACCATAATATCTTCTGTCGCATTCATTACAAGAAATCTCGTAGATCCCAGCTTTGTCAAGTTGTTCTTTTTTATCTTTCGTTGAAAGTAGCTTGTTTTTTAATTTGTGTGGATTAGATAAGGCGAGTTGCATATCATTCTTATTAAATGATGTTTTTAAAGAGTTGGTGATCTCTGGAGTGAACGTCAAAATAACTCTTTGCTTCTCCCTTTCTAGTATTTTGTTTTGTGTAAATAATGTGGATAAATTAGACCTTTCTCTTTTTGTAGAATGTCGGCGGATTATTTTTTCGATAATTATTTGGCTGTACCCATTGACTGCTGCGGCGTTTTTTATATAGTTATACTCTTTGGTGTAATTTTTCATAGGGCTTTTTAGCAAATACCAATGTTCATTTCTAAATGTCAAACTCATGACCTCGGCACGATTGACATTTAGGTAGCACCCATTTTCTTTTTTATTTCGGAGGCAATTACACTCCAATTCAACAGAATGCGCACACGGATTTTCATAGTTGGTTCGTCATTTTTTTTTTCAAACATTGTGCATTGTCCGAGAATAAATATAAACATAAAAACTATTTCAAAAAAAAAATAGTTTTACTTCCATCCATTAACTTTTATTACCAGTTTCAATATTTGAGCTTATTCAGTTGACACCAAAAGACTGCATTTTCCCTTATGGAAAGACTTTAAACAGAGCCGGAGGAAAAATAGCGGTGCTTTTTGAATTAATCTTCCTGTTTTCTTTTCCCAACATCATAAACAAACAACAAGGATAATCAAATGATACATTAAGGAAAATGTTAAGAAAAAATTGAAAAAGAACCTTTGAAAATTTGTGTCCCTATTCATTTGAAGTGGAGTGTAAATGTTTGGATTTTGTTTTTTTTGGTAATAGCGTCTGTCAAACGTGGCGAATTGTTAGCTGTCACTTTGACTTTGACAATTTGGTAGAGATCTCTATTGAAAGGGGCAGGCTGACTAATCGGTGGGCCAACGAGTTGAATGCTGCTAGTTTATGTTGTATGGGGGTGTAGGAATCACTGGGGATGAAGCGTAAGGTGTTTGTGTTTTTATGATGAATCGCAATTTCAATTCTGTTGTTCAATCGGTGTAGCTCCAAATCAAGAAAAACAATTTTGTTATTTTCTTCAATTTCACATGTGAAATTGATCTCGGGGTATTGTTGGTTTAGGATTGAAAGTAAGTTGTCTACTTCGGAACGTTTTATGATGGTTAAGATGTCATCAACTTAGCGCTTCCAAAAACCAGGCAGTACATTTTTGTCTCTTAGTTCCATTTCAAACTTTGACATAAAAGCTTCGGCAATTAGAGGGGAGAGTGGATTTCCCATACTGGTACCCGATTAGAGAATGCAATCCCGGGATCCCGAATCCCGAGATCCCGGGATCCCGAGCCATTTTTGGATCCCGAAAATCCCGGGATTATAATGCTTCAATCCCGGGATTTCCGGGATTGGTGGCTTAAATATTCACATACAATTTTTCTTCCTGCTTGCATTTAGACTTTCGCATAGGAACAATTTGCCAACAATTTTTATGTAGGTCAAAACTGTTTGTCCCCCTTCGTTAATTTTTTCTTTTCGTTGCGTTACCGTACGACTATTCAATCCATTTACTTCCTATATACCTAATAAGTCAATGATTCTATCGATGTCGGTTTCAGTTGAATTCAAAAAATATGAAGAATATTTATTTTATATTGAAACAACTGAATAAAATATTTTTGATAAGTAAATAAAAAAATTTCCACAAGCAATAATATTTTTTCTTTAAAAAAATGTCAATAAACCTATTATATTTTATGCACAGATGAGCCATAAACCAAAACATACCAAATTCATATCAGAAAAACTTTTCACGATCAAATTTAACTTTAATAAGTTATAAATGATTTTGTTATGGTTTGAAGGAAAATCACATTTTTAGTTCCATTTAAAAGATATTTAATAATTAAATTTAATTATGGCGAGCTTTTCTGGGTATTGCGGTTTTGGTTCTCATCAGCTCATTTGCATTTTCGTTAAAATTTTCTTTTAAAATTTTATTCGAGGAAAATGGAACTTTAATTTATGGACCTCCTAGAGCTTAAAGTGCTGCTGATGCACCGAAAAATGTCAGCTTCCTGCAACTAGAATTACTGCCTCAACAGAATACAAGACGCAGCTGAAAAAGATGTCAAAAATGCTGCAGTAAAAGTTAAACATTTTTCAACTTTTGCAGCTCCGGCTGCAGCATTTTTTGATATCTTTTCCAGTTCCGTCTTTGCACTCTGTTCAGGCAGTTAGGAGTAGATACATAGGTAGGTACTTATTTATGAAATAACTAGATAAATTTTGTTTTTTATTTCCTAAGAACTTTTCTGTTTTGTGAGAAAAAATGGAGAATAACGATTTTTTTCTTCTAAATAAAAACATTTCAACCATAAAACTTATTTTTCTTGCCAGGCGGAGGCCGAAGTAGAAGTATTAACTCTTTGCATATTCTGAAAAGCGTTTTTAATTTGGAAAACGAATAGTTTCAAACAAAAATATATTCTTAATAAATGTTTAAAAAATATTTTTGAAATCCCGGGATTATCCCGGGATCCCGGGATTGAAATTTTTGAATCCCGAAATCCCGGGATTGAAAAAACAGTCCGGGATTGCATTCTCTATACCCGATTCGATTTTATAAAAACGATTCTTGTAATCGAAGTAATTTATGTTCATACACATTTCGGCTGCTTTCATATATACGTCTCTCTTTTCTGTTGCAACGTTGTGTTTTATGAGGTGGGCTTTAAGCGCTGATAGTGCGTGTTGTAATGGAATGGAAGGGAACAAAGATTGCACATCAAAAGACACCATTACTTCGTCTTCAGCTAAGGTGACCGATTTTAACAGTGTCGAGAGTTCAATGGAGTTTTTTATTGAAGAACTTTCAAATCTTGGCATTGTGTTAATTTCGTTGACTAACCATTTTGCAATCAACGTACATGGCGATTGAACACAAGCAACGATTTCACGCATTTGTTCTCCTGGCTTATGGATTTTTGGCAGACAATATAATTTTGGAACTTCTGGGTTCGATACTAAGTTTTTCCATTTGAATCTTTCGCCGAAAGTTTGACTTATTTGTTTTCTTACTAAGTTTGCGGCTGTATTCATTCGGTTTAACGGAGAGCTTTTTATTTCTTTGTAACCACGTTCATTTATTAATTTTATTGTTCGCTTATCATATTCGCCTTTATCCATTACCACAATTTTGTTTCCTTTATCGGCTTTCATCACAAAAATGTCTTTTTTATTTATGTTCTTCACAAATTTAAAGGAATATCTACTTTCAGACTGTTTGCATATAATAAAAGACTCATGTACATGTCTAAGTAACGTATCTAAAACAAGGCGTTAATGATAACATAAAAGTAGTTGTACGTGACCATGGAAATGGAGAAAAGTCAAATAAAAAAAAGTTCTATGAGAGGTAGTATTAATAGTTGCTTAGTATAAATTTTTATAATTTTAGGTAGTAGATGGCACTAATTTTCTAATTTTAGCATACATAAAAATTCGGCTACAGCCCAAATGGCTAGATCAATTTAATTAAAACTTGGTACATAGTGGTTTTTGGTGATTCTCCCACAAGTGTTTCTATTTTTTTTTTAGAACCAAAAATAACGGTACTTTCGATACAATTTTTCTTAGAAAATTTACAAAATCTTATTTCTCTCAAAAACAGCTCCACAAATATTCTTTAAGTATAAAAAATTAATTCAATAAATTTCTTTTAGTAAATGCTACCTACCTTTGGATAGGAACTCATTTTTAGAAAATTTTAATTAATGGTACATACACTCCTCGTCAACTGAATACGCACAAACATTTTTTAATATACTTTATCCATTTTTTCCAAACAGTGATGGTTATTATGCCATCTGTTGATGCTAACTATTCCCTTAAGATGTTAAGCAGATAATTCCGAAAGAATTATCCAAAAACAACCGTGAGTTTTTCTTCAACCACTTGCAAAGTGTTTTATATGCAAAGTAGAAGTTTTTTTTTAGTCAACTGAATAGGTACAACGCCATTTTCTTCGTTGTTTATAAGTTTTTTGGAGTGCTTGACAGTTTAAATTAACGATTTTAATGTTTTCAGTAAAATTTAATTCTTGATTTCAAATTTTAAGAAAAATGGGTAGATCTACGTGTCTTAACAGTGTTGAAAAAGCTAAAATCGATTTACTTAGAGACCAAGGCCTAACTGGACGTGCAATAGCTGATAAAGTTGGCCGAAGTTTTAATGTAGTTTATTCTAACTTGAAAAATAAAGATGCATACGGCAAAAACATGAAGGGAGGTAAGAAAACAGCAACAACAGCAGCTGAGAGACGAAGAATTTTAAGATATGCATCAAATTCTTCTGATTCTGTGGCAAAAATAAAACAAAAAGTTGGCGTAAACGCAAGTTGCTCAACAGTTTTAAGAGTAATCAACAACTCAAGCCATCTTAAACGAATGAAACTTAAGAAAAAACCACCACTTGACGAGAGACGGAAAATGTTGCGATTAGATTTTTCAAGACTTCACATGAGTTGGAAAAAAGAATGGTATCACGTGTTTTTTTCAGATGAAAAAAAGTTTGATTTCGATGGCCCTGATGGGTTCAACTTCTATTTTCACGACTTAAGAAAAGAAAAAAGATTTTTAAAGCGCCATCATAGTCGTGAAGGAGGTGTCATGATATGGGGAGCAGTCAGTTATTATGGAACAGTTGAGCTCGAGGTTGTAACATCAAGAATGACAGCAGCTGGGTATAAAGTAATTTTGGAAAGAAATTTTCCTAAATTTTCTAACATCTTTGGACCCATAAACTGGACCTACCAACATGATAATGCGCCTATTCACTCAGCGCGCATAATAAAAACATGGATAGAGGAGCAACAAGTGCAGTTGCTTCAATGGCCGCCGTACTCACCTGATCTAAACATCATAGAAAATGTCTGGGGATGGTTAGTACGCAAAGTTTATGAGGGTGGTCGTCAGTTCGAAGACAAAGAAACCTTAATTTCTGCAATCAAATTAGCGTGGAGCGAAATTTCGTTAAATTACATTAAAAAGCTATACGATTATACGATTCCATGCCGGATCGAATTTACGAAGTAATTAAAAATAAAGGTGGAAGTACCCACTACTAAACTTAAACAAAAACTTGTTTCATTCCATTCCAATACCAATTTTAATTTTTGTACCTATTCAGTTGACTCAAAAAAAAACTTCTACTTTGCATAAGTTACACTTTGGAAGTGGTTGAAGGAAAAACTCACGGTTGTTTTTGGATAAAACTTTGAAATTCTGTTATTTATATGTTACGATAATTTTTACCATCAACAGATGGCATAATAACCATCACTGTTTGGAAAAAATGGATAAAATATATTCAAAAATGTTTGTGCGTATTCAGTTGACGAGGAGTGTACTTCCCAAAGAACCTGTTTTTATTTTCGATTGTCTTCAAAACAATATTTTTGATTTCAATTACCTATTTTTTCTTACAGAAGCTTTAAAAAATATAAAAAATGTTTGTTACCAAAATTATCTTGTTGCACAATCAAATATATTGAAAACTTCATGGTCGATTTTTTTGAATCTCGTTATTTAAAGGTTTTTTTTAACAGCGTTTAGAATATTTTAATAACAATTTTTTCTTTTATGAAAAAATAATGGTGCTTTCCATACATTATATTTTTTTTCCTGCTTAAACGGCTCCTATGATTTTTATAAAATGTTCTTGTTATTGACTGAACGGATTTAAATAATTTTTTGTATACTTATACAAATTTTAAATAAGATTTAGTAAAATTGCATATCAAAATAATTTTTTTAATTATAATATTTAATTTGTTACAATTTTAGTTATTTTTTGCTAAGTTTCAGTTGTTCTTTGAGGTTTGAGCATATTTTGGTAAAAAAAAACTGAAGAGCACTTGCTCTAAACTAGATACACTAAAAATATGTCCATTTTTTGTTTTCGCCATATCTCAAATTCATATGTTTATCATATACGACCTTGTAGTTCAGAGCTGACGATATGTATTCATATCCAATCAGTATTTTTGTTTATTTGAAAGAAGATTTTTTGGCAAAAATAATGGAATAACACGTATCGTTCAAATATATGGTGGACATTTATTTGTAAATTGTTATTGTAAAAGCCTAGTACTCTGCTTATGCGAAACCAAAAATCCCATACAAAATAACAACGAAATCATAAACGAAGAATTTAGTACTAGGTAAGGTACCTACGTACTTTTCGCTTTGCAGTAGGGTAAATGTGTCAACAGTGAATCAGGGTACACACTACACAAACACAACACACTACAACTACACCATGAATCATTTGTTTTCACAATGGACACATTCCGATGGTTAGTTATTCTCAGTTATCAGGATAGCATTGTGTTGTTGTAATCCCTTGTTAAAAAACAGCTGATGACCGCTGACACAACAACAACTCAAGTTTTCTCAAACTCGCATAGCGAATAAATATTTTAGAATAAATCTGAAAAAGAGAAAAGAACACATTTTTACTTCCCCTCGCATCCAACCAAACGTTGCACATAGGAGCATTTGCATGAAAAAACTGGTCAAAATTATTTTTTTGACTTCATGACCTAATATTCATCTAAAACTTAAATTTATACCGTTTTAAAGCATTTCCATTCTTTAAAACATAAATGAACAATAGTGGGTTTTTTTTTTTTTTAAATTTCCACCCATGGGCTTAGATATGTGTGTAACTATTATTTCATTTTTGACCAAAAAAGGTAATAATCAAATAATTTTTCTTTAAATCGAAGGTTGAAGGTTTGGTTTTCCATATTGCATCCAAAATACGTTCGAATAACTTCGAATAATAAAAAGTAAAAACTTGTTCAAAAATAGTACCTTTGGAAAAACTGCAATTTTAAATAATTTTTTTCTCAAAAAGGAGGAAATATGAGGAAAATGTTTTAGATTGTACGAAACACTGAGACCTTATTGTTTGCTTTAAAAATAAATTTACAACCCGACAGTACCCGGCAATACAACAAAAACACTTAACTGTAAAAAAAATACATACATTTCTCGACATTTTGGTGAATCAATGTTTGCCCAAGAACATAGAAATTAGTCGATGAAATCAAATAATTCAAACGTTGTAATTAAGTATACACCATGGTCTTAAACATTCATTGATAAACTTTTTTTCGAGTCACTTCAAAAAACATAAAACACCAACTTCAAATTGGTGAAAATATAGCGCATTGCACATGCAGGCGTGCCTACAAAATTGGTCTAGTTTCTGACTAGCTGCCCGAAGAGGTGGCGTGGTGGGGGTCAACTTTAAGACTGGTTTATGATAATACGGTTAATCAGCTACAAGCAAAACCAAATTGGGAGACTTTCACAATAGTTTGATTTTTTCAATTTTGTCCGGTTATTGAGGTAAAATGCTCCTTAGTGCGTTGGCGCGATTCCCTTGTCGAAGTCCGTTGTACGTTGTACAAGGTGTTTGTGGTTTTTTTGTTACTATTTAGCTTATGATTTTATTAAAAAGTGTGTGTTATAACTTTATCTATCTTTAACATTTGTACGTCTGGTTACATAGACTTAAATTTTGTTGTCGATTTGCTTACTTTGGTGAAATGTTTTATGAATTATGTTTATAGTGAATCATTTGAAAGTGGTACACAGAAAAGCACTGATTCTGCAACGGTTTTACCAAAACCCATCGAGCATGGAAGCTCTTCGAGGTCCAAAAATTCAAATTTCCATTCTATGCTACTTTTTCAAATGTGGACAACCGCTAGAAGCTTATAACATACTGTGATTGACTGTATTACTAGTTCTATTTTTCTTTTATGTTTGTATATGGGACATTCTATGCCAAATCACTGAGTTTTTGACCCGACCCTCTTCGATTTCGCTCAATTTTTGATATGTTGTTGTAGATATGTATTGAAAACAACTTTCAGCTTTATATTCCAAACCAGTATTGAGAAATCAATTTTTTTTTAATTATTAAGCTTTTTAATAATAGGTTATAATTACTTCGAATAATATTTTTTTATTTTTTCCTGAAACTACATTTAAAGACGAGCAAAAATGATACCCTACTTTTTAAGATATGGATATAAATAACTTCTCTATTACTAATTGAAAGAAATTTTCTCCAAAATTTTAAAAATCGATTTCTCAATACCGGTTTGGAATATGTAACGGGTGATTTTTTAAGAGGTTTAGAACTTAAAAAAAAAAAAAAACACAAAAAATTCGAAAAAATGAATGAAATATTTATTTGAATCGATAGTTTGAACCTTGCAATTTAATGTTTAAAGATAATTTCATGCAAATGTTGACCGCGGCTGCGTCTCAGGTAGCCCATCCGCTGAGTCCAATTTTGGCATACTCTTTCACACATATCGGCCGGTATCTCACGAATGAATGCATGGATGTTGGCTTCCAGTGCGTCAATCGAAGCGGGCTTGTCCCTATAGACATTAGCCTTGACATACCCCCACAAAAAATAATCTAATGGTGTCAAATCGCACGATCTAGGCGGCCAATTGACCGGCCCGAAACGTGAAATTAACTGTTCACCAAACTCGCCTCGCAATTGCGCCATTGTTTCGCGTGCTGTGTGGCATGTGGCACCGTCTTGTTGAAACCACATATTATGCAAGTCAAGAACTTCCATTTCGGGCAAAAAAAAGTTTGTTATCATCGCTCGGTAGCGTTCACCATTGACAGTAACGCTGCGATTCGCATCATCTTTGAAGAAATATGGCCCAATAATGCCGCCGGCCCATAAACCGCACCAAACGGTGGCTTTTTCGGGATACATTGGTAGCTGTTGCAATGCTTCTGGCTGATCTTCACTCCAAATGCGGCAATTGTGCTTATTTACGTACCCATTCAACCAAAAATGAGCCTCATCGCTGAACACAATTTTTCGATAAAAAAGCGGATCCTCGGCCAGCTTTCCAAGAGCCCATTTTGATAGTAAAATTCAATAATTTGCAAGCGTTGTTCATTTGTAAGACGATCCATGGTTAAATTGCAAACCAAACTGAAGCTGTTTGACAGTGACACAAGGTACTAAACACACGTCAGCTGTCAAAACCAGTGTTGCCAAAACCAAACCAGCTAAAAAATCACCCGTTATAAGGGTGAAAGTTGTCGCGCAAGTTGCTTTATATACATACCACAAGATATCAAATAAAATGCACGCCTGAGTGGCATGTACTTGCTCTTATGTCCCAGACACTGCAGGTTTAAGAAAATTGTAGGTATATTAAATATTAAAACATGGAAACTATGAGAGACAAATGTAGAGGAGCATGAAATACGATATTTAAATTAGCTACAACAATGCCATCTTAATTCTTGATCGAATATGATTGTAAGGGAAAAAAAGTTTGAAATCGTTAAGTAGGCTACACACTGTCATTTTTACTTGCGATATAGGTACTATAGGGCAAGTTTTGGATTCGTGCAAAAAAAAAATTTCGAGATAACAATCAAACATGACATTACGATGATAGAGAACACGAAAAAAGTGGGTGGCACAATTCTGTCTGTCTGTCTGTCTGTCTGTCTGTCTGTCTGTCTGTCTGTCCGTACCTCAACCTACAGCCTAAACCACTGAAGCGATTTTCTTCAAATTTTGAACTTAAGGTTTTTTTGTAACTCTCCAGAGGGGAAATTGAAATTTTTTTTTAGCTCAAAAAATAACGGTACTTGCGATACAACCGTTAAGGAAAAGCTTATTTATCTCAAAAACGGCTCCAACGATTTTGATAAAAAAAAATCAGTGTATTATTGTAGATATGATATACCTTTTAGTAAGAAAAAAAATTACCAAAAACATTTATTAACGGTACCTGCCATATAACGGTTTTTTGGATTTTTGATTTTCTCATTAACCGCTTATCCGATTTCAATAAAAACTTTTGCACAAAAGCTTTGTTAGAATATAAATAATACTGCATACCAAAATTTTTGAAAAAATAAATTTTGGATTTTTAAAAAAAGATTCAAATTTTTTTTTTGAAAATTCAATATTTCAAAAACGAGTTGATGAATTATTTTAAAATTTCAGTTTTAAATGTATATTAATATATACTCAAAATTGGCATACCAAATTTTTTTTTGAAAAATGTTACAAAAATTTTATATATAAAAAATTAATTTTTAAGAAAACGGCTCCAACGATTTTAAATTTTTTTTTTGCATATATTCATATTTTTTTAAGTAATCAAATAGCATACTTTTGTTTGCGCTCTAAGTTATTTATCAGGGTGTTTAAACAATTAAAAGAACGATTTAAATGCTTTTTTATACTTTTTCTATAATTACTTGAATATTTTTTAAAGTTCTTAAGTTCCACACAACTTGAACATAAGAGCAAGTACGTGCGATCCAGTCGTGCATTTTATTTCACATCATTTCAGTTGAAATGATGCAAAAAACGATAGTGTGTAGATGTAAATGATGAAGGAAATGATGAAGATCAAAATTTTTCGTGGGTATGACTGGAAATGACAGTTTTGGAATGTCATTTAAGAAATGACAGTGTGTAGCCTACTTTAGAGCGGTTTTTAAGAAAATAATTTCTAATATATAAAATTCTTAAAACATTTTTAAGGACAAACTGTGGAATGCAAATCTAAAGTATAAATTTATGTGCAGATAAATACAAAATTAAAAAAAAAAACCGTCAACCCGTTTTTGAGATATTAAATTTTCCAAAAAAAAAATTGAAACTTTTTTTTTAACAATATTATTTAGTTTTTTCTGAAATTTGTATATAAAATATTTTTTGTTTATGAGAAGATTCAAAATAAAAGAATCTATGACAGGTTTTATTAATAGTTTCTAAGTGAAAAATTTTATAATTTTTCGTAGTAGATCGTACCTACTAATTTTAGTATATGGAAAAAGTTTAATCAAAATCGTAGGAGTCATTTTTGAGAAAAAAAAAATATTTTCCTTTGCGGTTTTTTAACTTTTGTATGGATCGTTAATTTTTCATAAAAATGTCAAATTTTTTCTAAAAATATTTTATAGAGCACTAAAAAATTATGAACCATTTTTTGAAAAACGGGTTTCCACCCAAAGGAAGCCTTCACTTAAATTAATTTATTGATTTTTTTTAAGAAAAGTTATGGAGCCGTTTTTGAGAAAAACACGATTATGTAAAATTACTAAAAAGAATTGTATAGCAGGTACCGTTATTTTTGGTTCTAAAATAAAAATGAAAAAAACGTGTGGGCTCACCATGTACCTATCAAGTTTGAAGTTTGTTTTTTTTTTTGCAAAAATCCAAAACTTGGTTGAATACTTAAGGAGTTCTTATATTTCTTTTAGCTTTAATTCGCACATCAACTGCTTTTCGCACTTTGAAGGTACCTAACATATCTACTAAACAGTTCTGTGTTGCTCAAATGACAAATCCTCAAGGAATTCCGCAGGTTATTTCTTCATAAATGGACATAGTTTTCTTCGTTAAGTCGAGGGGACATTTTCCAAGGTCCTTTATCAAAACGAAATTGAAAATGATTGTGATGATGACAGTATGTCTGTTCGTTTACTTCCAAAAACTACGAATTTCTGCAAATTTAGTGTAATTTTATTTTTTTATATGAACTTTGACAGAACTTTGGGCATTGTATTTACACTCTATAGTATTCTCATGCAACACGATTTTGTAGGTTGACATTTGGTCGATAGGTTCGCTGTGATCGCCTTACCGAGATCTCTTAACAAAAATTAGGACTACATTTGGACACTAGATGGCCACGAGCTTTTTGGCTTCATGAGAAAACTATAGAGTTTATATACAATGCTTTGGGCTAAATTCGTACAACAGACATAATTATGTACATACAGTCCCCCTTATGCCAGAAGCATGAAGTGCAAATTAAATTTTTTCGAAGTGGCTAGCTAGTTTTCAAAATTTATCGGTATTCCATGACATTAGAGTATTGTTAATTTGCGTAAATCGAAGAAAATATAATATTTCAAAATATCAGTTGAACTTTTTATTGATTTAACACTCTACACTCTGTTTTCTTCTATTAAAACTTTCAAACACTGTGTTGCAATATTTTCATTTTTGCACATTCATGTTTCTGGCATAAGGGGGACGATACATTATTATCTATGTAGTATGAAGTTTCTCAAAAAAATTAATAATTATTGCGACGTTTTATAGACAACAAAGAAAAGGTACGTACGAAGGAATCGCTTTAAAGCTCAGACTAAATTGATCAAATTTAGGAGGAACTTTCATAAAAATATCGCAAGTAAAAAATACATAAACTCAATGACGTATTTTTTTGAATAAACTGATATTAAAGTTGCATAAAACAATAAATAGCAAAAATATTTTCAAAATGATGATGAGGAGTTATAATTGCCAAAATCGAAACATACGATTATAGTCAATGCACGGAAAGAATTCTTGGATCATATCACGAAAAATGAGCTGCAAATTACGAAAAATGAATCCCGATTTATACCTTGGCTTCGGATTTCGTAATCTACGACTATTTATTTGCAATTTGCAAAGCTGAACAAAATGAAGTTATTGATACTCAAAAATCGTAAATCAACCCTCTTTAAGTATCAATTATGCTATCGAGAGAAAACAAAAATTGCGAACAACAAATCGCAATTTGATCCAAATATTCCTCAATCACACAATTTGTAAATTTGCAAAAAAGATTTGTGATCTCCACTTTTATTTCGTGATTATTGCCACTTGGAAATATCAATCTTCTGCTCTACCCTTCATTTTGCAGGTATACACATTCAATTTAATTTATTTGAAATAAATACTTTACGCTTGACTCTACTTGGATTTGAACTCGCAAGTCGCAACCCTCCAGTTGCGGAGCGAGCATGCAACCATCAGGCTAATTTGCAATACAGATCGTTGGTGTCACACATTGATGATTAGATACCTGCCATGTTGTGGTGCTTTATTTCTTCGATAAGTAAATTGTCGTGATTTAGGAATTTTTTGTTGGTGATTTGCAACTATTCTCATGGAGTTGCAAATTACGACAATAAAAAACGTAATTCAGAGATTGTGCAATGTTAATTACTAAATATTTATCGCAAATCAATATTTTTAAAAACTGTTTGTGAAATTATGCTTTTGGAGAGTAAATTACGCCAAAACAGTTGTATTTTGCTATGAAAAGTACAAGCTTGAATCATGGATTTTAATTGCAAATCATGAAGAAACAAATTTTGTAAATTGCTACTTTTTGACTGTTAAATTACCAATTTTTGTATTAATTTGGGATTAAAATGCCTTGATTTACGAATTAAACATGATTTGTAAATTGCAACTGCAATTCAATTCTTTCTGTGTGTCAAATCCTCCATGAATAAAAAAATGAGGTAACACAAACCTAACACAAACTAAAACGAAAAAGAAAGAGTTCGATAAAACTTAATCTTAACCTCATAAAAGCTTTAAATTGGAATTAAGTTTAATAGAACCATTTTGAAAGTCATGATTTTCGATTTTTTTTTTTTGAAAAATTATAAAACTGTTTATAGGGCAAGTTTTGGATTCATGCAAGAAAAATTCGAGATTACAATCAAACATGGCATTACGATGATAGAGAACACGAAAAAACACGACCTACAGCCAAAGCCACTGAAGTGATTTTCTATTTTGAATTTATTTAAAACTATCGAAAAATTGTTGTAAACTTAAAAAATAGAACATTTTATTCTCTTCATTTTTGTCACACACTTTTTGCAGGAACCAAGATATTTAGTAAAAACTAAAATTAATCAAAATCCGAACGTAAAATTTTGCGAGTGCGAAAATTCAGGCTTATGGTTATTGTCCCCCATAAACTTCCTTTCGAATAATAAAAAAATTAAGGGTGTTACAGTACAAACTGATGCGTCAGATCATTATGTACTGGAATGTTTCTGTAGTAGCTAGGTATAAATCAGTGAACTCGTTATCCATTTAGTGCTGTTGTATATTGTCGTTTGGAATGGTATAACTACGGAAATTTTTAACATCCATTCGTGCAAAAATGGGGCTCGTAGCCAAAAATGATTTTTGTTGGCGAAAATTTGCGTAATACGTGGAAAGTTTCTCAAATAGAGTTTCAATTTTATGATTTCCACAGGTTGTTCACCGCTATACTTTAACTTCAAAGTTAAATTGCAATAACTACTAACAAATTAGGTAACAACACATTTTACCGATACGTTGCTTTAAAACCATAGTGGCTTCAACCTAACACATTTCGAGCGACCCAATTGAAAGACCCTTTATATTAAGCTGCAACCGATCTGAGGAGGTTGTTCAATGGAATTCCGGTTTGATAGAATGCCATATATTGCTTTGGCGTGGCAGTTGAATCATGGTTGATGATTAATAATATTTTTATAATGTAAGTATTCCTAATATACATACATGCATATATAGTACATAACTACCTACATAATTTTAATGCTCGAATCTCGGAAGTGAAAAAATATTTCGTTTCTTGAGATATGGAAGAATAATTGATTACTAATATGTATTGTTGTTAAAGAATCATGGTCGTTATTTAAACTGTTATTGGCATGGAAACATTATTATGAAGGTTTATTCACCCTAGATGAGTCCTCAATACAAAGTGTGTATTAAGAAATGAAATAAGAAGACTGGAATTTTGTTCAAATATGAGTGTTTCGTTCCCAAATTGACGCCATGCCTATATTGAGCGTATGCCTAGAAAGTAGATTTACATAATATGTAGGGCATACATAGTTTTAGTAGGGTACAAATTATATTTTATTTTTGTTTCCAAACTAGTTTAAAAGTTTCGGTTAAAGCCTAGTACATACCTACGCTTCCTAATTTCTTTTTTTACACTATCAGATCTTTGCCGAAGAGAGCTTAGTACAAGCAACATCATCAAATTTCATGGATATTTTGAATTTTAATATAGAAACACTTAATTGCCCCAGGCATAAATTATGTACAAAATGAGTGAACAAAGCTATTTTGTAGAAGCGTTTATTAATTTTTTTTTAATTGCTTATGCATAAACTCAGAAAATAAAATATTAAGACCCTCTGCGATCATTGGGAAAAAACAAAGAATTTATGTATATACACTCCCGTTCATTTGAATAGGTATACAATTTTCGATTGCGATTAACCGTTGTAACTCCGAACTGAGCGGACTAAATGAAATTTTATGAATGGCATTACGGAAAGCATCCCATTGAGGACAGAATAAGAAAAGACACAATCTTAAAATTACCGTCATTTCACGATTTGTTAACATTTCTTCAAATTCATGTGGAACCCGTAGTCGTTTTTTTTTTCGTTCATTTGAATAGGTACAGCACCTTTAGCTTCACCTTAGCTTTGAACAAGTTCAATATCAGACCTTTTAAAGATATTTTTAGTTTTATGTCATGGTTTCTTTGACATGACACAACAAAAATTAAGAAAAGTGGAGAACGGGTGGAGGAAAGGCTCTTGGCGCGGTTGAGTACGCCCAAATTTATAGTTTTCACGATCATGGACTAACGAGATACCCAGTGTCGGAAAAAATTTACAGAATTTCTTCTTATCTGAGATATAAACATAAACAAAACGATGGTTTCGAAAGGATGAAAGGAAGCAAAAAAAAACTGCTATCTCTACAAGTGATAGACCAACAATTTTGAAGGTTGCGTCTAATTCGTCGGTTCAGTGCCAGTATTGCTACAGTTGAGGGTATAATTAAAAGTTCTGCATACCGAAAAAGAAGAAAATCACAAGAAACCACTCCAAAACGAAGTCAGCAAAAAAAAAAAAAAAAACGAAACGAATGTAGTTTTATAAGAATAGAATATGAAGAAGATTTGAAAATATATTCTTCTGAATAAGTGGAGTGACTGAATGTTTATAATTCAAGTTAAAAGTTCAAGTGGGTTTTGTAAGTTGCATAAGACTTGAAGGAAAAAGTGGCGTTAAGTTGTTAAACTTAAACTTATAAGCACTACCATATGAAAACTTTTTATTTTTTGTTTATTTAAACAATGGTCGTAATATGTCTTTAAATAATTTGTGTCGAATAATATGTCGCACCATTTTTTCTATTAAAATTTCCTTGAATATGACAAAAAGCCCCAACAACAATTTTTTCCTTTTTCAAGTTTTCATATGGTAGGTAGTACTGGATTTATTGAAAAAGGGAAAACAAAATAAATAATAAATACAAAATACAAAATAATATAAAATATCAAGTTTTTAACAATATCATAACTTTGAAACGGAATGTATAAAACAAAGTTGGTTGTTATTTTTTCTTTCAATTTTATTTTGTAATTTGAAAAACCAATAGTTTTCAAGTTATACCTTAGCAAATAACTTCAAAAAATGCATTTTGCATAATTTTTTGCATTTTTTCCACGTTGCGTCACGAAATTTTGTTGACAAACCTCAGATTCGGATTCAGCAATCCCAAAACATAAAGGAGGGAAAAAATCAAAATAACCCCACAGTTTGCTCGCAGAGAGCCTTTTTGAGCACAAATTGACTGGACTATTAAGAAAGTTCAAAATTTGTATTCTTTAAACCAACAGATTTTAAGAGCAATATAAATTCAATGTGGCTTTTAGCAACTAAATTCATCAGTTGCCAATAATATAACCCTGAAAATGGTGGGTGGGAATTGAACAGCAGCTCAATCTCACCTCAATCTCTATTGCGTAATGGAATTTTTGTTTATTATTCAACTCTAAAAATATAAGTTAAAAATTAGCTTTCTGACTCAAAAATTATTTTTTACTTTTTTTTGGTTAGGCTAGTTTTTGAGACGCTCTTTCACATGGTGAAACGTGAAAACCAGAAAGTCCTAACTTGCCTAGAAGTGTACTAAAAATGTAGAGAAAGATAGTGATGATAGCTGATAACATTCTCAAACTCACTTCAGTATTACCGATACGAAAATCCGAAAGTAGCAACGTGAAGCAATTAACTAACATAATGGGGCATATGCATAAAAATGAAGTACTTACTACCAGTAGAAGGTTAAAGTAAATACAAAATAAAGTTTATACTAGTAACCACATACTAGTAGTAAATACTGAATTCATCCAAGTAAATACTACTGATTCACCCAAAATTGGTAGTATATACTGAATGAATGTGTTTACGTGAAATTGGAAGCTGTTTCTTTGAATTTCTTTTATAATTTACCGTTCTATTTCCTCTTTTGTAAACACTTTTGTTTTGTACTTATGGGCTAAAGGTGTGTGTTTATTTTAGAATAATTTCAATAGAAAACTCTTGAGATTGAGAGGTTTTCTCGCGTATAGCTGTCTACCACTTTGTAAGGTAATCTCATAACTGTGTTCACATGTGATTTTCGATCTCGAGAGCAGCTTGCAGAATTATAACTTTTAATAGAACACATACCTGTAAGCCATTCGTTTGGTATGTCTTCTTTTTCTACTTTTCTGCGCCACTTTTTCTGACTCACGACTGTGAATGTTTGCATTCAGCATACAAAAGTATTTACTATCAAATGTTCAAGTTGGTTTTTACAAACTTGAACAATTTGCAGTAAATACTGGAAAAAAAAGTACTTACCAGTTTTTATGCATACCATTAAAAGTATTTACTGGCTAAATTCATCGGATACCTGTAAATACTTTTACCTCCAGTAAATACTTGTTGTTCAGTATTTTCTTCGATTTTATGCAAATGACAATTAGTAAATACTATCAAAATTTACCAGTAAAAGCACTTACTACCGTTTATGCATATGGCCCAATATTTGGAGCAAAAGCAACACTGCATCTCACTTGGTGCCCTTGAACAAGGAGAAACACTGGGCAATAGGAAGGAAGGAGAACAACTACCGAGAAATTGACGAAATGCATTGTTTATCTTTAATAGCTGATTTATCGAAATTTTGTTTTTGAGTCATAAGTACGGTGACCATTTTTTCAGGGGCAAAAAAGAGGACAACTTTTCTTTAACATTGTAAAGTTAAGAAAGAATTATTTTCACAAAAAACGTTGCTTTAAACAAAAATACCTTCTTAAGAGCTATAAGTTACAATAAAACTCCAAGTCGTAGTTGCACGTTGTCTCAAGTAGATCAACTTTTGATTGCGGTTTCTCGGGTGTCCAATGTTATTTTAAATTGAAAACACTTTTTCGGTCGGGACATTTCAAGATCTAAATAATAGCAAAACTCCCATGTTCTTCATGAAAATGTTGAAAAAGTTCAAGTCATTTCATGTGAAAAATTGTCTATTTTTCAATTTATTCTTCATTGACTTAGCGTTTGACTTAAGTAATCTTGTCAAATAATTCCTCATCATTGATTTCTTGACCTTTTCTAAGTTCTTATACATGGCTTACATGGAACAACATCTTGTCAAACATTGTTGACAATCACCGATGTTTGATCACCATGTTGTCAACCTGAGCTGTTTGGTTTACAAGCTTTTTTGAAAACTTGTTCCATCAGGCAGTTATTTCAACAATGTTGATCCATTTGAACACCCCTATTTGAAAAGCTTTTGGATATAAACCAGTGCTTTTTTACTTTATATTTAAAAGTGATTTAGTAATGAAGAAAGTAGGTACCTAAGGTATTTTTAATCGTGGAAAATTGATTTGAAAGATGAAAAAAGGACATTGGGAGTAAAATTTAGTAAATGGAGGACAAATTACTGTCCTCTTTAAAAAAATAAAATAGGGAGGACACGCTACCGAAAAAGAGGACTGTCCTCTTAAAAAGAGGACGGATGGTCACCGTAGTCATAAGCCACCTTTTCATAGACCGGGTCACATATAATTTATGTTGCACAAGTGAGTATCGCATAATCTTAAATAAATGCATAATTCTGGTCGGCCAGAGAAAGTGACCAAGCTATGCCCCGAACGATCCTGATAGGTGAAAGTTGCCCCTTTCATTTGATGTAGGTTTCATTCTTTAATCGATGGGTGGTAGCACCCCTAAAAAATTACCACTTCTTTTGGTCGGCCAGCCGATTTGACCAGGGTATGGGCTGGACAACCAAGCTTTTTTATATTGCCTAACGAAGACAAAACGCTACGTAAGTAAAATTTTCTTTACCTCGATGGGTGGTAGCACCCCTTAAAAATTACCACGTCTTTTGATCGGCCAGCCGATCTGACCAGGATACAGGGTGGAAGACCAAGTTTTTCTATATCACCTAGTGGCAACTTAATGCAAACCAAATTTTTCTTTACCTCGATGGGTGGGAATTTTGTATTGCCGGCCGCCTCCCGGTCTATTATGGTGTGAGCATTTTTTACTTAATAAACTGAACGAAACTATAACTCTAAATACAATAAAAATAACTCATAATTTTGTTTTCGTCATAATCGCTAGGTACATATCATCTTTATGTTTATCATATACGACCTTGTAATTCTCAACCGACGAATTGCTTATACTTTTTAATATGACTTGGTATTAACTTTATGAATTATGGCTTGCATCACCACTATGAACAAAATCATTCCAACCTCGCTGATATACTTTCTAAGCACCAGTGAGGATCCAACTATTAATAATGTACATATACATATAGGTATACGTAAATACACTTTAATTATTTAGTGCATAACGGTTAAGCATGAAAGAAAAAATTGTTGTTAAAATCCCACAAGAAAGTTAAATGATAACATCTCCGAAATAACTTTTTTTTTCTATAGAATGTATACTTTTACTATGCATCGATGGTTAATTTATCTAAAATAAATGTACCAATCCCAAGTGCTTATTAACAAATAGTAATACATTAGGGTGGCGCTTATTTTTGAAATGTTTGAGTTTCTTTCACCTCCCCCCCCCCCTCTCCTTAAAAAGTGGTCAAGGTAATTAAAAAAAAATTTGTGCAAAATTTTATTGAAATTGACATTACACGGCAAGCACGTGAAATTTCACAAAAATTATTTTCAATTTTTTCAAACAACATTTATTTAACAATAAAAATACTTAAACAACTATATTTTATGTTATTTTTAACGGGGTAAATAATTGTTTGTATAATTCTTATGATAGGTACTTAATAACTGCGTTTCCACCAAAACATAATCGGAGATTTTAGCTAAAAGATTTATGTGGTGTTCCCACCGCATGAAAAGATTAAAAAGAAAGCTTAACTCAGACAGCACACTTCAAAAGCAAATGGCGTTTCATTTTTTCTTATGAATTGGAAGTGAGACAGAATTTTTTAATAATTGTGTCAAACAATGAACAAAAGAGTTAGTTCGGTTTTTTAAACTATTTAACTTATAGGAAGATTTCACAAGGTTATTTTTTTACCTTCTAGATTTAAATTTATGTAAAACTTCGAGAATTGAGGTAAATCTTATTAAATTCCGTCTTAGTGTTCGGTGGATATTTTGATCACTTTAAGAGGAGGGGCGAAAGAAATTTTATAAAATTCAAAAATTAACACCACCCTAGTACACACATATGTACCTATACAGAGTGTCCCTTAATTCGTCAATAACACTTTAAGGCATGATTCTTGGGCATATTCTTAGAAAAACTTGTATGGGGGAAAGTTGTATCTCCACTGAGGCCTTGGAGGGGGGAGGCAATTTTTGAAACATTGACTTTAAATGCAAAAAAAAAAAGATATTAAAAATCAACGAAAATACATACAATAATGTGCTATAGCTAATACTCCATTATTTTCATTACTTTTTTAAATCAAGTGGCTCAAGCGAATAGTTTTTAAGAAAAATTTTTGATTTTTTTTAACTTGATATTTTTCAAAATTTTGCGTTATTAAGTGCTATTTTTGAGTTGGATATTCAATGCCCTAATTAATTTTTAGTGAATTGCCGAAAGCCCAATGCACAAAAAAAAAAAAGTATTAATTAAATTATTAGATAATTTAATAAATAAATTAGGGTTTAATCATGGAATATTCATTCATGCCGAAGGAGACTTTTCATAGTTTCCTTAGAACATCATGGCATTTCCCGAATTTTGCTAATTTTATGGCTAAATATGACTGGACTAACAATTATTTTATCAATTAAAATTTATATTCAATCTTGACCATTAACCATTTTAATTTTTGCTTTGATTTTTAGGATACGTACATACATAATGAGGACTCCTATTCAAAATTCTTAAGCCATCGAGATATATATAATTTTACAGTTAAGTTGATTTCTTGTTGTTTATTTCTAAAATAAAAAAAAACATAAGCAACATAAAATAAGTTTTACTTTATAGAATTAACGAAATTATAGTTTTTTAATTTAAATATATGTTTGAACGCATAACCAAAAAATGAGTATGAGGGTCTGTAGGTGCATGCATCCTGACATCGAATTCAAAAGTCTGGCAAGATTTTTTTGGCGCCCTAGCTAAGGACGAGGGGTTGAAAATAGCGGTTTTCTGACTATTGTGTTAGGGTCACATGCACTTCAATTCATTTATTAAAAATGAGGAATGATGCTCTGTCATTTTTTTAAGTGCAAAGAATTTAGCCCTATCGGCTTTATTTTGGAGACTTTTTTTTGTTGATATTTTATGTTTTAATTCTCCGAATATGTATCGATATGGTGCACCTGAAAATCTTATGTGTATCTTTAGTTTTACTATCCGGATCGTTATAAGATTTTGTGGACTTAAAAAAAATGACAGAGCATCATTTCCCCTTTTTAATAAACATGAATTGAAGCACATGTTTCCCTTAAACAATAGTCTGAAAACCACTATTTTCAACACCTCGTTCCTACCACGGGCGCCGAAAAAAATCCTGCCAGACTTTTGTATTCGATGTCAACAAAAAAAATCCCACAGTAAGGGGGTAATCTTTCCCCCAGCTTGGACAGGAGGCGCAGTTTTATTAAAAAAAAATTACATAAAATAGGAACAAATTAACGAAAAAACAACGGAAACATTTACAGTATCGGTTTGTCGTTTTTTGGTAAGCCAGAAGTCCATTTTATGGTTTATGTAATTAAAAATTAAGTTTTTTTTTATGAACAGTCTTGGCAAAAATTGTTTCAAACTCAATTTTTTTTTTTAATTTTTAGCTTGAAAATATTTTTTGCTGAACGATTTTGTTGATAGAACTTTTTTTGAAAATAAACTATAGCAATGGGCTTCTGGCTTTCCAAAAAGCTACAAAACAATACTGTAAATGTTTCAAATGTTTTTTCATAAATTTCTTCCTATTTTATGTAATTTTTTTATGAAATTGCCCCACCAATCCAAGCGGGGGAGAATATTACCCCCCTCCTACAGGATTTTTTTCTTATCTGCTTCTAACATTCATGCCCTGAATTTTTTGGCGCAGATTTTACGCGAATCACCTTACATGCGAAAAAATAGGGAATTTAAGTAATTAACAGCGAATATAGGGAATGAAAATTTAAAAATCAGGGAGTTTTTGTCCTTCATTTGGAACTGATTTATTAAGGTTCATCCATATTTAATAATCCAAAAAAACAAAAATATTAACGACCACCCTAATATATTTACATGCATATTATACTTAAAAATTTGTGACTTTAGGTATCGTACACAATAGGTACCGAAAAAATGCAAGGATATTGATACTACGGGAAATTGTCAGTCCTAAATTGGTAACACAAATGAACAATATTATTCGGTCTATGGCTGGTATTAGGCGCTTTGATTAAAAATAATAAATTAACACTAGAATTCATAAATGCTAATTAAATACGAATCATCTTTTTAGTCAGTGAGTTAAGTGTCAAAACTAAGGGATATGTTGGAAAAGTATTGCTTTGTTGAATAAAGCTTTTTTTTTTTAATTCAATTTTTATTTTTCAAATTTCTTAAAACTATCTCTAAACTAGACAAAAATTCATAAAAACTAGCCTACTTATCAACTAACTTACTGGCCCCATTCGGGCGCTCTAAATTAAACTAATTAGGTACTTAATGCTAATGCCTTTCGGCCTAAGAACTATATTAATTCTAAAATTGGTATATTGGTTTTATTTTTCACCAAGAAGAATTGAAAAAAAACTTGGTATCTTTATCTTTATTTTTTGGTTTTATATAAAACTTACAAACTAAATAAAACAAAATTAAAACTAATTAAAACTACTATAAAACTACTTAAAAACTACTTACAAGCTACTTATAAACTAGAACACCCCAGCAAGCATTTTCGGGGTTTTCTATTTTTTTTGTGTTTTTGTTGGTTTTATATTTTTTTTGTTTCCACCCTGACTGTCCCTGCTTAAAACTAAATACCTAAACCTATGTAAGTCGGCCATGGCATAGAAAAATGCATTCAACTTTTAAATATCCGAAGGAACTTCGTGTTCAGGTTTCAACCACCAGAACTGGATCTCCATAAAGGTCTATGCACATGAGAATGACCAACGAACGTCGAATAAACGAACAAAATGGGATTTAAAACATTTATAAACCTAAATTCTTCAAAATGGTAGAAATTGTATTAACGTTAATTTTGAGGTATATGTAGGTACTAATATTTTCATTTTAATTGCTAAAATAAAATTAATTTGAGTTAACAAATTGTTCGTCGCGAATTACAATCTCAAAAGACAAACAGATTATGCTGGATTTTAAAAGCTATCAAAATTTATTTAAATTCACAAAACTGCCTTTTACCTGATTCCGATTAAATCTTAAATATTGAAGGTCAGGGCAAACAGAGTGCACTCCAGTGGGACTGTCAATACTTTACTGGGAAAGTTAGCGTTCAAATTTTGTTTTCAAATTTTTATAAGGACCAAAATTTGACAAGTTGCCAGTCGTTTAAATCTGACATTAGTGCTTCCGTTGGGATTGACATTTTTAAGGGAAGAGTTGCTTTTCCTTAAATTAAAGCCGCATTTATGAGTGACAAAGTTCCATTATTTCTTCCATTTTCTGTCCATTAATGATAAAGTCGTGTTCATATGTATTTTTAATTTTGCCATACAAATGACCTGATAAAATGGCATTAAACGTTGCCATTAAAATACGCAATGACCAGTTTGACGACATAGCATCAGAGGGTCATTAATGTTTTGTGTGTAAATGTATAAACATATGTCATCATGACAATCCATGATTTATTTCTTGTAGAAATAAATCTAGCCACTATGTGTAAATGCGGTTAATAGCTTTGTTTTTAAGTTTTACTAAAATTGTTAGTTTTTTTTTTCAAATGCTTATTTCGAATTTCATTCTCTTGACAGATATAGCCTAGGCAAAATGTATTTTCACTGCGGAATAAATCCAAGTGATGGTTTTTAAATGCAATTGTCTTTATTTTGGTATAAGAAATACTCACCCAAAAGTCCATTGACAAATCGTGTGCGCGTTAGAAGTTATTTAAGGTCAAATATCAAAAAATTGTTTTTTCGCTTATAACTTTTAAACGGTAAATGCTATCAAAAAGTACTTCATACAAATCTTGTAGATCATATAATTTTCTATAAGAAATGTTAACGCGCTTTTTTTCTCCCACTGATCGTTTAGGAGATATCGCCATTTAAAAAAAAAAGTTATTTGACGAAAATGTCTGTTTTCGCCTGTAACACATGAACGGTGATTGCTATTGAAAACAGCTTCATACGAAGTTTTTGCACTATCAAATTCTCTGGTTTTTTGCTTTTTATTCTCAAATGGCGAAGTTGTCAAATATAAATTTATACCTACTTTATGTGTCATCATATTGTCTACAAAAAAAATACCGTTCAACTTTTTTCATAGGAGTGATCAGTTAGAAGATATTAGTACTTCAAAAAGGTGAAAAGTTCAAAATATGGGTTTTCGCCTACAACTTTTAAACAACAAGTTTTGTACAGAATTAATTTATGCTCATTTTTAAGATAGTCATATTTCCAACAAGAAGTATCATCATAACTTTTTTGATACGAGTGCTCAGTTACGAGATATTGCTGTTTTAAAAATGTTCGAATTTCGAAAATACAAGTTTTTCGGTGTATATATACCTGGAAAGTGATTTGATTTCAAAACTGCCATCAGAAGTCTTTACATTTGGTGTTGACAATACAACGAGTCATAGCATGGAATATTTACGAGAATCGTCTAATCTTACATATATTAATATTCCAAGCCACCTAGTGGTGACTAGTGAAAACAAAACATAAATTAAACGAACACATCCTTATATGATCAAGGTCTGCCAACCTTCACGTAGGAAATATTTTTTTTTTTAATTTTTTTTTATAAATTCAATTTTTATTTTTCCCTTTTCTTAAAACTATCTTAAAGCTAGACAAAAATTCATAAAAACTAGCCTACTTATCAATATCTTACAACTTACTTACTGGCCCCATTCGGGCGCTCTTCTAAGTTAGGAAATATTTGTCTGCAACCCCAAGTGTTGTTATATTCCAAACATTCCATAAATCTTATCTGCACTATTATATGCACTATTTTTTACTGACTAACTTATCCACACTATTCGATTGTTGTTGTTTACTGTGCTAACTGTTTACTGCGCTGCCTATACACTAACCAATAAAAAACGCCTACTATTAGATTGTGGTTGTTTACTGTGCTAACTGTTTGCTACGCTGCCTATACACTTCCCAATAAAAAACGCCTACTATTCGATTGTTGTTTACTGTGCTAACCGTTTAATGCGCTGCCTATACACTTACCAATAAAAAACGCCTACTATTCGATTGTGGTTGCTTACTGTGTTAACCGTTTGCTGCGCTGCCTGTACTTATAAATAAAAAACGCTTATTATCAATCAAAATAAAATCAAGGTAATAAACTAATGATATGACTAAAATAATACTCAACCCTATTCTGCTATACGATCCGATCGGAAATTTTCCATTCACGCGAATGTTTCATTCAATTCTCTTCAAATAATTTTATAAAATTTTGAGTTGAAACCTTAACCGATATTTAATCGTGGAATTATCGAGAGAATCTTATTCATTTGATTTGATTTTTATCCCAATTTATATATATTCTGCAACAAATGGATGACAGCATACGAACAAACTGGCAAAGTGAATGATGTTCACATGCATGCGGCGCCCGAGTCGATATTTTCAAAACCAACTTTATAAGAGTCGATATTTTGATCGGTCGGTATTTTTGCCAATCCACTTTTTGAAAGTCGACATTATGACGGTCGATTTTTTGAAATCGACATTTTAAATATTGGCAAATTATACGCATCCCTCTGAGATTTAATTTGTTGTAATAAGATTTACCTCAAATCTTCTTCAAATCTCGAAGATTTACCATACAAGTTTATTTCGTAAATCTTGAAGTTAGAAATAAATCTCTTGGAAGATTTACTTCCCCGGACAAATAGTTTTACAAATCGAAATAACCTATTCTTACATGGTGCTGAACGATTCATTCGAGACTCGATTCAATTCTTCATTGTTTGACACAAATCAAAAATTCTGTCTCACTCGCACTTCGTAAGAACAATTGAAACCCTATTTGCATTTTTGAATGTCCTGTTAAACTTAATCTTTTTTAATTCTTTTGTGCTGTGGAAACACCAAACAGATTTATTTAATCTAAACTGAGATAAACCTTTGCTGGAAACATACCATAAGTTAAAAACACTTCTGTCATTTTTCGCAAAAACTAGAGATTAAAAGAAACAAATGCTGGTAACATACATGCTGTTTCCAACCTTAATTGAAAGAGTGTGTGTGCTAAAGCTCACATCTAGTGAGAAATCATATTTTAAAATATCAAATATTTCTAGCTTTTCGCTTGATTTCTTGGGTAGCTCTTTGATTTCTCCGGAGGGGATTATGACCGTGTCACTCCCCCTTGTATACGCCGCGACGTGGCATAGTGGATGTCAATAGACAATCTGCAAGTGCGATTTGAGGACACACGCTGCGGGAACGTTACCTGGCCATGGCCACCAAAATAGTGCCAATTAACGGCTTTATGCAAATAAACGGCAAGCAATATTGATGTAGTCAAAATAAACAAACCTACCTAAAGAATGCCATGCAGCAATTTTTTTTTTGACACATTCAAATCTTGCGGTCATTTTGGGACACCTTTTATAACGATTTCAGGCGCAGTATATACTGCATATACTATATACATCCATACGTGAAAAACGTTTCTTTTTGCCACAAAGTATTGGAAGGCATGAAAACCAACTGCTTATTTTTTAAGATTTTAGTCATAGATTTATCAAACATTGTATGATTAAACGTGTGTTTTTCTTTTTCCAGATTCCAGATAACTTTAAACTATGCACCTACTGACTCTTATGAATGATGTCATCTGTCACAACAATGCAAGCAATAACAGAATAAATTGCTAAGGCTCACGGTAAGTGATTAATATCTTAAAAATAACTTAATGTTAAAGTTAATTTATATAGATGTACCTACATACATATGTAATGTATGTATATTTTATTTGCAAAACAATTTTAAAGGTTATGTGACTGGACATTTTACAATTCAGAGATATGAATAGGCATGTACACTTATCATGCATTTTAAAAAAATTATCGTTTTATTTACATTTCTGTAATTTTTATTTGTAGGAGAAAATTCATTTAAAACCTTCAATTTTAATTTGAAAAAAGTTGAAAAAAGAGAGACAAGAAAAAGTGACTAGATAGCACATTTTGTGAAGAGATACAAAGAAAAAAGTAGGTATGATTGTTGGAAAATAATTAAGTAAACTAACAAAGTAAAGAAATTGAATACACAAATAAATTTCGTGCATGCATAATTGCATACAAACAAATAAATAAGAAATAAATATTTTTTTTTTAATCAAAGTCTCGCGCAAAATATAAAATAATTCCCGCGTTTGGCGTTTTAAGAAAAGGAATTACTTTATTCAAAATATAACCCTTCTTCTTAGGATCTAGTCTTAAAACTGAAACTTAAAAATGAATGTTCCTCTATCGTGGAACTCTCATCATCATCATCATCGTGTCCTGTAACCCCGGCTGGGGCATAGGGCGTCAACAAAACGTCTCCATCCTACACGGTCTGCTGCAAGGTACTTAAGCTTTGGCCACGTCTTTCTCTGGGATTCTGCTTCCGCTAAGACAGTTGATTTCCATGTTGTTCTTGGTCTTCCAACCCGCCGTGCACCCTGAGGATTCCATTCAAAGGACTGCTTTGCAATTTCATCGTTTCGTTCCCCAGTGTGTGACCAATCCATTGCCATTTACGCTTTCTTATGTCGACGTCCAGCCGCTCTTGACTTGTCCTGCGCCACAATTCCTCATTTGATATTATTTGTGGCCAGCGAATCTTTAGGATGTGGCGAAGACAGCGATTCACAAAAGCCTGCAATTTCTTCGAAATGGTAGACGTGACTTTCCAGGTTTCACAAGCATATAACAGCACGGATTTGACATTGGATTCGAAGAATCTCAACTTAGTGCGTAAGTAGATTTGACTGGATTTCCAAATTGGGGACAGAATACTGAAGGCAGCACGAGCTTTATTTATTCTACTCTTAACGTCCAGATCCGTACCACCGTTTGCAGAAACAATACTGCCAAGGTAGTTGAACTGTTCCACTACTTCAACTGGTGTCTCCTGTAGAAAAATACGCTGCTGTGTGGAGCGGCCTGTGAGCATTATTTTTGTCTTTTTGCTGTTTATTCTTAGACCCGGCGCATCCCGTTCAGCCCACTGATGTTATTTGCCAGTAGACATATGTCATCGGCATAGTCTAAACTAAATGACTGAGCCTTTCGAACGGTCTCCATTGAATGCCCTGTCTCTCAGCTGTACCAACACTGGCCGTCAATACGTCATCCATCGCCAGCAGGAAGAGAATTGGCAATAGAACATCCCCTTGTCTCACACCCTGTTGCACTACGAAGGAGTCGGATAGCTGCCCATTGTGCAAAACAAAACACCTTGCGTTGTTGTAGGACTCTTTAATGGCAACAATTTTTGGTGGAACTCTAAGTAATATAATATACTATGCATGCTGAATCAGCATGATGACAAACAAAATGAATTCACAGTAGCAGTGGCCGGATGCTGGAGACTATTTGTTTTTATATACTGTCTGCGTTTATGTTGAGATCTGTGATCTCAATTGCTGGTGTGATTTTAACATAACTCGTGCGGGATTTTAATTTGCAGATTTTGACTTAAAAATTTTTATTAATATTTGTTGCAATGTAATTAAATTTTGCGAGATTTCGATTTGCGAGTTTTCAGTTTGCAAGGTTTTGTAATTGCGAGATTTCATTATGCGAGATTTTGAATACGAGATTTCGTTTTGCGAGATTTCGTACCCGAGTGCTGAAGGAAAGCATAATATGTTTTTCCAAAAACAAATCCCATACTTTACTTCCAAATTATGGCATAAAAGAAAATGTTTCTATATAGGAGTGCGGCGCCAACATTTATTTTATGAAGTTAGAGGTCACAGAAAAAGTATGGTGTTTTTTTCCAGTATGAAAATTGTCGGATTTTTTTTGGAATCCGGTGGGATTCTAGAAATCTCATCTGGTATCACTGCATTGAGGACATCACTTAGACCAAAGTTGGATCGTTGGCATGCCACAATGAATCTTGGAAACTCCTCCCTTACTTGCTAAACCACTTATATAGAGCAATGGGTGCTATTGCCCCCCACCCCCCATGGGATAGAACGAACGAAGCATAAATATGAATTTAATAAAATATAGGTAATCAAAAAAAGCTTTGCAGCAATGAGTGGTTCTGCGTTGGCCGCTGGCTGACCAGGTTCAGTTTAGGAAAGTTCCGCTATGCACAAATAGCCTTCAAATGGAATGAGTGGAACGCTTATAACTTCGGTTTTAGATGTCCGATCTTCAAAGTTAAGGTCTTTAATTAAAATATCAATGTCAGGCTACATTACTGTATAATATTTTATGAGAATAGTCAATTTATTTCATACTAGAGAGCAGATTAAATCCCAAATCGATTCGATTTTCACTTTTCAAAATGCTATGAATGAAAAATTTCCCAATTTGAAAATAACTTTTAAAAAGGTTATTGCTCCACCTCCAACCCTCCTCTACTAATTTATTAGTGGTTTTTATAGTTAAACGGATCGGGAGAGGTGGCAGGGGCACTTATCTAAATTTTCAACCTTAAAGTTGATTTTAATTAAAAAAGTTAAATCTTTAAAATACGTCGATTTATGTAATAGTCAGAGAGCCGACCGTAAGATTACCTATCTCATCGCGGCCACACAAAAATTGGATGCCAACCGATAGCTTAAGTGCAAACATTTACAAAACTGGTGGTCGGACAAGCTTTATCTGGTCGCAATGGTTAGAAAATGCACTTTTCAGGTTGCATTTTCCGCTAAATGTACCTATTGTATAAGCAACTTATATAAATGGGATATCCAATGAAACCTAAAACAGTCCTCTACACCAGCGATTCCCAAAGTGTGTTCCGCGGAACCCTGGGGTTCCGCGGGAAAGCTTTCAGGGTTCCACAAATTCCGTGAAGTATAAACAGCAAAATACAAACAATAAAAGAAAAAAAATTAAAAATATACACAAACAAAAAAAAACAAAATAAAATTTTTGTTTGAGTATTATATTTTTTAATCGAAGTGTGAACTTCAAGGTTTCATGAGTAAACACATCTTTAATTGGGGAAAATGTATTGATATATGCAGCGGCGGAGCCGAAGCAATGGTGGGAAAGGTTAAAGGGGTTGTTTCAAATATTAAAAACTTTGCTTCTAGAATACCAGCAGTCATTGTATTTATTGATTTAAAAAATGTTCTCGGTGAAGCTGTGAAAATAGTAAATTTTGTAAAGATTCGTCCTCTCCAATCAAGATTGTTTAAACTAGTGTGTAAAGATATGGGCAGTCAGTACGAATCGCTTCTTCTTCATACTGAAATCCGATGGCTTTCC
The DNA here is from genome assembly GCA_963921185.1 of Dasysyrphus tricinctus. NCBI lineage: Eukaryota > Metazoa > Arthropoda > Insecta > Diptera > Syrphidae > Dasysyrphus > Dasysyrphus tricinctus. Next base: position 36,510,177 of record OY992533.1, read on the forward strand.
AGAGGGAAAGCTTTATCCAGGTTATTTCAAATTCGTGATGAGTTGAATGTGTTCATACTGGAAAAAAAATATGTCTTCAACTGCAAACCTCTTTGATGTATTGTATGATGAGCAATGGATTACGAAATAAGCTTATCTTGCAGAAATTTTTGAAGAGAACGAAAAAAAAGGAACAATTTTACTTCAAAATTCTATTTGAAACTTTCAAATACCTCCATTCGTCTTCGAGAAATCGTTGGTTTTCGTCTTACTACCTAATTCGAAAAATCCAGTCAATTTGTGCTCAAAAGGGAAGATTGTGGGATTTTTCGAATTAGGTAGTAAAACGAAAACCAACGATTTATCGAAGACGAAAGGAGGTATTTGAAAGATTCAAAAAGAATTTTGAAGTAAAATGTTCATACTTCGGAATAACCATTAATATTTTTTCGAAAAAAATTACCTCGAGAAAAAAAAACCCCAAATTTGTATAAAAAATGCATTTAATTTTAATTTGTAGATTTGAATATCTCAAGAACGTGACGTGATAGAGCAATTTCAAGGCCAGATTCGAACTCAGTGCGTCAATGACCATCACAAAAGTATGTCTTGAATCATGTTACAGACAAAAATTGAAATTTTGTCACACAAAGCAATTTTTTAGAGCTTTCGAGCGGATTTTCGAAAACAGTAAAAATACATCAATTTTCGTCTAGCGCTTGAGTCCAAATGGGTTGTCGCAGAAAAAAAACTTGAATAGAGATTTATTGGAAATTTTGTATGCTTTCAATGGGGGCTTGATGTAATTTTCGAATAGTTGGTAGTTTTCGAGCCATTAGTAAAAACTCCCAAAAAATGCATTTTTGCATACTTTTTGTTGGCAAACCTCAGATTCGGATGCAGGACCCCCGAAAACATAAAGGAGTGAACAAATCAAAACTACTCCACAATTTGCGTGGTAAAAATACAATATGACTGGACTATCTCATGTGTACAAAAAGCAATTTTGAGTATTTTCCATTTTTACATGAATTCTTGCAAGAAAACATGCTTGAACTCAGAGCAGATATTAGCAATGTTATTGCTCTCCAGTTGGTTAGTCTCGAAAGATCCATGCTGGCCTACTTTCCAGATACAAATACTGACATCGAATGGGTAGAAAATCCATTTATAATGAAAACTATCAAGCCTATGACCCTGAGTAAACAGGAATACGAATCCCTGATAGATCTGCAGAGCTCCTCTTCATCAAAATTTGTATTTGATTATGTATCATTAACGAATTTTGGATGGATTGGTATTAAGAATGAGTTCCCTGAGCTTGACAAGAAAGCTATATTAAATTTTCTACCTTTTGTTACAACGTACCTATGGGAAGTAGGCTTTTCAACGTATACTTACACAAAAACTAAATTCAGATCGAGGCTGGACGCTGCCCCAGATATGCGAATACAACTTTCGAACATAGAAGTTGATTTAAAAACAATTATAAATCAAACAATGAAACAGATTCATTCTTCACACTAAATAAAAAAATTGATTTTGAAATTTGTTGTTTTTCATTTTTTGCTATTGTCAGGATGGGGTTCCGAAATATATTTGGGCATTGTTTAGGGTTCCACAGCTTAAAAAGTTTGGGAACCGCTGCTCTACACGATACCAATGGTCGGACAGACTTTTTTTGGCTGTTGCCACGAGTCCGACCACTTTTCTTGAATTAGGGATTTTGTGCATCCTTGGATGAAAATGAAAAAAAAGTGGATAAGGTCACTTCCCTAGCTATTTGACATGATTCTACTAAATTTTCCCTGATGTTAAACGCAGTGTTAAAAAAGACCCTTTTTTTAAAAAGTGGTCGGACTCGTCGCAACAGCCAAAATAAGTTTGTCAATTTTTGCGTGGCTGCGATGATATAGATAATTTTACGGTCGGCTCCCGGACTTTAATTAGCTTCAAAAATGTCTAACTTTATTAATATATGATTGGATCTACAGGATAAAGATATCTTATTAAAGTTAAAGAATAAAACTACATTTGTGTATAAAAGTTATTGAGAGATACCAACAAATTTCATGCTTTGCTTCATGGTTCATGTGCGTTTCCATGTGCGTTTGCATTGAGGGAGTACTTTCACTAGAAAGCTCTCGAGAGCGACTCTCGAATATCTGTCTTCCCCTCTGGTGAGCTAATTTCATGACTGTCTGTGGCCACTTTCGAGTTTTACTCTCGAGAACTTCTTCAGAGTGCTCGCCGTCTTTTACTCTGGAATGAATACGCACCTTAAGAGTATGCACATGTGTTTCGAGTTCGGTGCTGTACACAGCGATGCGTGCAGACGTGCTACACATCTGTTTTAGCCATAAAATACGTTTTTGATGTATGTAAGTATTCGCGAGGATTTTCTCACTTTCGTGGATGCATTATAGGAACTTCCGTGTTCCATATTATTAAACTGGCGAAGAGTACTAATCCAACGAAGAAGATTGGAGAGAAACCAGGAAATTACTACAGCAGTCACTGCCGAACAGAAGTTGGATGGAACTTTTACACCTAAAGATAGTAGTTTTTGGGCGTTTTTGAAAACGTCACGTCAACGTCAAGTCAACGTCAATTCGATTTTCAAATGATCGTCATTTGCATGCATGAGCTTGGCAACTCTGTTGTCAATGTTTTGAGCTTATATGAAACATTTACACTAAAACTTAATGAAGGCTAAGTACATTGTAAATGAAATGTAACGAAATTTAGTCACAATCGAAGGCTGAACCGAGAACGTCAGACGGAAAAGTTTAATAAAGAGTGGTTTTTCGTTGTATTTTCCACTATAATCATTGTATTTTATTTCAATGTCGGAAAGTTTGGTTTTGTATCAATGGACGAAGGCATTTGAGCAAACGATACGGTTTCGATCTATAATTTTAGTTAAGCTAAAACACAGGTATTATCAAATTAATGCAATGGTTTCGTTTGCACACAATTTTTTATCAACGTCCTTCAATTTTCTTGCAAACGCATTTGAATTTTATGATAACGTTCCCTGGCTTCTAAATATTTTTGTTGCCAACTCGATTTTAAACTGAAGAATTGCACCACACATGATGTTTTCGAACATGTGACTCTAGCAAACTGCTTTTTTAAACACAATGCTTATGAAGTTAAACTTGTATTTGCTTTTTTGGGCAGAAGACTTTTGCAGTTTGCGTTTGAGAACATTCTGAAAAAATGCATTTTTGAAGCCGATGACGTCCTCGAAAACGGCCTTTTACTGGCAAGGTTAGGTTAGGTTGTCCCAGCTAAAGAAGAGGGTGAAAATTTCACTCGAACTCGAGCGTCATGTGCGTTTGAATAGGAACATACCACTGTGCCATTATTTCTTACGGGCATAATAGTAGAATTACGCATAGATCCAGAGGGAACTCAAAAAAAGTTGTAGAGACACCATGGTATAGTTACAAACGGTAAAACTTCATTTCACAGAGTTCAAAGTACCCGCTGTTCGAGACACTGTGGCAGTTATGAAAGAGTTAATTGCTTTCTTCAAACTCCAAACTCGTCAACTCACATTGCTTTGTGACCAGGCGTGTAGAGCGGTATGAAGTCTACTCTAGTTTTCTGTAGACTCCATCAAGATTTTGGAAAGTTGCAAAAAGTATCCCCCCCCCCTGAACGAAATCCTGAATCCACGCCTGATATATACAAATGAAAATGACTATCGTTTGGGCGATAACGTTTGGAAAATCAAATATTTGCTTCACGTAAGTTAAGTCGATAATCGCCAAATGCTATCGTCAAAACGATAGTTTGGCATCATGTCTTTTGTTTCTTTTTTATTGCATTAAAGGCAAAAAACAACGTATGTATTGTACATTATGTACTTTACAACGCCTCTAATCCTGAAAATTGTCTTTATTAAAAAAAATACACGAAAAATAGAGGAGGAGTAAGCTAAAACTGGTTCATAGGAGGTTTAAGCCGTAGTAAAGCTGTTTTAGTATCTAAATATTATTTTGACATGACATCATGTAATATAAAAAAATACAAGAGTGTAAAATATTTTTTTTTATTTTTTGTAAGCGATGAGCAATATTTATCGATACTAGCAAAATATTGATGTTTGAATAAAAAACATCGACATTGAAGGTTTCGATATTTCGGAACATCGATGTTAACATCCAAAACATCCACCTAAAAAAAAAAGTTGGTGCGAAAATGATTGATCGTGCTAGTAAAATAGAGATGGAATGACTTTCATAGTTTTTAAGGCACTTGTAATTTATGAAATCTTTTGAAAAAGGAAAATAACAAGGGTTCTCCCAAACCAAATTGAAACATTCCGGATTAAGAGCCACAACGAAACTTTCGATGTTCAAAAAGGCACAGATTTAAGTTTTACACATGAAGTACCTTTCAATTCTGCTTCCATCAAATTTTGCAAAAGAATCGATATTCAAAAAGACACCGCTAACACATGCAACATTTTACGCACGACTTCCTGTGCAAAAACATTTTGCAATATCGATGCTAAAAAAGTTACAGTTTAAGATTTACACATGACATGGAGTGAGTTTTGCGATTTCGTTCCATCAAATTTGTTTCATGCTCATTTTAGCAAAAAAATAAAAATCAATGTTCAGAAAAACATAGTTCACAAATCGAATTTGCGCTCACCACTGCCAACATTTTGCAATATGTACAGATGTTCAAAAAAGGCACAGATGTCAATTTACACATGAATTGCCTTTGCCTTGGATTCTATTTAATTTGTTGACGTTCATTTGTAGAAAATACGTATTTGTACAACGATGTTCACGCATTTAAATCAAATAAACAACATCCTAGTTTTGGCACTTTACTCGATATCAATGTTCAAAAAAGAAAAATGCACAGATGACAGTTTACACACCTTGCAATAATATTTTATGATTTTTTTTTTAGTTTCATGTGCAAAATACATATTTTAACAGCGATGTTGCTCAGCAAGACGCTTTACATCTATGCATGTGCGACAATATTTTGCAATACCGATGTTTGAAAAAAGCACAATGACCGCTTGCTTTTATCAAATTTGTTGACGATCATTCATGCAAAATACAAATTTTAACATCGACCTTCAGAGTCCACGCCTTAAAATCGTCGATGTTCAGAAGACCATTGTTAACATGAGAGTTTACACATGAAGCTTCATTAAATTTACCTGATGTTCATTTGTGAAAAATACATATTTTAACATTGGTTTTCACGCATTAAAGTCGTCGATGCCAAGAAATCCACCATTTGCACGTGCAGTTTTGCACGATTTAAAAAAAAACTATACAAAAACTGGCCGGCACCAGGTATGTTGATGGCAGAAGTACATTAGAGCATTATCATGACGCATTAAAATGTATTTTGGTCAAACGAAAAACCTAAGCAAAAATACTTGAAAAAAAAACATCGATGCATAGTAGCATCGATGTTTCGGTTCGATATTTCTTGACATCTCAAATTGCGTTCTGAAAAAAAACGATAGACTAGACTATAGTGGTTGAGTTACTTGAAGTAAATCATTGACCATCACGTTAGGGATTTTCGTTTTGACGATTAGCATTTTGAAAATTACGGAATGACCCCCCTGATAACTCTATCAAAAAATTTGCGTTCTTACGTCCACTTGACATCAAGCTCACCGATTTGCTTCAAAAAATATTAGGTTTGTTCCTTGCCGACTTTCAAACAGTTTGAAACCGCCAGATTTCGTCCGAAGTGGTTCCACAATTGAAAAATTGTACTGGTCCGCACCAAATCTGGCGGCCTGAAACTGTTTGGGACTAACCAAGGAACAGGGTTATTAATACATATTTCATATTTCATATTTATTTCATATAAAGGTGAATAACATTGTACTTCAAGATATAAAAGCTTATAATTAAGTATCAAAAGCTAAATTACTTAAATTGTTCACAAATAAATAAAGAAAGATAATAATTCAAAATTGTATGACATTATATTTGCATTTAATCTGACGACTATAATAGCGTTGTAATAGCATTAGCAAATTTTTGGCTTTGAAGAAAAGTGAGTTCATAGTGACATGTGTGATAGTAGTTTCTCCCGAAAAACCCCCGATGAAATTATTCTTTGCAATTGGTGTGGAAGATAATTCCACAACCGAATCGCACTTACAAAGTAAGATCGTTCCCCCACTGTATGTGCAAACCGTGGTATTATTAGCTTCAGGCCTCTAGGTGATTGTAAAAAACCGAGATATTCATACAAATACTCAGGATATCTATTATGAATTATGTCATGGAGTTTAATAATTGATCTGAAGTCATAATACTCATCCAGGGTCATTCCTAATAAACATGTTTTATGCCTTGTAACACTCATGTGCCTCGGAATACTATAAATGTACCCTATGCAGTCATTAAACGCGACATTAATTTTTCGCTTACATTTAAAGTCTAAACAAGGATAAACTATACAATTGTAAGAAAAAAATGGTAGCAAAAGTGTCTTAACTAAATGCGATTTCATTTTCGGAGACAATAAACTTGAAGAAGATCTAAGACTCCGTAATCCTCCGTAGACTTTTCTGATGGTATCTGAGGTAGCATCACAACAACTTAATTTGATATTAATCATGAAACCAAGGTATTTAACCTGATTTACATAGGGCAAAGTAGTGCCATTGAGGTCTAAAGGAGGATACTCTTGTAGGGAAATTTCACTTCTTGAGAGCACCATGCCAACAGATTTAAGAGGATTCAGACGTATTTTGTTTGTATCTGCCCAAATCTGAATTTGAACCAGATCTTCATTTATTCTAGCCACGCAATCTTCCATCAGCCCAGGTCTCCTAGATAGATAAATAGTGACATCATCTGCGTTAATATGAATATTACTATTAACAATAATATCTGGAAGATCATTTACAAAAACGCAGAATAGAAGGGGTCCCAGAACCGACCCTTGTGGGACACCTGTATTAACAAGATAGGGGCTAGAAGTTCCCTGTTCAGTCTCAACAATTTGAAACCGGTTTTTTAAATAACTTATAGTAAGTTTGAGGGCCGAATGAGAAAATTGAAAATTATTTTTGAGTTTGTTCATTAATATGGAGTGATCAATGCAGTCAAAGGCTTTTGAAAAATCAAGCATCATTACACTGGTTTCATCTCGATCCATAGCTGTTTTTAAATCAGTAGTTACCTTTAAGACTGCAGATTCACAGCTGTGCTTTTTTCGGAACCCTGATTGCCATTTTGAAAGCTTGTTATATCTATCTAAGTCCTCTTGAATCTGTTGAGCTACTATTTTTTCAAAAACTTTTGACAGGAATGTCAATAAACTGATGGGTCTAAACTGTGAAGGATTTGTAGGATTTGATTTTTTTGGAATTGGAATGATTTTGGCATATTTCCATTTTTCGGGGAATTGACAACTGTAAATACAATAGTTAAAAATATGTACTAAATAAGGAAGAAGTATAGGAAGAATGGATTTAATGAATTTAGGTGAGATTTCATCAAATCCAATAGCGTTGGATTTAACCGAGCGAACTGCCAATTCAACATCCAAATTGTTAACACACCTGAATGCAAAGCCCGTAGAGAAAGTATTACCAAAATCGAACCCTATCGCATCGGATGAACTAGGAACAAGAACCGAACCCATTTCAGTTGGACTGAAAGTACATTTAGGCCTTTCTTTGTCAGTCACACCCACATTTTTAAGATTTTTCCAGAGAACTTTTGAGTTTAACTTTGTGTCAAGACGTTTAAGAAAGTATGAACGTTTAGAATGACGAATCATGGAGGTAACTTTATTTCGAGCATAAGTATACTGACACTTGTTATAATTCGATGGATTTCTTTTAAAGTTTTTGAAAAAACGCTCCCTTTCTTGAACCAAGGCTTTAATTTGGAGAGTAAACCATGGACAATTTTGGGGCCTTAGGACTTTTGTTACAACAGGGACATAGGTTTGGTAAAGATCAGTAATTATATCCGTTAGTATTGAAACTTTCGAGTCAATATCTGCAATATTGAAGATATTACCTAACCCGAAACTTTCGATGTTTTGTTGCAATTCCAATATATCAATTTGACGAAATGATCTAAAACTGAGGGTTTTTACAGTATTTCGATAGGCATTAAAGTTAAATGAACAATAAAGGAGATCGTGAATGAAGTCTGATGTAAGTCTCAACTGATCATTTCCAATTACTTTGTCCATTGAATTTGTTAAAAACATGTCGATTAAAGACGGATTTGTCGTTGATTGAAATCAAGTTGGCCATTTTTTGTTAACAACATTCAGACCGATTTTGTCACAAATATATTGAAACAATTGGGTTGTTCCATTTTTCTCCAAAAAGCTTACATTAAAGTCCCCACCAATAAGAATATTCCTATATGTTGAACTAAGTCTCGTTAATGTATCTTCAAACTCTTTTATATTTTCTTCTTTAAATTTACAGGGTGGGCAGTATACAGTAATCAATAAGCATTTTTCAGATTCGTATTTAACTTCAACACAAAGAAACTTGATAGCGGAGAGAGTAGAAGAAAATACAGCTTTTGTTAACAGATTGTCTTTGATAAACATACAGACACCACCTCCTAATCTATTTTTACGGTCATTGCGATGCAAAGAGAATCCCGGAATCGAAACAAGATTAGATGAAATATCAGAATTCAACCAAGATTCGGAGACCATAACAACATCAATTTTCGATGTGCCGAGCATTTGAAAAAGCATTGTGTATTTTGACCTAAGGCTTCCAGCATTCAAGTGACAAATATTAAGACCACTATTATAAAAATTACACATTACATCGAGAACGCATCTTACTGTGTCAGGATCCGTACCAACAACCATTGTGGTATAAAGTCATCACAAGGCATTCGAAAGAAACCTACCCCACACATGTCAAATCTAAAAGAATTAAAAAGTAAAATGGAAAAATAGGATGCAAAATAACATTACTATACTCATCGCCTTAGTTCATTATATTATAAGCAACGCAAAAATATTAAAATTATGTTTTACTAAAAGAAAATGATATTAAAATATACGTATGAAAAATTAAAAGGGCAACACTAATTTATAATCGTTATATGAGGAGAAAACTTGAGCGATATTTGGAAAGTGTAGACAAAGAGTTAGTAGTGCGAGATTAATAGCGGTTTTTGGCAATAAAGGATTGAAATTTATATAGGAGAAGGTTCACAAACCACATAACTAAGGTCAGAGAACATTAATCACCTTAAATTGTAGCAAAAATTGAAGCATTTTGGCGGTTTTTTCAATAAATTAAATTATCACTTTTAAGTAAAAACCTTTAAGGTATATAATTAACGTTATTAAGAACTCACTCGAGAGAGAAAAGCCGTAACTTTTTAATTATTTTTGTTATGTGTTTTTTCCAGCGTTCATTTATCAAAAAGCCAACACCATGAAGACCTTTTGTTTCTCCTTTGTATGCAAAGAGATTGCCATTTTGTTTTTCAATAAGTTTTTCTCCAAATATCTTAGTTTCTGATAGACCTACAATATCCCATTTGATTTTGGCTAGTGCGTTCTGTAGTTCTATTTGACGTTCTTCTTGTCTAAGAGTACGGACATTGAGAGTGCATATGTGGATATTTTTCATTTCGTTAACTGAATTGCAGTCAATATTAGTGATTGGGTTTGGGGGGTTTTGATCTACACTCCTCACGGTGATCAACCGGGTTGAGGAGGATTTGTTTGAGTTTATTTTGTTTTTCTGTGTTTTTAGTTCTTGTGTTGGTTTGAATTTAATAGTAACGGTTTTTTGTAGAACAGTTTAATACAAGCATTTTTATTATGGGATGGGGGTCTATATCACCCCGTTAGGGTGGGAGGGGCAATTTCATTGAAAACTACCGAAAATGTAAACAAAATATTAAAAAATAACAGTAATACTTACAATTAAGTATTATACATTTTTTTTAAAGCCAATACTCTGTTCCATAAGTAAGTTTTTGAATGAAATGAAATCTAGATATACATGGTTTTTAAAAAAACGAATTTTAATCTCAAAATTTGCGAAAAAAGGGTTTAAAGTGTAATTTATCAAAAAACTGTTACTTTTTTCAAAAATCAAGCTGGTTTAAATATAAGCTCATAGAATTCTACACAAGCAAGATTATTACATTATTTCATTATTAGAGGAACAGATTTTGGGAAAAACGTGCACAAACGTTACAAAATATTATCATTGATATCTTTTCAACACTCAAAATTTGTTTTCTCATACAAAAAAGTGTTATAATCTTTCTTTCGTATAATTTCATGAGCTTGGATTTAAATCTTTTGAACAAATTAACGGTTCTCGAGATACATATTTATAAAAACAGTTTTTACTGAACTAATCTAATATGCTGATGCAAGTAAGAAAAGTTTATATCTAAGGCTGAGTCCCTGATAGGAAAAACGGGGCCCCTTAAAAAATGTTTGATACGGGGCCCCTAAAGTTCTCGCTATGCCACTGGGTCTGAGGAGAAACAAATCACAACTCTCGATTGGCCGTCTCGACAGGCGCGGATCCAGGAATTCAGCTTGGGGGGGGTCATGAGATTGAAACATCATACCTAATTTGAACTGAAGCCTCTTGAAATAGCCTTGAATTTTCTACATATCTGGTGATTAGAAAAAGTCCAATTTTATCATGACTTCATAACAGTTGAAGGCATGATCAGAGATCTTTGCCGCTCTGCCGTTCACTACGCGACCAGGCCCTAAGACTATATCGGACTCCTGCTTAGAGTAATAGTGCACAAATTTCTTGCTGCTGAAAAACTTATTTATCAACAAGATAAATAGCCTATCAAACTTTACCATTTCTTATAATTTTTCGCAGTTTTTGCCCGAAAGCCTATTTTTTGGTACCATCCATGCCGATGCCGAAAAGAAAAAAACTGTTGTCAATACAAAGAGTAGGGTATTTTCGTACATGGAATTTTTTTTTAAATTTCGTTACAAATTTGAGTACTGCACTAAATTTGTATGGAGTTTTTCAATGCGTTTTTCCAACATTCCGTTATAAATCCAGGTATCTGCTATAATTATTGGAATTTTATTAATCTTATTAATTATGTAATTTTTTCAAAGGCTTTTTTTCAAAATTCCATATAAAAATCCAGGTACTGTACCAGGAGTCTGTTCTGTTATAATTTTGTCTAGTAAAACAGATTATAATGATTTACATATAAAAGAGGCAGACATACTGATTTAGTCAAAAATGTTTTTCTTTTTGATTTTGAAATACAGAAGAATTTGTATGGAGTTTTTTAAAGCCCTTTTTCAAAACTCCGTTATAAATCCAAGTACTGCAACAGATGTCTGCTATAGTTTTGTTTTACCAAAAAAGATTATTAGGATTCACATAATGGAGAGGTGGACATAATGACTTTCGTTAAAACTATTTTGTTTGTTTTTGAAATATATCGGAGCTTGTATGGAGTTTTCAAAGCCTTTTTTTTCAATATTCCATTATAGATCCAGGTACTGCACCAGGCTTCTGCTAGATTTGTTTTCTAATGAAAAAGAGTATACCTATACAAATTTATATATCAGAGAGGCAGACATATTGCTTAAATACAAAATAAGCTATATTTGCTTTGAAATACAGTGGTTTTTGTATGGACATTTTTTTTTTAAATTCCGTTACAAATCTGTGTACTGCACCAAGTATCAGCACATAACTTTTTTTAATAAATTAAAATTAAGTATTAAAGAGACAAAGAGACAGACATATTCCTTCAGTGAAAATTCTGGTTTTTTAAAATTTGAAATACAGTAGAACTTATATGGAGATTTGTAATGCCTATTTTTCAAAATTCAATTAAAAATCTAGGAACTTCACTATTTGTCTGCCAAAATCTTTTTTCAAATAAAAACATTTACAGGAAACACAATTTTTTTTTTTAAAGAAACAGTGAAACGTGAATGGAGATTTTTCTTTTTATTTTTTGTGTCTCAAAATTCCGTTAGAAATCCAGGTACTGCAACTGGTGTCTGAAAATTATTTTTTTTGGTTATATTTAATATTTTTTATTAAAATATAAAAGACCTGAAGGTATAACTCCAAGATGTACTACACCCTATGCCTGCCTTTAAAATTTTTGAATAGAAACAACTTTTAACATATCAAAGGGGTGGACATACGCTTACACGTTTTGAGGTCGATTTTTTTGACTATTTTTACCCCTGTGGAATGCCCATTCCATGCTCAGGAAGTCTAATAGAATGGCCCCACTTATCGTATAGAAATACCGTAAACCTGCCGACCACTGGCTCTTAGACTATAATCACCGCATATGAAAACCATGACTGGTGGACACCCTATATATATTATCTAAGAGGGTGCGCGTTCAGGGCTACCAGTAATTTTTGTAAAAATTTATTTCGTGACCATATCATTACGAAGTTAGAATTTGCTAAGGAAAATAGAAGCTAGCCACTACATTAATAGGTCATGGTTTCGTATAGTTTACTAAAATATATGGAATTACCCAAAAAGTTTATCTCTGTCTTCTAATGTGTTAAATAACAAGTAAAGATTGCTCGTATTTCTTCTTTTCTCTGGAGCTCTGGGGGGGGTCATGACCCCCATGACCTCCCCCCTGGATCCGCCACTGCGTCTCGAAGCCCCGAATTGAATTGAATCCAATCGAAAATCTCTGGGGAATAGTGGCCAGACGAGTTTATGCCAACGGGCGTCAATTTCACAACGTCTAGGAGCTTCGGAGTAGAATAATTGAACAATGGAATGGACTGCGATTACAACGGCTGAGTTGGAAAAGCATGTGGAGTCAATGCCGAGGCGAATGTTGGTGGTGGTAAGAACAAGTGGTGGCTCTACTAAATATTGAATTTATTTGTTTTAAATTTCTGATATTGAATCCACCTTTTTTTGATAAAAACGTTGATGTTTTTATGGGAATTTCCTCCTTTTAGTTGTAGGTATTTATTTTTGTTTCTTGGTCATAACTTCTAATGTATTTCAGTAAAAATTGATACATTTTCATTTTGTATAGTTAATTTAAGTATATTTTCTTATATCTCATATAAATTAATATTAAAGTTTCATACAGCAAAGAAAAAATGCGTAAAGTCCTTGTGTTTTTATGGGAATTTCCTTCACTGTATTTTCCAACATAAAACTTCTTTTATTTCGGGCCGGGTTAGCGGTTAAATAATGAGAGCTATTTTTTTTTAATTAATTGTGAAGAAATCGAGGGGGGGTGCACCAACTTAAATTAAACAATGACCTTTATAAGGACCACCCTAATACAAACATATAATTATGTACATTAGGGTGTCCGTTATTTCCCAAAATCGTTTTAAATATCAGACATCCTCTAAATCAAAAGTTTATGCCCTAAAAAAAATTGTCCAGAAAAAATGTGTTCGAGGCCATTTACACGTGGCTCTAAGCCCATACTTTTCCCATACAAATTTTTATGGGATTTTCGCTCTTTTTTCACGTTTTAATTTTTTTTTTTTTTTCGAATTACTGCAGCTATTCTAATTTTGTTGCTGATTTTTGTTCTTAAATCATCCCTTTAAAAGATCTCATTCAAAAAATTTATTAAGAAAAAATTAAAATTTAATATAGTTTTATGATGTTTTTATATGGGAATTCCCATGGTAATAATCGAGGCAAAAAATTCGATTTTTTTTTTAATAAATTTTTGTATGCGGTCTTTTAAAGGGATGACTAAATAACGAAAATCAAAAAAAAAAAATTAGAATAGCTGCAGTAATTCGAGAGAAAAAAATAAAACGTGAAAAGAGCGAAAATTCCATACAAATTTGTATGGGAAAAGTATTTTTTTTGGCCAATTTTTGTTTAGGCTATAAACTTTTGATTTGGGGAAATAACGGACACCCTAATGTACATACACTCCCGTTCATTTGAAAAGGTACAAAATTTTCGAGTGAATTTTTGTGAATGGCATTACAGAAAGCATCCAATTTAGGAGAGAATAAGGAAACACACGATCTTGAACTAACCGTCATTTCACGTTTTATTATATCTTTTGATTCATGTGGAAATCGTAGCCCTTTTTTCATTCAGTAGAATAGGAACACCGCTTTTAACATCACTTTTACTTTGAAATAGTGGAAGGTTTGGGTTTTCTATCATAGTTTCTTTGACATCACACAGCAAAACTGAGAAAAAGTGGAGAATGGTTAGAAGAAAAGATCTTCGCGCGGTTGAGTGCACTAGAATTTATAGTTTTCATGATCAAGTACTAACGGGACATCAAATACCGAAAAAATTAACAGAATCTCTTCTTTGATCTATAATTTATCTGAGAAATAAGCAACAAGATGGGGTCGATATGAAAAGATGCAAGAAACCAGCTACCTCCGCAAGAAATAGTGTGATGATAAAGGCGATGTACCTACATATTCAAATTAACGAAAAACAATTTCCACATGAATTTAAAGAAATCATAATAAAACGTGAAAAGACCGTTAGTTTGATTGTGCGCTTTCTTATTCTCTCCTAAATTGCATGCTTTCTGTACCTAATGCCATTTATAAAAATTTTAGGCACCTTAGTTCGGAGTTATAACGGTTAATCGTACTCGAAAATTTTGTACCTATTCAAATGAACGGGAGTGTAGATATGGAAAAGAATTTTACTAAATTGTATACATGAAGCAACATTAGTTATAGTGAGAATGAAAAGCAATAGGCCCAGATAGCTTCCCTGGGGTACACCTCTTAGTGAGAATTGAATGAGTTTGAAATTAAGTTTCTAAATTTTACTATGTAGTTTCATAAATATTCAACACTCGAGACACTGGAGTCAGTTAAAAATCACGAAAAGCATCTATTTGATATTATTTTGTAATGAAAGATGTTGTAAATCTAACTTTTATTTGTAAAAACTACTATATTTCAGCTTTAAAATGCCATCATTTTGATATTTTTAGTAGAAACAGTCTTAAAGCTAAAAAATGTAAGCACATAAATAACGACTTAAATGTTTCCATGCGGACAGGGGGGAACTGAAGCTTAGGCATGCGAAAATGAAGTAACTGTGGATATCTTTCTTGGAACCGGAAAGAAGTTTCTCGCAAATTCTGATCAGATTCTGAATTGGGCTGGCTTTCTGATTAGACGTTTTCATATGGAATTACTCCATAGGCAAATAATCCTCAACAGCATCGATGTTATATTAAAGTTAACTCGGTATACAAGTTATTTATATCACTGTATTTGATGTGTATCAAATACCTTTACAATGGACAGATCTTTAGTGCTTTTTATACATATACAAATACATACATATATAACTACACAATATGTATCTATGATACTGATACATCATATATGTACACATTACTGGACTAACAAGTTCAAGTTTATAAAGACACACAAGCCAGTCGTAAAGCGTAACCTATCTTTAATGCCAACAAATTTAATAATATCTTACATTACCTACAAGGAAGGTTATATGTACACAACAACTCTTATAATAGTCTACACAGAAATATTCACAGCTTGGATCACTGAAACATTTGTATGAATATATACTGTTGCTCAGTAAGTTAGTTATAAGATATTGATAAGTAGGCTAGTTTTATGAATTTTTGTTCAGCTTTAAAATAGTTTTAAGAAAATAAAAAATAAAAATGAATTAAAAAAAGTCTACTTTTGCTGCAGGCATTTTGTGGCAGTGCAAATAGAGAAATTGATATTTTAAATTTGCGAATCGTCAAACTAGTATTTAACGACTTTCTAAATGACAATAAATAGTAATGAATGACCAAAGTCGCATAGATTTATATCTATGTATGTACCTACATATGTATATCTACTTACAATTGTGTCGTTCATTATAACATTTGTTTACCTCCACCAATAATCTGTTCAAGATAACTACTTTATGAAGTCCTGTATTTGCAAATAAGGTGAGTTATGTTTTATGTACGATTATGTAGGTATGAACATTTTATTTAAAAAATAAATTAGGTGTTAATTAATTTCATTCTCCTTTTTCTTAAAAGAGAAAAGAAATATTCCAGCAGTTAAGACTCGAAACACCCGCTTAGAGCCGACAGCTAATTTGGGAGTATGTACAGTAAAAAAAGCTGAAGCTATAAATAAAAAAGTTATATTCAAAATTTAAACATTGAAAAAATTCATATGTTTTTGATTATAACTTTTTATTTACAGCTTTAGGGTGAAAAATGTGTTAACATAAATTGAAGAGGGTTGAATTTGCTACAAATTTGTTCAAAAGTTTTTTCTAAGACTAATAAAATTTAAGTTGCCACGGAAAACTTTTTAGAACTCGTTTTCAATATGTTGGCCAAATGGTGGGGCTTTCAACACCTAAAATCGAGTTTTATACTTGCACTGAAGACTGAACCCCCTTACACATACATATAGGTTATTGTAAAATTTTAATAGACATTCGGCGAAAATGTTTAAATCTGCTTTATTAGATGATTGACAAATTTTCTTGGTTATTTTGTTTATACACAAGCATATATGTTATACAATTTTGGAAAGTGCATTAAATAGACAACTTTTTTAAGTGACTGGCCATTCATGTTCTCATACAATTTTAATTAATTAGAGGTGGTCAAACTTTTTTGAAAATAAATTTTTGTACTGAAAAAAATAATTTTAAGAAATTATAATAAAAAAATGCAATACCTAAATACAATTACATTTTAACACCCGCCATCTTCCATTTATTACAACAGTTATTCTAGAATATTAAAAAAATAGGAAAAAATTGTTCATCCATGGTCGTATCGTTCACGTATTCGAGGAAAGTAGTACTTGTTAACAACCTTTTGAAAAAACATCATGACATAGTATCCACTGGTAAAATAATTTGTTTTTATATTTTTTCTGGAAAGGTCATAAGGCCTGCTACAACCAGTTGCAAGGTTATCCATTATATACAGGAAACCCTGTATATCTGTCAATTTAAAATAAAAACTACTTCTGATCACAGCATATCAAAGATTTAAGCCTCTACGTCTACATAACATCAAAACTTGATAGAGTGAGGTTGTGTTATCGGAATGGCAAATTTAAAATCTAAAAGTAAATGTTTTGCACTCTCAAATGTCCTGTTGGATGATGGCATCAAATGCGGATTTCTGTGTGGAAACTTTTATCATAAATTTTATGCTGAAAATTCCGATGAAACATTTAAAGATTTAAATAAACCAAATTCTAAAGTTACTTTTCATTGCTCTGATTGTTCCAAACTCTCACTTCGGCAAATATTCAATCAATTTGGCGCGCTTTTTACAATGGTAAATTCTCTTAAAGTGCAATTAGTTCAATTATCTGATAATCAGTAGAAAATACCTGCTTCTACTGCCCAAAGTAAAAATGTAAAAAATGTCAATTTTAAAAGTGCTACACCTGTGAGAAAAAAATTAAAAATCTTTGAATTTTCGATTTTTGTATGTTGCTTTTTTTACTTTTAAGCCTAGTTTATACTTCAAAGCAAAGTGAAATCAAATTTGAAATGAAATATCAATAAGTAATGAAACAAAAAGTTTTCAAAAAATAGGTTTCGTCATAATATTTGGTTCCAAAAAGCCCATGGAGTTGCATTTGTTTGGAGACAAATTTGTTCCTCCTTGTCGCCAAATTAATTGCATTTCGTTTTTGACAGTTTTGCACGCCTATAGGAAAAAATTTATTTTGTATATGAAAACTACACTTTGTATGGATGTATAAACAAGGCTTTATTGCTTAAATTGCAAAATGAACAACATCACTGGTATTAACATGTATTATTTATTTGCAAATAAAAATATATATTTGCTGTCATGTGAAATCGCCAAACCGATAGTTGGAATTTCGAATGCTCACTGCATTAAAATTGACAAAAACAGGATGGAGTACCGAATTTATAGCCTGTCAAAACACATCCAGGTGCTTAGCTATTAAATAACTACTAAAAATTACTGCTGAATTGAACTCTGTCTGACACGTTACATGATGTGTCTGTACGTGACATTAAAAAATGGCTTGAAATACAACGATATGCTTTGTGTTTTTTTTTTTCTCTAATACCGCTTTTGATTCCTTCTCATAATTTGGTTCTTACAAATTTGTGATCGATGAGATGATCCATTGTTTCGTTGATATTTGAAAATTAAGATAGCAACCTAGAACATTGGTAGAATCGGCCCGTCCGTACGTGACAGAGCTTCTAATTTTTTTTTCTTATACACTTGGGGGAATACCTTCAAAATGTTTGCATATAGTAAAAGACTCATATTCAATCTCCATATTAGCTGTTTTTGTTTTGAATAGCTTTGAGGGTTATTTTTCTGGGTTTCTGGCATCGCAAAAAAAAATGGAAAAAAAATATTTAAAAATGACGGTAATAACTACAATTAAGTATTATACGTTTTTTCAAAGGTAGAAGTTTCTTCTATTATATTAAATTTTTAAATCAAGAAATTTCTATGCGGTGTTTTTTTTTCTAGTTTTTGAGAAAATTGAAAATTACCAAACCAACTTTGTTTTAATTTTTATCTGTGGACTTTTTTTCTTTGAGATTAATTTAGGTACAAATGATCAAGGTGCTTAAGAATGTTGCTGCCATTGGCGCCACAGCATACGTCTCTTCAGTAAAAAATATTAACGGCTGTTGCTTTTTAAAACAGAATACACAAATTTTATTCATTATGCAAAAAAATAATTTTATTAGCAATGTCAAAACCTTACAGATGCCTTCAACCATATTTTGAAGTGCAAAGCCTTTGTTGGGAGAGTGGATAACGGGAACCGATATCTCTCTTTCTCTATTAGCGAATTTATATTTCTAGAGCGCTCAGTAAATTTTCTCATATCTACGTCCTGATCCTTAGAAAAAGCAGTAGAATAATATACATATAAACATGATCTCTCACATGGAAGTTGCCGCGGTCGAAAGGTTGCCATCTGATTTTTTCAAAATGCAAAAAAGGGTCAAAATTAACCTACTCGCACAAGGCTAAAACTTATTTATAATTTAGTTTATACATTCTTATGCATGGACAAACTTATGCCAGACGGGTTTGGCGGTCGAAAGTGCTTGGCAGACGAGCCTAAAGCCCTTAAAGATTAATAAAAGATATTGGATAACTTGAGAGATTTGTTATAGGTACAAGGCTAAAACTAAGTGTTTTCTTTATTCGTGAACAGATTAGTCAAAAAATAAAGATCTGAGAAAATTTCCGCAATTCTAGGGTTGCCACCTATTTTTTTCAAAATGTAAAATAACTTCCAAATGCAACATACCTACTTTAAGAAAGCTGATTTTTGAATTTATAATAACTTATGTCTTTTTGTACATGAAAAAAGAGATGCCAAACAAGTTTTGCTGGACGAAAATAGCTTGCCAGACGTGTTTTTAAAGTGGGTATTAAAAAATGTCATTGATTTGTCAGAGAATAATGTTTTAAATGCAACACGTTAACTGCGTATAATCCTAATACATATTAAATCAAGTCAACAAATTATGATATGGTTCTTTTACTGTAGACGCAGGGTTGCCACATTTTTTTCAAAATTTTATAAAATTGACAAAAATGAGACACCAACCTACCTAAAGTTTTCGCACACATGTAAGCTTATGCCATCTTATATATAAAAAAATATACTTGACGAATTGGACGGTGAAAAGCTCCTGCCAGACGACCGTAAGGTTTAAAAATTGGTATTATAAGAAATTTCCTTTCTTGATTTTTTCTTAAATTTCAAAAAACTGTCAGAATTGCAAACCTACCCGCACAAAGCTGATTTTTACATATATGTTAACTGACATCTTGTTAAATATGAAAAAAAATATACCAGACCGGACGGACGGTCGAAAGGTCCTGCCAGACGGGCCTAAAGTCTTAAAAGATGGTATTGTAAGAAATATCCATTTATTTATTTTTTATTAAATTTCAAGAAAACTCTCAAAATTGCAAACCTACTCGCACAAAGCTCATTTTTACATATATGTTAGCTGACATATTCTTGAATATGAAAAAAAAATATATCAGACCGGACGGACGGTCGAAAAGTCCTGCCAGACGGGCCTCAAGTCTTAAAATATGGTATTGTAAGAAATATCCATTTATTTATTTTTTATTAAATTTCAAGAAGGTCCTGCCAGACGGGCCTCAAGCATTTGAGTTTGAAATTAGTTTTTTTCAAAAACTATTCATAGAAATTTCTTGATTTAAAAACAATACAATAGAAGAGACTTATAGCTTTAAAAAAAAACGTATAATACTTAATTGTAATTATTACCGTCATTTTTAAATATTTGTTTCCATTTTAAGTGCTTTTTTTTAAATTGCCCCTCCCGCCCAAATGGGGGAGATACCCCTCTCCCACTTTAAAAAAATGCTTGTTTCTAAATGTTCTACAAAACTCCATTATTGTTTCTTGTCTCCTGAGTTATCGTACTCATGCCAAATTTTTACACATTAGCGCTGACTGACCAGCCCTGTTCTAACGACGGACTGACTGACCGGCGCACAGTGGGGCCGAGGTGCATAAAACCTCATATATAAAAGTTTTAAATATGGCATTGTGATACATTTTTCTTTCAGTATTTTCATGCGGAGGTCGGGCTGTTATAATAGGGGTATTCATGCAACTGCGTAAAACACTAGATAAGTTTACGATTTGGTTAATTTTATCTTTTGGTTAATGAACTGTCAATTTGGTTAATTTTATCCAAGGATTTAGCTGCGAAAAATTAACCAAATATTTGGTTAAACTTATCCAAACGTCATTGTGACTTTTAGAGATTGAATTAGACGTGTTTGTGACTTTTAGAACTAGGCATGTTTAGAAACATGATATAAATGATATCTCGGAGAACTAAAAAAGATCTGAATGTGTTCTGTAATTATTGCATTGCAATTAGTTGGTGATAAAAGTTGTGAATTAAAACGTAGTTTACACAAAAAAAATAATTAGAAGGTCTACATTTACTCAACGATTAAAGGCTCTGCCCGACCAAGGCGAAATTATAGCGAAGCATTCACAAAGACAGTTTTTTGTTGTTTTTTAGTATTGAGATCATTCACTTTAATTTCGTGTTGGTTTGGGAGAGCCTTTAGGAAAGCTACTTTTCGTAAATTATTAAGGTATAGGGTAAGTCGGTCGAATATGCCAGTGTGGGTAATATGCCACCTTTCAATATATTGCAGTTCTAAGTTGATGTTGGCAACGCTGACATTGCAATTCGCTCAGTTACGCTAAGTTTTCTGGGCAAACGGATGCACAAGTTATTAGGCAGTTTGGTTTGGAAAATATTCATGAAAGTTTAAATTCAAGTGTGTTTTTATTAAATTAGGTGCGATTAAAATCGGTTTTTTTTGTGTTTTTTAGTGCGATATACGAAGGTTTATTCCAAGAAGGCAAGGCTTATTTTGTGTACTTAATGTTTGTTTGTGTCTAGACTTGATATATTCCGTTAGTTTTCGTTCAGGCATAATTTTATATTTTTTCACGTTTTGGGGTAAAATGCCACGTTTGTTTCGTACCAACTGGCATTTTACACACTAAAGTGGCATATTACCCCCTTTGATTTTAATTTCTTTCAGATACGATAAAGATTGACCCAGAAGTGACTGGGTGCAATGCTCCAATTGTCACAAGGATGCACGAGGACTGTCTCCAAAATGGAATCTGCCCAATATGTCCCATCGATTAAATGCCATATTAAATGTTTGCTGGCATTTCACCCCTTCAGAAGTGGCATATTACCCTCACGTGTGGGTAAAATGCCCCTTTTTAAGGTTTTTTAAAAACTTTATTTGCAATGAGTTAAAAGTATTAAATTTATGTTTTTATTCTTTTATTTATTAAATAAAACAACAACCTAACGAAACTAAGAAAATCTTTTACTTAACTTGCCATTTACTATTTAATTTCAATTGTTTACTGTTAAGTGTGGCATATTACACCGACTTACCCTAACTATAAATTCTCACCCAAACCAATGCGAACCTTTCGTTGATGACGACGAACGTGTTGTTTTCATTTACAACAAAGTGTTGTTATTAATGTTTTTGTTGTGGTCAACGAATGATTCGCACTGGTTCGGAAGATTCTAAATAGTCGGAAGCTGTAAGAAACGGATGTCATTAGCCAATGCAAAGTATCTTTCTGAACTGTCAAAATCAGAACTAAGCCATAATTCACTTTTTCTCTTTTTTCGTTCCTACCCCAACAAACTTCAGTTTCGCTTCCGTGAAGTGAACTCGGGGGCGCTTTATTCACTCCCGAAAGCAAAAGTTAACGAAAATGAGAAAAGTACATTATGGGCGTGACATATGATTTGTTTGTACTCGCTGATTTTCATCCGACCAATGCCGTGCGCTTGCGACTAATATATTTCTACCTTTCAACGCGACTATTGTCATGTTTATTAAGGTAGAACTATAATAATTGTTGATAGTTTACTGAAGTGGTCGATTGAAAATGAGGGAAAACATGAAAACCGCACTCATCTCACGGGAGTGAAACTGACATTTGGTGAAGTTGGAACGAAAAAAAGAGAGGAGTGATTCATTTTACTTAAGTGGAATATTCCTCACTTCTTCTTTTGACTGTTTGGAAAGCAACTTTTCGTGGGTTTTTAACCCATTGATTTTGACAGGCAAGAGTTTCGTTGTCGTTCCGAATATTTCGCATTGGTTTGAGAAAGACTTAATAGTTCTAGCTTTACATTTTGTTTTATCCTTCCGAGTTTTCGACTTCACGTTGGTTCGGGAGAGGTTCTCTATTTGAAAATTACTACGTTTACAAGCAGGATCGGGAGCTCCAGGTTTTTTGTTACTTGAGTTGATTTGAAATGGTATTGAGATTCCAGCAAAATGAATGGCATTGATGTATTTATTTCAATACTAAACAAATATAATTGAATTGACAGGAGTACTTACTTCACGTATCACAAATATATATTTGTACACACACATGCAAATAAACAGACCATAATGCATTATCTGTAAAACCAACTCCTCGACCCAAGCCGAACGCACCCAAATATTTGACGTTTAACGAACAGCTGATTCAATTACACAGCATTTAACCAAATTTACAAAAAGGTCGTGCATGCAAACTTTTGTGTAAACTTATGATTTTACACAATTTGTAAACTTACGAAGTTGCATGAATACCCTTAATGATTTTATGGTAAAACATCTTCTTTCGGCCGAAACAAGGGGTTTAAACGGACCATTGAAATTTTGAGCCCTTAAAACTGATGTTTTCCATGATTCCTCCATCTTACGGATTATTATTTAAAATTTTTCCTTGAATCTACTGTGTTAATATATAACTTGAGGTTTCTGAAAATATTTTACCCTATTTTTTCGATTACACCAAAAATCTAGCCAAAACTTGGACTTTGGGTGTACTTCCGGACTTGAGTAGCCACCAGAGATTAAAATGAGCGTGTTTGAATCAGTTCGAACAAAATCCAATTTCTGTTTATGATCGTTCATACTCGATCGTTCCGCCTCTATACTCGTAAGTCATTTTATCCACGAGTAAAAATACGCATAAGTCAAGTCAAACAAATTGATCGAACTCATGAGTATCTGATGCCTTCTATATCCACAATAAAAATTACTCATGAACAGTTGCAACAATTTTCAAGTACTCAAAACAAAGCGAGTATACTCGAAAGAAAATGGGTATTCGAAAATATCGTGAACATCATGAATAGCCAAAGGCAATGTGATCGTGGATCGGTCGTTGGTCTTGCATCATAGTTTGTGGACGGGTAGGTAGATTCTAGTATATGTATTTATTTTTTTCTATTCATTGTTTCTATGGTCAGTGGTTTCAATTTGCAATTTTGCAAGAAGTAAACTTGTTCCTGTTGTTTTTTGTTTGTATCTATTGAATAGATTTATTGGGTCGGTAAGAAGATGCAACACATGATCGTCAATATCTGCGACAAATAATATAGGTATGCGACCCTAATAAAAATGCGGTATGCATAGTGCTGTATTTTTGGATTTATTTTAAAAAAGGATAACTCTTCGTTTTTTGGGTCTAGGTATGTATATTGTCTAGTGTTTTTATATGGATGGGTTGAATTATCAGGAAAAAAAAAACTGGTCTGTTTTTTTTGCGAAGATGTTAAAAAGATTTATGAATGGGTCGATGTATAGGATATGCAATTATGTGACATATAATCATCAATATCGCTACAAATGCCTTTTTGTAAGTAAGGTATATAATATACCTACACACGAATGCCACATGAAAGTTTTAGACCGAGAGCCCACAGCAGATTTTAGGTGTGAACGATAGCAAAAAAAGAAGTATAGGCGTCGAAAGCTTCATTAAAGACTATTAAAAAAATCAAAGTCTTGCAGTCCACAACTGGGGCCTTTGTGAGAAACAGTGCATCGAAAAAAAAATATGAATGCAACTTCGAGGAAAATCGTGTTAGCCGAAATTGGTTTTCACCCCTCCCTAGATAAGCTCCGCGGATCCCATATCACGGAATTTGAGATCATTTGAGTGTTTAGTTCGCCCTGCCAGACTGTTTAAAAAAACAGTTTTTTACTTAGAATTTTGAATTTTTTAAACGGTCCGGTAGAGCGAATTATACACTCGAATGGTCTCAGATTCCATGATATGTGATCCGAGGAGCTTCTCAAGGGAGGAGTGAAAGCCAATTTCGGCTAACACGATTATCCTCGAAGTTGCATTCATATTTTTTTTTCGATGCACTGTTTCTCACAAAGGCCCCAGTTGTGGACTGCAAGACTTTGATTTTTTTAATAGTCTCTAATGAAGCTTTCGACGCCTATACTTCTTTTTTTGCTATCGTTCACACCCAAAATCTGCTGTGGGCTCTTAGTCTATTTGGGATATTGCGGTTTTAAGTCATTCTTTTAAAAAGGATATTTAGGTACTTTTGTTTGTACGTTGGAGATTTTTAAACGCCTTCAAAATAATATATAAAAAAATAGTTTTCAAAGCTGCAACATTTTTATATCCTCCATGCATTTTATTGCAAATACTTTCGGAAATTGAGAAAATGGAAATATATGATTATATAAAGTCTATAATATACTCAATAGAGTGGGGATTTAACACTTGGTGGAAATCAATTTTAGATAACAATATGTTAACTAAAGTCTATAGTTCCGACAGTGCATTCTACATCTGTTGGAAATGTTGAAGATCAACCACCTACTTCATCTAATGCCAGAGACCTTTTCTCCGACTTTATGGTTGAAAATTCGACGCGAATTCCAATTTGAAGATAAAATCGTATTTCACTCAACGACGGCAATTTAAGAGGTTCAACAATTTTATAATAAAATAAAAATAGTATTCAATAAAGGCTTTTCTAAAAATACATTATAATCTTTTAAACTGATATATCTAAACTATTATTTAAAAAAAGCTTCATAGCTTTTAAGTTTTTATTAGTTTTTTCTTTGTTTTATTTATTTGTATTCATTTTCTTCTCTTATATCTTTTTTTTCATATAATTTAGCTTGGATATCATTATACTTTTTTAATTCAGTTAGATAAAACAAGTTACACAAATTTCATTTTATCTATTTTTATTATTTTGAAAACACATAATCCGAGAAACATCTATTTCTCACTATTAGTCGAAAAAACTGAAAAAAAAAAAGAAATTGAAATTACATCACAAAAACCAACCACCATCCACCAATCCACACAAAATCGCATAGCCTACCCATCGTCATCAACAGACCTCGAATACACATCTTCCGCCACGATTCGAGTATATTTGATCATACTGATCGTGAACAATATGGTCACGAGCGCCTGACTCGTTTTTATTCGAAACCATTTGAACTCGGTTGCAACGTATATTAATTTGTACTCGTTTGATGAATGTGCTGACTTACGAGTCATCATACTCATGAACATGAAAACTCGCAAACATTTTGGTTTTGTTGACTTTGTTTGTTTGAACTCGCTTTTTTCGAGTGAGTATTCAATGTTCATGAACATTACTCGACTCGTTTTATTCTCTGGTAGCCACACAAAAAAAAGACTCCTCTTCCTAGGGTCTGTTTCAGCTCTTTTCTGGTAGTCCCGGTGACAATGAAGATCCTGTTAAAATTTCATCACCAGATTCTGCCAGTTTTGGGATCAGTGAATAAAAATTCAATTTAAGAAATAAGATAATTTTGATTGAATACAACCGGTTCAATATAGACGTGATTGTTTTTTCACAAAATTCGAAACGGAATATAAAAATTCTATTATTCTTCTTCAAAAATAACTTTGAATCACTCCAATCCGATTTTTGTTCTCTGAGAAATCATTATTTACTTTTTTGTTTCCACCTGACTGTACTTGATGCGAAATATCCCACTATTATGAAAAGTTAAAAAAGTTCCCCTTAACTCTGATCACAAAACAGATGATACCATTCAATTTAGCGGGTGCAAATATGTACATATGTACATACGAATAGATACCGCTTAGAGGTTTTTTCCCTAAATCGTAGGTTTGGTCCCACTGTGCGGCGGTACTGTTATTTATATGTCATATATAACCTGTATAACTATTTTCAGCCTTAACATATGTGGGTATACACAACCTCTCTAACCAACTGGCCAAATATCAGCTTTTCAGAGCATTTTTTGGCGCTGGCTATTGGATTATACTTTGTGTGTGATGATTGCTATTATTCTTTAAATATTTGTAGATACTTAAACAAACCATAAGTAGGAAAATATTTCTCATTCCTAAGTGAAGTTCTTAAAAACAAGTTTGATTGTCCTCTAGCGGGCTGTAGGTCAAAATTTGATTTTAGTTTTTATAAGTTGTTACGTTTCGGGTGTGGTTCTTAAAAACAATTCACCAAAATTGAATTGAAATAAACGAACATAGCAGTCAACGAAGACTCAAAATTATAAAATAAATGCAATAAATCATGCTCTCTGGGTTATTATTTTATGTGGTAGGGGTGACCCCCAGGTATAACATACCAAAAGTCGACAGCCCAGGGCCGCGAGCCTTAGGCAGGAGGGGGGTTAAAGGTCCCCTTTTGTTATTTTTCGGGAATATTTTGAGAACTAAGCGTTTAAGCGAAAAATAAAGAATAATAAATTTCCTAAAAAAAAAAGTTTTATTCATATTTTCGGTAGGAGCAAGGTTAAGAAAGATACGAGCAGTAGAAAATTCAAAAAATTGATAAGCAATGTTATTGTCTTACAACATCAAAGTAAATGTATATATTGATTCATGGCCATTCCAGGGACGTTATGAGAGCAAGTTATGGTGAAAAGAAGGTGGTTGTGTTTAATACGTCCTTATTTAATTTTTTTGATACAGTGTTTATTTTTTTTCATATGAGTAACACTGTTTCTTCAAAGGTAAGAAGTACACAGAATTTTTCCAAGTTATTGGCCAATACTTTATGGAATAATTTTTTGAAATATTCTAAGAAATACATTATATAAAAGGGGAGGTGCATTTCCCCCTCTTTTCTATGAGGGGGGACAAATTCCCAAAACATTGAATTAAAGACTAAAAATAGCAATTTAAAAACAACGGAAATACTAACAATACTGTGTTATACCTTTATTAAAAGCTTAATACAAATTCTTTTATTATATAGGAAATCAAGTTTACAATTTTTGAAAAATTTGTTTGAAAACTCAAAATTAAAATAAAAAATTGAAAAATTTTGTCACTTGATTTTTCATTTTTTATTTTACACTATAAAGAAGTAAATTGTCTTTTATAATTTAATGTTGGTATTAGCCTTAAGTCAAATGCTGGAAACCAGATGGTTTTAGGAGCTTTAGTTTTTGAGAAAATTGAAAATTATGAAAATTACTTTTATTATCATTTTTATTGTTGTATTCAGAATCTAAACGAAACAATTATTTTATACAAAATAAAAGTTAACTTAACTTGCTACAAAAATATATTATTCAAGTTTTCTTCGGAAGCACTTATTAATAATTACCCATAAGAAATGATTTAAAAAAAAAAATGTAATGAGGCTCGTAGCCCTGGGCTGGGGTCTTTTAGTATGTTATACCTGGGGGTCACCCCTACCACATAAAATAATAACCCAGAGAGCAGGATTTATTGCATTTATTTTTACTTCGTTGACTGGACTAACAACTTCAACACACAAAATGTTTGTCCTACATTAGAATATAAACCAGACAAAATAAGCAATAAAATCACCTCCTTTAAAGAGAAACCGATAAGAATAATAATAAATTAATAAAATAATAAGCGTTTAGAAATTCAAGAATGAAAAACAAGAAAAGATTGAAACAAGATTGAGAAAACATTTGGTAAAGTAGCAATCAATGGTCGCATAAATTAAATTAATTCTTCGTTTCTAGTATCTCAACAAAAAAATGTATTTATTGAAAGGGAGTGGAATTTGTTCTTGATTGTGTATTTATTGGGCTTTAATGATTATTATAGTCTTTGCACGTAGTGTTACTTTTAAATTGAGGTCACATAAAATTATGGATAGAATGGCATCAGCTAACGCCTTAGACTTAAACTAAATCACATCTATAGGGTCACCCAACGGGAAATGTCATTTTAAATCAATAGAAAAACGCAATCATTTTTTTTTTTTTGTCAATGGTTTTGATATGTATGGAGTGAGTGTCAAAAGTGAGTATCTAAACACCCATAATAAAACAAAAAATCCCATACAAAAATGACACAACGAAATCATTTACTTAAAATTGAGTTCTACTTTTCGTTCTACAGTACACAAAATACAAAATGGTAATTGTAGCAGATTGTTTGGAGAAGTCTACAAGTCTAATTAACTATCCAGACAATTTATTGTGTGCCGAAAAATGACATTCTTCGTTTAAATTTTTGTTGTTCCTTTCATTACAAAATAGCTGCCTGTGATTTTTTTTGCATTAGCATTCGTACTTCCTAGTATAAACTCGCGGTTAATAAAAAGAATGCTATATATGTTGGTGCAGGGAACTAAGTCCCCGGGAACCAAGTCCACCGAGGGACTTAGTTCTCATTTAATGGGAACTAAGTCCACTTCAGCAAAGTGAACTTAGTTCTCATAGAAGGTGGGAACTAAATTCCTCAAAAACTGAGTGGTTTTACTTCCCTTTAAATGTGAATTAAGTTCCCACTTCCAAGTAAAAAAATCAATCTTATTAATAAAACAGAAATACTTTTCACAATATTGTTGGATATATATAGGATAAATTCAAAGTTTCTTTAAATCCAGATTCTCTAAATGCAAAAGAAACTTTGCATACACCCAGCCTCACACATACCCCAAATCCTATAGTGAGCCCAAGCAGGGGGGTTGCAGGGGGGCAGCATGCCCCCCCATACATACCTCACTGTTTATTCGCCGTAAGGCTTTGTCTTACCACAATACAGTGCTAGCACCCAGCATTACGGCGAATAAACAGTGAAGTATGTATGGGGGGGCATGCTGCCCCCCTGCAACCCCCCTGCTTGGGCTCATTATAGGATTTGGGGTAAGTGCGAGGCTGGGTGAATGCAAAGGCTTTCACGCAATTTTGAATGCTTGTAATTTGTATCGTTGAAAGTTAGTTCCCTCTTCATATTTCAAAATGTGTACTTAGTTCTCATAAAGAAGTGGACTACTTTCTCACCTTACCTGGGAATAAAGTCCACTTCGTTAAAGTGGATTTAGTTCCCATTAAATGAGAACTAAGTCCCTCGGTGGACTTGGTTCCCGGGGACTTAGTTCCCTGCACCATATATGTTCGACTCGGTTCTGCCTTCAAATAGTCATTGGATGAAATTTTTCATCACGGATAATTGCGGGTGGTATTTCGAGACGTGAAGTTAGGCTTAGCTTTCAAAAATATTATAGCACATTATTGTATATGCTTTCGTTTATTAAAATTTTTTTTGTAGTTAAAGTCAATGTTTCAGGAACTGCCTCCCCTGTCGCAGGGGGGGAGATACAACTTTCCCCCATAAATTTTTTTTTTCTTAGAATATGCCCAAAAATAATGCCTTAAAATATTATTGACGAATTAGTGGACACCCTGTATATTGAATCGTACTGAAAAGGCTACGCTCTTCAATTGGCAATATCCATATCTTTCTATAGCAAGTCTCGGAAAGAATAATAATCAAAGAAAAAGTAGGGAAAAGGGTTCTATCTCCACATACTCCATTATGAGTGTTTCTTTATTCAATCCGGAATAGCAATAGAAAAGATAAAATAGACGAAATATTTATCCAGAATATCCAGAATGGAATATATAAACAAACAAAACTGGAGCAAAAGAATAGCAACCAGTTATTCGTTGATATGTCAAATCAATTGATTACAAATATATTTTTATTTAACGTAGGTATGTAATTATTTATTGATAAACTACAAAATTAATACAAAACTACATTAAATGCATAGCAGTGTGATGTGAGACGTTTGTTTTTTTTTGGTGATTCTACCCTAAATGAGAATACAAACGTGCATAATTGCACTGAACGCACCTTATTCCTTTCATTTCAACTTTTTTTAAATAATTTTAACTACATATGGGTGTTTCCATCGTAACGGGAGACTCCATATTTTATTAATTATTCACATACTATTCCCAATTTATAAATAGAAACTTAACTATTCTATAGGACACCTGTGTACACATTCTATTCACACCCAAAACAAGTGTGAATAAATTTGACTGATTGTGCATGCGTTATCTGTCAAAAACTTTAAACTCACTCTTGCGGAATCGCAAAAATCGATGTGTTTACGAATTTCTGTGTACACAGAAAAAACTCACTCTTGCGGAATAGGGTCCCTGAAGCCCTTTTACAAAAATAGTACAGTAGACGCTCGATCTAGTGAATCTCGAAATAGTGAACTGTCCACAATAGTGAACGCATAAAATTTTATATAAAAATGTATTTTGTGTAAAAATGTCACGCAAGCATTTTACCTAGCTTGAGAGCTCTGAGGAATTATTTCTGTTTTTTATTTAAACCTGAGCAAAAGCTTTTATTAATGCTAAATTAAAATGAAAAACATCTTCTTTAGAAAGCCTTAGAAAACTCCCGCTCGAAAAAGTGAGCAATCACGGAACAGTGAACAGGCCTGGTTTTTATTACTTCACTATATCGAGCGTCTACTGCATATTAAAGTATGAAAAATTTGTGGTTCAGTTATAGGATGCAATTTAGTTGCGTTACGGGTGTGACCTTAGAAAATGGTGATTTGCTATTAAGATATCTCATTTTCACGTGGTGTAAAATATTGCATGAATAGTATGCATCATTCTCTTGCAAATATTAACTCAGATAGTTGATTTAGTTTCAGTTAAGATATAAGAACCAAAACTACGAAAAACTAAACAAAATGTATATTTGAAAACGTTACCTACGGGTGTGGCAGGTCATCGATACGGGTGTGACCGAGTATGATTTGTATGCATGAAAACAATATAATAGCCGCGTTTTATTATCGCTCATAACCCATATGGTTCACCTCTAAAAAATAAAACGATGTGGGTTAGTGCAAAAACAGTGCTATATATCAGTCTTTTTTTTCTAATGTTTATTTGTTTTTCGTGTAAACACTTGTCTCTTTTCCTCTCTATTCCTAACACTGCTGACAAATCGCTGACTTCATTCACAATGGTAAATAGCCCTCTGCCGGTCAGAGTAAAAACCTCTATCTGGGTTATTGAAATTAACCTCGATAGAAACCTAGATCCCATGTTGTTTTTGTAATACATGTTAAAAGATAACCTCGACCCAGACCCAGAGATAATAAAACGCAGCTAATATCCTACTATATTTTGGCAGGACATTTTTGTCATCGATGTATAATCATTTCTCACATGATGTCAGAAACACTTTCTCTAGAAAAATGAAGTTTTTCTCACTGAAAAGTGAATAGATTTCTCACTTCAATTAGATTTTTCCATTTTTTTTTTAAATAGGATCAACTTTCATTTAAAGCCGATCAAATTTATATTTAAAGTAGATTTTCTTAGAATTATATCCCTACGTCATGAATTTCATGGCGTTAGGTCTTATCGCCCAAAACCAAAAGGCCCAAATCCAAAAATGTCATAATCCCCAAAAATGGTCGTATTGCCCAAAAACTAACAAAAGAAAATGTCACAAGACCTAAAAGAATGCCATAATGCCCAAAATATAATTGAAATGCCATAGCGCCCAAAACCAGCAATGTCATTTCGCCCAAAAAAAATTTGTTTTCTAGTTTGGGCATTATGGCATTTCATTTGGGTGTTGTGACATATAATTAGGGTGAGATGAAAACTGTCAAAAAGCCCAAATAGTAATAGTAATAGTATTCTGATTACTGTAAAAAACAACGATAAATTAATAAACAAATGGAACAAGGAACGCACCGGGCGGGGGGGGCGTAGAGGTGGCGCGGCGCACAGTGGGCAGAAATCGTTAATTTAGTGGCCAAAAATCTATAACTTTTGAACCAGTTGAGATTTTTTTATGATTTTTTTTGTATTAATAATATCATTTTAAAACCAATTGATTTACATTGCCTTATTTTTAAAATATTTCTCACTTTTATTTTAAAATTAATAACAAAATGGGTTTGTTTTTTCAAAATAAAAAAAGATAAATTTCAATACTTCGAAAAATTATTTTTGAACATATTTTAAGAAAAAATTGTTTTGGAGAGGAGGTCTTTTTCCCCCGATTTATTTGTGACAGGTAATTTTCAAAAAAAAAATTGACTTTGAAGAACATAATTTAAAAAAAACTGCAATAACACTTACAATACTGGGATGTAAAGCCAAAGCTTATTGTTCTATTTTATAAAAAAATATCGTTAATTAAATAAACAGCTTCTGAAAAAAAATATTTTCAAACTCAACATTTTGATAAAAAAGAATACATTCTTGGAGACTTGATTCCCCGAAGTTTCTGAAACATTTCCGTTTGATGGAACGCAGTTTCTTTTTGTCTGACTTATCGAAAGTTCTAAGTACAAAAATTGCTAAAGCTTCCTCTGCTGAAAACCTTGTGGTTTCAACTTCTAGTACAAATATATCGCTACGCATTCTATCCATATCTTCTTTGTTTGCTCTTTCTACAGCATATATAATTTCTGCCTTTTTAGGTTGGTCATTTTTTTTAATAAGGCGTGTATTTTTCTTTACATCAGATCTCAGACAAATAGCTTCAAATTCATTTCTTTTTCGTCTGTTTGATCTATCAGTAGAGTATTTTTGGTCTTCCACTTGAAGACATTTTTGTTCTTCTGACTCCAATTCACTTTTTAGTCCAAAAGACTTTTGAAGCCACTTTGAACAGTTATTCAATTTTTTTTTAAGATGAGCACAGTTGGTATTTTTTCTTTATTTGGTTCAATATTCTATCTAAGCTTATATTTAAAGCACTAACGACTTACCTACTTTCTATAAGGTTAAACTTACTGGTCACTTTTTTTTAAGTCTTTGGCATTTACCTTCGGGTCTTCACAACAACAATCAAAAAGAAGTTTGTAGGTCCACATTATCAAAAGTTAAGTTGCAAATAACTTCAAATCAGTCTTGAAACAAACTATTACTAGGCAAGAGTAACGGAACAAAATAATTAGTTGATGAGAGCAGGAACACAGTTTTGTTAGGGTCAGAGAAAACTAGTAAAAGCTAACTTTTTAATGGACTATATAAAAACAATAAGCTAAGCTTCAGTAAAATTTTGCGAAGAAAAAGTCACTATACAGACTTTTGTTCGCTCTAACTTCTAAAGTCGGATTCATGCGGGTATGATTTTTTGAGATTTTGATAGAGAACATATTTCACTTTCAATACATAAATAAATAAAGGTTGTGAAAAGTTGTGAATTTTTGTACCACTTTATTGAACCTGAAAAATTGGTTTTAAGCATGATTGGTTTTGCAAAATCGAACGGTACTATCCAGCTTACCATTTTTCAATTTTTTTTCCACGTTATAATAGACAAATATCTAGAAAAACTTGCTATAATAAAACCGATCGTTTTCTAAAAGGGTTTTCTTAAAAAATCATGGTTTTTAACCATGCTAGAAAATGTCTTTTACATGAATACAATTTTTTTCTAAGTCTGATGTGCTTTTTCTCTTAGCCTGGACATATTTAGGAATTTTTTTTTACATATTTCACGTATGAGTATTTTTCTACTGATACTTGAGAAAAATTTGATTTTTGGCCACCAAATCGACTATTTTTGCCCATTGTGCGGCGGTGGCACGGCGGCGCGGCGCCGGTGGTGCCGTTCACGTGCGTGGGGCGCAACCGCATCGAGCGTGCACCGCACCCGTACCACCGTCCCACCCTGACGGTTAGGCACCGCACACGCACCCGCGGTACGCGTCGCCCCCCTTCCCCCGGTTCAAAGCATTTTTTGAAAGTAAGGCCCAAAACGTACGTCATTACATTTTTCGATTTGGGCGTTATGACAATCCATTTGGGGCTTCTGACTCTTTGCTTCTTGAAAATTTGGGTGGTATTTCGGTTTTTGGGTCTTATGAATGACATTTCTGGATTTGGGCTTTTTCGATTTGGGCTATGAAATTAAAAATGGAAAATGTCATAACACCGAAAATATTTGTCAAAGCACCCAAATTCATTGTCATATTCCCCAAATCCAAGGTAAAAATACAACAACAAATTATTTAGGAATTATTTGGGCGTTATGACATTTAAAAATTTAGGCCTTATGGTTTTGGGCGATAAGACGAATTTCATATCTTAAAGCAACAAAACTAAAATTGAGTTGAAAAACAGAAAGAATATGATTTGAAATGCCAACCTGTTACGGGTGTGACATAGACTTAAAATATTAAATACGTGGTCAGTATTAATTTCAAAATCTTTAAATTTTGTCTGACAGTAGATCATAGTATTCTCCTTTTTTCCCCAAATTATCACATTGATACAAGTTTTTTTCTTTTAGTAATGAAATATAATTTTTTTTTTAGTACGGGCGTGACACTAACCACTTTATGATTCAACTGCCTTAAAACTAAAATTGTATTTACTAATGAATAATTAAATGACACGAAAACATACTTAGAGTTCTGATAAGGAAAAATAACCACCGGTTCTCAAATTGTGAAACAATTAATTATTGAAAATAGGGGTTTGAGCATCTGATAACAAAAAGTGACTTTTGGAGACTTATTCTACTAAGTGGTTCGAGCTGCGAAATAAGCGGCGATAAAAAAAATATTGATAATTTCACTTTTAAAATGAAACATGCAATCTTTTAAAACCGTCTAACGGTACTTTTTTTAATTCGAAGTCATATTTTGTGATTTTTCGTAAATGGTCGTTTTCTATGGAATCACCCATATTATATTATGCCTGTAAGACCATAAGTCTTTTAAATGCAACCTGAACTGCACGGCATTATTTGGAAAGAGTAGAAGGATAGGAAAGATTGGAACAGTGGGTTGAGATCAAGGTGTTTATTATCTCATTAAATCCCACGGGTGGCATCCAGTTCAGTTGGGGGAATATAAAAAAGAATGCTGCCTCGAACCCACACCTCTAAGTTAGCAGTCAAGCACTACATCAATTGCACCATTGCCACCTTTCACATGGAAATAAAAGAATGCATTCTAAATTTTCCGGGATTAATAAAGAAACAACAAATAGGTTTATCCGGAATATTCTGTTGAATAAAGAAATGCAAAATGCTCATTCTGAATGTTCAGAATGAATAAAGAAATACACTCCGTTATGTATACCTATTGATGTATGTAGGGGAGACCGGGGACAAAGTAACATTTTTTACTTTTGGGGTTCCCGCTCTTGGGTTCGTTGGAATAACTGAAAACGAAAAATGTCATCTTATGGATGGGTTATTTATCTAGGAACTGATGAAGCAAAGTTTTTCCTAGACTCTTCCGTTGTTACTTTCGTCCTACATGTCCAGGTCAAAAGTAACACGCTCTCGGGACAAAGGTAACACAAATCTTCATGGGTCCAACGCTTACATTGTTGATATCAAAATCAAACCGATTTTTCACCTCCACAACTTCTGATAAAAAATCTTTTTTATCGTCATTTGAAGAAGTGGCACCACTTTCTCGTTCTTTTTGGTTTGCCCACTTGGTCTTTACAACGTAAGATCTGTTTTCTTAGCTCTGTTTCGATTCTGAGGCTCATTATCGATTTCCATTTTTCCAAAATCCTCGTATTGCTTTTCATTTAAACGCATTTAAAGAAGGGGAGAGGTCAAAACTTCATGTAGACGAAGGTAACGTGTTACGTTCGTCCACATGGTGTAGTGTTACTTTTATCCATATGCCTTC
Source organism: Dasysyrphus tricinctus (assembly GCA_963921185.1). Lineage (NCBI taxonomy): Eukaryota > Metazoa > Arthropoda > Insecta > Diptera > Syrphidae > Dasysyrphus > Dasysyrphus tricinctus. The sequence continues at coordinate 36,546,457 of OY992533.1, forward strand.
ATTTTTCGATAAAAAACTAAATAATTTACTCAGATTTAAAATGATGAACAAATGAACATGTATAAAGAAACAACACATTAAAGCAAGTTTGAGTAGAAACTTGCATTTAAATTATTGAGATTTAAACTTTCATTCACTTGAAAAAACCGTCGGCCGAACAAATTTCAAATAAATTCCTTTTTATTTTTCAATGTGGCATGCGCCGATCTCACGACCGATTGAAAATAATTGGCTAGGAAGGAGAAGAGCTAAGTTCTTTTCAAAACTGCATATGCATACAAGAAAATGGCCCTATTAATTCAGACCGTGAATATCCCTGTAACTTTCATGGCGTGTTACTTTTGTCCCCGATTTCCCCTATATCAAGTTCACAAGCTTTAAAAAAGAGTAGTGGATGGAATTCTTTCCAGCCATTAAGTTAATATGTATTTCTTACCTTTTTTTTTTTATTTTTTCGGGACTTCATTTTCAAAATAATACCAAATAATAATGACTAAATTCCGCAAAGACAGTGAAACCAAGCTAAGACCAAACTACTCGAACTTCATTATTCTTGCGACGTTTACGCCAATAATATACTTCATTGTAATATTTATTTAATATTTTATTAAGTATGTTTGACATTTTTGTTTTCTATATCAAAAACGGGGAAATTGAAATTTAAAAAATCAACTGTATCTTCGAGTAAACATACGAAACCGGTCCGCAAACAGTCGAATCTGGTACGCCAAACAAGAAGCCCTGCCCTCGAACATCGTTAAATATCAAAGTCCTTTCGATTTTAGTGAGACCAAATATATATGTTTAGTGACACCAAATATTTGGTACTCGAGCCAGCCCGCAGAAAAGTAAAATCAACTCGAACATCCAGAGCCCTTAAAGCTAACTTTTAGGGTTTTGAGTTTTTGTTTATAATAAAAAAAAGTCTGACACTATAATAATTACATAAGAAACAAAGTTCAAGGTCACAAGAAGGTCATAAATCATAATGAACAAAATTTTAAAAATCTTTAAACATTTATTCATTTATTCACATTTTCGAAACTATTTGTAGATAGGTACTTTTACTGTATGCATACAAAAATTTCATCTATGGTTATTAACTACATAGACATGTATTTCCGTCAATATTACTATTTTTATTACCTATACTTTTTTTTTAAATTTCACGTCATTAAGTAAAATGTTTGTTTTTAGTATTCTATGCTCTAATCCAGTGTTTTTCAAACTGTGGGTCGCGACCCCCTAGGGGGTCGCCAAGTATAACTAGGGGGTCGCGGTCGTAAGCCATTAGGTACAAGGTACTAAAATTTTCTTTTATTTATTTTTCAAGCATTTTTCTATTGAAGGAAGATAACGTGAGTTCACATATGTAGGTATGAAGTGGTGAATGGCACTAACAATGTTAAAGCCTCTTTTGCCAGCTCTAGATATTTTCCTCTTCTCTTGTCCTTATCCAGAAATTATCAATGGTTTTTACATTGAATTCAGAGCATACCATCTGCAGCTATCTATAAGATTTTCTATCATCTTTACCGATGGAAAATAGGCCAGATGAAATGATATATTCAAAAAAGGAATGAGTATCTATCTCTGTCCATTTCCACCTTCAGAATAGAGTTCTGGAAAGTCAGTTAATAGTTTTTTCTCCTAATTATGCAAACGCTCATGAGAGAAATGTGAGTGCTTACTGTCATGGCATGGACTCATCTGATGAAATTTCGTCGAGAATTTTCTGAACCCAGGGAAAAAAATCATAAATTTTTTAGCAAGTACTCTGAGGAGTCCTCTGATTTTGTCTTTTGCAGTAAAAATGTTTTCTTGTTTTTGTCTCCCTTGGAGTTGTATCAAGATGTTTAAGCGAGCAAAAAGATCAGCGAGAAATGATAATTTTAACAGCTGAGTGGGGACAGGAAAAATGATTTGATTGTCTCGATTTTGAATCTTGTACAAACATCAATTATTCAGCTTTTAATTCCAGAACTCGTGTCAATTAATCCGAGAGCCCACAGCAGATTTCGGGTGTGAGTGATAGTAAAAAATGAAGTTTGAATGCAATGAGGGTAATCATGTTAGCCGAAGTTGGTTTTCACCCTCGGATCACATATCGCGGAATCCGAGACCATTTGAGTGTTTCGTCCTTCCTTCCTTTCCGTTTAAAAAATGCAAAATTCTAAGTGAAAAACTTTTTTTTTTAACAGTCTGGCAGGGTGAACTATATACTCAAATGATCTCAGATTCCGTAATATGGGATCCGAGGAGCTTATCTAGAGAGGAATGAAATTCAATTTCGGCTTACACGATTGCCCTCGAAGCTGCATTCATATTTTTTTTCGATTCACTGTTTTATTATTAAGGCCCCGGTTGTGGACAACAAGACTTTTTTTTATGTTATCAATCACATCCAAAATCAGCTGTGGGCTCTAAATCTAAAAAGTATCTTACCTTTTGACAACCATTTGAGCTCTGTTTGACAAAGATTTTGATGAGCTCGATTGATGTATGTATATAAAGTTAGCAGGACACTTTTGGAAATTTATGTTAAAAACTATCCTATCATTAGTTGCTAATTAATTGCGAATTAGTTACGCAAAAAAAAAAATTTATTGCTTTTTTGGTGAAAAAATGGGTGTCCTGCTAACTTCAATGAACCCATTTTTTCGCAAACCAAAAATGCAATAAAATTTTTTTTTGCGTAACTAATTCGCAATTAATTAGTTCTCAATAATAAACTTTTTTCGGCTCAATTATCTTTATTTTTGAGAAAGTTGTCCTGCTAAGTTCATATGAAGTTAGCAGGACACCCATTTTTTCGCAAACGAAAAATGCAATTGAATTTTTTTTGCGTAACTAATTCACAATTAATTAGTTCTCAAAATCATTTTTTTTTAATCGTTTATACACATTTTTGAGAAAGTTGTCCTGCTAAGTTCATACGAAGTTGGCAGGACACCCATTTTCTCGCAAACCAAAAAAGCAATTAATTTTTTTTTTGCGTAACTAATTCGCAATTAAGTAGCATCTAATGATAGGATAGTTTTTAACATGAATTTCCAAAAGTGTCCTGCTAACTTTATATACATGATTGATGTTGCTTTTCAAATAAAAAAAAGTTTTATTATGAATGTGGGGGTCGCCAGAATGATTTTACTAACAAAGGGGTCGCGTACTAAAAAAGTTTGAAAATCACTGCTCTAATCAATTCATAATCAAACACTTAAGATCGTTTGCTTAAATGTTTTCTAATTTTAACTATCGCGTCAAACAGAAAAACAATGGCAATTAAAAGTTACAGCCAAAAAAAAGTAGAATAATTTGAACTGACTAACAGCAAAAAATAGCCTATTGGATAGACCGGAAAATGAGAGGTATAAAGGAACAATTACGTGCAAGGGTTTTTATTATTGAATATGTTTGTTTGGCCCATAAGCATGCTTAAAGCCAAAAATGCTACTAAATTCACCCATGCGTTTCTGAGAGAATGGTCACACTGGCCACTTTTCACTATTTTTGGTATAACTCGAAAACTAAGCTGAATTTGACAATTTCACATATAATACTTTTTGTTCAAAATTAAATTTTCTATTGGAAAAAATTTAAGCAGGAAAAGTTAACAAAAACCAACTTAAAAAAAATAAAAAAATCGAGGATATCTAAATTTTTTAATAAATTGTGCATAATTTTTTTTTGAAGCAAAGATAGGGTCAAGACATACACAGACAAAACAAAGAAGAGACTAAAGGCCTTAATATGGCATGTTCGAAAATTAATATTTGTTCAAAATTGACAGAGATATTCCCATTCAAACCTTACCATTTCTTATAATTTTTCTCAGTTTTGGCCCGAAAGTCCCTTTTTCGGTACAATATGGCAAATTTCACTTTCGTAAAAATGTTCGAAATCAAAATTGTGATATAATATGACATTAGAACTATAGAAAATTTATAAAAAGGATGTAAGTTCGCAATTTCGTTTTTCGACTGTTTTTAAATGCATTCAGACCTACAGACCGAAAGTCCCTTTTTCGGTACAATATGGCAAATTTCACTTTCGTAAAAATGTTCGAAATCAAAATTGTGATATAATACGACATTAGAACTATAGAAAATTTATAAAAAGGATGTAAGTTCGCAGTTTCGTTTTTCGGCTGTTTTTAAATGCATTCAGAGCTACAGACCGAACGGCTGGTTCGATTAACAATGGATTTGGTATTAGGTGCTAGGAACGTTAAATTTGTCATAAAGTACCAAAAAATAGGCTTTCGGGCAAAAACTGCGGAAAATGATAAGAAATGGTAAAGTTTGAATGGCTATATCTCTGTCAATTTTTAAATAATTTGGCTTTGTTTACATGTCACATTAAAGCCGTAAGACTCCAGTTTACTTTGTTCATGAATGTCTTGAGCGTTTCTTTGCTCCGAAAACAATTATGCCCAATTTAGAAAAAAAATTTAAAAATCTTTGATTTTTCGATTTTGTTATGTTGGTTTTTGTTTACTTTTCCTGCTTAAATTTTTTTAAGAAATTTTCCAAACTATCCATTTCGATAGAAAAATTTAATTTTGAACAAAAAGTATTATATGTGAAATTGTCAAATTCAGCTTAGTTTTCGAGTTATACTAAAAATACTGAAAAGTGGCCAGTGTGACCATTCTCTCAGAAACGCATGGGTGAATTTAGTAGCATTTTCGGTTTTAAGCATGCTTATGGGCCAAACAAACATATTCAATAATAAAAACCCTTGCACGTAATTGTTCCTTTTTAAAAGGTCTATTCAATAGGCTATATGCTGAATTGAAAACTTTAAAAGTCGAGTTCTCGAAGTGTTATTATCCTTATTGAAAACAGTAACCCTTATGATTGTTCATATAGTTTTGACTTCAGAAAGGCAAATTTTCAGGTGCTCTCAGATGAAATTGCTAGGTCTGGTATTGAGGATGAATCAGTGTCTAGGGATGTTGACGAAGCAGTTTTAAAATTGTATTCCATCCTTCACAACTGCATTAATAATACTATCCATTTAAAAGTATCAACAAAATAGAAACTTTTGCCACTCATGGTACAAGTAAAGAGCTGAGAGCACTCCGAAATGAAAGAAACAAAGCATGGAAAGTGTATTTAAAAACTATTTCGCCAGTTGACCACAACTCATACATTACCCTTTTTTAAATCAATACACTTACCATGTAAACGAATGGGTAGATCTTTAAAAGATGACCCAAAGGCATTTTGGAGGTTTGTTAATTCGAAAAAAACTCAGGTGGTTTTTCCGGCTATAACTACATTAATGAAAATTGTTCACTGAAGGAACCAGGAAACCATTGATATTTGTAAAGCTTTTCTGGAAAAGGCTGACAAGCCTTTAGATGTTGAAGAAGTTTCTCCCCCCCCCCCCCTCTCCTGACTTAAGCTCGTGGCTGTTGGCTGGGGACTTTTAGTATGTTGTACCTGGGGTCAGCTCTACCACATTAAATAATAATCCGAGCATGATTTATTTTGTAATTTGGAGTCTTCGATGACTGGACTATTGTGTTTATATCAAAGCTTAATCTATTGGCTGATTCCTGATTCACTTCTCGGATTGTTAAGGTCTGGTTGTCATTGTTGTTGTTAGATGGGGGTTTGGGTGAGGCTTTCAGGCATGGTAGTGAGCTGACCTTGGGTCAGCGTAGGGAATACTCTCTCCGTCAATTGGTTGAAATAATATTGTAATATTTTCTCAGGTTCGTAAGGAAAACACATTTACTTTATTTAAAAGCGTTCACTTATTTATTTCACACAATAAAACACTTTTACTTTTCTTACTACAAACAAAACAATTTAATATTCCCTACTGAAACTAATTCACCAACTTTACTTTTCACTTTTATTACAACCAACTTTATTCATTCAAGGTTAAAAACAAACTGTGTCGCTGCCGGTCACACATGTGCCTTTTATACTTGTTTGAAAAACTCTGGAAATTAGTAGAAGGCTGACGTGATTCCTTCTTATACTGTTGAAGTGCACTACTAGGATCTACCTCTCGAATATTGTAACACCGCGCACCAAAATACCTTGACTTATTTCAGTCGAAAAATATGCTTTGGAACTCTTCTTTTGTGCGTGATTTCTGATCGTTAGTTATTTAAAGAATTAAATACATAATAAATTAATAATGATTGGCAACAAAAAATTTTGTATTATGAATACGCTGTGCATCACCAACTAATTTTTAAATACTGTCCATATAAATATTTTACTTATTTTAGTAAGGAGAGTCAAGTAGAGTGAATTTTTTGAACATTTAATTGAATTATTTGTAGTCACAATCACTTCACCTAAACAAAAGACCTTTCTTTTCAAATTACCTTGACCTTCAAAAATGTACTTTTTTTCAATATTTTGATATGCAATATTGTTTGAAATTTTTCGAATTTTCGTATAAATAATTTCATTCTAACCTGTTTAGCCAATAATGATAAAGTTAGAAATACAAAATAACGTTCGATGGGAGTTGATAGTTATCCAGCGCAAAATTATTTTATATTTAATAGTAGACCGTATCTACTTATTTTTTCCTCGTGTTTCTAACATTAATTTATATTATTTTTTTTTAATATTTTGAAGAATGTTAAGAAATCGTTATAACCTTTCCCAAGTTTCAAAAAATAAAAATTGCTTTTGAATATATGTATTGAGTTTTCAAAACAAATTGTAGTATTTCTTAAAAAACAAAAAAAAAAAACTTATCAAGACCTCCTTTACCAGTCTCGAGATAATCGAAAGTCATTAAAATTTTTCTTTCTGAGATACTATTAAAACCCATTTTTCGGAACAGTGTTTATCACTCAAATGTTGTAAGGACTAAAAATAATTTATTTAATTTTTAAATTTGTGCGGTCATTTTTTGGAGTATTTAAATCTTACGCTAAATTTGGTTCTAAGAAAACTAAGTGCAGAATTCAAAATTGTATGGAAGAAGCAGCCATGTATGTTTTTGAAAATAAAGGGTCAAAGTTTTTCGTTAAAGCTAGGTAAGGCACATGATTTTTCGAAAATTTATAAGTTTTATTTGAATAGTTCTTGATTTGATGTTTGATTTGAAATCAGAACTACTCACGCACATACTTTCTTATGAAACATCATTTCAGGCAAACAACAATCCGCAATTTATTTGCCTATTTTCCTGAGAAACAATATCTGTCTCATGCATATTTGAGATTGCCTGGAACTTTTTAAAATATCAATTACTTATTAGGCTCCTTTTTATATTGGCAAATGCCAGAGGGGGCCAAACCATGAACGATGAACGTCCACAGAAGATGTCAAGAAAATAGCTTCATATATTTTAAAAAGAACCTCGAAAATAAGGATTTTAAAGATATAATTCCGCCTGATCCACAGGCACAGTGGGTCAAATGATGAATTCCTACAAAAAAAGAAGTATTTGTTGAAATTCATACTAAAATTCTATCAGAATTATTTATTTATTTATTTATAAAAGTTAACAATAATTTTAAATCTACTATTAACAAAATTTTAAGAACGCTAGCATCATAGTACTTTCAGTTCTATAACTATCAGAATTAATTTTCATGTATTAAAACCCCTCAGTAAAATACTTTCAAGAGATAAGAACAATTTCAAATCTTCTTTTAAAGCGAGTATATGCTTAACATATTAGAGCGTATTTTTAAATTGAGTCTTAGGTAGAATATATTTTTTTTTATTTTTATTTTATGTAATTATGTTTGCAATTAAGTTTATATGTTTGTATTTTTTATTTCAGATTGTATCGAATATTTTTTTTCATGCGAGACTACAAATCATTAAACAATTAAGATCGAAGGAAAATAAAATACAAAGGCTCCAAAATGTCAGGCTCAAAAATAATATTAAAAATACTATTCACACTTTGCGTGTGGTCGTTTGTAATGCTGGGGCTATTTAAAATTCATGACAGCCAAATGGTATCACAGGAGTATGTTTCCGTGCCAATAAACGGTCGAATTCTACTACAAAAGGAGAATAAATACGGAGTAGATCCTACCTCGACCACAACAGACCGATTTGACCCGTCAGAAATTCTGGTCGATAATAGAACTGGTACGTAATCAAATATTTTTTAAATATGCTACAATATTTGCAATTTTTTTTGTTGTTGTTTATTTTATGAATAATTATTTTTAAAACGCGTTCCATTGTTTTAAGTAAATAAATAAATCTGAACCCAAAAAAATCAATATCCTTGATGATCTATTAGATCCCCGGTTTGCATGTTGCACCATTTGAACTGAAAAGGAATCACTTCTTTGGTAATTGCGGGTGATAATGGTACAGTGGATGTACTGCTTGACTGCTAACTTAGGTGGTGTGGATTCGAGCCCCATTCTTTTAGGCAGCATTTTGTATCCCCTGCTTTTCCAGACACAAAACAATAATCTATGAGATGACTAAGTAGATGGATTTGGACAAGGGAAAAATTATACTGTGTTTAACTATGTATATTTTTATATATTTACTTTTATGTTGTTTTTATTTTTCATAACAAATAACGTTGAAATAAAATTTTGTTCATATATATTACCTTTATGTTATCCTTCAAAGTTTCAATAAGAGCTACGCATACCTCTGGTATTATCGAAGATAGGCTTTGTTTGGATATTTTAAAAAGGTACTGAAGCCTTGAATATGAGTTACTGGAGACTACAAACCGCAATGTGATAGCTTACATTCCCTTAACTGACATACCTACATTCTCTTAACTTTTTCTTTCGATTTTTGGGCCGATTGTATTTGTGAACATCTCGAAATCTTCAACTGAAATGTGCTTAAAGTTTTTGAAATGACCTCTTCTTTCTTCCACGGATAATATAATTAATAATTAGCTCCGCAATTACTTGTTCCGGTTTCACATAAATGCTTCTTTGTCGTTCTGTGTTCATTTGCCTTTGTTTAATAAAATAAAATAAAATAAAATAAAATAAAATAAGATGAGTCGAAGTGATTAATAAAATCTTTTGTCTTAAAGAGAACAATTATCTCCAATTCAAAGATGATATTTACAAACAAATCTTTGGAATGCCGATGGGAAACCCTCTGTAAGATTTTATTAATCACTTCCACTCATCTTATATATTCCAAATTGGTCAATAAACCATTTTAAGCAAAATGATAAAAGCAGAGCATTTTTTTCTTTATCAGTGACATTTTTTGAATTAGAACAATTTAGCTTCTTGTATGCATTCAAATATTTTATGGCATCTATATCAAAATAACTGTACGCCGTTAATTGTTTCGTGTGCGCCGAAAATCCATCGTAATTGGAAAGCGTTCATTGAGGGTGGTATTCACTGAACGCTCATAACTTAAGAGCTAAAGGTAGAACTATAATAGTCGGAAGGTCACTGAAGCTAATGTCAAAAACCAACGAAAAGTAGCTTTCCGTACCGAAAAAAGGGGAACACACCCATAACGTAACTATCATCTTTCTCTTTTTGGCATTCCTATTTCACCAAATGTCAGTTTTACTTAAATGAGGTGCGCTCCGGAGCACACATATTAAGTCTGATCCTTTACTTTGGGTTGCTGTGATTTTTAGTCCAAACTTGTATGAAAAATTTTTTTTTATCGACTTTGGAGTAAACTGCGCAGAAATGCACAGAAAATCACAGAAATTCAAAGTAAAGGAACAGACCTATTGTAATTCCTTTTGTTTTCAGTGATTTTATTTATTGTTTAAATTTTTTTAAGTTCTTTTTGTAAGTCACGTGGTGAAGGTAGTTGCTTGTTTTTGTCAGTTTTGCTGTGAAAACTTGGAAAAATAGGATAGTAAAAGGTGTCTATTCCGAATAGAAAATTACAGAAAAGTACAGGATTGTGTGTTCCATGAGTAAAAACCTTGCCTCAAACTGTTCTTCATTCTGTCACTATAGGTCTGATTCTTTACTTTCAGTTTCTGTGATTTTTGGTCCAAACTTCTGTCAACATTTTTTTTATATGAGCTTGGAAGGAACTTTGGACTAAAATGCGCAGAAAATCCCAGAAATTCAAAGTAAAGGACCAGCCCTTATGTGTTCCATGATGTTTTTCAGAACAGTCAAGAACAATATTTCCTGCACCCACTTTTGTGGTGAGAAATGTCGAAGTACCAGTTGATTTGTTTGTTTGTGATAAAGTAAAGATAAGCGAAAATTTATCTCAGAAGTACTTTTGTGCTTAAATCTGACAGTTCTGACAGTTTTCACACATTTATACTGTTCTGGGGCCCATGAGTCTTGCGGAATCGCAAAAATCGATGTGTACACGAATTTCTCTGTACACAGAAAAAACTCGCTCTTGCGGGATTGGGCCGCTGATCTAGTTTTTCTTCATTAAACATAGCTAATAGTGCTTGCTTACACATGAAGAACGAAAGTGTTCAGATGTGAAGAAAATTATTCTGCAGATTTTGTTCTCCTCTTTGTGTTTTTCGTATTTTCATAATGAAAGACACGATTTGATTGGTTGGATTGGATAGGAGAAGCAACACAAAAGAGAACGTCAATTTTCTTCACCGAATATTTTCAAATATTTTAAAATATTTCAATACCCTTCCTCTTCTGCAAGCTACCCCACTCACCATCACAAATCGCAGAAAATGCTTTGATTTCTTCACGTGTGATCAGGGACATATAAACCAACGTTTGAGGTCCATCTCCCCTTCAAGCGAACGGGTCCTTTTTGATCCGAAAACGTATTAGACAATGTACGAACGAAATAATTAGTGAAACTAAAAAGTTAAGTAAGAACACTTCCCTATATAAAACAAACTAAAACATGCAATGATCTTTACCCCGAGACAAAACTTAGAAAATAAGTGGAAAGAAATTAAAGTCACTGTAGTCACAAAGAATTTATTAATGTGCATGCTACACTCACTTTTTAAGGATCCAAGAAGTACCGACAAAGTGCGGACAGCACATTTCCTTGAAGGGTAATTTTTCAAAACACTGTGATTTCACAGTTTGAGGGTACCTGGGGAAGAGAGAGTTGTTCTCATTTTTGAACTTCGAAAAAGAGCTATGAGTGGTTGGTGAATAGCACAAATATTATTTGAGTTAGGAGCCTCATACGTTTATGAGTGCTCGGTGAATACCGACCTGAATGTGACACAAACATTTTTGTGCGACAGGAGGTCCACACTGACGTATTTTTCTGTGTCTACACAAACATGCCCGCCGAACACGCTTAAAGTTTGAAACAACAGCATTAAGATTCTCTCTGTCAACGAATAATTCTTCTCCGCTTCCGGTAGAGCTGTGTCAATCGTGATTGATTCGGTCTTTGTGACCCGTTCTTCACAAAGAATGATTGATTGCAATCACAGCAGACCGAATCAATCGATCCCAATGTCAATCATTTAAGTTTTCAAAGAGCGAGATATGTTTCGTTCATTCCACTCATTCTCAATCAATCCATTTCCACACCAGAATACAGAACGAAACAAAAACACATACAATCTCAATCTCTATCTACGTGAATGAAAAAAATAACACACCACAGGAGACAGGAACATAAATTGATATACATATATCTGCATCTACCACCTAACGCTTATCTTAGATTTAATAAGATTTACCTCAAATCTTCTTTAAATCTCGAAGATTTACTATACAAATATATTTCGTAAATCTTAAAGATTAGAAATTAATCTTGTTAAATCTTCCTAGGACAAATACTTTTACAAATCAAACTAACCTATTCTTGTATGGCGCTGAAGGATTCATTCATGGCTGAATTCAGTTCTTCACAAATGAAAAATTCTATCTCACTTCCTCTTCATAAGAAAAAATGAAACACCATTTGCATTTTTAAAGATGCTGTCAAAGTCAATCTTTTTTAAATCTTTTTGTGCGGTGGAAACACCAAATAGATTTATTAAATCTGAACTGGGATAAACCTTTGGTGGAAACATAGCATAATAGTTGGGAAAACTTTGCCTTTTTCTTCACAATTTGATGTAACTAATATAACTTCTTTGATTTACACCTGATGTTGTCCACAGTTATGGACGAAACGTCATAAATGCAAAAAAAATGTTTTATTTTTTTTGACCTGAAGCCCACGAACAAACCAACAAATAAATTCTATCGAAAAGGTTACCTATTCTACATAGTGCCTACAATTGACACTTGAAGCATTTTTTTCCATGACACTCTGTTTTTCGCTATAAAAACACATTTTTATAAAGTTTCATTCATGAGGATACCATTTTTGTCACAGGTTTTATGGTAATAACCCCACCATAAACCCCAACCCTCAAAAAAAAAAAACCTTTAACCACAGAAATTACATTTATTTTCTTTTCACTTTTTTCACGGAGGCCACTTGGTTTTGGTGTCATTTGATTCAGCATTCAAAACTACCTTAAAAACATGTGTCATCTGCTAAGGTTGCACCCAAGTTAATTTTTCTGTTTCATACACCACAACTCCCCCCCCCCCCTCCCCTCTTCCCCTAAAAAAAAACACCCTTTCATGTGGCATAGTTGGGAATTGAACCCATACCTTCGACATTACAGTCCAACGCACTACCCATAATGCCACGAGGTACTAAGAAGACTTTATATGAAGTCATAGCTCTGCACATGGTGAAGAAAACGGATGCTTTCATAAGTCCATGGTTGCATGTAAACAAAACAACTGTGCATTTACACAAGACCCTGTAACTGCTCCTTAAGCCATGACGACGAGTTTATCTATGTGAGATTTTCTCCTCACCTATTTCATCCAGAAAACAATCCCCATAACAAAGTGAAAATTCAGGATTTTAACAACGTCAAAGCATTCAACTATTCAGCATAACACTACTCTGCGAACATATGGCCATCCAGATATGTACATAAAAGTATCAAGCTTCTCAACATCTGAGACCGAAAGACCAAAATTCTATTCAATCGAGTATCGATTGTAGTTTATCCACAGCAGGATTCTACTTTTATCTGCAGCAATCCTCCTACCGATATGTTTTTTTTGTAATTCATTTAAAATCCCACTGATGTACTATACGGATTGCTTTTGCAAAAAATAGACCTAGCAGATTAAAAAACCTCTACAAATCCGATAATCCAATACATAAACTGTTTTCACTTTTAACCAAACAATCTTTTTTTTAATTTTGTTATATCAATAATAGTTTTTCTTTTACAATTGTAGCAATGGACGATGAGCAACTTGTCCGCGATGTAGAATCCCGTATTCCATCACTTCCAATAGCCTATTGGAGTAAAAACAAAAACTTCTTACAACAGAAATCCACAACGTGTGCCAAGTACCCTTCAATATTTGAACTGGAATTCAACAATATTTATTGGCAGACCATGCGAACTTCGAACGGAACATTCCAACTTTTTGGTGCATACTATGACATTCGTAAGAGTTCACTCCTAGGGCCAACTGTTCGCATTTTAGGAATGATTGATCGTATTGAACCAAAAGTAAAAACATTTTGTCAATTTTGGTTTGACGGACAAAAAGAACCCTTCATCGTAAAGACATTCGAATACAAATACATTTGGTATAATAAATGGGGCAATTATAAACAGGGTATTTACCAGCCATATTTGATTGCTTGTCAGATTCCAAAACCTTTTCATGGAATTGTCCCATCATCAGTGTCTATGGTTGAGAGGGAATGTGACACTGCTACGAATAATTTACGAGTTATTTACAATCGGCCGCCAGATGATCATAAAAAAGGTTTTGCGGTTTGCGTCAAGGGTCTAGATTTTCTCTATGACGACCTCTCAGTCCGGATTATCGAATGGATTGAGATATTGAATATACTTGGAGCTGATAAAATATTTTTTTATAATTTACAAGTTCATCCGAATATTTCAAAAGTCCTCAGCCATTATGAGCAAGAGGGAAAAGTTCAAGTTATTCCACTGACATTGCCTGGAGGTCAACCAAATGTTCCTGGTTTCCAACATCTTTACCTGACGAAAAAAACTAATCACAAACGCCAAAACGAAGTAATACCCTATAACGACTGTTTATATAAGAATATCTATCGCTACGAATACATTGCGCTGTTGGACATCGACGAAGTGATTATGCCAAAAAATGGTGACATCTCATGGATGGAACTGATGCAACGTGTAATACCAAAAGCTAAGAAAATAAAGCCCGAGGGCTATGCAAGCTATAATTTTCGTAATGTGTATTTTCTTGATGATCATCAGCATGACCATGGCTGGCACAAGGATGTACCGAAGTATATGCATATGTTGCAGCATGTTCACCGAGCAAAAAACTACACCAAGCCAAATCAGTACGTCAAATGCTTTCACAATCCGGAAAAGGTGCTAACTCTGCACAATCACTTTCCGTTAGCCTGTTTGGGTGGCGTTTGCAAATCATATCCTGTTGATACAGAAGACGCCCAATTACAGCACTATCGGGCAGATTGTGTGAAGACTTTGCTGAAATCTTGTGAACAATATCGTGAAAACTCAGTCGAAGATAAAACCATTTGGAAGTACAAGGATGAGCTGGTACGACGTTCAGTGAAGACACTAGATACGCTGGGCTTTTTCAAAAAATTACCAAACTCCCTTATTCCTACACCGAATGGATCAACAGAACGGTGATTTTTGCTAAAATGATGACAATTGTTATTGAGGAAAATGCATGAAAAAACCTATGAACAGAACAAATGTGTGTGACTAAGAAAAGCTACCAACAATATTTTTATTATAAGAATCATCGTGATCGTCTGCATAAAGAAGGTTTCATCAAAGGTTCATCATCACTTTTATAAAACATATCTAAGAGTATAAGAGTTTCCCCTTTAAATTGCCTTCATAAAAGTCTATTTTACTACTGCCTACTTAATTTCGGTGCTACAAGTTTGTCTGCACTTTAGTTAAACAAAAATATATGACATTCAATTTTTAAAGAAAAATGGTAAGATAGAAAAATCAATCAGTGCCTTTAACAGTTACAAGATTAACGAAAAACATTAATATCCCGTATTTGGGCTAGAATTTTAAGTTGATTTCCTATACATACAAATATATATAAATATATCACCTCGTTACCGAAAGAAATGCTTGTTATTTCTCATAAAAAAGTGATATTCCGTTTACTGAATGTTAAACTTTTAAATATACATATACCAAAATCAATTAAAATATTTTTTTCTAAAACAAAATCTTAAAATAAGTGAGAGGTTAAAAGTAATGTTATAATAATGATAAAGGAATTGCTCATCATAATAGGTAATATGAATGACACTTGGGTAAACCTAACTTTTTGTATTGAATAGCTCATATTGATTTGATTTTTGTCCTTTTTATTTACTACCGCAGAATGTCGTTTATACGAAACAAAAGCTAATTTTACATGTGCGATTCTGAGAAATTACAAGTTCCTTCCAAATCATACATTATGTAATGTACCTACGTGTGCAAAAATCACAATTTCAAAATATTTATGTATCTCTTGTCGTTGAAAAATAATGTCTCTTTGGAAACTAAAATATATTTTTACCTTTTGAAAGCAATAATAAAAGGTTCAGTTAGCTTGAAAATGTAGACACGCCGGACAGAAGCACCAATTTTTCATAGATTCTAAGCTTTCAGTTTTTGATAGAAGAAATGCCTTTCGGACCCATATGATACATTTGAGAACTGTGTAGTTGTATTCCCTGATCCAAAATATGTATACTTAGACACCGAGTTTGTGGCCCTAAGGCCAGTTTTTAAATGCGATATGGAGGGCTCACAGCTGTATCGAACCAAGTCATATTTTTTTTATTTGCAACTCAAGCTTTTCATTTTTAAATAAGAGAATGATAATTATTATTTAATTTAGAGAATAAACTTTAGACTTGTCGTTTTTACGAGTAAAATATCCATTGATTAATGGCAGTTTATTTACTAATTCTCTTATAGTCTTCGAATTTTCTTTCTCTGAATTGGTTCGAATCAGCTGTGAACTCTCCATATGATCCTAGTTGCGGGGTTAAAACTGAGTTATCTCCATAGAAACGTGATTTTCTGCCAGCTGAAATCCTTAGTTTACTCCGATCTCTGAGTTAACTCACTCAATTTGGTGAGTTAACTCAGGGGTCAAACTGAAGGCTTTTTCCGTTGTGGTGCAATTTTTATAATGGCCCCATCTCTATTTCGATAGTGAAAGACGTAGAAGGTGATATCAATAGTGTCGCACATCGATTTCAATATATTTTGAACAACTGGAAGAAAGAGTTAATCCTCAACTGGAAAATTGTTTCTCAGTTAACTCAGGGTTAATTAATTTTCACGATAGCTAGCTATGATTTAACTCAGATTTAACCCTGCTCTGAAGAACTGGCCCTAAATGATCTAGAAGTCGAGATATTGCTCATTTAAAGTGCACTTGTTCAAACGTTGTTCAAATAGAGGGCATAGTTCCTATCAAAAACTAAAAGCTAAGCACATAAGAACCTAATTGAAAAAATTTGGAGCTTTTGTCCGGTGTGTCCACATAAACCCAAAATTCGGAGCTAACTGATTCCACTATATACAATTATGACGCCAAAAATTTTTATTCAAACTGTGACAAATCTTAATTCTCATTTATTTTTGTTGTGTTTTTGAACATACATAATCGCATAATGTAGGTACCCTATAGACTACCTAACTATTTTAAATTTTAAATATTTGATAAGCTTAAGTCAAAGACTGATGGCGTTGGAAAAACGATACAAACAAAAATATTAAATTATGTTATGTATACAAAACAAGTGATTTAAATGAACATACATATAAAATTAAAAATCTACTCTTAGAAACTGCTTTCATGTAAATACTGATGTATAATTAATTAAGAAACATTCATTTACATATTTATTTTGTAAAATTAATTAAAGAATATATTAACTATAAGTGTTTTATTTTTGGCGATTTTATAAATAATATTGACTGTTGTTATAGGTACTTATATTTTTTCTTTCTTATGAAATTAAGTCGTCAAAACTATCCACAAGTAAAATTTTTATATAGATAAACAAAAATTTTAGGTAGTTTAAATTAAACATAGCATACATACAAATTATTTGATGCTTATGACTAAATATTATATTCGTCTATTCCTATTTTGCCAATGATGATACATTATTTTAACTTTAAATAATTATTAATTTTTATATTATACATATATGTAAATTATTCGAATGTACTTATACTAGTGGCAAAAAAGTTAAATGTATAGAAAAAGAATAAATTATAAATTATTAAAATAAACGATAGCACTTACCAGTGTGTATATAGAAGTAACGATTTTTTAATCACCCTTTGTCGTCATAGACGTAGGAAGGGTGGGCAGTGTCCACCTTAAAAAATTAACTACCCACCTTAGAAAAATCGACAGTTAAACTTTTCAGGTTCTACACCCCACCCAAGAAGCAAGATTGAACAACTGTGACTGAACTTTCAGACACCAAAATTTAAATTTTGCCTACAGTTACAGTTGGTCGTCACATAAAAGCAATTTTTGCCCAGCCTAATTTTGTTTGTATTTACACATTGCATCACTGTCCAAGAGGCATCAACTTGGTTTATTACCGAGGCAAACACAAACCTAGTTGAACCGGTTTAAATTTTTCTCAAACCGAGTTAGCTTGAACCTTGAAGATGAGTAGTTTGTCAGGTTTAAAAAACGGAATCACCAAACTTAAGATATATGTAAATCGCCAAAAAATCGCAAAGCTTCAAAATTTTCCGCTCTATAAATAACCGAATTAAAAAATCTATTAAAATTAATTTAGGAATAAGAAAGAAACCGTTTTTCAGTTTTGGGGTACGTTCAGATTTAGTACTAGGTACGATGGCTCCATCTAGCAAAATATTAAATCATGCAACGAATGATAACTTTAAGTAAAAACTTGGAAAAAAAAATAAAGATTTTAATTCAAAAAATTAAAATCACCAAAAGCTAAATATATTTCCTGTTTTGTGTACGTCGCCAAATCGAATTTCTTGCCACCAAATGAAATTTCAAATCGTCTGTTTGGCGATAAATAGCTACATCTGACAAATTTGGAACATGAATCCAAACGTAATTCGATTTTAAAATTACATATAGCTTACGGTTCGGTTTCGGTATGTATCAACTCGTTTGTAATGGACTCAGGCTTAACGTATTATTTGCTTTGTAACAGACAAATCAAACCGAATAATTGGAATTTTATAAAAATCTGAACCGAGTTGCTTCTACCTATCGCCTGCGTCTTATGGGGAACAATATATGTAATGAATAAAAAAACCTCAACAAAATCAGAAATTTTTAGTTTTTTTTACTGTTCCGGAAAAAGATAATTTTGGGCAATTGGGTGACATTTGAGTCAAAATACACTTTTACTGTGCCAGTACTTATACTCTACAGACAGTACAGTCCGTACCTTTGAAACATTAAGGAATGATTTTAAAATTTGGTTTGAAAAAGAAAAATTTTCGCAAAAGTATGGGATTTCCTTGAAAACTATATGATGCTCAAAAAGGAATCGACAGGAAAACAAAATTTCTTTCCAGCAAAGGTTGTAGCAAAAGCAATACACTTGATTTTCCATCCCATCGAAACCGAAGATTGTTGGAGAGTAGTAAATCAGTAATTAATCAAGGTTTTTTTTTATTTCTTAATCGTCTAGAAATTAAATTCATATTTTTAAGTTTCTTTTCAAAATGCGATCACAGTTTGAGTGGAAAATTTTATTTTTCTTTGAGAAAACAAGCTTTTTTTAAAGAAAAATCAAATTGAATAATGTTTATACTCTGAATTTAAATTTGTTAAATGGTTGAGTAATTAGACAGTTTCTAAAAGTTCTTAATAGTTGGAAATATGCTTTGTTTAATTAAATAAAATGCAAAGTTCGACAATTATTTAAAAGATGTTTTAAAATGAATTCAATAGCACTGAGTGCCGAAGTCTAGATTATGAAAAACTATGTTCGAATTAAAAAACTATGAAATAAACCTTGATAATAAAAAAAAACAATTGCATTTTTTCAAATGTATATATATAAACTGCAACAGGCCACATTACCGCTTCCGGTTAGTTGCGCCAATTTTAAAAGAAGTTTATCGGCAATGCGGCAGATAAGAACTTGGTTGAAAACTAATTTTACCGTTTAGTAGCACTTCTAATGATATCTAGTTAATTTGCTTTACTGTTGACGTGGTGGTCGGCTTCATTCATTAGATATCTTTTAAACCAATTCGGGAATTAATTGAATGCTCAAGGGCAAATAAATGCATAGTTATTGAGGAATCACTTGCACCGAAAAATTATTAAATGATTAGGTTTGGCTTGGACTGGTTGCCCATCTTAGAAAAAATTCCTTCCTACGCCAATGTTTGTCGTTAATAATAGTATATGTTTTCACCAAAAGATAATGATGAGGATTTGAGGAGGAAGATTTATGTGGGCTTCCATGAAAAGATATAAAAGACGATAAAAGTAGAACTATAATAGGCGGAAGCTATCGGAAGCTTATGTCAAAACCGACCGAAGAGTAGCTTTCCGAAACGTCAGTTTCATAAGTCATCCATAATACACTTAAGTGGTGATATAAATTAATTTAAAGAAAATTTAAAGATTTTACTGCACATTCATCAAACAGAAGAAAAAAGTTGAAAACTATGCACCATTAGCAAATTTTTTTTTTTAGTTTGCTTCCACGATTTTGATTTTTGCATCGGACCACTTACAAAAGAGCGATCGCCGCCGCGCGCGCCGGTCGGTTAGCGCTCTTCACGTCCGACGCCAAAAGTTATCGAATACTAGACGAACAGTACCAAATCGCGATTCGTCGCCTTAGTGACACAAAGACGTATGTATAGGCATGTCAATATTTGCTACTTTTCAGGAGAGACGACTTTGTGATTTTTTTTTTACCATTTTTCATTTTCATGAGTTCCATGAATTCTTTTGTAAAGTTAACTTTTAAAATTTTCAGAATTAACACACTAGCTATAGAATGGATAAAATATTCTTAATTTTTTTTTGTGATTTTAAATAGGTAGGTATATTTTATTCAATAAAGTGAAAAGATATACTGTTACATTTATGTGCCTCTAACGATAATAATTACTGCGACTCTTTTTATTTTGTTACGTTTTTGAATAAGGGGCCAGTTATAGCGATCTGGAAAATCCGTCAGGAAAAGTTGAAACAGTATAAAATTCAATATTTTTTCCTGATGTTCGTTTATAGCGACCAGCAAAAATATGTCAGTTGGCACACATACACACATACAACCTACCGCAAAATTTTGCTGATTGAAAAGCATACGAAAAATTCTTTCGTCCACAATTCTGTCAGTGGAACAGCAAAAAATTGGAACTCAAATCATTGGAACAATTTGTTCCATTCTGTTTGATATGTCAAGCGGCTGGCACGAAAAATGAATTTAAATCAGGAAAATAGATAAATTAATTTTAAACAAAAAATAATTAATCAATTGAAAATGATTTTAGTACACAATATTCTTTGAGTTAATTGTCATTGATTAGTGTAGCATTGGTGTTTTAGATCGAATGAAAGCATCGTAAATAATTTATTCAAAAATTGTTCCTATTTCATTTTCCTGATCGCTATAACTGGCCCCTTAAATGGAAAACAAAATATTTAGAAATAACGGTAATACCTGCAGTTAAGAATTGCACATTTTTTTAAAGCTAAAAGTCTGTTTTATCAAACGACTGACGATACGTAGTCAAATTGGCATCAGCTTTGAAGCAATTTTTGTTGTAGATTCACGTGCTGCAGGCTATTCTTTTGTTTTTGAAACAAAAAAAACGAGGAACACACAAATTTACTTTAATAACAAATATGTACATAGAAGTAGTAAATGCAAATCATTGTTTGTTTTTATTAATTTGTGAAAAATTCTGATTTTTGCTTACCTCAACAACACAATTGAGGACCTTTTGTTGTTTCTTGAGAACTAAAAACCCATTTTTTTTACAGTTCTTGTGGTTGTCAAAAAAACCTGGATCAACCCTGGCTAAACTTCAAGGAACAAACCTATTAGTTTTCTTTTTCATTTTTTCAGAACAAATTTAACGGTTTCTGCAATATGATTTTTTCACCAATTAAATATTCTCAAGAATGGCCCCACAGATTAAAAATAAATAGAACAATTTTTTGTTTTTCTTTCGATTTTCTCCAAAACGGTAAGAGTGGTGTTAATAATTTTCTAATCAGAAGCTTACAAAAAGTTTGAGACTGGTTTTTAAGAAATATTAAAAATGTTGTTTTGGAAAATTCAATACATTATAATCTTCTAAAACTATTACTAAACTTGTTTTGTAACGATTTTTTAACATCCTTTAAAATATAAAAAAAAATATTTCATTCTTATGTAAAAATAACGATACCTACCTTCCATACAAAAGTAAAAAAACCATTGAGGAAAATCTCATTTTGATAACAAAAATTCTGTCTGCTAAAAAAAGTTTACGGTCCACTAATAAAGATAAAATAATTTTACGTGTTACAATTTTCAATTATACCTCCCATAGAAACTTGTTTTGAGTTTTTTTGTCACAATTGGCTGAACGGATTTAAATGAAATTATTTATGAAAAACTTCCAAAAAAATATTGCATTTCAAAAAAGTATTTTTTTGAATAATATTTTTTTTTTGACAATGCGGTATCTCAGAATTGTGTTGGTGTTTGCCCCCTCCTGGACAAAATCCTGCGGGCGCCTATGACCATACGTCCTGCTTTAAGTGGGATAGTCTCGTTCTGAGTTCTCTTCCACGCGGCCATAAATGTCCCGTTTTTCCTATGACATTTGTAAAAATGTGTGAAGGTCTCTTAAATTCTCAAAATGAAGCAAAAACACTATTTTGCATCCCTGTGTTAAATGGGAAGATGATGAAAAAAGTTTTGTATTTGTGTTGCAGGAAACTGACCAAACAATTTCGGAAAAAGGTTTGTTTGACGAAGTATGATAGGTATATACATACATATAGAGGATGATTGGTATAAGGTGCACCAAAAAGCTGGAGCGAGTAGGTTGGGTTAAGACAAGAAAAAAATCGTATAGGAGGGGGGGTCTACTTCCCCCCGTTTAGGCAGGAGGTGCAATTTTCTAAAAAATTGACTTAAGATAGAAAACAAAATATTTAAAAACAACGGTATACCATTTACAATACCATACTATACCTTTTTGGAAAGCCAAAAATCTCTTCTTTGATTTTCATTTTACATTAAGTTGTGTTAGTGAATAGTTTTTGAAAAATTTATTTTCAAACTCGAAATTTTGAAAAAAACTTTCAAATTATTTTTTTTTCAAAATTTTATGTAACTAAGTATAATTTTTATTTTCAAATTTTTTTAGTTTGTTCTATCTTTGCATAAATACCATCAAATTTATTAGCAAGTAATACAAAAAATAACTTTATTAACTAGTTATATTTTTAATATATGTTACATTTTAGCCTATTCTAATAAAAATTAATGATGTTATAAGAAATTTTCGATATGATCCCCACTATTAAGAATGCATAGGTTGTATCTTCTTCTTATGGCTGCAGATAAATTTAAGTCCGCCAAATTCTTCTGCAACTTGACTCCAACAGACTCCCCAAGCGTAAAAATAAAAATCCAAAGCAGTTAAATCTGGTGATCTTGGTGGCCATTCAGTGGGACCTCCCCTTCCTATCCATCCGTCGTTGAAATGATTATTCAGCAAGTTTCTCACAGCCAGGCTGAAGTGTGCTGGAGCTCCATCTTGTTGGTATATTAAATTGTATATTATAGCCAAAGGGACATCTTCTAGCAGATCTGGCAAAAGGGTTCTTAGGAATTGCAGATAGGATTCTCCATTTAAAACCGTATTCCAAAAACGTGGTCCAATTACCGTTCGTCCCACAATGCCAAGCCACACATTGCAGCTAAAGCGGTGCTGCGATTTTAACATGTAGTTTTTTGTGACTCCAGTAATGCAAGTTGTGGAAATTGGTAACTCCATCTCTGGTAAACTGCGCTTCATCTGTCCAAACCATCCTTTTAAAGTAGTTGTATTCTGTTTCTTCCCTCAGTAATAGCGTTCTACAGAATTCAGTCCTCAAAATTTTATCATTTGATGTCAACTCTTGCACTGGGGTAAAGTGATATGGGTGAAGGTCATCGGTATGAATCACTGCCCAAAACCCTGCTTTGGGGCAATTAAAGCATAGTTGCTATCCTTCTGGTGCTAAGGGTGGGATTACGTTGTAACCAAATCCAAAATCCGTTCATTAAAAATGTTGTTGGACATCTCCTATTGGGGAACCTTTCAGCGTACAATCTCGGTGCTTCCCGACTGGAACCATCTGCTAAACCGCAGCAATAGTGCATATCTGTCAATTCTTCCCGAGAGTAACTTGCATTCGTTTTGTATTGACGATTTGATACGCAATGTAGAAATAAGTTTCAAACAGAATGTCCATCCATATTTATTTGTGGTTAGTTAAAACATATTTGTTTATTATTTGGTATAGGTAATCCCTTTTTTTTGGGTACCAGATAGTCGTGCAGGTCAACTTTGTTAAATTGAACACATGCCTCAATAAAAAAGGTGAAATCTAATTAATTCAGTTTTGTTTGTGCTCAAAACTATGTAGATGGTGTGCAATAAAAAATAAAAAAGGGGCAATCCGCTAATTAAATAATTGACCTGAGCAGATCAAACTTGGGAAAACAAATAAAAGTATCCTGCCTAAACGGGGGGAAATAATACCCCCCCCCCCCCTCCCATACGATTTTTTTCTTGTCTTAACCCAACCAACTCGCTCTAGCTTTTTGATGCACCTTATACCAATCACCCTGTATAATAATATGAATATTGGCAACATAAATTACTATAGTGAAAGGAAATAGCAAAATAATTGTGTTGATTTGAGGTGGGTGGACATTTTTCATAATTTTTCAACCAATGGAGTTCCCTTTAAAAATGTTTTAAAATTTATGAATATATTTTGTGTATTCCTGCCACTAATACGGTCACAGAAAGAATTTTTAGTTAATACTTACAGTCTCGACTGCTGAAAAAACTCAACTGTCTGCCGAAACAGTTAAGGTAATAGCAATACCTACTACTTTTAAAAATGCATATCAAAATAAATGAAAAAATTAAATTTTTTTTGTTCGTGGGTAGGTGCAAAACTTGCATCAGGCTCTATGAGGACCGAAAAACGCGTGCTCATAGAACTGTGAGATTCTTACTACACTAAAACCACCT
The DNA here is from genome assembly GCA_963921185.1 of Dasysyrphus tricinctus. NCBI lineage: Eukaryota > Metazoa > Arthropoda > Insecta > Diptera > Syrphidae > Dasysyrphus > Dasysyrphus tricinctus. Next base: position 36,570,694 of record OY992533.1, read on the forward strand.
CCACTTCCCGATTGCAACTAAGTTGAAACTTATCTAGCAATTTATTTTTAACGAAGTTAAGTTACGTGTTGCAGGTAACTTTCCGGTGAAAGTTCCTTCTTATTCCGCGATTTTAAAGCGGTTTTCCGTTCACCGCACCAAGTCGGAAGGTTTTGTTCTTTGCAGACGGCGTACGTAATTCGACTCGTCAAGAATATGTCAATAATCGTTGGATTAGCGTGATCTAATAGCCGAGTTCTATGTTTTCGCGCGAAACTCTTTATTTCGTCTCGAACCGTTGGAATCCCGAGATCCCTGTGAAGATCTTCGTTTCTTATATACCATGGTGCATTTACAAATGACCTAAGCAATTTATTTTCAAACGTTTGTAAGTTATTTAAATTTTTATCGCAGGTACAACCCCAGAGTTGTATACCGTAAGTCCAGACAGGTTTAAGTACCTGCCTGTATAAAATCAACTTATTATCAATACTAAGCTTAGAATATTTACCGAGTAACCAGTTCATATCTCTTAATTTACTTTTTAGTTCTTCGCATTTCTTTTTTACGTGCGGCTTCTATTTTAATTTCGCGTCTAGAGTCATTCCCAAATATTTTGCCTCATTCGCAAATGGAACACGACCGGTATTTAGAAAGACGGGCAATCTATTTATTTTTTTATACGTAAAGTCCACGTGGACTGACTTTTGTTCATTGAGCGCTATTCGCCATGTTTTTGTCCACTCATTAACATTATTAAGAGCATTTTGTAATTTAATCGTAGCTTCGTTAATCGTTTTGCCTACTGCTAGTATTGCAGTATCATCAGCAAACGTTGCTACGATAGTGTCTTCTGTTTGAGGCATATCACGTGTAAATAGAAGGTACAGAACTGGACCTAAAACACTACCTTGTGGTACCCCAGCCACTATTTCTTTGAAATTAGAATATTCATTTCCGTGTCTTACACGAAAAGGTCTGTGTTCTAGATATTCGTTAAGAATTTTATAAAGTCCTACAGGCAGAACTTGTCGTAATTTGAATTTGAGGCCTTCGTGCCACACCTTGTCAAACGCTTGCGACATATCCAAAAAGACCGTCGAACAAATTTTCTTTTCTTCAAGAGCTCTCTCAATTACGTCAGTTATTCTATGCACTTGATCAATTGTTGAATGCTTGCTTCTAAATCCGAACTGATGTTCAGGTATTAATCGTTTCTCTTCTATTATAGGCTGCAGGCGCAGGAGTAGTACTCTTTCAAAAACTTTCGATATTATTGGAAGAAGTGAAATCGGTCTGCAAGAATTCTTTTCATGAGATGGTTTGCCAGGTTTCAAAACCATTATGACTTCCGCAACTTTCCATTAGCCCTCTTAAAGTACTTGATAGTGCTAGGACGCCATATGGCCCTAGGCTCAATGATAGGAAAATCCCTATGCACAACTCCGCGTGGTAGAGGGCGGGTAACGCTAACGTGCAGGGGGACCGAATGGATGCCGGGATAAGCAGACAACCCAGCTTTGCTGGTCAGGGCACAAACTTGTCCTTGGGATGGTTAAAAGCCCCCTTAAGGCGGATGAACTGCAGGCAGCGGTCAACGGCATGATATTCTGGTGGCGGAGGAGCTTTTTCTTCGTAAAAGGCCAACGGCAGCAGCAGGTAGCGTCTGTAACCCATATTGGGCGGCTACAAAAGGCGTCTGTTTTCCCATAGTGGGCGGCCTCGAGCAGTTATGTGTTTGACCATACAAAAGGCGGGTGTGCCTGTCAAATCTGAGCTTATGTATGTTATTAATCATATCTCGGAAAACACCATGGTGGAAGGATATATGCAAATACATGAATTATGACAACAAATGGAAATGAGTCCCCAAGAGGTAATCTTTTTATGGAAAATCCTTCTGCAGCTTCGGTTGCAGTAAACCACACATCGGATTTGGGGGTGCGGCATCTTTCATGTACGAGCGTCAATCAAGACGCCATAATAATAAATGAATCGTTGACAAATAGAAGAAATCTTTCAAGAAGCGCAAATGTTACTTTTGGTGGCTACCGCATACGTACGAAAATCGGAGCATGGAACGTTCGATCCTTGTACAGCGATGGTAGCAAGTTGAGCGTGAAATGCTTCGCCTAAAGATCAGTATCCTGGGCATAAGCGAAACTAAGTGGAGAGGTAGAGCTGAATACAGATCAGACACCGGACAGACAAGAATGCTGTATTCCGGGGAAGATGAAAGAGAGGGCGGCCAAAGACTGCATGGTGTCGGAATTATGTTGAACGAAGAAGCGAGGCGTAGTTTGATCTCCTGGGCGCCCATTTCTGCGAGATTAATGACTGCAAGGTTTCGTTCAAAAATTCGTAACGTCACAATGAAGCGACCGAGGAAGACAAAACCGCGTTCTACACTCATCTTAACTCGGTTTACAGTAGTGTTCCGAGAGCCGACATCATAGTCGTTATGGGAGACCTCAATGCCCAAGTCGGTTCAGACAATTACGGACTGGAACGCGTGATGGGAAGAAATGGCTTGGGGTCACGGAATGAAAATGGTGACTTGCTTGTCGGCTTTTGTAACGCGAATCGTCTTGTTATAGGTGGGACTGTATTTAAGCATAAGACGTGCAACAAAATTACCTGGGTGCATCCGGATGGTCAAACCGAAAACCAAATTGATCATATCATGATTCAGCAGCGATGGAGGAAGTCTATGTGTGATGTCCGGAGTATAAGAAATGCCGATGTGGGAAGCGACCACCATTTGGTTCTGATGAGTCTCAAACTACGAACCGCTGCCGTACAAAGACCAGCGCAGGATGCAGCAAGGAGCTCAAAATTCATTACTAATGCTTTAAATGACCCCAACATATGTCGAAACTATGTCACCACCCTTAACGACAGAGCCTCGTCATTAAACGGAATCCAGAATTCAACAATTGATGCGATGTGGGGTGAAATAAAAAGTGTTTTTTATGGAGGCTGGATCCGAAACTGTACCCAAGCGAACGAGACGTAGAGACTCTTGGATATCCCAAGACACCTGGGATAAGATCGAACTTCGCAAATCGTTGAAAATCCAAATAAATGCCGAAGCAGATGTTCAACGAAAGGCTGACTTGCGAAGAGAGTATTGCATTGCACATAAGATGGTCTATCGTTGTGTGAGACGTGACAAGAGGGTGAGGTTAGATGGACTTGCAGATAATGCGGAAATCACTGCCAGAAGAGGAGATATCCGGGAATTGTACCAAATAGCCAAAGACGCTATCGGGAAAAAAAGCAACACGAATCATCCTGTAATGGATGTGGATGGCACACTTTTGGTATCAATTGAGGACCAGCTTCGTAGATGGAAGGACCATTTTTGTGCCCTGCTAAATGAGGATTCAGTTGAGCAGAGTGCTGAAGTGCCCCAACTAAACGAAATGCGCAGGTCCTATAGGATTTCCGTCAGAATCGGAAATCCTTACATCAATAAATCTCCTCAAAAACAACAAGGCAGCTGGACTGGACGGAATTCCAGCTGAATTCCTGAAAGCCGATCCCGTAACAGCGGCTAGTATTTTACATCCGTTGATACAAAGCATTTGGGAAAACGAAAACTATCCCAGGGATTGGAAGGATGGTGTGATTGTTAAGTTGCCAAAGAAAGGTGACTTAAAGAATTGCTACAATTGGCGTGGTATCACCGTTTTGTCCGTTTTCCCAAAACTAATGGCAACCATCATTCTCGAGCGAATAAAGGATAGAATCGAGTCTACACTCAAGAGGCATCAAGCTGGCTTCCGCAGTGGTCGATCGTGTGTCGACCATATCAACACCCTGCGTATCGTCCTCGAGCAGTCGATGGAATTTCAATCACCGCTTTACCTCATGTTCGTGGATTTTGAGAAAGCCTTTAATCGAGTCAACCGTGAATGTATATGGAGTTCGTTGCTTGGTAGAGGAATTTCACCAAAAATAGTTGCCATTATAAAAGAGTCCTACAACAACGCAAGGTGTTTTGTTTTGCACAATGGGCAGCTATCCGACTCCTTCGTAGTGCAACAGGGTGTGAGACAAGGGGATGTTCTATCGCCAATTCTCTTCCTGCTGGCGATGGACGACGTATTGACGGCCAGTGTTGGTACAGCTGAGCGACAGGGCATTCAATGGAGACCGTTCGAAAGGCTCAGTCATTTAGACTATGCCGATGACATATGTCTACTGGCAAATAACATCAGAGGGCTGAACGGGATGTGCCAAACACTGCAAGTGAAGGGAGAGTCGAGTTGTCTAAGAATAAACAACAAAAATAATGCTCACAGGCCGCTCCACACAGCAGCGTATTATTCTACAGGAGACGCCAGTTGAAGTAGTGGAACAGTTCAACTACCTTGGCAGTATTGTCTCTGCAAACGGTGGTACGGATCTGGACGTTAAAAGTAGAATAAATAAAGCTCGTGCTGCCTTCGGTACTCTGTCCCCAATCTGGAAATCAAGTAAAATCTCCTTACGCACTAAGTTGAGATTCTTCGAATCCAATGTGAAATCCGTGCTGTTATATGCTTGTGAAACCTGGAAAGTCACGTCTATCATTTCGAAGAAATTACAGGCTTTTGTGAATCGCTGTCTTCGCCACATCCTAAAGATTCGCTGGCCACAAATAATATCAAATGAGGAATTGTGGCGCAGGACAAGTCAAGAGCGGCTGGACGTCGACATAAGAAAGCGTAAATGGCGTTGGATTGGTCACACTTTGAGGAAACCAAACGATGAAATTGCAAAGCAGTCCTTTGAATGGAATCCTCAGGGTGTACGGCAGGTTGGAAGACCAAGAATAACATGGAAATCAACTGTCTTAGCGGAAGCAGAATCCCAGAGAAAGACGTGGCCGCAGCTAAAGTACCTTGCAGCAGACCGTGAAGGATGGAGACGTTTTGTTGACGCCCTATGCCCCAGCCGGGGTTACAGGACACGATGATGATGAACTTTCCATTGGCTTGGAACATATTCTAGCCTTAGAGCGGCATTTATTATATAAAGGAGATTAATTAATCCTTTATGAGGAAACATTTTTAATATTTCCGCTGTTATTAAGTCATACCCCGGAGCATTATTAGCCTTTAGCCTCTTTATTTCTCTATTCAATTCAGCGAGCGTAGCATTTCTGGTTCTATAGTTCTCACTTGAGCTAAAACTCATATTAATATTTCCATTGAGTGCTTGCCCATCAGAAGGTTTAAATGTTTCTTCCAGGTAATCGAATACCGCCGCTTTCTCTTTGTCACTTTTAGCCCATTCGTGTTGGCTTTTCTTAATCGGGGGTACTGGAAGCTTTGGTTTTTTCGTTGTTTTTATAGCTTTTGTAATGAAACGCTTAAGTTGCTTAATTCATTAACTTTAATTATTATAATTTTTCTTAAATGAGTATACTAAACTAATGACTTATAAAAAAAATAAATTACATCCACTGCAGCTGCCGATCGACCAGAGAGCCACGAAGGTTAGCCAAAAAAGAAATTTCCCAAACGGATGTCCATGGCAGGTTATGTCGGGTGTCAGAAAGATGACATTTGACAGGCAGTCAGCTGTGGTTCGCGTTCAGGTGTGCGGTTATTGTAGTGCGTTCTATTGTTTATTTGGATGTCGCTACAGGGGTCCCCCCATTGCTGGAGCAAAAACGCATAGGTGGCTTGCTAAGTCTCCCGGCTCTCGTTCTCACACTTGCCTTCGATGATGGTACCTCTTGAGATGACGATGGGTCTTCAGTGGACTGGTATGATTTGTCTTCACAGGCGGATGTTTTATAGGCTGGCTTTAATCTGTGGATTGAAATATAAACTTCTTTGTTTGGCAAAGCTACCTTGAATGAATGTAATTGTCGCTCGAGTACTGCGTATGGTCCAGAGTAGGCGGGTTGCAATGGGCGTTGCACATGGTCGTTTCGAATGTATACATGCGATGCCGTTTTCAATTCTCTCGGGATAAACACTGGTCTCGACATACGGCTGGAGAACGTTGGTGCAAGCTTTTGAAGAGTCTCTCTCAAATCTTGAATGAAGCTGACTGGATCTCTGGGAGTTGAATCTTCTTCGAAGAAGTCTCCTGGTAGACGTAGCTCGGTGCCGAACATAAGCTGAGCAGGAGTGGTTCCAGACTCATTAACCATTGAACGTAACCCGAGGAGCACGACTGGAAGTGAAGTCACCCAATTGTCAGAGCTGTGTGCAGTAAGCGCGGCTTTCAGTGAGCGGTGCGGCCGCTCCACCACCCCGTTGGCTTGAGGATGATAGGCCGTTCCTGTGAATGCGTTTGCAGCCGAGAATTTGAGAAAAGCGATTAAACAAGGAAGATTCAAGTTGGCGGCCTTGATCTGTTGTCAATCGCTGAGGGCAACCGTATCGAGCTACCCAGTTGAAGAGAAATGCATCAGCCACATAAGCGGCTGTGATGTCAGCAATTGGAATGGCTTCTGGCCAGCGTGTCGCTCGATCGATGCACGTGAGTAGATAGCTGAAGCCATTGCAGGTTGGTAAAGGGCTGACGATATCGATGTGCACGTGCTCCAGTCTGTTAGCCGCACCGAATGTTCCCATTGGCGGGCTTGTATGCCTGTGCACTTTGCTACTCCGGCACTCATGACAACTCCGTGCCCACTCTCCGATGTCTGCGTTCATTGATGGCCAGAAAAAGCGAAGTGCGATTGTTTTACGAGACGCTCTTACTCCGGGGTGACTTAGATTATGAACGCTCTCAAAAGCTGCTCGCCTGAATGGTTTTGGTATATACGGTCTGGCTCTTCCTGAAATTGTTTCACAGACTACTTCTGTTTCGCTACCAGGAAGGATAAAGTTAGCAAAAATAAGTTTTTGACTTACCGATTTTAACTTTTCCAGCTCCGTGTCTGTTTTTTGCATTTTGGCGATCGAGTTATAGTCTATATAAAGAGGACTGTCAATTGCTGCGATCCGGGAAAGAGCATCTGCTGCTGCGTTCTCTGCTCCGCTAACATGACGTATATCGGTGGAGAATTGGGAGATATATTCCAAATAACGTTGTCGCTGGGGTGTTTCCGATGCCGAAGGTGGATTGCAAATGGCGAAAGTCACGGTTTGTGATCGGTGAATATAGCACAAGACCGCCCCTCGATGTAACGGCGAATGTGTTTAATTGCCAGCTTGATTGCTATTAATTCACGATCGAAAGTGCTGTACTTCGTTTGCCTCGCTGACAAAGCCTTGGAAAAGAAACCAAGAGGTGTAGACTTCCCACCGACGACTTGAAGAAGTACTGCCCCGACTGCTGTGTTGGACGCGTCGGTCATGAGGCGTAATTCGGAGTCTGGGAGGGGATGTGCCAACGTGGCGACTTCGGCAAGCGACTGACGACAGCGAAGAAAAGCTGCTTCGGTGGAAGGTGACCAGACCAGTGGGGTTTGGTCGTTTTTCTTCGCCCCGTGCAGCATTTTACAGAGCGGGGCTTGGTGCGATGCCGCATGTAATAGGCTAAGCCTAAAAAAATTGAGAGCACCGAGAAAACGACGAAGTTCCGTCCCTGTTGTTGGCTTCGGGAATTCTGCCATCGACTTCACTGCATCTTCAGGTGGTCTAATGCCTTCCGAGTCTACTTGATATCCGAGGAATATGATCGATGACTTACCGAATTCGCATTTGTCTCTATTTAGGCTAATGCCGTTGTTGCTGAGTCGCTTGAAAATTTCCTCCAAGTGTTTCATATGTTCTTCTTGTGAGGTTTATGCAATTAGCATGTCATCTATGTAAGTGAAGACAAAGTCCAGGTCACCGAATATGGAGTCGACGAAGCGTTGTTGAGTTTGGGCGGCATTGCGAAGTCCGAAAGTCATTCGCACAAATTCGTAAAGTCCGAAAGGAGTCTTTATTGCCGTTTTTGGGATATCCTCGGGTGCCATAGGTATCTGGTGGTACGCTCGAGCCAAATCTAGGCGAGAAAAAATTGATTTATTTGGCAGCATCAGCTGGGAATCCGTGAGACGTGGCAGAGGGTACCTATCGGGAAGCGTAACCGCATTTAGGCGCCTGTAGTCACCGCAGGGCCAAATTGTACCGTCTTTCTTTGGAACAATGTGTAAGGGGCTGGCCCAGGAACTACGTGAATGTCGACAAATACCCTCTCTCACCATACGTTGAAACTCTTCTTTTGCCTGCATGTAATATTTGGGTGGAATCGGTCTTGTATTGCAGAAAACGGGTGGGCCAACTGTTTCTAGATGATGGCGAACAGAATGTTGTGGATTTTTGAGTGCACTAACTGGAAGAGTGATGGTAGGGAAGCGCTGAAGCAAATTCGTGAAGGCATCATCGTGGTTGATTGCGTTTAATGAGCCTTCATCCGATGACGTAAGAAGATGAGAGGTGCTGAAATTGGAACCTTGTTCGACGAGTCTACGGCCATGAATATCCACGAGTAGATGGAAGAAACTCAGGAAGTCTGCACCCAAAATTGAGTGTGGAATTGCAGCACGTATAAAACTCCAACGATAGATGTCTTTATTTGGGTTCCATTAACAGCTCGCAGCATGGTAGGATCAGGCTGCAATCTTGTAGCGCTTTTGACACATAACGTTGATATGGAGGCTCCGCTGTCTACAAGGAAACGGTGGCCAGAAATTTTGTCGTGTAAAAAGAGGCGTTTTGACTTACCAGCAACTGAAGAAGCCTCACCTAAAGTTGCTGGTGGGCGTTTCCCTGCTTGAAGATACATGGTGGATTGCACTTTTTGGCTTTCGCGCCGTACCGGCGGTGAAACCAACAATGACCCGGTGTGGCGTGACGTTGCCTATCTTCTGACTTCTGATGACCATTGGCAGCTGTCTGGTAATTGGCCTTGGATTGCTCTTTGAGTTGCCTTTCTATCGTGTTTAACCTCTGCAAGATGGTTTTCATACTGTCGCTGTCTGAATATGGAGTTGACACAGTTGGTGGTAATGCTGCAATTGACTTATGCTACATTTCCACCTAACGCTAATCTGAGATTAAATAAGATTTACCGCAAATCTCCTTTAAATCTTGAAGATTTACCATACAAATTTATTTCGTTAATCTAGAAGATTAGAAATTAATCTTGTTAAATCTTCCTAGGACAAATACTTTTACAAATCGAACTAACCTATTCCTGTATGGAGCTGAAGGATTCATTTATGGCTGAATTCAGTTCTTCACAGAGGAAACATTCTATCTCACCTCCTCTTTATGAGAAAAAATTAAACACCATATTCATTTTAAAAGGGGATGTCAAAGTAAATCTTTTTTAAATCTTTTTGTGCTGTGGAAACACCAAATAGATTTATTAAATCTGAGCTGAGATAATCCTTTGGTGGAAACATAGCATTAGGTGAAGATGAATGGCTCATGATTTTGTCAGCCACTTCCGCAAGCGAATTGAAGTCACCAGTAACAGATGAAAGTATCGCCCTCACATGTGAAGGTAAACGTGACAACCACATGACTTTGATAACTGCGTCTGGGATGCCTGAAGTGCCTGAGAGATTGCGAATGCGCCGGAGAAGTTGAGAGGGCTGTGAGTCGCCAAGGTCTAGACCTTCGATGAGGCGTTGCATTCGTTGTTCCTCATTTTCTTCATACACCTTGATGAGTCTTTCTTTAACCTTAGTGTACTTGTTGGCAGCTGGCGGAGTGAGAAGTATGTCTGAAATTTGCTCGAGATCCCTTCGATCGAGATTAGCGACAACGTACTGGAATTTTGTGTCATCATTTGGCTTTGAGGCTGAAAGTATTGCTTCCAGCTGAGCAAACCAGAGAGATGGCCTCTCGCGCCAAAATTGGGGCAATCGTGCAGCAACGGAAAGTCCAGAGATGTTCATTGGAGTCGGGTCTGTATTTTTGACATCGCCAACACCTGTGTCGTTACCCTCCATGCTTTATTCATGCAACTTTGTTACGCGAATGAAGCATCTTCTTGAAAACAAAATTCTGGAACTAATGTGAAAGTAAATCGATGACCGAACTTATTTGTCACACGATTCCAATGACAACGAATAAAAATTTCGGTGGATGTTAAAGATTTTTCGAGATTATGTTGGCGATGTGAAGAATGGCACACAGTGGATGTATATGAGATTGAGGTATATATTTGTTTTATGCAAAATTAATTTCAAACGCGGGGTCACCAATGTAATGAAACGCTTAAGTTGCTTAATTCATTAACTTTAATTATTATAATTTTTCTTAAATGAGTATACTAAACTAATGACTTATAAAAAAAATAAATTACATCCACTGCAGCTGCCGATCGACCAGAGAGCCACGAAGGTTAGCCAAAAAAGAAATTTCCCAAACGGATGTCCATGGCAGGTTATGTCGGGTGTCAGAAAGATGACATTATTTGACAGGCAGTCAGCTGTGGTTCGCGTTCAGGTGTGCGGTTATTGTAGTGCGTTCAATTGTTTATTTGGATGTCGCTACACTTTCTAAAGTGAATAGTTGGATTCTTTCCCAGCTGACAAGCTTTCAAGGTAATTTTCAACTTCACGGTTTTTGAAATCTGATATCGCTGTTTTTAGCATATTACACAAGCGATTTAAATGAGCTTTGTGTTGAGGAGCACGGGTTCGCTGCCATTTCTTACGTGCTTTTCGTTTATCTTTTATTAAGGGCCAGTTTCAAATGTTCCGGTTAAAGTTTCGGATAGATATCCGACACATAACCCTATCCAGCAGATAAAAGTTGCTGTTATTTATTTTCTGTTTCATCGTCAAAGTCTCGGATAAACTAACCGGTGGATAAATTTACCAGACACTTACAGTTTGAGAACAACATAAAACATCAAAAACATACTGAAAATTCTGAAAATTAATTTTTTTGCTGTCAAAACAAAACAAAATTGTCGTTTTGATTTAAATTGTCATTGATTTTAAAGATTTGAATTCAGCTCGAATCGCGACGGATGGATTTAAATCGAAATTCACAATATTTCCACAGATACGCGTAGCAGTTACCCATTCTCAACGTTGGAACCAGGATTTCGGCCTGCATTCAAGAAGAAAAATTACCCCTATTCGAAAATGAAGAAGAAAAGAAGAGACCACAAGAGGTGTTACTATGGACAAACATCCTTTCAACAATGCATTGCGGTTTAAAATATTTGAATATGGTTAAGATGTACATATGTATGTTTGTGTATAAAAAGCTGTAATAAATTAGAATATTCTTCAATAAAAATATAATGCATATAAACATCTCATGTGTCCGTCTATTCATTGGTTTAAAAAAAAAAACTACGGGTTAGACGCAACTAGAAGTGGCCTTATTTGGTTGAGTGGCTTGCTTTTTTATGTAGGATATTTACACAAATTCGTCTTTAAAAATTAACATAAATCCAGGACACTTCTTTTGACCGCATTCCGTGCTCTTCATCGAAGAAATGGTCTGAAACTATATTTTTTCAAATGCTTCAAACTAATATATTTTTTATCTTCTGGATAAAAGCTTTAACAGCCACATGAACCGGCGGTTAAGCTGTCCGAAACTTTATTTGTCGGATATCACTATCCGAGACATTTGAAACCAAAAGTTGAAGTTTATCTTGCGGATAAGTTCCGGATAGGCTATCCGAGACTTTAACCGGAACATTTGAAACTGGCCCTAAGTCTTTTATTCCCTGCGGATATTTTATATCTTTATAGCGCGGCGTAACCCTTTGATAAGGTGTGTTATTCCACGATGCCTTTTGTATTATATCAACAAAGGTATCTACTGCTGAGATGAAAATCTGAAAGAATTTCACTCTGCATCCAAATGCATATAAAAACTAATTTTAAATTTGTAATTAAATCATATATAGGAAAACTATTTAAAACATGTACATATCTTTAAGCCCTCCTACTCAGATTCTGGTTGTACAATTGTACATCCACTCCTAAAATTTGGTGTGGGCTCTTGTACTATTATTTTGTTTTTCATTTAAAACTGTATGTACCTACTGAAATGAATCTTTCTAGCAATATGGATGCGGCATTGGCAAAACTTTTGTCTCAGGTCAAATAATAAAATACTGATTTATGTATTTTTCCGTAGAATTCAATGGTGGATTAGTTTTTGCATTTTCCAAAAATTTGAAACAATTTATCAACAATTATTAAAAAATTGACTTGATGCAAAATGATTTTTTGCTTTTTTCGCATTTTTGTACGTGGTTACTATATGTTATCATTTTTTTATGTAAAAGTTAATCTAAAAACAAAACTAATGATTCTTGAATGAGCTTTGTACGAAGATTTTCTGAAGTCTCATTTCATTTGAAAAAATGTATTTTTTTGCAAAAAAAAATTGAATATCCCAAAAACTTTGGTTTTACTTGAAAAACTTGTGGTTTTTAAGAAAATAACAAGATATATTTTCACAAAGTTTCATTTAAATTGAAGTATTTTTCGGGAAATGAAAAATAAAAAACAAACAAAAAATACGGTTTTTCACCATTATCTCGGAAGCTTTGAGGTTATGTTAAAAAATTATTTCTATAAAAGTTTAAAATTTTAGCGTGATCTTAAACACTTTTCACTTAAGTCTGAAAACGCAATAATACAATTTTTCCCTCTTTTTCACACCCCAAATCCCGCCTCAAACTCCGCTACTGGGAAATAGATTTTTTTACATTCCTTATAACCCCCTTCACAATTTTCAATCGTTAAACTGCTTTTAACAATTTTTCTTTTTTTCGAGTAAAAATATGTTAATAAGCCTGCACTATATGTCATTTGTCATTTATGTTGCGTACTATTTTAATGTTTACTAAAAAAAATCATAATTTCTACTCCCGGCGAAGTTTTGAAAATGTTTCCCTCCAAATAAATCTGGTCGCTTTATTTTATACACTCTTGATAGAATCAAACACTGGATAAGTTTTTTTCGGGATAAATAAATACATTTTTTTTAATGAAACTTATTTCTAAATTATAACAATTTTCGTAATACAAATAAGAAAAATAATCCAGTAGTTATTGTAAAACTAGTCATAGGTGTTGACCCTGCACTTCGACTAGCCAATACCATACGTTGCGGACTCGGGTCGCATTGCGTTTCATTCTTCACATATTTAAACACGGATTCGATAATGTTTGAAGGAGTTATATCATTACACTTCCCCAAATGAAATAAAACACATTTTTCAAAGTCCTGTACATCTTGGCATTCCTTCTTGCCTATTGCAATCTGTGGTAGATTATTAATATCTGGTATTCCATTCTTTGGGATGTAGTCAGCGAATGAAGCATTCATACATTTGTTGATATTTTCCTTATTCTCTTCCAGACACTCTGGGCCCTGTTCAGCGAAAAATAAAGCAATTTGATCACCTCCCTTATTACACACAAATCCGAGTAATTTTGAAGCAACTCGGACCATGACAGAATACCGTGCTCTTTCTTCGTTATTGAGACATGGATTTATTTTTGTCATCAAGTTGTTGAAACAAAGTTTTACTTGGTATTCTTTCTTGCAGTACTTCTGAAATATTGTATCTAGTTCCCCGATGGGCTTTGCTATTTCTATTTCTGCTTGAATTGCTGTCAAATCACCTAGACCAGAAATACATTTCATGAACTGGAGGGCGCCTGTATGTGCCTGAAAGAATACAGTTTCATTGTCTCCCGATACTTTTCGACATCTCTCCTTTAAAATCTTTTTTGCATCGTCGGCTGTGAAATTCATTCCAACAAATTCAGCTGGGAGAAATTGAGCCTTCAGTATATCCAGAGAGTTCTGCTGCGTTGCATTGGATTGTCCAATCAAGATCCAAGCGAATGCTAGCGTCAAAAGTATAACCAACTTATGCATTCTGTTGCGAATAACTATCACATTAAAAGAGTAACCGAAGTACTGAAAATATTCTATCAATCTAAGAAATTAAATTGAGGTAAAACTTTGTTCAAAGCGGACATTGGACCGAGTTAACTAATCTTATCTGTTTCGATTACAAAAATTGTTCTTTAATCAGAGACGTAAGGTCATAACTCAGTTAAAGAAATTTATTTCGTTTCTGCCCAAAGCCATACACAAAAATCAAACAGACCTTAAATTGTTGGACAGTTAGAAAAATATAATTTTATTAACCTTATTCTTAAGTACGTGTACCTTACATTCATATATCAGAAATACAATGGTAAATGTACATAATATGTATGTATATTGAATGTTGAATAAAATTAAATTAGATAAAGAGGTAACTTTTACGAACAAGCCAATAAATACCCTTCTTGTTACAAATTATTGGTTGTGTTCATTATAAAATGTATAAGAAATCATATGCAGATATACCTAGATAAGATTGCTTCAACTTAAAACTATTACATATTCCCATATATGAACATTAGGGTGGTCGTTATAATGGGGCCTTTGAGTTTTTATATTTGGATGGGCCTAAATCGGCTCTTAATGAAGAAAAAAATCCTTAGTTTTTTCAGATCTTTATTTTCATCCTCTATAGTCACTGTAGTAGGGGTAAATTAAATCTCTCCCTTTTTTTTTTTTGCACACTAGGAAATTCGCGTTAAATCTGCCTAAGAATTCAGAGCGTGTAGGAAGGTGGGAAGTAGTCAAGAAGAAATCCTGGGGGAGGGGGGTAATATCTTCCCCGCTTGGACGAGAGGGGCAATCTGAGACAATAACTGCATAAAATAGAAAAAAAATAATGAAAAAACAATGGCAACACTTACAATAATGTTTTGTAGATTTTTGGAAAGCCAGAAGTTCATTTTTATAGTTTATTTTCAAACAAAGAATAAACAATTTCAGCAAAAACTGTTTCAAACCTAAAATTTTGAAAAAAAATATTTTTTCTTCAAAATGTTGAGTAAGAAACAATGTCTTGCCAAAACTGTTCATCAAAACAACTTAGCTTCAACACAAACCGTAAAAATGGACTTCTGGTTTTCGAAAAAGCTACAAAACATAACTACAAGTGTTGCTGTTGTTTTAAAATTATTTTTTTTTCTATTTATGCAATTATTTTATTAAATTGCCCCTCCCGTCCAACCGGGGGGAGATATTACCCCCCTTCCGTAGATTTTTTTTGTACACTTCCCACCTACATGATCTGAATGTTTTGGGAGATTTTACGAGTATGCAACAAAAAAGGGGAAATTTAATTTACCCCTACACTACAGTGACTATAAGGGATGAAAATAAAAATCTGAAAAAATTAGGGATTTTTTTTTCTTCATTTAGGGCGGTATTCACCGAACGCTCATAACTTAAGAGCTTCATAAACCTATTCACCAAGCAATAATAGTGAATATTTATGAGCGCTCATAAAAGTTATGAGTGGTGGAAAAACCTGCTTTTTCCTTGAGGAATGGAAGCTGTACCTGCCACTTTTCAGCTTATTCCTTTGATGAATTTAACATGGGCGTGTCATTGGCGGGAAGCACATGCCACTTTCTCGATGAAAATTCACTAACGAATTCACTACTTCAATGGAAGTTGTTTATTTACTGACCCAGGTGATGAAAAACATGGTGATTGCATAATCTATGAATTCACTACATACAGGTATTTAGCTTATTCATCAGTTCAATAATTCCGATGAAAAATTTAATGAAAATTCAATTATGAAATCACCAGGTAAGTGGTAGTTTCTTTTTCATCAATTAAATCCTCCCATTTGTATTGTTTAGTAAATCCCAGTGGGAAATGTTCAAAAATTCACCGAGGAATCCCCAGTTATTGGCGTTTCGGCAAACGCAATTTCTATTGAGTTCAGTTCGTCTCACTGTGAATTGTATCCAACAAAATGAGAATTTATAGTTGCCAAAAAATCATAAGCAACTTTGTGCATTACTATTCATTGTTTAAGTCTAAGGCTAATAACGATACTGAAACAGATCCGGTTTCGAAAGTCTTTTCAATAATTCTTTCGAAACTTGAAGAACAATGTGGAACAAATAAACTTATCTTTGATAGGTTAAGTAAGCTCGAAAATTGTTTTCGACCCAAACCTCTTTCAAAAATATATGATGGAAAAACTTAAAATTCTTACATGGAATGCCAACGGATTATGGCAAAAACTAGGAGAATTAGAGATGTTTATGCAGGAAAATGATATCGACATATGTCTGATATCAGAAACGCATGCAAAAAATGAATCAAATCTTAAAATTCACGGGTTTTATGACTACCACGCTGTTCATCCGTCTAACAAAGCAAGAGGTGGATCATCGTTATATATAAAAGAGTGCATTGAACACTCAATAGGCTTGAAAATAGAGGTGGAATCAATGCAATTGAGTAGTGTTCAGGTTAGAACTAAAAATATTTTTCTCAATGTCTCTTCAATATATTGCCCTCCGCGTTGCAAAATTGATAAGAGTGAATTTACGACACTGATAAAGTCACTAAGTCCAAACTTCATTGTTGGTGGTGACTTTAATGCAAAACACACCTTCTGGGCCTCAAGATGCATATCTCAAAAAGGTCGAATGCTATATGAGGCAGGAATGGAAAATAATTGCGATTTTCATTTAACTGGAAAGCCAACTTACTGGCCAACTGATCCGTCAAAAATACCTGACTTGATCGATTTATTTATGGTAAAAGGAGTACCCTCTAACTATGTTGAAATTACAGAGAGCTTTGATCTCTTCTCGGATCATTCTGCCGTCATACTCAATACGAGCGAAAGTCTTATAAAAATTGAAAAACCACCCAGGTTAACAAACGGTAAAACCAACTGGGATGGATTTAAGAAAGATATCGAGGACAGCATTGAATTAAGAATATCATTACAAACGTCTCTTGAACTTGAAGACGCAGTAGATACCTTTGTTGATATGATACAAAAGGCCGCATGGAATAACACACCTTATCAAAGGGAAATGCCGCGCCGCAAAGATATAAAATATCCGCAAGAAATAAAAGATTTAGTGAAAGAGAAAAGAAAAGCACGCAAGAAATGGCAGCGAACCCGTGCTCCTCAACACAAAGCTAATTTAAATCGATTGTGTAATTTGCTTAAAACGAGAATATCAGATTTCAAAAACGGTGAAGTTGAAAATTACCTCGAAAATCGGACAGCAGGAAAAGATTCTAACTACTCACTTTGGAGGGCTATAAAAGTGACAAAAAGACCAAAGCTTCCAGCGCCTCCTATTAAGAAAGGCCAAAATGAATGGGCTAAAAGTGACAAAGAAAAAGCTATGGTATTCGCCGATTACCTGGAGGAAACATATAAGCCTTTCGATGGACAAGTACTCAACGAAAATTTTAATATGAATTTAACATTAAATGACAGCTACATAATAAGAAATAATGCTACACTTGCCGAGTTAAAAAGAGAAATAAAGAAGCTTAATTCCAATAAAGCTCCAGGTTATGACTTAATCACGGCAGAAATTCTAAAAATGCTTCCTCGTAAAGGTTTGATCAACCTTCTTTATATAATAAAAATGCCGCCCTTAGGTTAAAATATGTTCCGAGCCAATGGAAAGTTGCGGAAGTAATAATGGTTTTGAAACCTGGCAAACCATCTCATGAAAAGAAAGTCTTACAGACCGATTTCGCTTCTTCCTGTAATATCAAAAGTTTTTGAAAGAATACTTCTCCTTCACCTGCAGCCGATAATAGAAGAAAAACAATTAATACCTGAACATCAGTTCGGATTTAGAAGAAAGCATTCGACCATTGATCAAGTGCATAGGATAACCGACGTAATTGAGAGAGCTCTTGAAGAAAAGAAAATCTGTTCGACGGTCTTTTTGGATGTGTCGCAAGCGTTTGACAAGGTGTGGCACGAAGGCTTCAAATTCAAATTAAGACAAGTTCTGCCTGAAGGACTTTATAAAATTCTAAACGAATATCTAGAAAACAGACTTTTTCGTGTAAGACACGGAAATGAATATTCTAATTTCAAAGAAATAGTGGCTGGGGTACCACAAGGTAGTGTTTTAGGTCCAGTTCTGTACCTTCTATTTACACGTGACATACCTCAAACAGAAGACACTATCGTAGCAACGTTTGCTGATGATACTGCAATACTAGCAGTAGGCAAAACGATTAACGAAGCTACGATTAAATTACAAAATGCTCTTAATAATGTTAATGAGTGGACAAAAACATGGCGAATAGCGCTCAATGAACAAAAGTCAGTCCACGTGGACTTTACGTATAAAAAAATAAATAGATTGCCCGTCTTTCTTAATACCGGTCGTGTTCCATTTGCGAATGAGGCAAAATATCTGGGAATGACTCTAGACGCGAAATTAAAATGGAAGCCACACGTAAAAAAGAAATGCGAAGAATTAAAAAGTAAATTAAGAGATATGAACTGGCTACTCGGTAAATACTCCAAGCTTAGTATTGATAATAAGTTGATTTTATACAGGCAGGTACTTAAACCTGTCTGGACTTATGGTATACAACTCTGGGGTTGTACCTGCGATACAAATTTAAATATCTTACAAACGTTTGAAAATAAATTGCTTGGGTCATTTGTAAATGCACCATGGTATATAAGAAACGAAGATCTTCACAGGGATCTCGGGATTCCTACGGTTCGAGACGAAATTGAGAGTTTCGCGCGAAAACATAGAAATCGGCTATTAGATCACGCTAATCCAACGATTATTGACATTCTTGACGAGTCGAATTTAGTAAACCTTCCGACTTGGTGCGGTGAACACAAAACCGCTTTAAAATCGCGGAATAAGCAGAAACTTTCACCGAAAAGTTACCTGCAACACGTTACTTAACTTCGTTCAAAATAAATTGCTAGATAAGTTTCAACTTAGTTGCAATCGGGAAGTGGAGGTGGTTTTAGTGTAGTAAGAATCTCACACTTCTATGAGCACGCGTTTTCCGGTCCTCATAGAGCCTGATGCAGGTTTTGCACCTACCCACGGACGAAAAAAAAAAAAAAAGTTTTAGTCATCGATTACAATTCACCATTAATTTCATTCACATTTTTTTTTGTTCTCGCCATCAACACTTTACAAAGCAGATGAGTGGATACAAACAATGAACTGATGAACTTGTACATTACTTTTCCACAATTTTTTCATCACATAATTTTCCCTTTTAAATTCACCGAAAGAAGGGGTCGTTTCCTAAACACAAAGCAGAAATTGGAATGAAAGCTACGAACTGAGGAAACTTTGCATTACTGTTCACCTACTAAATCATTGCATGTCGTTTCTCTTATGATTTGGCAAGTGAATTCATTGATTATTTCAGCAATAAATTTCATTGAGGACGATATTTCCCGCTGGGATGAACTTTTTTCTGGGACATTTTCCAAAATGGAATTTTGAGACCCCGCGGCCGTTTTTAGGTAAGAAACTGCTAAATTCGAAAAAGTGGTAGGGAAAACCAATTAAATTTGCGTCTATATGTGCTCAAAATTACTTATAATGTTTTATTTTGGTTTTCCTTTCTCATTTGTTCTGACCAAACATCAATTTTAAAATACTGTATAGTGTAAGGAAAGCAAGTTTCAACCAATTCGAGCATTCCATTTAGAAAAATAATCGAAATCATCTAGAAAATTGACCTATTTGTCGGGGGAATTTAATGTAAAAAGTTATGCTATGATATTGACAAGTAGATTTTTATGCTATTTTTTTTAGCAACAGGTTACAAAAGCAAATAAATTATTATAAGTTACTGTGACCTCATATAATATTGGTTTTTCAGACCGCTTTTACGAATTGAGGTTTTTTAACCTAAAAACGACCGCGGGGTCTCAAAATTCAATTTTTCCAAATATCCCAGAACTAAAATTACTTCTTTCTAAACCCTTTACAAGATCCACAATACTCATTTTGAATATAAAAAATTAAAAAAAAAAATCCGACACCCCTAATGTACATATGTATGAAGGTCAGAACAAATGAAATTTCGTAGAGACTTGACAAATTGGATTTTATCTTTTAGAAATCATGTTTTTATTTTGAACAAATAAACTAATAAACTATACATATACAAGTGAGGGGTAGGGTAAGGTGTGCAATTCGCGGTCACTAAGGGGTAAGTATGAAAACCAGGGCGAACGCAAAAAAAAATTTTATACATAATTAAATGTTAACTATATAATGTTCAAATGGTAGAAACGGTGCATTCGTGAGGACACAAGCTTTTTTCAAAGCGAACCTCTGTCTATCAACTCCTACTCTCACCTCAAAGTGGTGAACATCGGGTGCCTAGTACCTTTAACTGAAGATGAGGTTCCAATCCTCGTGGACGGTTTTAGGGAGCAGCAAACAAGAGAGGGGGGAAGCAGTATTCCCACTAACGAACTTTGGGTCTGCACGTGGAATGTTCTGTATCTCAATAGACCACGTGCAGTCGAACATTAAGCGGAAGCCCTAGAGCCTAGACTGCTACAAAGCAAACATCACCGCCATCCAAGAACTGCGATGGGATGGGCCGGGCAGAAGAAAACTGAAAGACTGCGATATCTACTGCGGTGACTGTTACTGACCACAAGGGCAGCGTCTCTTTGGATGTGGATCTGTCGTTAGAGGCAGACTTAGGCAAGAAGTCTTGAGTTTCAAGCATGTGAACGAGCGCCTTACGACAATTCGCATGCCCCCACAGAGGAGAAAAATGACGACACCAAGGATGAGTTCTACGAGCTCCTGGACAAGACATATGAGCAAGGCCCTAGCTATGATATTAAAATTGTCTTGGGTGATTTTAATGCCAAGCTAGGAAGAGAAGACGTCTTTGGTGGCACAATTGGAAGATATAGCCTACACGACACTACCTCCGATAACGGACTCAGGCTAATCGACTTTGCTGCGGGGCGAAACGTTGTCGTAGCTAGTACACAGTTCCCGCATCTCGATATACATAAGGAGACAATGTGAATTCCTGGTCAATCAACCGCCAACCAGATTGACCACATTGCGATCGACGCTAGGCACTCCTCCTGTATCAAGGATGTCCGAACGTTCCGAGGAGCCAACGCTGACTCGGACCACTACCTCGTTGTAGCCAAGGTACTGCGGATATCTAGACACAAGCCGAAACAGGGAAATACTATGAGGAAGTTCGACGTCGGGCGCTTACAGTCGCAAGAAATCGCCAGGTCCTTTTCCGATCGAGTCTCTCGCACCCTCTTAAATAGTCCTTTGCCGCCAACTGCAAATATCGAGAACCAGTGGAAAAACTGCCAGGAAGCCATCAGAGATGCCGCCTCAGACGTGGTGGGCCTCGCACGACCACCACAGCGAAAACCCTGGTTCGACGAAGAATGCCGGCAAGTACCTGCAGCCAAACAACAAGCATACAAAGCGGACCAGAGCTACTCGTGAGCTTTACGAGCAGAAGAGGAGAGAGGAACACAAGCTTCTTAGAAGGAAAAAGAAAGAGCATGAGAAGCGCGCGATCGAGGAATTAGAGGGATGCCATTGCAGGAATGAAGTTCGGAAGTTATACAAAAAAGTAAAAAGAACCTCCCAAGGTTACAAGGCCCGAACCGAAGCCTGCAAGGACGAGCAGGGGAACATCGTGGTAGAATCGCAGTCGGTGCTGAGAATATGAAAAAATCATTTCTGCAAATTGCATAACGGCGATGACGAACCGAATTCCGCTACCATGCAAATTGCACCATTCAACCTGGACGACGTAGACCAACAATTCCGTCCACCCGATCTCGACGAAGTGAAGATAGCTATGTCCAATAAAGCTGCTTGAGCTTATGGCCAGGGAAGTACAGCATCGACCAAATATTCGCACTACTGCAGATCTTGGAGAAAACCCAGGAATTTCAAATCAGTACCCACCACCTTTTCATCGATTTTAAGGCTGCGTATGACAGCATCTATAGAGACGAGCTATATAGAGCAATGTCTAGTTTTGGCATCCCTGCTTAACTCGTCCGTTTGTGCAGCATGACGATGGAGAATGCACGCTGCTCCATCAAGGTCGGCAAAAACCTCACCGACACCTTTGATGTCAAAAAAGGTTTTAGGCAAGGCGACGCTCTTTCATGCCACTTCTTCAACTTCGTTCTTGAAAGAATGGTGCAAAGCTCTCACGTCAACACTAGAGGCACAATCTTTCAAAAGTCCGTCCAATTACTTGCTTACGCTGACGACATTGACATATTCGGACGAACAAAGCGTGATGTCAGTGGTGCTTATGAGAGCATTGAGAAGGAAGCCAAGAAGATGGGTCTAACGGTGAATGAAAGCAAAACGAAATATATGCTGTCTATATATGTAGCTATAATTTTGAGGTGGTCAGAGACTTTGTCTACCTAGGATCAGCTATAAACTCAGCGAACGATACCAGTGCTTTGATCAAACGAAGAATTACTCTTGCCAATCGCTGTTTCTTTGGGCTAAGAAGGCAATTGAGAAACAAAGCCCTCTCTCGAGCAAATAAACTGTTTCTGTATAACACGCTTATCATCCCGGTCCTGATGTATGGTGCAGAGGCATGGACACTGTTAACGGTGGCGGTGGATGAGAATGCGTTAGGCTGTTTTGAGAGGAAAATTCTCCGGGTGATTTTTGGTCCCGTCTGCATTGATGAGGAATGGAGAAGAAGATACAACAACTGAACAACGAACTGTACGGGCTGTACAGCGACACCGACCTAGCCACAAAAGTGAAAAGCCAACGACTGAGATGGCTGGGTCACCTAGAGCGAATGGGAATGGACACCAATGCTCCGGCCCGGAAAGTCTTTGAATTCAACCCCGTGGGACAGCGCAGTAGAGGTGGACAGCGTAAAATGTGGCGCACAAAATTGGATGAGGACCTCAACCAGCTTGGCGTGTGAAACTGGAGACAGCTAGCTAGAAACCGAGCCGGCTGGAAGAAGCTTGTTGGTTGAGACCCTGGTCCACCCCAGACTGTAGCACCACCTTAACTAACTAACTAACTAATTAATTTTTTTTACTATCAATATGTTTTCTTGTTATATGTATCTGGTATCACAACAAAACCATAAATGTTAAAAAAAGAGCCAAGTTCTTATATGCACAAGAAAACCTGTGCGTAAAAAGTCAAGCAAAAAAAGTAATGAGATCTAAAATATATGCCAAGTTTTAAGTTCGTGAAGTTTGATATCAAATAACTTAAGTGTGGTAACATCGAAGAAACTCGAAATTATGAGAGGAATTTGGTATTTAATGATACCTACTGATGAAAATTTGGTGGGTTCACTGGTCAAGTTTTCATACATTTAAGTATGTGACTAAGTAAGTAATTAAGAGAAAACTTGCCAAGCAAATTCACCAAATCCAAATTTTCGATTTTTTTCTTTCTAAGTACTTCAAGCCCTACTAATCCACCAACGCTCTACAACAATCAGATCGTTTATAGTACCTCATGGCATAACGGTTAGTGCGATGAACTGTCGGTCTGGGCCATAGAAGAAGAAGTAAAGGAACTGGTGTGTATCACATATACAGTGTACGTGAATGAAGCAGAAAACTGTATACTCGAAATGTCAAATCGGTGACTGAATGGAAGAAAAAAAGTAAACAAAAAGTGATACAAGACTAAAAACATTAATAAATCATTAATTTTTAGAAAAGAACAAATATTTTGAAGTGATTTACTTAGAAATGTATGTTTACTTACTAATAACAATACAAAAATATGAAGTGCAGTGTTTAAGTTTGCAAAAAAAACCAGAATAAGGCGAACAAGAATCATTTCCTTTCACAAGTGAGTTTTTTCATATTTTTCTCAAAGAAAGTGATGTGAATTGATAATATTTTAATTAATCACCAATCAAGTAACACATTTTAAATGATTAAACTTTAAATAAAATAAGAAAATTAATAAATAAATTGAAAACTTGCACATGGTTTTTCGGTTTTAATTTGGAATAGTAGAAATGTCAAACTACGATTCTGTGAAACAGGGACGTATTTTTTGTTGTTGTTGGTGATTGTTAGGCGCAACTATTTGCCAAGTGCGCTTTATATCAGGAAATTATTTTTGTTATTCACGCCGATTACAGAATCCGACGAATTAGCTGCGGAGAGAATCTGACTTAATTTTGACATTTGGCTCATAGTAAAAATGTCAAAATTGAGTCTGATTCCCTCCGCAGTTCATTCGTCGGATTCTGTAATTGGGGTGATTAAATCGATTTTGTATACGTCTGGAGTTCGTTTATTAATGATAACATATTCAGAATTTTAATCAATTTGCTCTGTAGTGAAGTTATTAGTGCATTTTTTTAAGGTTAATTAATTTGTCTATTCAAAAATAAAAATATTTAAATGATTTCATAAAAAATTTAAAGGTTTCCGAGTCGAGTGGTAAAAGGATGACCATTCTGAAAGAGTGAAAGTGGATGAAGTAAAGCTACATTTGGGGTGCCAATTTTGTATCGCTGCGAATGATTTGTTATGATTCGCGTTGGTTTTGGAGAGCCTTCATTCATGACAATGCGTAAATTGAACTAAGTAAATTTATAATGTTCCACTGAAACAACACAATTTTAAAGAAAGTAGATATTATTGCCCTCCAAAAGTACTTGAGAGTGCTAGGACGCCATATGGCCCTAGGCTCAATGATAGGAAAATCCCTATGCACACCTCCGCGTGGTGGAGGGTGGGTAACGCTAACGTGCAGGGGGACCGAATGGATGCCGGGATAAGCAGACAACCCAGCTTTGCTGGTCAGGGCACAAACTTGTCCTTGGGATGGTTAAAAGCCCCCTTAAGACGGATGAACTGCAGGTGGCGGTCAACGGCATGATAGTCTGGTGGCGGAGGAGCGTTTTTGTTAAAAGGCCAACGGCAGCAGCAGGTAGCGACTGTAACCCATATTGGGCGGCTACAAAAGGCGTCTGTTTTCCCATAGTGGGCGGCCTCGAGCAGTTATGTGTTTGACCATACAAAAGGCGGGTGTGCCTGTCAAATCTGAGCTTATGTATGTTATTAATCGTATCTCGGAAAACACCATGGTGGAAGGATATATGCTATTACATGAAATATGACAACAATTGGAAATGAGTCCCCAAGAGGTAACCATTTTATGGAGAATCCTTCTGCAGCTTCGGCTGCTGTAAACCGCACATCGGATTTGGGGGTGCGGCATCTTTCGTGTACCAGCGTCAATCAAGACGCCATAACAATAAATGAATCGTTAACAAATAGAAGAAGTCTTTTAAGAAGAGCAAATGATACTTTTGGCTACCGCATACGTACGAAAATCGGAGCATGGAACGTTCGATCCTTGTACGGCGAAGGTAGATACGAGCAGGTTGAGCGTGAAATGCTTCACCTTAAGATCAGTATCCTGGGCATCAGTGAAACTAGGTGGAGAGGAAGAGCCGAATACAGAGCTGACTCTGGGCAAACGAGAATGCTGTATTCCGGGGAGGATGAAAGAGAGGGTGGCCAAAGGCTGCATGGTGTCGGAATTATGTTGAACGAAGAAGCAAGGCGTTGTCTTATATCCTGGGCGCCCATTTCTGCAAGAATAATGACAGCAAGGTTCCGTTCAAAAATTCGCAACGTCACAATAATTCAGTGCTACGCCCCCACAAATGAAGCGACCGAGGAAGACAAAACCGCTTTCTACACTCATCTTAACTCAGTTTACAGTGGTGTTCCAAGAGCCGACATCATAATTGTCATGGGAGATCTCAATGCCCAAGTCGGATCAGACAACTACGGTCTGGAACGCGTCATGGGGAAAAATGGCTTGGGGTCACGAAATGAAAATGGCGATTTGCTGGTCGATTTTTGTAACGCTAATCGTCTTGTACTGGGTGGAACTGTGTTTAAACATAGGACTTGCAACAAAATCACCTGGGTACATCCGGATGGTCAAACTGAAAACCAAATTGACCACATCATGATTCAGCAGCGATGGAGGAAGTCAATGTGCGATGTTCGGAGCATAAGAAATGCCGACATTGGAAGCGACCATCATTTGGTTCTCATGAGTCTCAAGCTACGAACGGCAGCTGTACAACGTCAATCACAGGGTGCAGCAAGGAATTCGAAGTTCAATACAAATGCTTTAAGTGATCCCAACATATGTCGTAACTATGTCACCAACCTTAACGACAGAGCTTCGTCATTAAATGGAATACAACATTCAACAATTGATGAGATGTGGGGTGATATAAAAAGTGTTTTTATGGATGCTGGATCCGAAACTGTGCCCAAGCAGTCGAGAGTTAGAGACTCTTGGATATCCCAAGACACCTGGGATAAAATCGAGCTTCGCAAATCGTTGAAGATGCAAATAAATGCCGAAGCAGATGCTCAACGAAAGGCTGAATTGCGAAGAGAGTATCGCTTAGCACATAAGATGGTCTATCGCTGTGTGAGACGAGACAAGAGGGTGAGGTTAGACGGTCTCGCAGAAAATGCGGAAAACGCTGCAAGAAGAGGAGACATGAGGGAATTGTACCAAATATCCAAGGAAGTTGTCGGGAAGAAAACCAACACCAATCATCCTGTAATGGATGTGGATGGTACACTTCTGGTATCAATCGAAGATCAGCTGCGCAGGTGGAAGGAGCACTTTTGTGCCTTGCTTAATGAGGATTCTGTCGAGCAGAGTGCTGAAGTGCCCCAGCTTAACGAGATGCGTAGATCATATAGGGGTATTGACATCGAGCCCCCTACAGTACTGGAAATTCAATCTTCGATAAATCTTCTCAAAAACAACAAAGCAGCTGGACTTGATGGTATACCAGCCGAGTTCCTGAAAGCTGACCCTGTCAGAACGGCTAGTATTCTACACCCGTTGATACAAGCTGTGTGGGAAAATGAAATCTATCCCAGCGACTGGAAGGATGGTGTAATTGTTAAGTTGCCAAAGAAAGGTGATCTTAAGAATTGCAACAATTGGCGAGGTATTACAGTTTTGTCCGTTTTTCCAAAATTAATGGCAACCATCATTCTGGAGCGGATAAAGGTTAGAATCGAGTCTACACTCAAGAGGCATCAAGCTGGTTTCCGCAGTGGGCGGTCTTGTGTCGACCATATCAACACTCTGCGTATCGTTCTTGAGCAGTCTGCGGAGTTTCAATCACCGCTTTACCTCATGTTCGTGGATTTTGAGAAGGCCTTTGACCGAGTCAACCGTGAATGTATATGGAGATCACTTCTTGGTAGAGGAATTCCCCCAAAAATTGTTGCCATTATAAGAGAGTCCTATAACAACGCAAGATGCTTTGTTTTACACAATGGGCAGCTATCCGACTCTTTCGAAGTGCGGCAGGGTGTGAGACAGGGAGATGTTCTATCGCCAATTCTCTTTCTACTGGCGATTGACGATGTCTTGACGGCCAGCGTTGGAACATCAGAGAGGCAGGGCATTCAATGGAGACCGTTTGAAAGGCTTAGCCACTTAGACTATGCCGATGATATATGTCTCTTGGCAAATAACATCAGCGGGCTGAACGGGATGTGTCAAGCTCTGAAGTTAAAAGGAGAGGCGAGTGGTCTTAAAATAAATAGCAAAAAGACAAAAATAATGCTCACAGGCCGCTCCACACATCAGCGTATTTTAATACAGGAGACGCCAGTTGAAGAGGTTGAACAATTTAACTACCTTGGAAGTATTGTTTCAGCAAATGGTGGTACTGATCTGGACGTTCAAAGTAGAATAAATAAAGCTCGCGCAGCCTTCGGTTCTCTCTCCCAAATTTGGAACTCATGTCAAATCTCCTTGCGCACAAAGTTGAGATTCTTCGAATCCAATGTCAAATCCGTGCTGTTATATGCATGCGAAACCTGGAAAGTCACGACTACCATCTCAAAGAAATTGCAGGCTTTTGTGAACCGTTGTCTACGCCATATTCTAAAAATTCGCTGGCCACAAATTATATCAAACGAGGAATTGTGGCGCAGGACAAGCCAGGAGCGGCTGGACGTTGACATAAGAAAGCGTAAATGGCAATGGATTGGTCACACACTGAGGAAACCAAACGATGAAATTGCAAAGCAATCATTTGAATGGAATCCTCAGGGTGCACGGCGGGTTGGAAGACCAAGAACAACATGGAAATCAACAGTTCTAGCAGAAGCAAACTCCCAGAGAAAGACGTGGCCACAGTTAAAATATCTATCTGCAGACCGAGAAGGATGGAAACGATTTGTTGGCGCCCTATGCCCCAACCGGGGTTACAGGACTTGATGATGATGAGATATTAAAACATTTTATCGGCACCTGCTTAGAGGGTTAACATAAAAAAGTAAGTATTTTTTTAATCATACCGCTGAGAAGAAAAATAAATTTAGAAAATAACAAATGGTTGTTATGGCGCCCTAGTAAGTTGTCATTAAAAATCACTCCATCCCTTTTGGAATGTATTTGTGTTTGTGAGAGCAAACTCTATAATGAAAAATGCTTCACTTTTTTCCACAAATGGCGCTTCCTTATATTTTTTATTCTAAGGTCTGGGCTCGATTTCCAGCCGTGACACCTAAAAAACGGTCAACTCAAAACAAATTATTTTCGGCAGCACGTAATTTGAGACGAGTTTCATTGTGATTTCCACTTAAAAATGTCATTGTGAACTATAAAGTGATATCATTTTGCATAGACACTCTATAGTATTCTCATGAAACACGATTTTGTAGGTTGACATTTGGTCGATAGGTTCGCTGTGATCGCCTTACCGAGATCTCTTAACAAAAATTAGGATTACATTTGGACACTAGATGGCCACGAGCTTTTTGGCTCAATGAGAATACTATAGAGTTTATATACCTACAATGGTGATATGTCAGATTGGTGTTTTTCAAAATAAAATTCGTACATATAACTTCAAATTGCATTTTATTTTGTTTTTATCGCCACCGTTATAGTTATTATTGCCAGAAAAATTATTGTGTCCAAATATAAAAAGGATTTTGCCGTTGGCTCCAACAACTAAGTACCCTGCTGCTTATAAACCGGTGCAATCGAAAAATTTGTTCCACCAAGTTGTCGATTGTTTTTTGCATGTACAACATACATATGTGCACCTCCGCCCGTGCCCTTATGTGTATTTACATGATATCAAGAACAACCTACCTTTTCCCAATCTTTAAAATGATTGTGGAGGATCCTCTGTATTAAAGGAGCCAGCCATCAGTTTTTCTCAGAGCAAATTGCTGTTTTTCCTCCCTTGGGCCGTTGTAAGTATTCCCCTGGCTAAATCTTGGTGACAACTCATAAAAGTGGTGTAAATCTCCCTCTATTTTTTATTTGTTGACATAATTATTTTGCTCTTCTGTGCTTTTTCTTAAAAAAATCATTGCCGACGACAACTATTTTCTTTCGAGTAAAAACTTTTGTTTCACTAGTCATTTTCGAGTTTGTGTGCTGCCAACTATGACGATACAATCGAGGATACTCGATTGACCTAAAATAGGTGCTGCAAGTGCTCGATTGTATCGATAAAACTCGATTGAATCAAGTTACGTGCTGGCACCCCTGCCTCTTGCGAGGAACTGACAAATCCTACAAGAGTATACTTGTCATGAAAAAGTGCTTATCATCTAGCCATTCGGACTCAGCGAAAAACTGCAGGTCCCCTCCATTCCTGCCAACAACACGCACACAACAATCAGAAGCGCTCTATATATTTATTAATATATACAGGGTGTCCTGTAAATAATGGATAACCTTGCAACTAGTTGTAGCAGGCCTTATGACCTTTCCAGAAAAAAATATAAAAAAAATATTTTCCCTGTGGTTACCATGTTATGATGTTTTTTCCAAAAGTTGTTAACAAGTACTACTTTCCTCGAATACGTGAACGCTACGACCATGGATGAACAATTTTTACTATTTTTAGGTATATTTTTGTAATATTCTAGAATAACTGTTGTAATAGATGGGTGGTAAAATTTAACAGTAGTTATTGCATTTTTTTTACTATATATTTTTAAAATATTTTTTTCAGTACAAAAATTTATTTTCGAAAAAGTTTGACCACCTCTAATAAATTAAAATTGTTTGAGAACATGAGTGGCCAATTGCTTAAAAAAGTGGTCTATTTAATGCACTTTTCAAAATGGTATAACACATGCTTGTGTTTTAACGAAATAACCAAGAAAATTTGTCAATCATCTAATAAAGCTGCTTTTAACATTTTGGCAAAATGTCTATCAAAATGTAACAATAACCTCCAAATTTGGGTTGGACAAAGATTTTCTCTTTTTTGATGTGTAAGGGGGTTCAGTGCAAGTATAAAACTCGATTTTAGGTGTTGAAAGCCAAACCATTTGGCCACCATATTGGAAAACGAGTTCTAAAATGTTTTCCATGGCAACTTAAATTTTATAAATCTAAGAAAAAAAAACTTTGGTACAAATTTGTAGCAAATTCAATTCTCTTCAATTTATGTTAACAACTTTTTACCCTAAAGTTATAAATAAAAAAGTTATAATCAAAATTTAAACATTGAAAAAATTCATATGTTTTTGATTATAACTTTTTTATTTATAACTTTAGGGTAAAAAGTATGTTAACATAAATTGAAGAGAATTGAATTTGCTACAAAATTGTACCAATGTTTTTTTTCTAAGACTAATGAAATTTAAGTTGGCATGGAAAACTTTGCAGAACTCGTTTTTCAATATGGTGGCCAAATGGTGGGTATTTCAACACCTAAAATAGAGTTTTATACTTGCACTGAACCCCTTTACACATCAAAAGAGAAAATTTTTGTCCAACCCAAATTTGGAGGTTGTTGTAACATTTTGATAGACAATTTGCCAAAATGTTAAAATCAGCTTTATTAGATGATTGACAAATTTTCTTGGTTAATTCGTTAATACACAAGCATGTGTTATACCATTTTGAAAAGTGCATTAAATAGACAACTTTTTTAAGGAATTGGCCACTCATGTTCTCATACAATTTTAATTTATTAGAGGTGGTCAAACTTTTTCGAAAATACATTTTTGTACTGAAAAAAATATTTTAAAAAATTATAATAAAAAAATGAAATAACTACTGTTAAATTTTACCACCCATTTATAACAACAGTTATTCTAGAATATTACAAAAATATAAAAATAATAAAAATTGTTCATCCATGGTCGTAGCGCTCACGTATTCGAGGAAAGTAGTACTTGTTAACAACTTTTGGGAAAAACATCATAACATAGTAACCACAGGGAAAATAATTTTTTTATATTTATTTTCTGGAAAGGTCATAAGGCCTGCTACAACCAGTTGCAAGGTTATCCATTATTTACAGGACACCCTGTATATATATATATATATATATATATGGTTTATAAAAATTTTTGAGAAAGTCGGTGGATGTCACTGAACGGAAAATTCCAAATTTTCTATTTTTTCTTTATAAATACTTTAAGCCTCACCAACCTGCCAATTTTCATCGTTCTACAACAAGCAGAAGTGTCCATATAATTTATATGAATTTTTAAGAAAGAGTGTTGATGCCACGCCCCCTGAATAGAAAATTGCAGATTTTCGATTTTTTCCTTTGTATACACCACAAGCCCTACCGTTGTGGTTCAGGTTTCTACGGTGTCGGGACTCGTGAAGTGCTCTATATTTTTGATGATCTGTCAGTGATTCAGTGAGTCAGTGAACCAATCAGTTACGGTTTTTGCGATTTTTGAAGTCCTTTATCTCAGAATTTTCAATGCTAAAAAGTTGAAATTTTGTGAGCCACCTGTGTTTGATCAGCTCAGCAGATGCTGCAAATTCGAAGTTTCTGAAAGGCGTAGAAGGGTGATATCCATAGTATCGCACATAGTTCGCCCTAGAATTTTGACAGCTGACAGATACACTGAAAAAATAAGACGTCATCATATTGAAGAATGGCGTTCATCAACTGAAAATCATCAATAAGATGTACTTTTCTTGCATATGATGAATAAATTCGTGAAAACTTTTTGATGAAGAATGAACTAATCATCAATAAGATGAAAGTACATTCATCAACTTTTTTGAGAGAATTTCGGCATAATTTGATATGAATTACGTTCATCAGTTCATCAAAACTTTTCATCAATATGAGGAAAGCATTTATTTTGATTAATAAAGTTTCTTTTTCATCCCATTGGTGAATTCTTCTTCATATTGATGAATAATTTTCAATATGATGAATTGATTCATCATATTTAAGGATAATTTTATTTCATCTTATTGATGAAGACTATCATCAAAAAATGGACATCAATTTTAATGTTGGGGAAAATGACATGATGTAAATGATTATCAGATCATCTTATTGATGAACTAATTATATCATATTGATGAATAATTTTCAATATGATGAATTGATTCATCATATTTAAGGATAATTTTATTTCATCTTATTGATGAAGACTATCATCAAAAAATGGACATCAATTTTAATGTTGGGGAAAATGACATGATGTAAATGATTATCAGATCATCTTATTGATGAACTAATTCATCATATTGATGAACTAATGCGAATGTTTATCATATAACCTGTCTTTTTTTTGTCATGAACAATTATTTGAGTCGATATGAGCCATCATCATTTCGATGAACTAATTCATCACATTGATGAACGAAAAAGGCTTTTTTGGTAACACTCAGGATGGAAATCGATTATCATATTGATGCAATTATTCGTCTTATTGATGAACAAAACAAAGTTGCGTTTTATCTTTTTTGGTAACACTCAGGATGGAAATCGATTATCATATTGATGAAATTATTCGTCTTATTGATGAACAAAATCATATCATATGCCATATATGAATCGATATGCACGATCATCTTATTGATGAACTAATTCATCTTATTGATTAAGCAACATATCAAAGAAATGGTTTTTTTGTCATGCATAACACAAATCGGTATGAGCGATCATCGTCTTGATGAACTAATTCATCATATTGATGAACTAATACGTGTGTATATCATAATATAACCTGACTTTTGTTTGTCATGAACAATTTGAGTTGATATGAGCCATCATCATTTCGATGAACTAATTCATCACATTGGTGAACGAAGTAGGCTTTTTTTGTATCATGCAGGATGGGAATCAATTATCATATTGATGAAACTATTCGTCTTATTGATGAACAAAACAAACTTGCGTTTTTATCATGCCAAATATGAATCGATATGCACGATCATGTTATTGATGAACTAATTCATCTTATTGATAAAGCAACATACGTTTTTTTTTGTCATGCATAACTCAAATTGGTATAAGCGATCATCGTCTTGATGAACTAATTCATCATATTGATGGACAAAACAGATTTTTGTTTTTATTATTATTTACGTCCAGATTTTTCATCATATAAATGAATGATTTCATGCTATCATTATGAGGATGATTCTGTTCGTCATATTGATGACTAAAAATATATAGGAAGGGATTTAACGGGATTAATTTTAAGGGGATACTAGTCGTCAGTCCAGTGTTGTCACTTTACTAAACGTTTTTCTTTTTTAACTCAGAAAAGAGCTCTGAACAGAGTCCGAGCATGTCGTGCATGTTCTGAATATCATCTGAATAATTGTGTTGTGAGCACTCTGAACTTTTGTTCAAACACACCTGAACACTAGCTGTCAAATTCTATGTGTTCAGCATTTAACTCTGTTTGCTCAGTTATTTTATTCTGAGAACGAAAAAAGAAACAAATGCTGAGCTCTGAACGCTCAGAGCTTAAAAAGAAACGCAATTTTTTGTTTGACAGTTCAGGCTCTGCTCTGAACTAAGAAAGAAAAACGAATACTGCAGTTACAACAGATGTAAAATGTAATGCACTTTTTTTCAAAACTAAATGTATTGCCCCTGAAGAAATTCACTACTACATTTATCCCTCAACCAATATTAATTTAATGTGGCAAGGTTTTAAATAAATTGTAGATATGTTGTTTCGACTATTGAAAGTAAAAATATCTAAAAGTTGAGGTTATAGAACTTCCGGACATGAAAACTGTCAATATTTTATTTGCTTGAGTGTTATGTTCTCTTTTCTTGGAAATAAGATCTAGGTACTGCCAATACTTTCGATCTGCACTTA
The DNA here is from genome assembly GCA_963921185.1 of Dasysyrphus tricinctus. Classification (NCBI taxonomy): domain Eukaryota; kingdom Metazoa; phylum Arthropoda; class Insecta; order Diptera; family Syrphidae; genus Dasysyrphus; species Dasysyrphus tricinctus. The sequence goes on from OY992533.1 coordinate 36,604,618, forward strand.
TTTGCAAATCTAGTGCAGGAGTCAACTGAGTAGTGGCAATACTGCGTCTATCTTGCCTTATTCTTCATATTGATGAATTCTTTCATCATTGTTCATCGGACTGATAATGATATCTTCATATTTATGAATTTTTTATAGGTTTCATCAATATGATGAATAATACGAACAAAATTGTCTTGCGGCCAGGGTTGGCTAAACTTACTGAATTGTATTTTCTACGTCATTAAGTACCAGAAAATCAATAAAATTCCAATAACGAACAAACAAATACCTTTTGATAAATATATTAGCAAAACTTTCAAATTCTGACTTAATAAAAGTTGAAGTTAAAGCTTAAAAACATTTAAATACCATAGAAGGCGCTGTACCTGTAAACATTATATTCGGACGGTATTCATGGGAAAAGCGTTAGCCCTTGACAAGTATATATGTACAAAATATAAAAGTTTTTGTTTAATACAGTGTGAAGTTGTATACCTCTGTGCAAGAAAAAAATTATCACAACAAAAACATAAATGTTAAAAAAAGAGCCAAGTTCTTATGTGTACAAGAAACCTGTACGTAAAAAGTCAGCCAAAAAAAGTAATGAGATCTAAAATATATGCCAAGTTTTAAGTTCATAAAGCTCAATATCAAATATCTTAAGTAGAGAAATATCAAAGCAATTCCAAATTATGACAGAAATTTGGTATTTAATGATTACTGATTAAAATATGGTGGGTTCACTGGTCAAGTTTTCATACATTTTAAAATTGTGATTAAGTAAGTAATTAAGAGAAAACTTGCCAAGTAAATCCACCAAATTTTAATCAGTAATCATTAAATACCAAATTTCTGTCATGATTTGGAATTGCTTTGATATTTCTCTACTTAAGATATTTGATATTGAGCTTTATGAACTTAAAACTTGGCATATATTTTAGATCTCATTACTTTTTTTGGCTGACTTTTTACGTACAGGTTTCTTGTACACATAAGAACTTGGCTCTTTTTTTAACATTTATGTTTTTGTTGTGATTTCACTCCTTTTTGCAAAGATTAACTTTACCAGGTGAAAATCAAGCCTTAGGGCCTTACAAAGTTTCATAATTCTACGACAACCGAAAGCGCTCCATATAAATAATAGCAATTCTGATAAAGTGGGTGGATGGCGCGCCCCCCGAATGCAAAATTCAAATTTTTCAATTTTTTTTTCTTTCTAAGTACTTCAAGCCCTACCGACCTACCAATTTTCATTGTTCTACAACAATCAGAAGTGCTCCATATAATTTATAAGAGTTTTTTATAATGTGGGTGGATGCCACGCCCCCTGAAGTTAAAATTCCAATTTTTCAATTTTTTTCTTTCTACGTACTTCAAGCCCAACCGACTTACCAATTTTCATCGTTCTACAACAATCGGAAGTGATCCATATAATTTATAAGGATTTTTAAGAATGTGGGTGGATGCCACGCCCCCTGAATGGAAAATTCCAATTTTTCAATTTTTTTCATTCTAAATACTTCAAGCCCTACCGACCTACCAATTTGTTTCGTTCTACAACAATCAGAAGTGCTCCATATAATTTATATACAAATTTAAGAATATGGGTGTATGCCACGCCCCCTGAATGGAAAATTCCAATCTTTCAATTTTTTTCTTTCTAAGTACTTGAAGCCCTACCGACCTACCAATTTTCATTGTTCTACAACAATCAGAAGTGTTCCATATAATTTATAAGAATTTTTAATAATGTGGGTGGATGCCACGCCCCCTGAATGCAAAATTCCAATTTTTCAATTATTTTCTTTCTAAGTACTTCAAGCCCAACCGACTTACCAATTTTCATCGTTCTACAACAATCGGAAGTGCTGCATATAATTTATAAGGATTTTAAAGAATGTGGGTGGATGCCACGCCCCCTGAATGAAAATTCCAATTTTTCAATTTTTTTCTTTCTAAGTACTTGAAGCCCTACAGACCCACCAATTTTCATTGTTCTACAACAATCAGAAGTGCTCCATATAATTTATAAGATTTTTTAAAAAAGTGGGTGGATGCCACGCCCCCTGGATAGAAAATAGCATATTTTCGATTTTTTCCTTTGTATGCACCACAAGGTCTACCGTTGTGCGAAATTTCAAGTTTCTACGATGTCTGGAAGTGCTCCATAATTTTGATGATCTGTCAGTGAGTCAGTGAGTCAGTGAATCAGTGAGTCAGTGAGTCAGTGAGTCAGTGAGTCAGTCAGTCAGTTACGGTTTTTGCGATTTTTGAAGTCATATATCTCGGGAATTACTAACGCTAAAGAGTTGAAATTTGGTGAGCCACCTGTGTTTGATCAGCTCAGCAAATACTGCGAATTTGAAGTTTCTGACTTTATTGGTACTAAAGTTAGAGGGGGGTTGAAAATCGCCTGAGTTTGTTCCTGTAAAAAGGGTGTAGTGCCGCGAACTTGGCTGGGCACTACCGTGCCCTTTGATACCTACACACATTTGCGTCACGTTGGGGATTGTATGTATGTAAGTAAGCAAATGCAAGTAAATATATCATCATTACCAAAAATAATGTCAGCATTTTATAAATATTTTTTTACTTAATTGTAGATGATGCAAGCGGAAGGTGGAAATGTGAAAAAAGTAAGTAAAGTTTCAATGTTGTATAAAACACACGAACCTTAATCTTTTGTATACCTATTATGATTCAGTTTTGGTCCTCTCTACCCATCATGAAATTTCCAGATTAAAACGAACGTAAGTCAGCGGTAATGTAATATTTTTTCTATTTTGTTTTTTTTTTTAATCAAAAATACAAACAAGTTTTTTTTCTCTGCCATTTTTTGTCTGCTCTGCTCATGTTTTTGTTTTCAGTTCTTTACCTTATTCCTAAATACAACAAAATCGAAAAAGAAACCAGTTTTTCTTGTTTTTGTCTGTCGTTTGCTATTTGGAACCAGTTTTTCTTGTTTTTGTCTACCATTTGTTTGCTGTTTGCTCGGTTGGTTTTTTCTCTGAGAAGATAATTTTAAATTTCACACACTTCTTCTACTTCATTTTTGTAGTCATAATTTGCATAGTATTAAAGAGTATTATATGAAAACGTGATAGGTATTTATTCTTTATACGAAATCACCTGATTGATGCTTAAATAAAAAGTAGGTATAGTTAGATGTCTCTTAGAGAATATAGGAAATAAAAGAATGTAACAAGTTTTTTTTCTCTGCCATTTTTTGTATGCTCTGCTCATGCTTTTGCTTTCAGTTCCTTAATAATTTAATTTTTCAATGATAATTTTTTTTACTAGAAGTATTTAAGTCTTCAGCCTTATTTTTCCATCAAAAAAATAAAAGATTTTGCTTTCCAAACGTCTCAAAATCAATCATTAAAATTTTCAATGATGAGTTTCATTGATAGCTATAACTGGCGCCTAAAAAACAAATTACCAGAGTTCCGACAAGAGAGACCAAAGTGATCAAACCAGAAAATAACAGGTTTTTTTTTCTCTGCCATTTTTTGTGTGCTCTGCTCATGTTTTTGCTTTCAGTTCTGTACCTTATTCCTAAATACAACAAAATCGAAAAAGAAACCAGTTTTTCTTGTTTTTGTCTGTCGTTTGCTATTTGGAACCAGTTTTTCTTGTTTTTGTCTACCATTTGTTTGCTGCTTGCTCGGTAGGTTTTTTCTCTGAGAAGATAATTTTAAATTTCACACACTTCTTCTACTTCATTTTTGTAGTCACAATTTGCATAGTACCTATTAAAGAATATTATATAAAAACGTGATATTTATTCTTTATACGAAATCACCTGATTGATGCTTAAATAAAAAGTAGGTATAGTTAGATGTCTCTTAGAGAATATAGGAAATAAAAGAATGTAATAAGTTTTTTTCTCTGCCATTTTTTGTATGCTCTGCTCATGCTTTTGCTTTCAGTTTTTTAATAATTTAATTTTTCAATGATCATTTTTTTTACTAGAAGTATTTAAGTCTTCAGCCTTATTTTTCCATCAAAAAAATAAAGATTTTGCTTTCCAAACGTCTCAAAATCAATCATTAAAATTTTCAATGATGAGTTTCATTGATAGCTATAACTGGCGCCTAAAAAACAAACTACCAGAGTTCCGACAAGAGAGACCAAAGTGATCAAACCAGAAAATAACAGGTTTTTTTTTCCTCTGCCATTTTTTGTGTGCTCTGCTCATGTTTTTGCTTTAAGTTCTTTACTTATATAAAAAACTTATCGTTGTCGTAAGTAGGTATACGAAAAAGAAACCAGTTTTTCTTGTTTTTGTCTGTCGTTTGCTATTTGGAACCAGTTTTTCTTGTTTTTGTCTACCATTTTTTGTTTGCTGGTTTTTTCTCTGAGAAGATAATTTTAAATTTCACACACTTCTTCTTCCTCATTTTTGTAGTCTGCTCTCAGCATTCTCATCCCAGGTCTCTATTCATATAGGTACATATGTATAATTATACTTAACCCTTTGGTGCACATTATTCATTTTCGATTCAGTATCGGTATCAGTTTGCCTTTGAAGATTGACAGAGACAGTGACTCGCGCTTATTAAGATCTACGTAAAAAAAAATTAGTTACATTGTGAATATTCGGTACTTAAAATCTAAAAAAAAACAGTTAAATTGTGAATTCGGTTTCGAGTGTTGAAATTGAGGGTATGTTTTGTTTTTATTTTATATGTTTTATGTTTTTGTATAAAATTTTTTAACTGTATGGAAGGTTTTTTTTTAATCGAGCTCAAACCCCTGAATTTTATAATAGATTGCCAAGGAGATTTAATCAATAATAATAACAGGTATATATATAGGAAAAAGACTTATGAGGTTTTGAAAGAAAGCCGACGTTATGTTGTCTTAAGATATTTTAACTTGTGTCAACATGTGATTTTCAGACATGAGATGAAATTATTTTGCCTTTTAGAAGGGGAACGTGCGCCTCAAAGATAGTTACAAAGTTCACTACAAAAAAACTTTTTCAGTCGACATTCAATCAATTTCACATACATACATACATCAGAAAATTTTCGACAAAATATTCTTTTGTTTAAGCAAATAAAAAAGTACAATTCGATACACTTTATTTTAAGCTTTCGATACATTGCTGAAACACGATTTTTCATCCCTGTCGTGTAGTCTAGTAGCAATATAAATATGTAGGTATTTTATCGAAATTTTCTTCATATTGATGAACGGTTCATCATTGTTCTTCGTATATGAAAATATTTCATAATTGTTCTTCATATTGATGACGGCTTTCATCATTGTTCTTCCTAGTGATGATACGATCATCATTGTTCTTCATATTGATGAAAAACTGAGAAGGAATTTAACGGGATTTTAGAGGTTCGTCTACGGAGATTAGTATTTACTTCATATGTAGTAGATCTGCTTCATTAGGTGTTTTTTTCCTTGCCCCAATGGGCTTGGACGAAAAAATGACATCGGGGCTTAGCGACGCCATGACAGAAAGAAAAATGGAGTTTTAATACAAACTATCGATAACATGTATGGAATTCGTGCCGGTAACACAGTTTTTATCTGGGCCTAAGTTAAGCCCCGAAAATTCTCTGGGCTTAGCTAAGCCCGAAGGGGCTTAGTTGTTGTTGCATTTAACATGTGAATTGCTTAGCCCCGATGTCGTTTTTTTCGTCCAAGCCCATTCGGGCAAGGAAAAAAACACACATATTATTTAATTTTTATGCATCTGCTACGTAGCAACACTTATTTCTACTTCGTTTAAGTGATAACGTTTAACTAAAAAATTATTGAAACATTAATCACAATTCACAGTTTTCATAGTATTATAGTATGATGTGTCTAATTTTGTCATTTAAAAGAGAATGTAATTGATTTTAAAACAAAAAGTTCTTACTTATATTTACAAAATATATTACAAATAAAGTAATGTAGGTATGAATTTGTAAAACGTATCCTTTAAAGCACCTCTACACTATCCCACAAAGTATTAACACATGTCAGAATAAAGTGGGAAGGGATTTCATACGACTGCCAAATTTGTGTGATGAAAATGATTTTCATATTTCGCTTCCACACTTGCATCACAACAAATCCGTTTCACCATAACCTCAAACGCCCAAGTGGGATAGAATGTGTGATGGTTTTAGAACCGTTCCTAAATATTTTCAGGTATAAACACATGTCAAATCGTGTAGCCTTGCGCGCAGAGGCACTGTCTGATTTTTTTTCACGGATCGATAGAGGCTCATTTAAAAAGCTTAAATCCAAATTTGCACCACCTGACAACTTTTTTTACCAAAGTTATTGGTAAAAATGTGTTTTTTGCCATTTTTTCGTCTTTTGTGAATATCTCGGCTGCAGTATGTCGCACAGAAAAAAATAAAACATGGATTTATTTATAATAAGATTAGCTATTGTATTATAAAAAAACTTATTTGTTTAAACAAATAAAAAAAAAGTTATAGTTAGTTAAAGTGAGTTTTTATTGTTTGAAACTCACTCTTTCGTGATTATTAAGAAAAAAGCTCATTTAACGATGAAGTTTTTATTTTTTAGTTTTAAAGTCTTTGTAATTACCTACAATTTAAAAGAAAAATCAGCCCTTAACTACTAACACAAGCCGAGAAATAAATTTATGAACATAGGTAAGTCAGCGCACCCACGCAATTTTATGTTTTTAGGTTTTATTTTATATCTCAGCCCCAGTATGTCGCAAAGTTAAAATTTAAAAGTTTTACTGTTTATAATAATTCTTTCTATCAACATGCGTTAAATTCAATTTGTTTAAACAAATAGAAAAAAAGTTACAGTTCATTAAAAGGTTTTTTTGTCTTGATTTTATACCTTTTTTCATAACTATTGAGAAAAAAACTGTATTTAACGGTACTTTTTTTCAGGTTTACTTTTTTTTTGTAGTCCTATAAATTTTCTATAAATTAAAAAAATTAGTCCATTACGACAAACAGGAGCCAAGTTATTCATGAATTAAAAATGACGCGTCAGTTTACCAACGCATAACAATATTCTTACTTTTTTTGTGAAAAGGCTATTGATTATGTCCTAAAAAACAGGTCAATAAGAAAGTAAGACGTTCATGGAATTTTATTGTAACAATCTTCAAAGGGGTCTTTGAAGATGAGAAAACAGTGGAGTGCTATTAAATTAGAGGGTGCATTTTGGAGAAAGGGGTACAAAAGCACTCTTTTTGGTTTTTTGCATATAACTCGAAAACGAAGCAAAATTTCGAGATAATTCTTGAAACTTTTTTGTAGAGAGTACAATTTACTATCAAAATGGATTTTTGAAAAAAAAAAAAATTTAATTTTTAGTTGGCAAAATTTTTAAAAATGCATTGCCAAAAAATGTGAAAATCGTATTCGGTATTCCTTCATATAAAAGAAAGATAATTTTTTTCTAAATTTAAAATAATTGTCAAAATCAACACACTTGCTTTTACAATGCCGGGCTTTGAGCACATGTTAGCAGTTAGTATACCTTCTCAAACGTGAAAAAAAAATAGTATTGGACCAGTTTTTCGGTTGAAGGTCCTTGCCAGAGCAGCTCAACATTTTCTAAATATGTAGGTATTAAAGAAATAACTTTTTTTATTTTGGAATACCTAACTCGTCTGGCACTATTTTGTCCATATAACGAAAGGCATAAACTACTTAATACCCCGGTTTGTGAAAGTAGATTTGTTAGTTTTGATAATTATTTAAAAAATTAGAGAACAAAAGGAAAAAAATCACCAACTTTATACCACTAAGGGCCGCCTGGCATGCATTTTCGACAGCCAAACTCGTCTGGCACAATTTTGTCTCTATATAAGGAGACATTAGTTAACATATATTGAAAATCCGGCTTTGTTAAACAAGATTTGATAGTTATTTGAAATTTCAAAAAAAAGTAAATTCTTATAATATCTACTTTAAAAATGTTGAGCTTGTCTGGCAAGGACTTTCAACCGTAAAACTTGTCTGGAACTATTTTTTTTCATGTTCGAGAAGGTATAAGCTAACATGTGTTCAAAACCCGACTTTGTAAGAGTAAATGTGTTGATTTTGGCAATTATTCTTAATTTTGAAAAAATTAGATGGGAACCCTAAAACTGTAAAAAAATTGAAATTTTATTTTATTTTTGACTTAACTGGGCATGGCTCACTAATACATCCAGTTTGAGTGTATTATCTAACAAGTCCATCAAAATAGCCAAAAATGTCATTCATAAAGCTTTAAAACTTAAAATCAGCCCAGTTTGAACGACTATTTCTCGTCGATTTTTATCCAAACCGTTCCTTTTTTAAATTTATTTAAAGGAAATTTAATTATCTTTCTTTTATATGAAGGAATACCTATACCTATCTCTGCTGGTAAGAAAATTATAAGCAAATAGGTACGTACAAAAAAAAAACAAAAAATGCGATTTTCACATTTTTTGGCAATGCATTTTTAAAAATTTTGCCAACTAAAAATTAAAATTTTTTTTTTTCAAAAATCCATTTTGATAGTAAATTGTATTCTCTACAAAAAAGTTTCAAGAATTATCTCGAAATTTTGCTTCGTTTTCGAGTTATATGCAAAAAACCAAAAAGAGTGCTTTTGTACCCCTTTCTCCAAAATGCACCCTCTAATTTAATAGCACTCCACTGTTTTCTCATCTTCAAAGACCCCTTTGAAGATTGTTACAATAAAATTCCATGAACGTCTTACTTTCTTATTGACCTGTTTTTTAGGACATAATCAATAGCCTTTTCACAAAAAAAGTAAGAATATTATTATGCGTTGGTAAACTGACGCGTCATTTTTAATTCATGAATAACTTGGCTCCTGTTTGTCGTAATGGACTAATTTTTTTTTTAATTTATAGAAAATTTATAGGACTACAACAAAAAAAGTAAACCTGAAAAAAAGTACCGTTAAATACAGTTTTTTCTCAATAGTTATGAAAAAAGGTATAAAATCAAGTCAAAAAAACCTTTTAATGAACTGTAACTTTTTTTCTATTTGTTTAAACAAATTTAATTTAACGCATGTTGATAGAAAGAATTATTATAAACAATAAAACTTTTAAATTTTAACTTTGCGACATACTGGGGCTGAGATATAAAATAAAACCTAAAAACATAAAATTGCATGGGTGCGCTGACTTACCTATGTTCATAAATTTATTTCTCGGCTTGTGTTAGTATTTAAGGGCTGATTTTTTTTTAAATTGTAGGTAATTACAAAGACTTTAAAACTAAAAAATAAAAACTTCATCGTTAAATGAGCTTTTTTCTTAATAATCACGAAAGAGTGATTTTCAAACAATAAAAACTTACTTTAACTAACTATAACTTTTTTTTTATTTGTTTAAACAAATAAATTTTTTTATAATATAATAGCTAATCTTATTATAAATAAATCCATGTTTTATTTTTTTCTGTGCGATATACTGCAGCCGAGATATTCCCAAAAGACGAAAAAATGGCAAAAAACACATTTTTACCAATAACTTTGGTAAAGAAAGTTGTCAGGTGGTGCAAATTTGGATTTAAGCTTTTTAAATGAGCCTCTATCGATCCATGAAAAAAAATCAGACAGTGCCTCTGCGCGCAAGGTCAAATGACCTAATGACTGGACTACTTGCACTAAGAAACAAAATGCATTCATTTTTCCTTATAATCAGTTCAGTTTGTGTTTGCCTTTGAAACTTGCAGAAAGTCATTCGTGCTAGCTTAAATCTTCATACAAAAAATTTGTTAAATTGTGAATATTCGCTACTTAAAATATATTTAAAAAAAATCAGTTTAATTGTCAATTCGGTTTTGAGTGTTTAAATTGAGGGTATGTTTTGTTTTTATTTTATATATTTTATGTTTTTTTATCAAATTTTTTATTGGCATAGGTAGGTAGTAAAGTTCTTAAAAGCTTGCAAAGAAATTCCGTTATTTGAGTTTTTGTTTTCGAGAGTGTACATGCAAATCTAATGTATTTGTACTTGAATTTATTTCTTTTGCATTTCCCTTGCAAGAAAAGTTAATATTAACAAAATAAATCATAATTTCATTGATAGTATTCAGCTTGTTTGGAAAGAATTTAACGGGATTTTAGATGTTCGTGTAGTCTAGTAGCAATATACATATGTATGTAGGTATTTCATCGAAATTTTCTTCATATTGATGAACGATTCATCATTTTTCTTCGTATATGAAAATATTTCATAATTGTTCTTCATATTGATGACGGCTTTCATCATTGTTCTTCCTAGTGATTTGTGCTAGCTTAAATCTTCATACGAAAAATTTGTTAAGTTGCGAATATTCGCTACTTAAAATATATTTAAAAAAAATCAGTTTAATTGTCAATTCGGTTTTGAGTGTTTAAATTTAGGGTATGTTTTGTTTTTATTTTATATGTTTTATGTTTTTTTATCAAATTTGTTATTGGCATAGGTAGTAAATTTCTGAAAACCTTGCAAACAAATTCCGTTATTTGAGGTTTTGTTTTCGAGAGTGTGCATGCAAATCTAATGTATGTATGCTTGAATTTATTTCTTTTGCAATTCCCTTACAAGAAAAGTTTATATTAACAAACTAAATCATAATTTTATCGATAGTATTCAGCTTTTTTGAGAAGGAATTTAACGGGATTTTAGAGGTTCGTCTTGTCTTGTAGGAATATACAAATGTAGGTATTTCATCGAAATTTTCTTCATATTGATGAACGATTCGTCATTGTTCTTCGTATGTGAAAATAATTCATAATTGTTCTTCATATTGATGATTTCTTCATCATTGTTCTTCCTAGTGATGAATTCGATCATCATTGTTCTTCATATTGATGATCTCTTCATCATTGTTCTTCCTAGTGATGAATTCGATCATCATTGTTCTTCATATTGATGAACGCTTCATCGTTGTTCTTCCTAATGATGAATTCGATCAGCATTGTTCTTCATATTGATGAAAAAAGACCAAAAAACAAAACGCATTCGCGAATATACATAAGGGAAGAGTGCGAACAGTGAGGCACTTTTTTCAAATTGGTATAGCTTTGCACCCTTTTAAGCAATCTTACAGATACTTTGATAGTATTTTAAGACATAATTTACTTCATATAGAAATAGAAACTTTATTGAAAAATATAAAAGTTAAATTGTGATAAGCGAAATTGTGAGCAAAGTCAAACTGTCTCACTGTTCGCACCCTGGACGATTAGTGAAACATTGTAGGGCGAACAGTTAAACAACATAAACAAATTACAAAAAAAATAAACTTTAGTTTTTTAATTAGTAACAACAAACTAAATACAATTAAAGTATTACAATTACTATTCACTTTTGAATAATGAAATCCATGAAAATTTTCAAACAAGCAATTAAGGTAGAACAAAATCTTATCTCTCTTTTGCTTGTTTCACAGTAAAACATAAATTACAAGAAGAAGAGGGGTATTTCCACAATTTAAGTGCGAGATATGTTTCACTGTTCGCTTTTTAAAAATGTCTCACTGTTCGCCTCTTGTGATTTTTTCAGATTTTTGTTTCAAATTAAATTTTTTTTAATATTTATCCGATTGATATGTTTCATCAAAAGAATATGGCTGAGTTCCAAAACGCAGTACTGCAACGTATCATACATTTAAATACTATTTTTAGTCGTATTCTTAGCTAAATTAACGTAAAAAAAGTGCGTATTTAATTTACGGTGGTGCTCCTTTAATGCATTGCAACAGTTAATGTTGAATTGTAGTAAGCATGTGAAAATATAAAAAGCTTAAAAAATCATGATGCGTTGCAGTACTGCGTTTTGGAACTCAGCCTATATCTGTGGCAAGTTGAAAGAGCTTATGTCGACTTAAGTGAAAATCGAGTTTTTTCTTGGAAAATGCACAATTTTTTGCAACTTTGTTTGGTCCAGATCTCATTCCTCTACGCAAAATATAAATAATTTAATTTAATAAAAACATAATAGCTTAAGTTTTCTTGGACAAAAATAGCTTTCTCATAACAGCTTATGTCTACATTAGGGTTCCCAACTTTCATTGAAACGAAAGGAGGACACTTTTGAAGAAAATATTTTATTATAAAAAACCTACAAGCCGCAAAAAATTAATAACAACTTAAACAAATTTTAGAAGCATAGCAAAATAAATAAAAATAAGAAATATTGCATTTCATAGATATTATAAAACTGTGTTAATTACTTTATTCAATTTTTTTCTCAAAAATATAAACACGATTCCTTACAAAAATGCTTCATTTTTGCTGTTAAAAACTGAGGGAGTACGAAATTGCAAGACCAATAACGCAGTCTCGTATATTTTTAAAAATCTCGAAAAACGAAATGTCGCAATTACGAGATCCCGCTTTTAACAATCTCGCATTTACATCTCACACCAAAAAGTCACATTAATATTAACCAAAATCTAGCAATTTATAATCTCGCTATCAAAATATCACAAATCAAAATTTCATAAATCTAAAGTTCACAGTAATATCGCTCTCATTGTGCACTGAAACGGGAAAACCTAAAAACTTTTTATTTGGCTTTTATTGTTTCCCAAAATGCATTTTTAAAATTTTACTAAATTTTTCTGACTTTACAACTCGATATTAAATTTACATGTTCTTTTTCTTTTTCTTAACAACAATTCGAATACAAACAATTACCAAAAATAATAACAATATTGTCTAAGAGTGGTAGGCAAGGCACACGATTTATTTTGCAGAAGTTATAAGAAATCTCGCGAAATTCAACTTTCGAGATTTTAATTTGTGAGTTTTGTTTGCGGGATTTTGTAGTTGTGGGATTATAGAAAGCGAGATTTTCCCTCAGATTACAGAATCTGATGAATGAACTGCGGAAGGAATCTAACTCAATATTGACATTTCGCTCATATTAAAATGTCAATATTGAGACTGATTTGTATCAAACCCAAAAACTGAGACTGTTTTTTTTACTATTCACTTGCTCATTTATTTTTTGCCGAAGTAAAATAAAGTTGAAAAAAGAAATTGAGAGTTGTGAGAGATCCTGATTATATCTTACTCTCCTTCTCTATCTAAGTGACGGAGAAAATTACTGAGCGCTCTGAAATATAAACTGGCAAAATATCTCTAAGCTTGAGTTAAACAGTGGTTAAAGTCTTGATAAAGAAACGTGTATATATCTGTGGCAATAAGTTGAAAAAGCTTATGTCGACTTAAGTGAAAATCGAGTTTTTTTGGTTAGAAAATGCACAATTTGTTCAACTTTTTTTTTAGTCCAGGTCTCATTTCTCTACGCAAAATATAAATAATTTAGTTTAATAAAAACATAATACCTTAAGTTTTCTTGGACAAAAATTGCTTTTGTATAATAGCTTATGTCTACATTGACCAAAAATCTTTCAAATTTTATAAAGAATGTATTTTTTTAAAGTAGCCTAAGTCATGATATAAGCTATTATAACCCTTTAATTTGATAGATTTTCATCGCTTAAGTCGACATAAGTTGTTTAAAGCTTGTGTTACAATTTTTTCGAAAAAGCCTAAGTTGACTAAGAAGACTCAAAAATGTTACAAAAGAAATTGTCAAAACATCTTATGTCACCTAACTACTATATTCATTTGAATAGCATTTTTTTTAAATAGCTTAAGACTCTTTAAAAGATTCTTAGCAGTTCGGTTATTAGTCTCTTAACAAAAACAAAGATAGGATTATCGGTACTCTTATCAGTACTTTTTTTTATAAATAAAATAGTCATGTTTTAAAATATGCAAAACTTGTTTTTCTCGTACTGAAAAATGACAAAAATTGACTTAAGCTGTTTTAACATATTACCACAGATATAGCAACAATTTAATAAAAAGGAACTTGATTCATTTAATTGGATCACAACAAAAACATAAATGTTAAAAAAGGAGCCAAGTTCTTTTGCGTACAAGAATCCTGTGCGTAAAAAGTCAGCCAAAAAAAGTAATGAGATCTAAAATATATGCCAAGTTTTAGGTTAATGAAGTTTAATATCAAATATCTTAAGTAGAGTAATATCGAAACAATTCCAAATCATGACATAAATTTGGTAATTTATGATTACTGATTAAAATTTGGTGGGTTCACTGGTCAAGTTTTCATACGTTTTAAATTTGTGATTAAGTATTTCAGAGAAAACTTGCCAAGTAAATCCACCAAATTTTAATCAGTAATCATAAATTACCAAATTTATGTCATGATTTGGAATTGTTTCGATATTACTCTACTTAAGATATTTGATATTAAACTTCATTAACCTAAAACTTGGCATATATTTTAGATCTCATTACTTTTTTTGGCTGACTTTTTACGCACAGGATTCTTGTACGCAAAAGAACTTGGCTCCTTTTTTAACATTTATGTTTTTGTTGTGATTTCACTCCTTTTTGCAAAGATTTATTTTGCCAGGTGAAAGTCAAGCCCTACCGCTCTACAAAGTTTCATAATTCTACGACAACCGAAAGTGCTCCATACAAATAATAGCAATTCTGATAAAGTGGGTGGATGGCACCCCCCCCCCCCCAGAATGGACAATTCCAAATTTTCGATTTTTTTCCTTTCTAAGTACTTCAAGTCCTGCCGACCTACCAATTTTCATCGTTCTACAACAATCGGAAGTGCTCCATATAATTTATAAGAATTTTTAAGAATGTGGGTGGGTGCCACGCCCCCTGAATGCAAAATTCGAATTTTTCAATTTTTTCTTTCTAAAGGCTTTAAGCCCTACCGACCTACCAATTTTCATCGTTCTACAAGAATCGGAAGTGCTTCATATAATTAATAAGAATTTTTGAGAATGTGGGTGGATGCCACGCCCCCTGAACTGAAACTTCCAACTTTTCGATTTTTTTACTTCTAAATACTTCAAGGCCTACCGACCTACCAATTTTCATCGTTCTACAACAATCGGAAGTGCTCCATATAATTTATAAGAATTTTTAACAAAGTGGGTGGATGCCACGCCCCTTGAAAGCATAATTCCAATTTTTCAATTTTTTCTTTTTAAGTACCTTAAGCCCTACCGACCTACAAATTTTCATCGTTCTACAACAATCGGAAGTGCTCCATATAATTTATAAGAATTTTTAAGAATGTGGGTGGATGCCACGCCCCCTGTATGGAAAATTCCAATTTTTCAATTGTTTTCTTTCTTAGTACCTCAAACCCTACCAACTTACGAATTTTCATTGTTCTACAACAATCGGAAAGGCTCCATATAATTTATAGAATATTTAAGAAAGTGGGTGGATGCCACGCCCCCTGAATAGAAAATTGCAGATTTTCGATTTTTTCCTTTGTATGTACCACAAGGCCTACCGTTGTGCGAAATTTCAAGTTTCTACGATGTCGGGAAGTGCTCCATAATTTTGATGATCTGTCAGTGAGTCAGTGAGTCAGTGAGTCAGTGAGTCAGTCAGTTACGGTTTTTGCGATTTTTGAAGTCCTATATCTTGGGAACTACTAATGCTAAAGAATTGAAATTTGGTGAGCCACCTGTGTTTGATCAGTTCAGCAAATACTCCGAATTTGAAGTTTCTGACTTTATTGGTACTGAAGTTAGAGGGGGGTTGAAAATCGCCTGAGTTTGTTCCTGTAAAAAGGGTGTAGTGCCGCGAACTTGGCTGGGCACTATCGTGCCCTTTGATATATCGAGTGTTAACACTAATTCAATATGCATTTAAAAAAGCACTTTTCACTTTTTGTTTGTATTACCGCTCACCAAAAGCACATGCCAGCTGGATTAAGTGTGCAATAGAAATATAGAATGCGGAATAGAAAACAAAATGGTATTTGTTTCATTAGCATGTCTATCTAAGCTTTTGGGGAAACACAATGGGCCTTACTAAAAATCAAATTTAGTGTTAAGCTTAGAACAAAATCTCCGAATTTTAGAAAATCCACATACCAATAACGAATTTAATCTCCAGTTTAGTCGTTAGCAATATGTCAAAATTTAATACATGGAAATCCATGTTTAAAGTCGAACACTAAATAGAAAGTGTTGCCTTAGTGCTGTTTTATGGTATTTAAATTTGTATTCAATACTTAAATCTATTCCCAAGTTATCAGGTAGATTTCAATAGGTACCTATTTTCATGGGTTGGTTTCAATCTTCAGATCCTTGTTTTACAGTGAAAAAGGAGAACTTTATATAGAAGTACTTTATTTATTGTTCTTATGTTTATGTATTGCAACAGGAACAGATTATTTATTTTTTTCATAAATATTTAGTACGTCTGGATTTACGTTGAATATGTGCATAATTTTTTGATTCCGTTGAATATATTTGCATACCAAATTACGTATTATCTAAAAAGTAATTTTTTGTGTTGAATGGGAAAGGATTTATTTTGAGTTTTTAGAATTCATTTCATAGTTTTCTATTTATTTAACATTAGGCGTGTTTTTTTATCATCGGGATCTGGATCTGGATCTTCTTTCAACACGTGTTACAAAAACAATTTTAGAAAATTTCCCACTATTTTGTTTTTGTATTACTCGTAAAACTTAATCCAGATCCAGATCCCGATGATAATAAAACACGCCTATTATATAAGTTAATGAAATCTTTTTGAATATTTTTAAAGTATATTTATACTTTCATAAACGTCTAGTCAAAAACATAACGAGAAAAACTTCAAAATGGTTGTCAATCATGTGGGTTTTCTTTGGTCACTCTTAGTAGTCCTTTTTAACTCCTTTTGTATTGCAATAGTCTTCCAGTGGCTTCGTTCATTACAATCATGTTTTAGGAGTGTTTTTTTACTTCTCGCTGTCATTAAGGAGTGTCAGAGAGCACACCTTTACACGTAAACATACGTAGTCATTCTTCGGATTACTTGTCAGAGAAATTAATGTTTGAAAAAACGTTTCTCATAAAAAAGCGTAATTTGTCATTTGAAAGTCGGTCGTTTCATATTTTATTGGAATTAAAAAGGATAACATTTCTAAGAAAACCAATGGAAACAACAGTACTCTGATAATATCACTGTAGGAATCCCAACAGAAAATAATTTATTTCCGTAGCAATTTCATACTGGTATGTTCATATATAATAAAACTATTAAGTTTACTCAAAATATGCATGTTCTTGCATTATGGTTATCAACTATGTACATGAAATAAAATTAAAATCGTCCAAACCCTTTGAACAAATTACATACTATAGTACTGAAAAAGTTGCTGTTAAAAAAGAATACGGCAATACTTATCTTCACTCTTTGAACAATTAAAAAAAAATTGAAATTCATCTGTCATTTTGTCGAGCTACGGAAAGTGTATTGAGATTTCAATTCGGTAAACAAGTGAAAAAAACCCTAATTAAACTAAATAAAAAAGTGAAATATAATTAGTGTAATGAACATTCGCAATACTTTATTAAACAAAATATAAAAAAGCACGCGGTGCTACGTAAAAACCTGTAAAAACGCCTATAATAAAGAGTGTACAAATATTTCATTTCAAATGTGAGTTTTGTCTGATATTTCCCCATAAAGTAATGTGAAGTGATGTTTTTTCGGTTATTAAACCATCGTAGAATACTTTTCAATTGATATTTCATGATATTTTGCTTTAATAAATCTTATTTGTTGTAAATAAAAATATACTTCAATCGAGTGATTTAGTTGAGATTGATCTGTCAAATGAGAAATTCTCTTCCCGGAGGGACGGACTCATTTTTGTTGGTGATGGCAAGGCGCTTTAGTGTCTGAAGTGCAGAGTTATTTTTAAAGTTTGGAATGATTATATTCTTTGTAACGTTTCATAACTCTTAATTTAGGAAGGCTAGTAGGCACCTTTGCAAACTACTCCACTTAATATAAAAAAAAAACCGACAATATTCACCAACCGTCTAAGATCAGAAAAGATCCAACAAACAAAAATATTGAGAGCGTTACTCAAAGAGACATCACCCTTCCCAAACTTTTCCCCTAACGACTCTTCCTACCTTTAGGACCGATGTCTACAGACCCATCGGCCCGTCCAGGCAGGAGTCATTAGGGGCGTCCCACCGCGTTAGTAGCTGTAGGCCTGCTCGATGCCTTGCTCAGCTCGTCGATGGGGGGGGATCTTGCTACACGCGAAAGGACCTCTTGTTACTTTTCCAGGCCTAAGTCATAGCTGGAATTTGACCGAAAATAAATACCCATCTTTTAAATAGAAAGGACCCGAATTTAAGTGACCCATAATTTCTCTTTATTTTTTTTTTTTTTTTATTTTTATCGACTGTCATACCTAAAGGGGGGGAACATAGGTGGTCGTGTCCCCTTGAGCCGTCTCAACCCACCCTTCAGTATTACCGCCAACAAAAAAAAATTGTCAGCGAAATACTCCTATGCTATCACTGGTGCTCAGAATTTGTGTAATAGCCCTCTTTTGAAAAGGGGAAAGTCGTTGACTTTCCCTCTTACTCCATTAGAAACTCTAATCCACTTTTAAATCCACTTCCCCTAATTTCCCACTTACATCTCCATCCTAAATTTCCAAAAAAAAATTGTTAAAATAACAAAACCAAAAGATCGGAAAAATCATTTTTTTTGTAGTTGGTTAACCATAAACATTTTGTTTTTATTTCCTTTTTTTGATTAGTTCACTACTATATCTTAAAACTATTTATTTATAAATTCATCAAATGCATCTCCATACATCGTTATCAACCGTCCCGAAAATTTACTACTTACTGCATTAAACAAAAAATATACTGAATCTACCCTCGTCTTCATCAACCTTATTCGTATTAGGTTCTATATCCTCACCAAATCAATAAATAAAAACTTCCGAGTTAGGTCGTAAAACCTTTTTGTCGCAAATTCTAATACCAAACCAAAAATCAAATGGTAGGTATTCTGTCTGATTTAATTTTTCTTTTCTTATTAATCACTTATGTATGTTGTTTACGGATAATTTGAATCATAGATTATTTCCAATATTAAAGATATATTAAAGAGAAATGAACAATAAACCACTTACCGGTACTCCAAGTTGGTGTGCACAGCAGCTTGATGTCCTGTATGTAGATGGTTGGAAATTTAATTTAATTTTAAATTTTGTTTTTTTTTGAAATGATATTTAGTTAAGGGCCGAAGACGTAGGTTGCGATTCCGATAGTAGATTATTTCACTTTTGTTTCTTTTTATACCGATTTCAATTAATTATCGCGACCACGATGGATGGGACGTTACACCGTCTTTTATTTTTTTTTCTTATCCTACACTTAACTTTAATATTCTTGAGTCTCAATTTATTTCATTTTTCAAAAAAAAACTATGTTTTAATCTGAACCTTGTAAACTACCCTATTGCTCCTTCCTATCCGAACCCTACTCTATTTATCTTTAATCTTGTTTTACTTTTGTTTTACTTATTGAGGTTCTCATAATCCAAAAAAAATTACTTTACATTAAAAAAAAACTTTACATCGAAGCTCTCTTGCTAATCAAAATTATTTGTTTATTTATTTTTTCTTATTCTCTCTGTCATTTCAAATCTTTTTAATCGAAGCAATAGGTAGTGTCGTTTTACTTTTTTTTGTTTTGTTTCTATCATTTATTCGCATTTATCTCTTTTTTTTTCAGCTAATAGGTATACCTACTTTTTTTTCAAAATTCTTTTCTATTTTTTTTGCGTATAGACTTTCTCTAATAACTTTTTACTTTCTTTTTTCCTTGTTTTTTTTGTTTTTCTTTTATTCTAAAATTTTTCTTTTCAGCGCTTATTCTTGTTTCTTCTATTCCTCAATTAAATTTCATTAATCAAATTTTATTTTTGTTTTCTTGTTGCACTTTTAATTTAAGTAATTTATCCTTTCTTAGTTTCTTTTTTAGCCAAAAATGTCCTTCTCTCTTTTTTTCAGTTTTTCATACCTATATAATTATTCTCTTTTTTTTTTTTTTTAGATAATACACCCATTTTCCAGATAAATTACGTTTGTTTTCACTGATTGCACTTTCACTTTTTCTTTTAGATGTGATTCCTTTTCTTTAAAAAGTGTGGAACTAATCCTATTTTGCCTGGATATGATCTGGCCTATGGTCGTATTGGAGATGTTTATAGATGACTCTACCTTCAAAAAGAACAAGGAAATTTCACAGTTGAAGTTTAATCCTTTATTTAAATGTGCGACTCGATCTTACCTTCAAAAAGAAAGGATATCCACTATTAGGGAATCGAATGCAAAAGTTTTTCCAGAGTTCCACCAACAGAAACTCCTGGATAATTCCACGACCTTTCCGTGTTTGGAAAGTATTGGGTGGGTTGTCGCCTGCCGTGGCAAAACCAATATCGGTCAAACCGAATAAAAATTGAATCACGAGATATGCCCTCGTGCTGGTGTCACTCAATGATGAACTGGATGTTCTGTGGCTGTATCCCTTTTACCCCTTCTTGGGAGCAAGGCGATGGAGGATTTTAACCTTTTTTGAAAAAAGATGAAAGTTTTTATAGTACAACCTAGTGGGACCTAATCGGATGGATTCTTACCTAGGTATATGAGTGGTAGCACTCGAAGTGACGCACGAGATCTTCCTACTTCTGCCTGAGGTTAGGTGTCCCAATTGCGGACGATCTCTTCAAAGACAGGTTGTGCTTTTTTTGACACTCGCTTCTGGTTTGTGGCCTGCGCAAGGGCACGGCTAACCATATGCGATGGGCCACTAGGCCGGCGACTCCTAGGGACAATAAATTTTAGGTCGTATATTGTGGTTTTCTTTTTCTTTTTTTTTATGAAAAGAGTAGGGCCTTACCTATAATAATTTTTCGATTACAATTTTCTTCTGTAATTATGCAGCGTGTAGGGTAGGTATGTGGGTAGACTCTTAGGTACACTTTAAATTTTCGTTTTTTTCAGTTTCGTTTTACTTTTTTTTCTTATTTTTATCCTTAGCAATGGATATAAAAAATGAACTTTTCTTTGCTTTTTCTATTGTACTTTTAATTTATTTCACTTCGCTTTTTATTCACTTATAACTTTTTTTTTTGGGATGGCTAGTGATTAGCGAACGAGTGTATTTGTCGATGGCTGCAAAGTGCAAATAGAAAGACTTGATTGTGCCTGTGCCACGAGTAAGTAAAATAGGATTGTACTTTTCAAGTGGACCAGGTGGAATTGAAACTAAAGCGGATGTAGATCTTTGGTACGGGACGGCTCAGAACGTCAGTGATACCAATGCTTGAACCTACCACCTACAGATTTTTTTAAGCTTAGGACACATTATAATAAAGCAGTTGCGCAAGGGTCGCAACTGAGTTGGGTGCAATTTTTTTTTGATTCAATTCGTGTATCTGGGCTTTTTTGACTTTATCGAAATATTACAAGAGTTATACAGAGCTGTTTCCTACACAACATATTCTTTTTGTCACAGGTTTTCTGTACAAAAAGGATATGAAAAGAAACGTCCATTGTTTTTCCTTTTTTTTTTTTTGTTGAGTCTCATGTACAGCTGAACGAGCCGGGCCATGTCGTGTGAATTAATTAATAGATTTCTTTTTTTTTATTTCTTTAAATCTTTCGAGTGGGTGACTGTTTTGTGCCCTTTGGCGTCAATGACTTCATATAGATTATTGCCTATTTTTTTTCTGACTGTTACTTTTATGAATTTTGGGCACAGTTTAGCGTTGAGGTGTTTGGCTGCATCACTAAGAACGAAATTACGTTTGTACAAAACATCACCTACTTGATATGATACTATTCTACTTCTTAGGTTATAAGTTCGTTGATACGAATCGTGAGTTCTCTCTAAAGCCGTCTTTAAATAGGAATGCAATACGTTCATTTTAGCCGCTTTCGGAAGAAAATCTATCTCCGAATGGTTTAATCCCCCAAGACCGCGCAGTAACTTATAATCGGCCCCGTGCTCAATGATTCGATGCCCGAATAGGGCTTCGAAAGGGGACATTCCGATTGCAGAATGCACTGATGAACGCAATGCACTTCCTATTGAAGGCAAGTGCAGATCCCAATTGGTCTGTTTGGGGTCTATATACGCTCGGACCGCCGCGAGGATCGAACGATTTACACGCTCACTCGCATTTGCCTGAGGTGAATAGACTGCGGTCCGGTAATGGCTAATTCCAAAGGTTTTTGTCATTTTGACGAAATCATGTCCTGTAAATTGGCTGCCGTTATCAGATAAGATACTTTCCGGTACCCCAAAAATGAAAAAAATATCTTCTTCCAAAAATTTGATTACTGTCTGCCCGGTGGCTTTACGAAGTGGTTTTATGAGGACGAATTTCGTCAACTGATCTAGCGCTATGACTATCTGGGTATTTCCACTTTTTGACCGTGGGTAAGGACCCAAAAAGTCAATATATATATGTTGAAATGGTCTGTCTACGGAAAAAGATTTTCCCATTTCCGCTCTGAGGACACTGTTAGAAGCTTTTGTCGTTTTGCATATTTCACAGTTTTCAATGAATGTTTTGACATGAGATGCCATACTAGGCCAAAAAACTTGCTGACGCAATTTATAGAGGGTTTTTGTAATACCCCCGTGCGAAGCTCTGGGTGGGCAATGAGCAAGCGAGACCAAACGGTTTGTCAGCGCAGCTGGAATCCACAATTTCCAGACTAAATCGTCTTGGAGTGGGTTTCCTGTGCAATGCCTGACCTTCTTGTACACGAAACCTTCCGAAACTTGAAGGTCAGGAAGCTGGTCTTTATTTTGTCCGATATGCTCTATGATTTGGAGGTATTCCTCCGACTGGAAACTCGGATCCTCCAAATCAATATGAAGAACATCGGTGTCCGTTGACATCGACTCCGGTGGACATACTGTTGAATGTAGCGCCTCTACTTCATAAACTCGAGATAGAGCATCTGGCACTACATTCAAAGTACCCTTCCGGTGTTCGATGCCAAAATCGAACCCTTGCAATTTGAGACTCCAGCGCGCTAATCTCCCCGTTGGATCTCGCAGACTCATCAGCCACTTCAGGCTCGAGTGATCTGTTACTATCTTGAACCTATACCCTTCGACATAGGGTCGAAATTTCTGAATCCCTCTTACGGCCGCTAAGCATTCACGCTCCGTTACTGTATAGTTGCGCTGGGCGGAATTCAACTTTTGTGAAAAATAATAAATGGGGCGTTCATCTCCATTTTCGTCTTTTTGACATAGCACACATCCGATACCCGATGCTGACGCATCACAAAGAATGATAAATTCTTTGCTAAAGTCTGGATGTGTAAGAACTAGATCTGAGGTTAAAGCTGTCTTAAGTGTTTCGAACGCTTTTTGTGCTTCTTTGCCGAATTCAAACCTTTTACCTTTCTTTAATGTGTCTGTCATTGGGGCTGCAAGTGTCGAGAAATTGCTAACGAATCTACGGTACCATCCTGACATACCAAGGAATCTCCGGACTTGTTTGGGTGTCTTTGGTACCGGGAAGTCAAGGATAGCGGCGACTTTCGCCGGATCCGGCTTTAAACAGCCTTGTCCTACAACGTAACCGAGGTACTGGAGTTCCTTGAAGCAGAACTTCGACTTCTCGACGTTTATCGTCAAGCCTGCTTCAAGTAACCTTTTCCCTATAACACCAAGCACTTGCATATGTTCCTCGTAAGTTTTAGATATAACAAGTAAATCGTCTAGATAGACGAAAACTTGGTCCCGTAATTCGGAAGGTACTACTAGGTTCATTAAATACGTTAGACTCTGAGCGGCATTGGAAAGGCCAAATGGCATCACCTTAAACTGGTAGAGTGGTCTTCCAGGGACCGTAAAAGCCGTCTTCTCCCGCGAGCTTTTCTCCAGCGGTATCTGCCAGTACGCATCCTTGAGGTCCACACTCGAAATAAAGTGTGTCTCCTGGAGGCGCGCCAGCAATCCCTCTATATTAGCAATTGGGCTCGCATTCTTCTTTGTCACTTGGTTCACCTTCCGAAAGTCCAAGCACAGGCGATTTTTCCCAGGTTTTCGTACCAGTACGACTGGGGAAGACCATGCGCTAGAACTTTCTTCGATGACCCCCAAAGCAAGCATGCGATCCAATTCCTCGTACACCAGGGCTTGTATCGCTGGAGAAATGGGATAATGACGTTGCTTTATGGGTTGTGCATCTCCCGTGTCAATAACATGCTCTACCAAATGAGTCTTTCCTAAGCCTTTCACCTTGAATGACGGAAATTGTTTGACTATCTCAATAAGTGAACCACGCTGGTGATCGTCTAGGTCGCATTCAATTGCACTTCCTACTTTGTTAGCAATCTCGTCGTTATAAGATATTTCTGAGATGATGTGAGGCGCCAGCTGGAAAATTCTCCAGAAATCTACTCCCAAGTATAAAGGTTGGGTCAGCGATGGAACGACAAACAAACTCATGACGTTGGCTTTGCCTCGGTATTGAATTTGTGCCGATACAATGCCGACTATAGACTGCTTCTGACCGTCTGCGGTAGCAATAGAAGAAGCGAAACTTTTAAACGGGATTTGATTTTCTTTTAAAAATTCTAGCGCTCCACTCCCTAAACAACTAACACTGGCTCCAGAATCAAGTAAGCCGAGAAGCTTTTTACCGCAAACTTCGACTGTTATGTATGGACGAGGATCATCTCCCGACACATTCAAAATAGTTGCTGCCACAGATTTATACAGTACTTTTTTCTTACTCATTCGCTCTCTCAACTTTTTTACTTTTTCTGAAGTAGCTGGGAAAGTTACTATTCTTTTTCGTGCTTCGTAGTATTCTTTAATTCGCTGGTGGATTGGTTTTCTTAAAAAGCTAGATTTCAATTCATTTGTTTTCTCATCATTACTCTTAGATTCTTGTCTTTGTTCTAATTCTTCAGGCGTACGTTGTAGCAGGGTAAACTTAACTATATTAGGCTCTATTTTCTCTAACTGTCCGGGTTTACCGTCTTCGAGCGATTCCCCCCGGTCGAAGGACTGCTCGATGACCGGTTTCCCGAACATCTTTCACAATTTGGTGTGATCACATTGTCGCGACCACACCTGAAACAAAAAAGATTTCGTTTAGGGCTGTCGCACTCCCTAAACGAATGACCCTCTGCTTTGCAATTCCAACATTTAAGTATATTGGCTTCCCTTTGGTAGGCCTCAACTTTCGCGGGAATTGCAAAGTCAGAGTCTTCCGGTAAATTATCTAATTCGCTGACCTGTCGTCGCGATGGTTGCGTGGGTACTTGGTTAAGTGTGTATTTTGACTTCAGAGGTTCGTTTCCGTTTAAAAACTTTTCAATCGTGCGGCATACGTAGACCATCTCTGGCAAACTATGAGTACTGAAAGTAACTAACAACTCTCCCGTTCTACGGCGCACGTTCTGCTTGATAAGCTCTATAATTTCTTTTACCGGTTTCGGTACACGCAACCTAGAATTAAACTTTATAATATCATCGTAAAAATCGTCGAAACTTTCGTTTGGCATTTGTTTTCGGT
Organism: Dasysyrphus tricinctus; assembly: GCA_963921185.1. NCBI lineage: Eukaryota > Metazoa > Arthropoda > Insecta > Diptera > Syrphidae > Dasysyrphus > Dasysyrphus tricinctus. Next base: position 36,629,980 of record OY992533.1, read on the forward strand.
CAATCATTTTTCTATATAATTCACTATCTGTCTCCAGACTTCTGTATTGCTCTATAAGAGCTAAACGCAATGTTGACCAACAAGCACGTGGATTGGCTTTTGAGTACATCCAATACCATTTTTCTACACTGCCGCTGACAAAGTGATGAAAATTTTGGACTACTTCGACCCAGGTTACATTATAGCTATCTTTCACCCGTTCAAGGCGGAAGAGGAAATCATCGATAGACATATTGTTACGGTCATATTTTATTCCCCATTTGTGATAATGTGGAAAACGGTACGTTGAAGATGACGGAGACGGAGCTGGAGTTGGAGCTGGATTAGTTTGGTTTAATGACAGAGGTGAAACATTCACGTGCATATTGCTCAATTGAGCCAAAAAGTTGTCAACGTTTGAACCCCTAGCCATGTCAACGGGATGAACACCTTGTTCATTCGTTGCACCTCCATTCGAGGCGGGATTATTAACGTCATCATTACGTTCCTGCGGGCGATAATTAGTGGGTTGTACCAAGGGGGTAGTCGCGTTGTATAAGGCTCGACTATCTTGAGTATTTGCAGGTGGAGCGGGGGTGACGCTAGCAAGAGTTTCTCTCACTATAGATCTAACTTGATCTAATAACTCCATATGACTGCGTTCTAATTCCTCCCGAATGAACCGTTGGTCTTCAGTTCGTTTTAGACCTACTGTCGCTGTGACTACTTCTTGAATATATGCCTCAAAATGTTCGGCATCTTTAGAGTTATTACCTTCCCTAGGACTAGAAGATGCTCCATTACTCGGATTATGTTGCTCATTAGTCCCATTATCGCCACTACTTTCAATAGGGAGTGATCCCTGCTGTAAATCTTCATCCACCCCTCCGTCGTTTCTTGAAGTAGATCGCTGCCTATCACTACTTCCTTTCTCTTTTGAATTTTTGTTACGCCCTCTTCCAGGCATTGTGTGACCTTGTTACCGTTTTAATGTTTTTTATAATAAAATAAATCAAAAAAGAAAATATAAATATTCCTAAAGATTTTTATTTATATCTATTAATTTCTCTGTTGGGTTTTTTTTAAACCAAAAAAAAAATAATATAAACGATTAAACAAAAAAAAAATAAATTTATTTGCTAAAAAGATTTCATCAAAAAAAAAAATTGTATTTCCAAGAAACCAAAAAAAAATTAACCTTCATGAGAAATTTCGTTATTCCGAAAAAAAAATTATTTGAATCTTCACGAAATAAACTCTTCCTTCTAAAGAGAGCTTCTTTAAGCTTTATCTTATTACCATACGTAATAATTTTGTATGTATGGTTTTTGTCTTCTTTTAACGTTTTGGATTGCTTAACTAGATCTTCTTATAAAAAAAAACTACCCTAAGAACCTTCAATCCAAGAAAAACTTTTTCTTTTTTTCGCAGAAAACAAAATTTAAACTTCTCTCAAAACTTACGATCTCAAACAAAATATTTAAAGATAACTTGGACTTAAACCTTAATAATACTCAAGATTGTCTATATCACTTATTTCATTTACGGAACGGGGAAGTGAACTCGGGGTGTGAAAGAGTCTCTGAACAAAAGTTGGTTCTTCAATCTGCTCTCTTAAGAGAAAATTGAATTTCCAAAAATAACATTTTCACCAAACAAAAATGTTGTACTTATTACTCTAGGTAATAACACGAGTCGTCGAAATAACAAAATTCGTCCCAAAAACAAATGCTTTATTTTCTCTAAACGATACAACTAGTAAAAGCCAGGAATTATTTTTGGCCTTAGCCTACCGGATAAAGTTTAGAGTACAAACCTCAAGTTCCTGAGACGAGATTGAAAGACTGTCCGCTATTCATGATTTGTTAAAAATTAAATTAAATGTGAAAACCTTTTCCACTTTCTATGAAGTTCCAAGTTTTTGCAGCAGTCATAGATCAGGTAAATTTTCCTTAATCTACCGGACAAAAATCTGTATTTTCACTGAAAAAAAATTCCACCAAATTACTTTCCTTCAAAACTTGCTCTAATTCAGCGCTATCAGCTACTCAAAAGACTAACATTCTAAGCACCGGACACTGAAAACGCACGATTCAAGAGTTCAGCATAATAGCCAACTATATTGCAGCAGACAGGAGTCTGAATTTATAATATCCTAACCCCTCGGACAACTATAGCTACTTGTTACGCGTAGATGACAATAACTCAAGGAAGAAAATTCCACAAAAAAAAATTTTGGAAAATTTAAATTAACTTTTTTCATACTGAGCTTAAAAAAAAAAATATATGGGTCACTCAATTCGGGCCCCACGTTGGGCGCCATCTGTAACGTTTCATAACTCTTAATTTAGGAAGGCTAGTAGGCACCTTTGCAAACTACTCCACTTAATATAAAAAAAAAACCGACAATATTCACCAACCGTCTAAGATCAGAAAAGATCCAACAAACAAAAATATTGAGAGCGTTACTCAAAGAGACATCACCCTTCCCAAACTTTTCCCCTAACGACTCTTCCTACCTTTAGGACCGATGTCTACAGACCCATCGGCCCGTCCAGGCAGGAGTCATTAGGGGCGTCCCACCGCGTTAGTAGCTGTAGGCCTGCTCGATGCCTTGCTAAGCTCGTCGATGGGGGGGGATCTTGCTACACGCGAAAGGACCTCTTGTTACTTTTCCAGGCCTAAGTCATAGCTGGAATTTGACCGAAAATAAATACCCATCTTTTAAATAGAAAGGACCCGAATTTAAGTGACCCATAATTTCTCTTTATTTTTTTTTATTTTTTATTTTTATCGACTGTCATACCTAAAGGGGGGGAACATAGGTGGTCGTGTCCCCTTGAGCCGTCTCAACCCACCCTTCAGTATTACCGCCAACAAAAAAAAATTGTCAGCGAAATACTCCTATGCTATCACTGGTGCTCAGAATTTGTGTAATAGCCCTCTTTTGAAAAGGGGAAAGTCGTTGACTTTCCCTCTTACTCCATTAGAAACTCTAATCCACTTTTAAATCCACTTCCCCTAATTTCCCACTTACATCTCCATCCTAAATTTCCAAAAAAAAATTGTTAAAATAACAAAACCAAAAGATCGGAAAAATCATTTTTTTTGTAGTTGGTTAACCATAAACATTTTGTTTTTATTTCCTTTTTTTGATTAGTTCACTACTATATCTTAAAACTATTTATTTATAAATTCATCAAATGCATCTCCATACATCGTTATCAACCGTCCCGAAAATTTACTACTTACTGCATTAAACAAAAAATATACTGAATCTACCCTCGTCTTCATCAACCTTATTCGTATTAGGTTCTATATCCTCACCAAATCAATAAATAAAAACTTCCGAGTTAGGTCGTAAAACCTTTTTGTCGCAAATTCTAATACCAAACCAAAAATCAAATGGTAGGTATTCTGTCTGATTTAATTTTTCTTTTCTTATTAATCACTTATGTATGTTGTTTACGGATAATTTGAATCATAGATTATTTCCAATATTAAAGATATATTAAAGAGAAATGAACAATAAACCACTTACCGGTACTCCAAGTTGGTGTGCACAGCAGCTTGATGTCCTGTATGTAGATGGTTGGAAATTTAATTTAATTTTAAATTTTGTTTTTTTTTGAAATGATATTTAGTTAAGGGCCGAAGACGTAGGTTGCGATTCCGATAGTAGATTATTTCACTTTTGTTTCTTTTTATACCGATTTCAATTAATTATCGCGACCACGATGGATGGGACGTTACACCGTCTTTTATTTTTTTTTTCTTATCCTACACTTAACTTTAATATTCTTGAGTCTCAATTTATTTCATTTTTCAAAAAAAAACTATGTTTTAATCTGAACCTTGTAAACTACCCTATTGCTCCTTCCTATCCGAACCCTACTCTATTTATCTTTAATCTTGTTTTACTTTTGTTTTACTTATTGAGGTTCTCATAATCCAAAAAAAATTACTTTACATTAAAAAAAAACTTTACATCGAAGCTCTCTTGCTAATCAAAATTATTTGTTTATTTATTTTTTCTTATTCTCTCTGTCATTTCAAATCTTTTTAATCGAAGCAATAGGTAGTGTCGTTTTACTTTTTTTTGTTTTGTTTCTATCATTTATTCGCATTTATCTCTTTTTTTTTCAGCTAATAGGTATACCTACTTTTTTTTCAAAATTCTTTTCTATTTTTTTTGCGTATAGACTTTCTCTAATAACTTTTTACTTTCTTTTTTCCTTGTTTTTTTTGTTTTTCTTTTATTCTAAAATTTTTCTTTTCAGCGCTTATTCTTGTTTCTTCTATTCCTCAATTAAATTTCATTAATCAAATTTTATTTTTGTTTTCTTGTTGCACTTTTAATTTAAGTAATTTATCCTTTCTTAGTTTCTTTTTTAGCCAAAAATGTCCTTCTCTCTTTTTTTCAGTTTTTCATACCTATATAATTATTCTCTTTTTTTTTTTTTTTAGATAATACACCCATTTTCCAGATAAATTACGTTTGTTTTCACTGATTGCACTTTCACTTTTTCTTTTAGATGTGATTCCTTTTCTTTAAAAAGTGTGGAACTAATCCTATTTTGCCTGGATATGATCTGGCCTATGGTCGTATTGGAGATGTTTATAGATGACTCTACCTTCAAAAAGAACAAGGAAATTTCACAGTTGAAGTTTAATCCTTTATTTAAATGTGCGACTCGATCTTACCTTCAAAAAGAAAGGATATCCACTATTAGGGAATCGAATGCAAAAGTTTTTCCAGAGTTCCACCAACAGAAACTCCTGGATAATTCCACGACCTTTCCGTGTTTGGAAAGTATTGGGTGGGTTGTCGCCTGCCGTGGCAAAACCAATATCGGTCAAACCGAATAAAAATTGAATCACGAGATATGCCCTCGTGCTGGTGTCACTCAATGATGAACTGGATGTTCTGTGGCTGTATCCCTTTTACCCCTTCTTGGGAGCAAGGCGATGGAGGATTTTAACCTTTTTTGAAAAAAGATGAAAGTTTTTATAGTACAACCTAGTGGGACCTAATCGGATGGATTCTTACCTAGGTATATGAGTGGTAGCACTCGAAGTGACGCACGAGATCTTCCTACTTCTGCCTGAGGTTAGGTGTCCCAATTGCGGACGATCTCTTCAAAGACAGGTTGTGCTTTTTTTGACACTCGCTTCTGGTTTGTGGCCTGCGCAAGGGCACGGCTAACCATATGCGATGGGCCACTAGGCCGGCGACTCCTAGGGACAATAAATTTTAGGTCGTATATTGTGGTTTTCTTTTTCTTTTTTTTTATGAAAAGAGTAGGGCCTTACCTATAATAATTTTTCGATTACAATTTTCTTCTGTAATTATGCAGCGTGTAGGGTAGGTATGTGGGTAGACTCTTAGGTACACTTTAAATTTTCGTTTTTTTCAGTTTCGTTTTACTTTTTTTTCTTATTTTTATCCTTAGCAATGGATATAAAAAATGAACTTTTCTTTGCTTTTTCTATTGTACTTTTAATTTATTTCACTTCGCTTTTTATTCACTTATAACTTTTTTTTTTGGGATGGCTAGTGATTAGCGAACGAGTGTATTTGTCGATGGCTGCAAAGTGCAAATAGAAAGACTTGATTGTGCCTGTGCCACAAGTAAGTAAAATAGGATTGTACTTTTCAAGTGGACCAGGTGGAATTGAAACTAAAGCGGATGTAGATCTTTGGTACGGGACGGCTCAGAACGTCAGTGATACCAATGCTTGAACCTACCACCCACAGATTTTTTTAAGCTTAGGACACATTATAATAAAGCAGTTGCGCAAGGGTCGCAACTGAGTTGGGTGCAATTTTTTTTTGATTCAATTCGTGTATCTGGGCTTTTTTGACTTTATCGAAATATTACAAGAGTTATACAGAGCTGTTTCCTACATCTTAAAGGTCTTTTTGCTGTCGGCCCTAACTATCATCACAGTTTTGTATTTTCGCAAGAAGTCTTATGTCATTTTAAAAGTATTTTAAGATAATGTATTTACCTAAAGAACTCCACTTCACATAACTCTATGTAGAATATGAGACAAAACTTACTGTGAAATGAAAAATTTGTTCACTACGTATTATAGGTGTTCTTACATATTTAATTTATTAATAAATTTGTCTTATACATGTATTTTTTTTTTTAAATAAGTATTGCTTTATTTAGTTTGATTAGCTTTTTTTTAATTTTTCAACGTTTTAAAATCTCTATACACTTTCATATAGCTCGGCAAAAATGACAGAAGCACCTCAATGATTTTTTTTTTCTTTTTTTATAATCTTGCTTTCCTTAGGCGCCCCAGAGTCTAGCCGTGTAACTGCACGCCGACCCTGTGTCAATGCATTTGTGTTTGTGTATTTCTTCTTATGTTTTCACTCTTGTTAATGTAGTGTGCGGTTTGATGGAATTTGACGCAAATTGTAGTAGATTCAAATAAAGTCTGAGGATTTTGTTAGCAAAAGGGTAAAATTCTTTATTGGTAGCATTCCGTTTAAGCTCCACATTTTATTTTAACCTCTCAGTTAGCTAATAGTCGACATTAGTGTTTGATTATTAGTAAGGCCCAATATGCATTGTCTCACTGTTCGCACCCTTCCTCTATTTATTTCATAGAAATTTTCTTCATATTGATGAACGATTCATCATTGTTCTTCCTAATGATGAATTCTATTATCATTGTTCTTCATATTGATGAAAAAGAAGAATCTTACACCAAGAAACAAAACGCATTCGCGAATATACATAAGGAAAGAGTGCGAACAGTGAGGCACTTTTTTCAAATTGGTATAGCTTTGCACCTTTTTAAGCAATCGTACAGAAACTTTGATAGTATTTTAAGACGTTCTTTACCTTCATATAGAGAGAGAAACTTTATTGACAAATATAATAGTTAAACTGTGATAAGCGAAATTGTGAGCAAAGTCAAACTGTCTCACTGTTCGCACCCTGGACGATTAGTGAGACATTGTAGGGCGAACAGTGAGACAATATCATTGTTCTTCATATTATTTTATAATTTTTTTCCGATATTTTAGTAGCAGAATTGATATGACTTTTTTTTAATTTTCAGCTAAACAAATAAAAACCCAAATAGTATTTTCTTTTATCATTTCCACACAATTGAAATGCAGTGTTTTTTGTGCCGAGTGAATATAGATAACGTCTTTTTATTAGGCAAACATCTTAGAAAGACACATAATTTGGAACAAAACAGCACATTTATTTGCTATGTTAATTCTTGCGCTCAGTGTTTCACAGATCTTTCAAATTATAAACGGCATATTTTGAGAATACACTGTCCTACTACAACCTTTAAATGCATGGAAGAACAAAATTTAAATTCAAATGCCTTGGATGAAAGTTTGCCAGCGCCATCAAATGTACATAGTAGTTTTGATATTTGTGGCAGTGAACGTAATGGCTCTCATCAAATGGGAGCTGAAAACTTAAACAAAAATAGATTATCGCCTAATATTTTTAATGAGGCATTAAAATTTTCAACTCTCCTACATGGAAATCATAATTTTTCCCGAAAAAATGTTTACGAAATTCAGAAAAATGTCATGACATATTTGATAAATCCTTTGCTAGATGAGATCAAAACGTTTGCACAAGATAATCTTAATAATAACATTCAGGCTCAAACCGATTTGCTGAGCATGGTTTTTAGCTGTCGCGATCCATTTAAATATTGTGCCACGGACCATAATTTATGTCAAACACTTAAAGGAATGGGGTGTATGGATGACATTAAAGAGTTTACTATTAAGAGTGATATCCAGCCTATTTACGTTCGGTCGGAATTAGTGTACGGAGAAAAAATATGCAAGGGCAGTGATTTACCACTAAGGTCACAATTTCGAAAAATATTTCAGCAAGAAAATATACTGTTGGAAGTATTGAAACATATGAACTCCCTATACTCTGATAAAAAGTACACAAATTTTATTCAAGGGCCGGTTTGGAAAAAGAAACGCGATATGTATCCAGGCAAAACTTTGATACCCTACTTTTTGTACGCTGATGATTTCGCTGTAAATAATCCGCTAGGTGCACACGCCACAACTCATTCCGTTTGTAACTTTTATTACTCGTTTCCTTGCTTTCCAAAGCGAAGTTCTAAACTGGAGAGTATTTTTTTGGCAGCAATAATAAAATCCAAAGATTTGAAAAATATCGGAAACGATGACTGTTTACATTATCTAATCGAAGAGTTGATATCTCTTGAAGAGACTGGAGTAGATATATCAGTTGGCAATGGAGAAATGCATCGCGTTCATTTTATAATGGCTCTTTTTCTCGGAGATAATCTGGGAGTAAACTCTCTTCTTGACTTTTCAAAATCATTCTCGAGCACTTCATTTTGTAGATTTTGTAAATTGGACCGAGAAAGTTGTAATAAGCTTGGTGTTGAAGTACAAGAGAATATTCGAACCGTCGATAACTACGATTATGATGTATCTCTGTGTGATCCTAAAAAAACTGGTATTACAAAAGAAAGCCCATTTAACAAAATACCTTCTTTCCATGTGGTAGAAAACTTTTGTGTAGATGCAATGCATGACTTATGTGAAGGAATATTCCATTATGACCTTTGTCACATAATATTATATCTGACTCAGGAAATGCAGTATTTGACATTGGAAATGCTTAATAAAAGAAAGCAAACCTTTGACTATGGGCCAACGGAGATGGGAAATTTTTCAGTCGAACTAACAATTAACCACTTAAAAAATAAGCACTTGAAAATGACAGCACGTGAAATGCTTACTTTTACAATGTATTTACCCCTTATGATCGGTGATTTGATTCCCTGTGAAGATGAAGTTTGGCTTTTTTTTCTTGAACTAATTGACATCACGGATTTGATTTTGTCCTTTGAAGTTACAGAGTTACTCATCTCAACTTTACAATCGAAAATCAAACATCATAATGACCAATATGTTAAGTTGTTCAATGATAATTTAAAACCAAAATTCCATTTTTTGACACACTATCCTACCATACTAAAAAAATCAGGACCGGCAAGAAATTTTTGGTGTTTTAAATTTGAAGCCAAGCACAGGCCTTTCAAGGTGTATGCCCATGGAATAACTTCAAGAAAAAATATATGTCTCACTCTGTCCAAAAAATTTCAGTTCCAGTTTGCAAATCTGATTCTTCATTTTAACAGCAATATTAATGAATTTCACTCAGAGGAAAAACATAAATGCCATACTGTATTTGCTAACATTGTTCGAGATAAATTAAACTTAAAAGAAGGTAGTAAATTAGCATTTTATGATGAAATAGAGTACATTGGCAAAAAATATAAAACTGGATTTTATGTGGGTACGTGTTTGGATGATTATAATATATACATTATTAAGACTATAGTTCAAGCTGAAACCAGTATATTAATGTTTTGCCAAAAATTATTGAACATTTATTTCAATTCCCACTTCAGAGCTCATGAGGTTGATCAAATTATGTTTGGCGAATTTAAAGTCCTTACATTTGATAAAGTTATCGGACCTCCTGTTACTTTGACAAAAACATCAAAAGGAAAATACCTTATAAGGCTTAAGGAACATTTTAAACAGTAGTAAAGATAAACTTTTAGTGAAGACAAACCTTTTTACCATAAAATATTACTACATAAATCATATTATTTAGACATGGAAAATTTGCCTGAGAGCTCCATAGCATTGGAGGAGAGTGAAAATTTGACGCTATGTGAGGAAACTCTAGAAATCATTAATACTGGAGAACAACAGGAAGGTTCTTTCTACAAGCTGGTACCCATCACGCAATATGCACAAAACAATTTGGACGTTGATGAGGAATTAAAACTCCTTTTAAAGAGTTGGGATTGTCTACATATGTATGAATACTTGTTTGGTAAGATGATCATTTCAATGCTAAATTTACCTTTTCTCATGATTGCATTCACATTTTGTACCCTGAAATGTTTTATCATTTTCGGTGACGTTAAATAACGCCAAACGAAATATAGCCAAATTTTGAATTTGGCCTTATTTTAATCTCAAAAACGAATTTACGCCAATTTGGTTTTATTTCTTTTGCCCGATTGAAAAAACACCACACAAAGTTTCTTTTGCATTTAAAGAAACTGAATTTATCCTACCATTTAATTTCTTTTCATTACCCTCCTTATGCCTGGAAAAGATTTAATTTTCGGCAGAGTTATTTGAAAATATAAAATAAGTTGAAAATGAAATAAAACTAAATTGGTCTTATTTCGGTTTCATTAATGAAATTAAACCAAATTTAAGATTAGGTTTTTTTTTATTTCGTTTTTGAAACGCAATAAGACTAAATTTTTGATTTTCGACCTTATTTCATTTCACGTTATTTCACGTCACCATCATTCTCAGACGTCTGATTGAATTTAGTTCCAGGTTAAACTCTCCATTCTTTTTTCCTTAGGTGAAAATGTTACTGTTAACATTTTTAAAATTATAAAAGAGACTCACTTAAAAAGCTTGCTAGCCAGTTTCAAGCATGGTGACCGCATACTATTTGAACACCATTTGGAAAAGTGGCGAAATTCAATTGGCATGCCCCTATTACTGGGCAATGAGCCACGATTATCATCTTCCGAGCTCTAATACGCAGCTCCAAGTTCTCCATCGACATCGAATATTTCATCTAGAGATGCGTCACCCACGTCATCGGGCGAAACGAGTCAAAGTCTGAACATCGACTTATCAATAATACTATCAGGAAAAAAAAAAGGACATGCTATTGTACAGTACTACAATAAGCACAACAAATTTCTATCGGAGCACCGACAGCTGCTCATAGGGCTGGTCGCAGAATATTTTGAGGAAAACGGTATTCCCTTAACTTTAAAAACAAGTTACAGGTTGGAAAGGGAAATATTGGACCGTTTTCCAACCGAAAAATTGGAGTACTACCGCACAGAAAAGCGAGGCAAAATCTATACAAAGCTCCACAATATTAAGAGGCTATATAAGACATTAGAGCCGAAGAGGTTAAAAACGTCACCAGTAAAAGAGTCTAAAAAAAGCTATGAAGAGAACTTAAGTAAGTATTACTTGTAGTAGACAAAAAATCACCATTATAAAATAACTTTTTTAAGTTCCGGAGCCAGATGCACAAGCATGTGTCAAGAGCTTAAATTTCGACAATTTGTCGGTTGATGAATTCGACAGTGTTTGGGATGCATGTACCAAGCACCGGCTCTTGGAAATTAGAAAATTTTCAACGCAGGAGGAGATTTTTAAGGCATGGCCTCAATACAAAAATCTTAATGGCTATCGTTTGGTATTGTCTTAGCCTTTAATAACTTTTATTTTTTAAATAACATTTCTTTTTTTATTAGATTGACAGAGACTTCAAAGCTTTGTTCCCTCAAAGCCAGACAATTTGTGAGGACTGGGAAATTAATTTTAAAAAAATCAAGGAGTTCCTGACAGAAAACATGAAAGACAAAAAAGCAACGGAAATGCTTTCACATTTTGAGGACTGCAATGCGGACAAAGGTAAAAACTATGTTGAAAGATAGAATAAAGCTGAAATATTTATAAAATAAACTTTCCATAACTTTCCATAACAAATATAATTTCTTTGCATTCATATTAAACATAATGACAACTCTATTTTTCTCCTTTTCTCTTTGTTTTTGCTATCAATAGAAGATGCGGTTCTTTGCCTTCTCAAAAGTCTACACTTCTACCTTTTCCCTACAAAGCCAGTTGTGATGAAATCAACAAATTCACGACCGAAGTCTTATTCTAGATATACAATAAAAGACTCGCAACAGGCCTTCATTTTTGAGGGGGAAAGTATCCAACAAATCGAAGATCACCTGGATTTTTGCAAGACACAACACACCAACATCCAGCCGTTTATTTTAGCTTTGCTAAAAACTGACGCTGCTCCAGAGTACTACGTATATTTAGATGGGTATAAGCTTAAGTTTAAAAAACTACTGCGTGCAGTAGATATTTGTCTAAAAATATTTTTCGTTTTCAATTTGCAGTACCCAGCTGCCTGCGAGCATTTTTGGGTTTTTGTACAATATTTCTTTTATTCAATTGAACCTTCAAAAAAAGATATAACCTCTCGATTGAGCACAATAGTAGAAAATATTAAAGTCCAGTAAAATATATTAAAAACATTACAATCATTGTGTTTCCTAAAAACGAATAAAATAGTTATAAAACATTTTAAATTTAATTCTGTCCCTTTATTTTTCTATAATAAGATATAATTTCACAATTAAAAACTTAAGTAGAAAATATTAAAGTAGACTAAAATATATTTAAGACATTTTAATAACTGTTTTACTAAATAAACAATAAAATACTTATGTATAAAACATTTGAAATTTAATTCTATGTCTTCCTTTTATTTTTCTATAAAAAGTTTACTATGAAAGGTCCTGAAACAGAATTTTAAAATGAGAAAATATGGCTTTGGAACACTTTATCTAAAAGGTAGATAAAGTATCTTAGAAGACGCTTTCTGAAGTAATGTGGAAATGTTGGGATAAGTATCGGAATAATAATTACAACTATGATTTTTAATGATACCTTTTCTATTTCTAGGTGAACATTTTCATCAGTATTATCAACAGAATTCAATAATGCGATGAAACTTCAGTTCATTAACATGATGCGTTCCTGTTCTGGATACTGATAATCGAATTTATCAATGTTATGATTAGATAATCATCTTAATAATGAAGAGATTCAAAAGCTGTCGGATGTCACATATAACAAGTTAATTTTTTACACAAACCGTGATGCATAACTATGGTTCATGTTTGAAATCACTGATAAGAAGGCACTGAAAATGTCATTAAAAAACAGCTCTGCGATACTTTTTATGATATTTTCTAAAAGTGCTTTCATCTATATATCAGTTATTTTTAATAATCATAACTCATATTTATTCATCATGGTCCCTGTAAAGGTATCTGTGACAACCAACATATTTTGAATGAACATCATTTAGATAATTATTTATTCATAATATTGATGAAGCGGATCATCAGTGCGAAGAATATAAATGCTTCATATTGATGAATAATCAATCATTGCATGAATGAATCCTATTGATCATATTGATGAACATATTCACTGAATTGATGTAAAATGTTCATCATATTGAAGTATAGGATCATCAATATGATGAAAATGTCAATCTTATTGATGAACAAATTCACTGAATTGATGTAAAATGTTCATCATATTGATGTATAGGATCATCAATATGATGAAAATGTCAATCTTATTGATGAACAAATTCACTGAATTGATGTAAAATGTTCATCATATTGATGTATAGGATCATCAATATGATGAAAATGTCAATCTTATTGATGAACAAATTCACTGAATTGATGTAAAATGTTCATCATATTGATGTATAGGATCATCAATATGATGAAAATGTGAATCATATTGATGAACATATTCACTGAATTGATGTAAAATGTTCATCATATTGATGTATAGGATCATCAATATGACGAAAATGTCAATCTTATTGATGAACAAATTCACTGAATTGATGTAAAATGTTCATCATATTGATGTATAGGATCATCAATATGATGAAAATGTGAATCATATTGATGAACATATTCACTGAATTGATGTAAAATGTTCATCATATTGATGTATAGGATCATCCATATGATGAAAATGTCAATCTTATTGATGAACAAATTCACTGAATTGATGTAAAATGTTCATCATATTGATGTATAGGATCATCAATATGATGAAAATGTGAATCATATTGATGAACATATTCACTGAATTGATGTAAAATGTTCATCATATTGAAGTATAGGATCATCAATATGATGAAAATGTAAATCTTATTGATGAACAAATTCACTGAATTGATGTAAAATGTTCATCATATTGATGTATAGGATCATCAATATGATGAAAATGTGAATCTTATTGATGAATATATTCACTGAATTGATGGAAAATGTTCATCATATTGATGTATAGGATCATCAATATGATGAAAATGTTAATCTTATTGATGAAAATATTTACTGAATTGATGGAAAATATTCATCATATTGATGTATAGGATCATCAATATGATAAAAATGTGAATTTTACTGATGAATATATGCACTGAATTGAAGGGAAATTTTCTTATATTGATGTATGCGATCATCCATGCGATGAACTAGTTCATCATATTGATGTTCAATGGAGGGGAAATTTTGTTCATCATTTTATCGTAATATTGATGAACAAAGTTGATGAATGATGAACGAGTTTCATCACTTTAAACTGTCATCATATTGATGAACGCTGTTTCATCATATGCATGAAAAGGGTTGTCGGACTAAAATTGATGAATTCTACATCATATAGATGACCTTTTTCTTCAATATGGTGTACCTTTTTGGTTCAGTGTAAAGTTAATCCTCAACTAAAAAACTGTTCCTAAATTAACTCAGGGTTAATTTATTTTCAGGATTAGCTAACTCTGATTTAACTCAGAGTAAACCCTGAACTGAAAAACTGGCCTTAAAAAGTCTAAAAAGAGTGTAGTGCCGCGAACTTGGCTGGTCACTACCGTGCCCTTTGATAAAAATAGATTTGTAGCTAGGTACAATATTTTTAAAATAAAGTACATGCGCTTTTTTTATAAATAAAATATGTATAAAAATTATGTATATTTTTTTTTTATTATTATCCGATGGAAATCTTCAAAAGACACTCGGTAAGAATCGGTACCGAGTAGTGTAAAACTCTAACTGCATTAAAACTACCAGTGAATACGGACCAATCTATGAAAGATCCACAAATGAATTTTCTTTCTTAGTTTATAAATCACATTTGGGGAAGTTTAAAGTTATAACACTTTCCCATAGCTTTTAGACCATCAGCTCATGAGGCTTGGTTCTTCTTAATCTCCGAACGTCTCGTACATTTATGACGGTCTCCATTTTAGAGTTGGTATCTGATATGACTTTGCAGTCGCTGATTGTGTGATACAGCATGTTTTTTAACCACTTCTGGAACCATTTCAATTTGAAGGTCACGATGTAGATCTCTATTTCTAATATACCCAAGGCCATTTATTATTCCACGAAGTACCGTGCTTTGGAATATTTGGATTTATTCTGCGCAGATACGAAAAAGATCGCTTTCTTGAAGCCACAGATACCGGAAGTGTCGTGCCGATCTGCATAAAACGATGAACTGCTTTATATAAGGAGGAATCGCTCTGTTTTGCTATATTCCGTGGGACTACCATTTCCGGGGAAACCCATTTTTTTTCAGCTGCAGCAAAATTGCTACCAAATCTTAGTTCGGAACTCTGTCGCATGTCAAGAATTCCTTCTTGAATGTGGTTGGCATATTCTATGCAGCAGCTGAGATCGCATTCTTTTTTTTTTGTAAAAAATCACTGAGGTTCTTCATAAGGCTAAAAATTGGTTTGATTACTGTTAGTGAAACAATTAAATTTATTATCATTGATGCTTATTTTTAGGCTGATATGGAATATACATATTTGGCGGTGAATTTCAAAAAAGGCTACCACCTGCAGTTACTCCGCCTTCTCGGTGCTTTTAACCATCCCCAGGACAAGTTTGTGCCCTGACCAGCAACGCCGGTTTCTCTGCTTATCCTGGCATCTTCGGCCCCCCTGAACGTTTGCTTTACCGACTCTCTACCACTCCCCATTCATTGGGCCTATAACCGAAGTGGCATCCTAGCACTCTCAAGTACTAAGAATAAACAGCAAAAAGGCAAAAATAATGTTCATTGGGGACAGAGTACCGAAGGCAGGACGAGCTTTATTTATTCTACTTTTAACGTCCAGATCCGTACCAGCGTTTGCAGAGACAATACTGCCAAGGTAGTTGAACTGTTCCACTACTTCAACTGGCGTCTCCTGTAGAATAATACGCTGCTGTGTGGAGCGGCCTGTGAGCATTATTTTTGTCTTTTTGCTGTTTATTCTTAGACCACTCGACTCTCCCTTCACTTGCAGTGTTTGGCACATCCCGTTCAGCCCACTGATGTTATTTGCCAGTAGACATATGTCATCGGCATAGTCTAAATGACTGAGCCTTTCGAACGGTCTCCATTGAATGCCCTGTCGCTCAGCTGTACCAACACTGGCCGTCAATACGTCGTCCATCGCCAGCAGGAAGAGAATTGGCGATAGAACATCCCCTTGTCTCACACCCTGTTGCACTACGAAGGAGTCGGATAGCTGCCCATTGTGCAAAACAAAACACCTTGCGTTGTTGTAGGACTCTTTAATAATGGCAACTATTTTTGGTGGAATTCCTTTACCAAGCAACGATCTCCATACACATTCACGGTTGACTCGGTCAAAGGCCTTCTCAAAATCCACGAACATGAGGTAAAGCGGTGATTGAAATTCCATCGACTGCTCGAGGACGATACGCAGAGTGTTGATATGGTCGACACACGATCGACCACTGCGGAAGCCAGCTTGATGCCTCTTGAGTGTAGACTCGATTCTATCCTTTATTCGCTCGAGAATGATGGTTGCCATTAGTTTTGGGAAAACGGACAAAACGGTGATACCATGCCAATTGTAGCAATTCTTTAAGCCACCTTTCTTTGGCAACTTAACAATCACACCATCCTTCCAATCCCTGGGATAGTTTTCGTTTTCCCAAATGCTTTGTATCAACGGATGTAAAATACTAGCCGCTGTTACGGGATCGGCTTTCAGGAATTCAGCTGGAATTCCGTCCAGTCCAGCTGCCTTGTTGTTTTTGAGGAGATTTATTGATGTAAGGATTTCCGATTCTGACGGGGGTTCGATGTCAATACCCCTATAGGACCTGCGCATCTCGTTTAGTTGGGGCACTTCAGCACTCTGCTCAACTGAATCCTCATTTAGCAGGGCACAAAAATGGTCCTTCCATCTATACGAAGCTGGTCCTCTATTGATACCAAAAGTGTGCCATCCACATTCATTACAGGATGATTCGTGTTGCTTTTTTTCCCGATAGCGTCTTTGGCTATTTGGTACAATTCCCGGATATCTCCTCTTCTGGCAGCGATTTCCGCATTATCTGCAAGTCCATCTAACCTCACCCTCTTGTCACGTCTCACACAACGATAGACCATCTTATGTGCAATGCAATACTCTCTTCGCAAGTCAGCCTTTTGTTGAATATCTGCTTCGGCATTTATTTGAATTTTCAACGATTTGCGAAGTTCGATCTTATCCCAGGTGTCTTGGGATATCCAAGAGTCTCTACGTCTCGTTCGCTTGGGTACAATTTCGGATCTAGCCTCCATAAAAACATTTTTAATTTCACCCCACATCTCATCAATTGTTGAATGCTGGATTCCGTTCAATGACGAGGCTCTGTCGTTAAGGGTGGTGACATAGTTTCGACATAGGTTGGGGTCATTTAAAGCATTAGTAATGAATTTTGAGCTCCTTGCTGCATCCTGCGCTGGTTTTTGTACGGCAGCGGTTCGTAGTTTGAGACTCATCAGAACCAAATGGTGGTCGCTTCCCACATCGGCATTTCTTATACTCCGGACATCACACATAGACTTCCTCCATCGCTGCTGAATCATGATATAATCAATTTGGTTTTCAGTTTGACCATCCGGATGCACCCAGGTAATTTTGTTGCACGTCTTAAGCTTAAATACAGTCCCACCTATAACAAGACGATTCGCGTTACAAAAGTCGACAAGCAAGTCACCATTTTCATTCCGTGACCCCAAGCCATTTTTTCCCATCACGCGTTCCAGTCCGTAATTGTCTGAACCGACTTGGGCGTTGAGGTCTCCCATAACGACTATGATGTCGGCTCTCGGAACACTACTGTAAACCGAGTTAAGATGAGTGTAGAACGCGGTTTTGTCTTCCTCGGTCGCTTCATTTGTGGGGGCGTAGTACTGAATAATTGTGACGTTACGAATTTTTGAACGAAACCTTGCAGTCATTATTTTCGCAGAAATGCGGGCGCTCAGGAGATCAAACTACGCCTCGCTTCTTCGTTAAACATAATTCCGACACCATGCAGTTTTTGGCCGCCCTCTCTTTCATCTTCCCCAGAATACAGCATTCTCGTCTGTCCAGTGTCTGATCTGTATTCAGCTCTACCTCTCACCTTAGTTTCGCTTAGGCGCCAGTTATAGCGATCAGAAAAAACCATCCGAAAAAAAGAATCATTGAAGTTTTTAATACTTTTCAATTAGATTTAATAGCCAAATGATACATCAATGGACGTGTAATTAAGCGTAGATTTTTTTTCGCGAAACAAAATTGCCAAACAAATAACTTTTCATGTTTTAAATGGATTTATTTGTTTTTCGGATGAAATTTCATTTTTCGTATCAGCTGATTGCTTTTTGACAGAAAAAGGAACAAATCATTCCACTGATTTGTGTTCCAATTTTTTTCTGTTCCACTGAAAGAACTCCATCCGAAAAAGTTTTTCTGATATTTCAATCAGAAAAAATCTGGGTGGCTGTTTGTTTGTTTTGCAAAGAATATAGTTTTTCTGACACATTTTTTCTGATTGCTATGAACAACCATCAGAAAAAAAAATCAATTTCATACTGTTTCAAGTTTTTCGGATGGGTTTTTCTGATCGCTATAACTGGCGCCTTATGCCCAGGATACTGATCTTCAGGCGAAGCATTTCACGCTCAACTTGCTCGCATCTACCATCGCTGTACATGGATCGAACGTTCCATGCTCCGATTTTCGTACGTATGCGGTAGCCAAAAGTAAGATTTGCGCTTCTTGAAAGATTTCTTCTATTTGTCAACGATTCATTTATTATTATGGCATCTTGATTGACGCTCGTACATGAAAGATGCCGCACCCCCAAATCCGATGTGCGGTTTACTGCAACCGAAGCTGCAGAAGGATTTTCCATAAAAAGATTACCTCTTGGGGACTCATTTCCATTTGTTTTCATAGTTCATGTATTTGCATATATCCTTCCACCATGGTGTTTTCCGAGATATGATTAATAACATACATAAGCTCAGATTTGACAGGCACACCCGCCTTTTGTATAGTCAAACACATAACTGCTCGAGGCCGCCCACTATGGGAAAACAGACGCCTTTTGTAGCCGCCCAATATGGGTTACAGACGCTACCTGCTGCTGCCGTTGGCCTTTTACCAAAAAAAGCTCCTCCGCCACCAGACTATCATGCCGTTGACCGCTGCCTGCAGTTCATCCGTCTTAAGGAGGCTTTTAACCATCCCAAGGACAAGTTTGTGCCCTGACCAGCAAAGCTGGGTTGTCTGCTTATCCCGGCATCCATTCGGTCCCCCTGCACGTTAGCGTTACCCGCCCTCTACCACGCGGAGGTGTGCATAGGGATTTTCCTATCATTGAGCCTAGGGCCATATGGCGTCCTAGCACTCTCAAGTACTTTTAGAGGGCAAAATACAACTTTTCATAGCTAAATACAACTTTTTTCGCGTAGTTTACTCCCCAAAAGAATAATTTCACAAACAGCATTTAAAAATATTGATTTGCGATAAATATTTAGTAAATTCCATTGCACAATCACTGATTTACGTTTTTTTTTGTGGCAATTTGCATGAGAATAGTTGCAAATCACCAATACAAAATTCTTAAATCACGACTTTCTTGTCGCAATTTACTTCTCGAAGAAATAAAGCACCACAACATGGCATGAATCTAATCATTAATGTGTGACACCAACGATCTGTAATGCAAATTGGCCCAGTGGTTGCATGCTCGCTCCGCAACTGGAGGGTTGCGAGCAGCGCTGCCACCATACTCCTTTAGCAGGAGATCTACTGCGTTTAGTCCCAAATGAAAATCTACTGCGCAGCAAAACGAATCTTTTGAGAATTTTGAAAATTATCCAAAGTTAGCCAAAGAGCTAACAGACCCCAATGAAGATTGTTGGTCGGTCGGCCTCAGACTCACCAGGAATTACTGATTTTTTCAATAAATTTAAGTGCATAAATGGCGAATATAAAAGAAAGTAAGGCAAAAATATTTGTATATGTATGAATTCTCCAAACTAATGTCACAGAACACAAATCTAAGGTATTATACTGCGCAGGTTGTCAGTCGAAAATAAATAAAATGCACGACTGGGTCGCACGTACTTGCTCTTATGTTCAAGATACTGCGAGTTTAAGAAAATTGTATATAACGGGTGGTTTTTTAAGAGGTTTAGAACTTTTTTTAAAAAAAAAACACAAAAAATTCGAAAAAATGAATGAAATATTTATTTGAATCGATAGTTTGAACCTTGCAATTTAATGTTTAAAGATAATTTCATGCAAATGTTGACCGCGGCTGCGTCTCAGGTAGCCCATCCGCTGAGTCCAATTTTGGCATACTCTTTCACACATATCGGCCGGTATCTCACGAATGAATGCATGGATGTTGGCTTCCAGTGCGTCAATCGAAGCGGGCTTGTCCCTATAGACATTAGCCTTGACATACCCCCACAAAAAATAATCTAATGGTGTCAAATCGCACGATCTAGGCGGCCAATTGACCGGCCCGAAACGTGAAATTAACTGTTCACCAAACTAGCCTCGCAATTGCGCCATTGTTTCGCGTGCTGTGTGGCATGTGGCACCGTCTTGTTGAAACCACATATCATGCAAGTCAAGAACTTCCATTTCGGGCAAAAAAAAGTTTGTTATCATCGCTCGGTAGCGTTCACCATTGACAGTAACGCTGCGATTCGCATCATCTTTGAAGAAATATGGCCCAATAATGCCGCCGGCCCATAAACCGCACCAAACAGTGGCTTTTTCGGGATGCATTGGTAGCTGTTGCAATGCTTCTGGCTAATCTTCACTCCAAATGCGGCAATTATGACCTTGTCTTCACCAACAGGTTCCGTTACAGCTTATTTACGTACCCATTCAACCAAAAATGAGCCTCATCGCTGAACACAATTTTTCGATAAAAAAACATTTCGAACCGAGCACGAATTTTGATAGTAAAATTCAATAATTTGCAAGCGTTGTTCATTTGTAAGACGATCCATGGTTAAATTGCAAACCAAACTGAAGCTGTTTGACAGTGACACAAGGTACTAAACACACGTCAGCTGTCAAAACCAGTGTTGCCAAAACCAAACCAGCTAAAAAATCACCCGTTACAAACATGGAAATTATGAGAGAAAAATGTAGAGAAGCATGAAATACGACATTTAAATTGGCTAAAACAACTCTTTTGACAGTTTAAAGTGAAAAAAGTATGCCATCTTAATTCATGATTGAATATGATTGTATGAGAAAAAAAATTTAAAATCGTTGGAGCGGTTTTTTTTTAAATTAATTTTTTATATATAAAATTCTTAAAACATTTTTAAGAACAAATTTTGGTATGCAGATTTAAACTATGTACTTATGTGTATATAAAAACAAAATTTGAAAAAAAATTGTTAACCCGTTTTTGAGATATCGAATTTTCAAAAAAAAAAGTTTGAAACTTTTTTTAAAAATCCAAAAACCTTTTTTTGAAAATTTTGATATGCAATATTATTTAGTTTGATCTGAAATTTGTATATGAAAAAAATCATTTAAATCCGTAAAGCTGATAACGAGAAATCTCAAAATAAAAAAAATACGTTCTATGATAGGTACTACTAATAGTTGCTATGTGTAAAATTTTATAATTTTTGATAATAGACCGTACTAATTTTAGTATATGAAAAAAGTTTAATCAAAATCGTAGGAGTCGTTTTCAAGCAAAAAAATATTTTCTTTTGCGGTTTTTTCACTTTTGTATGGAAGGTACCGTTATTTTTTCATAAATGTAAAATTTTTTCTAAAAATATTTTAGAGTACTAAAAAAGTCTTAAATGTCGAATTTCAAAAAAATCTGTGATGCCGTTTTCGAAATATTTGATTTTCCAAAAAAAAAATGTTGGTATACAAAACTATTAACATCTTTTGGATGCTTCTGTATAAAAAAAATAATTGAAATCGGTCGTACCATTTTGAAGAAAATAAAAAATTAAAAAAATGGTTCCTTGGGAGGTACCATTAATAACCATTTTTGAAAAATGGTTTTCTATCCAAAGAAAGCCTTTACTAAAATAAATGTATTGAATTTTTTTTAAGAAAAGTTGTCGAGCCGTTTTTGAGAAAAATACGATTATGTAAATTTGCCAAAAAAAATGTATGGCAGGTACCGTTATTTTTGGTTCTAAAAAAAAAATGAAAAAAAAACGTGTCGGCAGAATCACCAAAAACCACTATGTACCAAGTTTGAAGAAAATCGATCGAGCCGTTTAGGCTGTGGACGAACAGACAGACAGACAGAATTGTGCCACCCTCTTGTTCTCTATCATCGTAATATCATGTTTGATTGTTATCTCAAAATTTTTTTTTTGCACGAATCCAAAACTTGCCTTATAGTACCTATAATCGCAAGTAAAAATGGCTGTGAGCGTGAGGAAGAAAACACACGAAAAAACAACAACAAACTAAAATTGAAATTGTCAGAAATAAAAATGGCTGGGAGCGTGATGACTTAAATACACGTACAAACAACAACAAATACTGACATTTGACACAAATTTTGATATATGCGCAGAAGAAACAAAAATCAAAACTCTAATGATATTAACTTTAATATGTGTACTGTGAACTAATGTGACTTTTTACTAGTTTAGTTTATAAATCTTCTTTTTAATTTTTTGTTTTTGCTAAAAATAATATTATAGTGATGGAGTTCGTATTTTGTGAGATCTACTGCGGTATATTGCAATCTACTACGTTTTTTCCTCATATATACTGCGCTCAATCATCTATAGGGTGACAGCGCTGGTTGCGAGTTCAAATCCAAGTAGAGTCAAGCGTAAAGTATTTATTTCAAATAAATTAAATTAAATATGTATACCTGCAAAATGAAGGGTAGAGCAAGATTCACAGTACACATATTAAAGGTAATATCATTAGCGTTTTCATTTTTGTTCAGTTCTGCGCATCCATCAAAATCAGTGGAAAATGGCGAATCCCGTGACCCCCACTCGTTAAACATCAAAATTTGTTGTATGTTATGTGTTCATTTGTTACTTATTTATTTATTTTTAGTGTTTATTAACATTATTTTGTCATGCAAACAACATTCCTTCCTGGTTTTTAGTGTTATTTAAATCAGTGTTTTTCAAACTGTGGGTCGCGACCCCCTAGGGGGTCGCCAAGAATAACTAGGGGGGTCGCGGTCGCAAGCCAGTAGGTACAAGGTACTAAGAGAGTTTATCATTTATTAAATTTTCAAAACTTGGTTGTATCTTTGAGGTGTTAACAATTAAAGCATTTTCCTATTGAAGGAAGATAACGTGAGTTCACATATGAAGTGGTGAATGGCACTAACAATTTTTAAAACCTCTTGCCAGCTCTAGATATTTTCCTCTTCTCTTGTCTTTATCCAGAAATTATCAATGGTTTTTACATTGAATTCAGAGCATACCATCTGCAGCTAAATCTATAAGATTTTCTATCATCTTTACCTTCTGATGGAAAATCGGCCAGATGGAATGATGTATTCAAAATAGGATTGGGTATCTATGTCTGTCCATTTCCACCTTCAGAATAGAGTTCTGGAAAGTCACTTAATAGGTTTTTCTCCTAAATATGCAAACTCTCATGAGAGAAATGTGAGCGCTTATTGTCATGGCATGGATTCATCTGATGAAATTTCGTCGAGAATATTCTGAACCAAGAGAAAAGAGTCATACATTTTTGTTTGGTAATACTCTGAACACAAACGAGGTTCTTCGAGGAGTCCTCTGATTTTGTCTTTTGCAGTAATAATATTTTCTTGTCTCCCTTGGAGTTGTATCAAGATGTTTAAGTGGGCAAAAAGATCAGCGAGAAAAGATAATTTTAAAAGCTGAGTAGGGACAGAAAAATGATTTGACTATCCCGATTTTGAATCTTGTACAAACATCAATTAATTAATTTAATTCCAGAACTCGTGTCAATTAGACCGAGAGCCCACAGCAGATTTCGGGTGTGAGTGATAGCAAAAAATGAAGTTTGAATGCAATTTCGAGGGTAATCGTGTTAGCCGAAGTATGGTTTTCACCCTTCCCCAGATAAGCTCCTCCTCGGATCACATATCACGGAATCCGAGACCACTTGAGTGTTTAGATCGCCCTTCCAGACAGTTTAAAAAATTCAAAATTCTAAGAGAAAAACGTTTTTGTTAACAGTCTGGCAGGGTGAACTATATACTCAAATGATCTCAGATTCCGTGACATGGGATCCGAGGAGCTTATCTAGGGAGGGATGAAATTCAATTTCGGCTAACACGATTACCCTCGAAGTTGCATTCATATTTTTTTTCGATTCACTGTTTTATCACTAAGGCTCCCGTTGTGGACAACAAGATTTCGATTTTTTGAAGAGCCTTTAATGAAGCTTTCGATGCCTATACTTCTTTTTACTTGCGATTATAGGTACTATAAGGCAAGTTTTGGATTCGTGGAAAAAAAAAATTTAGATAACAATCAAACATGATATTACGATGATAGAGGACACCAAAAAAGTGGGTGGCACAATTCTGTCTGTCTGTCTGTCTGTCTGTCTGTTCGACTACAGCCTAAACGACTTGATCGATTTTTTTCAAACTTGGTACATAGTGGTTTTTGGTGATTCTGCCGACACGTTTTTTTCATTTTTTCTTAGAACCAAAAGTAAAGGTACTTGCCATACAATTTTTTTTATCAATTTTACATAATCGCTTTTTTCTCAAAATCGGCTCGACAACTTTTCTTAAAAAAAATTGAAAAAATTTATTTTAGTAAAGGCTTCCTTTGGGTGGAAAACCGTTTTTCAAAAATGGTTATTAATGGTACCTCCCAAATAACCATTTTTTTAATTTTTGATTTTCTTCAAAACGGTACAACCGATTTCAATTATTTTTTTATACAGAAGCATCCAATAAATATTAATAGTTTTGTGTACCAAATTTAAAAAAAAAAATATTTTTTGGATTTTTAAAAAATGTTTCAAATTTGTTTTTGGAAAATCAAATATTTCGAAAACGACACGATCGATTATTTTGAAACTCGATATTTAAGAGTTTTTTAGTACTATATAAAATATTTTTAGAAAAAATTTTACATTTATGAAAAAATAACGGTACCTGCCATACAAAAGTAAAAAAACCGCAAAGGAAAATATTTTTTTCTCAAAAACGACTCCGATGATTTTGATAAAACTTTTTCTATATACTAAAATTAGTACGATCTACTACCGAAAATTATAAATTTTTACACTTCGCAACTATTAATAGTACCTGTCATAGAACGTATTTTTTTATTTTGAGTTTTCTCGTTATCGACTAAACGTATTTAGATGAATTTTTTCATATACAAATTTCAGATAAAATTAAATAATATTGCATATCAAAATTTTCAAAAAAAAAGTTTTTGGATTTTTAAAAAAAGTTTCAAAATTTTTTTTTGAAAATTCGATATCTCAAAAACGGGTTGACAATTTTTTTCAAACTTTGTTTTTATATGCGCATAAAAATATACTTTAGATTTGCATACCAAAATTTGTTCTTAAAAATGTTTTAAGAATTTTATATATAAAAAATTAATTTTTTAAAAAACGGTTCCAACGATTTTAAATTTTGTTTCCCCATTAAATCATATTCAATCAAGAATTAAGATGGAATTCATTTTCTCACCTCAATCCGTCAAAAGAGCTGTTTTAGCCAATTTAAATGTCGTATTATATGCTTCTCTACATTTTTCTCTCATAATTTCCATGTTTTTATATACAAGTTTCTTAAGCCCACAGTGTCTTTAACATAAGAGCAAGTACGTGCGACCCAGTCGTGCATTTTATTTTGTTATCAATCACACTCAAAATCTGCTGTGGGCTCTAAATCTAAGAAAACCTTGACAAAGATTTTGATGGGCTCAATTCATTTCGCTTTTCAAATAAGTGACAAAGTATTATTATTAATGTGGGGGTCGTCAGAATGTTTTTACTAACAAAGGAGTCACGTACTTAAAAAGTTTGAAAAACACTGATTTAAATTATCCTTTTGTGTTTGTTTTCTTCGTTGTTGTTGTAATACAGCGGACGGGGTCACGTAAGGCTGCCATCTTGAATTTCTTTGACAGTTCTCATTTCGGACAACATGCGCAAGATAATACCTTAGATATGTGTACTGTGAGCAAGATTGATCTTTCAAGTGACAATATCACGAAATAAAAGTGGTGATCACAAATCTCTTTTGCAAATTCAAAAATAGTGCAATAAATTGAGGAATATTTGGATCAAATTGCGATTTGTTGTTCGCAATTTATGTTTTCTCTCGGTAGCATAATTGATACTTAAAGAAGGTCGATTTACGATTTTTGAGTATCAATATCTTCATTTTGCTCAGTTTTACAATTTACTATTTAATTTTTTTTATTTTGAATATTTGTATGGGAAAAGGCGGGTTCTCTGAGCTTACCCCAGTGCTCTACGGGCTAGGAATGGCACTGATCCTCAGGGTGCAGGGCGGGTTGGAAGACCAAGAACAACATATGGGAATCAACTTTCTTAGCAGAATCAAAATCCCAGAGAAAGACGTGGCCACAGTTAACATACTTTGCTGTGAAGGATGGAGACGTTTTGTGGATGCCCCATGCCCCAACCGGGGTTCAGAGGTGGCGCTAGACCAACACGACGCGTGTGCGAGATACATTTGTATTTATTTGAAAATTTAATTTAATTTATAAAACCTTTACACAATGTTTAATCAAGCACTTCTTAATCTGTTGTTAATTTTTTTCCCAGAACGGTGAACAAATGTTTTAAAAAACCTTCCAGTCTTCCAGGGTGTTCGTGAAGGAATTTCCGCCTGTTCTTTTTTTTAACTGAGACTTATGAGGACATTTCGAAAGAAATAGCCTAGGAAAAATGTACAAATAAATTGCCAATCTGCGGAAAAATTCCAAGTGAAGATTTTTGAATGCAATTATCTTTATTCAAATGAAACTGGCTTCCGTTAAAAGTTATTCAAGGTTAAATGTCGAAAATACCGGTTTTCACGTATAACTTTGAAACGGTACATGATGGTATTAAAAAGTAATGCAGCCAAAACTTGTAGATAATGTGATTATCTACAAGAAATGTTAACACACTTTTTTTTCTCTGACTGATGGTTAAGAAGATATCGGCGTTTCAAAAAACGTAAATTGACGAAAATATCCCTTTTTTGCGTATAACTCAGAAATGGTAAGTGTTATTGAAAACATTTATAGACAAAGTTTGTACACTATGTTACCCTCTATTTAAAAAAAAATTAATTTTTTCTAAAAGTGATAATTTTAAAAATATAATTATGTATTTGAAAAATTTTGTCAAAACCCTGAAATTTCAGACTTTTGCTTTTAAAACTTAAATAATGAAATTGTCATAAAATAATTTAATTAAAATAAGTTAAGTATTGAAAATAAAGATTTTTCGCTTACCACTCTTAAAAAGTATATGTTAGAAAATTTATTTTTTCACAGTTTGTAGGTTATTTACCCTTCTACAAGAAAATAAAAAAAAATATAAAATGCACAAAAGTCAAAAATAATAAGGAGGAATTTTAAAACACATTGAGCATGATACATATTCAGCATTCCGAGTTATTTGCATTTAGTCTGAAAGATTAGAGAGGGCGCTAATCGGTTATCGGGCAGTGTATGAACCAAGTTTCAAAATTTTCCATCCACTTTCATACTTTTTCCCAAATTTTAAGTTAAGGACTGAGAAATCTGCATGTATTTTGTATGGGAGATTTCAAGTGCCATCTCCAAAGTAGGTACCCTAATTTTATATATGAACTTTAGTACGCTTTAGCACGGTGACCTAACTTTTAATTAATTTCAAAACTAGAAAATTAGAAATATTTGCCTTGCCTTATTCATTGATTGTGTGTTCTTTAAAATAAGATTTGGACAAGAAAATTTCAGTGGCTAGCAAATCGGTGGAAAATGTTTATAAATAACATTATGGAGTTGATAGGTGTGTAAGGTTCGACATCGCTTGGAATGGATTTATAAATACCTCTGTCTATATGTCCCTACTCCATCTAAGCCTAGAGGTCAACGGGTTTCCTTTAATCTAACTCCATACCTCACCCCACCTCCACAATTCTCTCAACACCAACCGAACTTCGCCCAACAAACTCATCTCGAAATCTCGACCTCAGTTCTGGGCCAAGTACCTTAATTTTCACAGTATCCTATATCCTATAATCTTAACTCCTCACTTGCTCCTCTCCCTAATTCAACATCTTACAACACATCATCTTCTGGATTAATTTCATCAAACTTTATTTCTTACTCTTCAGTCAACTCTACCTCTCTCCCCACATCAGTTACCCCTTCAATCTCAACCCAATCATTTAAATCCATCCCGTCATCAATGCCACCTGTCTCTTCCTTTATTGATCATCTTCTCCCCCTACATTCAAATTCACCCAGCAATTTATCCAAACCATTGATTGTCACTATGCTTTCTCGAAATCAACTTTTGGAAATCAACTGTCTTAGCGGAAGCAGAATCCCAGAGAAAGACGTGGCCACAGCTAAAGTACCTTGCAGCAGACCGTGAAGGATGGAGACGTTTTGTTGACGCCCTATGCCCCAGCCGGGGTTACAGGAAACGATGATGATGATGATGCTTTCTCGAGGCTTAGAGTTAAAAAACCTATGATATAGGCTATAAGAGCCAGGCACTTTTTTCTGTAAATAATAACTGAACTGATTTGATATGTTCAGGGGTGTCCCCCGGGCCCGAATGAAAATCCAAGTTGGCGGGACGGGGGGATGCGAGCGTCAGCCGCCATCTTGAAAAACGCGTTTTATCAAATATCTCGTGAGCCGTGCATCATACAAACAACATAGTAATTTTTTTTGAGAGCTAATATTCCTTTCTTTTATTTGCTTTTTAAATCAATTTTTTGTTGTGAAAAGCTTTTGATGCACGGTTCACGATATATGATAAAACGTTTTTCAAGATGGCGGCTGACGCTCGCGCTCCCCAGTCCTGCCAACTTGGTTTATATTCGGAGGACACCCCTGAACATATTCCATCAAACAAATCAGTTCAGTAATAAATTGCGTTATGAACCTACTTTTTTTTTGCTCTGGCGCTTGAAGTAATAATATTAGTTTGTACATATTTAGTATATCTACACAATAAACCTGACCCTCTTTGCTTTGAAAGAAAAATTAACAGAAGTGTAATTCAACAGGAAGGTCTCCCCAATAATGTTGCAAGTCGCAAAAACATCTTCATAAAATATCAAGAATTCCTCAATTTATCTCCCCTAAGGGTGGCAAATGATCTCAAGGCACTGCGACAATATACTTATCCATTAAAAGCAGATTTCGCAGCTTCAGCGTAGCAAAGAAGACCACCAAAGATTTTTTGATTCTAATGTTCTCCCAATCCCTCCTTCTCTTTCTTTAAACCTTCCTTACCTTTTATTAACAGAATATAAGAGGTCTTCGTCCTAAGACTCAGCCAGTTTAGCAACAAACTCATGCTTTACCTTTCGAGACTCTGACTAAAACGAATCTCATCCCCAGCATTAAAAATCAATAATTGTTCCCTTCTACTTTTAACGTTTATCGCGATGACGATCTTATCTTATCTGGCGATTCCCCCTGCCGAAGCGTTCTTCTTTTTGACTCCTTCCTTATTGCCATATCTCCTTCCCCTAATCTTGATTCTGCGTTAATTAAGATTACACTTCCCCGGAAGTTGCTTTATGTTGTCTGTTGTTACATCTTACCATCACAGCCCATCGAATCGTATGAACTTGCCGTTAGAACAATTGACCACATCATCGATTTATTATTTTCGGGACTCTCCATTAAAATTCTATTTCTCTTTATTTTTGCAGGGACGGATCGTGACATACGCGACAGATACAATTTTTGTCAGAATTTTAACCTAAGAACACATTTTTACTTTTGAACCACGATTTTGTTTATTTTAATATTTTTGAAAAATTTGGCGAGGCCAAATTGAGATGACGGTAAAACATGATGAATTCCAAAAACCACTTGTAAATATCACAGCGAGACCAGAACGAGACCATAGCGAGAAAACCACGATACATATTCCCGTGTAAACGGGCACGGTGAGACTGCAAGACGAACAAAATGACCATGACACAAAAAACCACTTTTTACTTTTGAACCACGTTTATAGCTTATTTTAACATTTTTGAAAGAGAGAGACTATAGCGAGACCAAAGCGAGATGACGGAGTTAATTGTACTTGTTTTTTCAAGTGTAAGTACAAGTACAAGGTACTGGGTACTTAAAAAGTACAAAGTACTTAGGAACAAATGTACCTACTTAAAATTTTTTTTTTTAAATAAAGAAAAATGCTTGTTTTTGACCCTTCAACAATAAACCATTATCAATTTTTGGCGCCAAAGTTTTAGGTCTCTCCCCTAAAATATTTATTTCAATGATTGTGTTTTGTTTTATGATTTAAAAAAGTTGAGTACTATTTTGTCTGTTTCAGTACTATTTTTCTTAAGCTTTCAGCATAATCGGGAATAATCGATGTTCATGAATGGCGGGGTGCTATGGATTATCAAAATAGAAATATGCCTTTTAGTACGGGTACGGGGTAGTTAGACTTTTGCTGGGAAACAATTCAAACATGCAGTTTGACTCCGATATTCAAAAGGGTGTCCGCTTGATTTTATAGTAGCTCTTTTTTCGCTATTAATATTATGATGAGGTTGGTGTATAACATAAAATTAATTTCCTTAATTAAATAAAGTTGGTGTATTCGAAAGGGAATTTTTCAATAATAGCATTGTTTGTTATTTTTGTTTATTATGAATTGCTATGGAAACGATGGGTGTCGGGACGATTGTAGTGTCTGCTTTGGATGTTAGTTGTGTTCTTATATGAAATTTAAATTTTCTTTAGAATTTGTAGTTTTTAATGATTTTCGTTGCCTTTTGAAATTAAACTTTTTTTCAAAGCTTAGTATATAAATAATAAATGTACTGATTTTCTTGATACGAAATCTGCATAGCATTGCTGAGGTATTCAACTTGAGTTCAATTGATCTAATCTTTTGGATAAAGTTCTTAATATACAGGTAATAAAATAAGCTATATTCTAGTACCACTTTTTTGAGATAGGCATGGGAGCAGAATATAGGTTGGTACACAGAATTTCCAAACGCCAAAAACTTTTTATTAATTTTTAGAAAATCGTTCGATTTTATGATGAATATTTTGAGGATAAGAAGGTTTTTGTATACATAATACAAATTCTATATACTACTGAAAAAAAATAATTTAACAAGTCCATTCCTTAATGCTTACAGCCCTATTATTGACACGATTCAAAACTAGTTTTAACGTAAAACTAGTTCTATATAGTCTGGGAGCCCACCGTAAGATTACCTATCTCATCGCGGCCACGCAAAAATTGGATGCCAACCGATAGCTTTAGTCCAAACATTTACAAAACTGCTGGTCGGACAAGCTTTATCTGGTCGCAATGGTCAGAAAATGCACTTTTCAGGTTGCATTTTCCGCTAAATGTACCAAGAATATAAGCAACTTATATAAATGGGGTATCAAATGAAAGCTATGACTGTCCTTTTCACGATACCATTGGTCGGACTGACATTTTTTGGCTGTTACGACGAGTCCGACTATTTAAAAAAAAAAAATGGTCTTTTTTAACACTGCGTCTTACATCAGGGAAAACTGAGTAAAATCATTTCAAATGGTTGGGAAAGTGGCCTTAACCACTTTTTTTTTATTTTCATCTAAGGATGCACAAAATCTCTAATTTTAGAAAAGTGGTCGGACTCGTGGCAACAGTCAAGAAAAAACTCTGTCCGACCATCGCTATCGTTTAGAGGACAGTCCTAGCTTTCATTTGATACCCCATTTATATAAGTTGCTTACATTCTTGGTACATTTAGCGGAAAATGCAACCTGAAAAGTGCATTTTCTAACCATTGCGACCAGATAAAGCTTGTCCGACCAGCAGCTTTGTAAATGTTTGGACTAGAGCTATCGGTTGGCATCCAATTTTTGCGTGGCCGCGATGAGATAGGTAATCTTACGGTGGGCTCCCAGACTATATAGAACTAGTTTTACGTTAAAACTAGTTTTGAATCGTGTCAATAATAGGGCTGTTAGTCTTCTACTTGGCTGATTTATTTCAGTAGTACTTTATAGAATTTGTATAGTAAAAAAACCTTATAGGAGCTATGCCCGGCTCGGACAAAAAAACTTCCAGCTTAATGATTAGGAACTATAATCTTGTTAGATATAGTTTACAGTGGTTTTTGCCAAAAAGTTAAACTGAACTTAATACAAATTGCGTATGACAAAGGCCCGCACTATGTCACTGATTAGTCCAAGTGAGTAAGCCGGACGAAACGCCATTTTTGGACTAAAAGCCATAAAAAGCAATTTTAAATATACATATTCAAGTTTAAGGTCTATCAAGGCTTTTGAATAAATAATTAAGTAGATGTTAAGATGTTAGTATAAGAACTAAAAATAAAAAACATTACCGTCATTTACTTTGAGCGCTTCTAGTAACAGCTAGTTTGGCTGTGGAATGCAACACCAAAATATGAATATAGGGGTCTGGTACGTGTGTTTTGATATCGAATGAATCGAAAATCGAGGAACTGAAAAAAAAGAGATATAACAGACCAAATTCTTGTACTACCTATATTACAATTTATCGTTCAAAATGCATCGTTTTCGTTATATTGCGATTTAGTCCAGTCATATTGTGTTTTTAGCATGCAAATTGTGGGGTAGTTTTGATTTGTTCCCTGCTTTATGGTTTTGAGGTTGCTGAATCGGAATCTGAGGTTTTCGAAAAAAAATTTCGTGACGCAACGTTGACAAAAAGGCAAAAAATGATGCAAAAGTGGTTTTTTTGGGAGGTTTTTACTTATGGCTTGAAAACTATCCATTATTCGTGAATTACATCAGAGAGCAATTGAAAGCATAAACAATTTCCAAAAAAATCTCTGTTTTAGGTTTTTGTTCTGCGGCAACCCATTTGGACTCAAGCGCTAGTTGAAAATTGACGTGTTTTTACTGTTTCCGAAAATCCACTAGAAAACACTAATTTACTACCTACTTTGCGTGACAACGTTTGAATTTTTGTCTTTAACATGAACCAAGATATACTTTTTTGGTGGTTTTTGATGCGCTGATTTCGAATCTGGCCTAGAAATTGCTCTAGCACGTCACGTTTTTAAGATATTCAAATCTAAAAATTAAAAAGGAATGCGTGTTGATGCAAATTGTTTAAAAAAAAACTCGCGGTCATTTTTTTTTCGAATTAATGTTTATGGTCATTCTAAAGTATGAGCATTTTGCTTTGAAATTCTTTTTGAATCATCCAAATACCTTCATTTATATTTGAGAAAATCATTGATTAGTTGTTAGCTTCCGTCTTAAACCAAGTAGTATGAAAGTACGCAAAATTTTTATCAAGGATTTCTTAATGGATGGATGGACAGAAGTGGGTCTGGATTCTGAACAGAGGTGGGTCTGGATCCGGAGAGAGAGAAAATATGAATTTCAAGTAATTGTTTTACATCCATTTTACGTACCTAGGCACATTTTTTTTAAGAAAAAAGCTTATAGAATTTTTTTTCCTCGAAAAATGAACGGTATTTTTTTAAATTTCAGTAAAAGATTTACCTAAACTTTTTTTTAACTTTTTTTCTATTTTTGAAAACTAAAACAAAAACATTTTTCTTCCATTTTTTTATATGGCCCAAAAAAATTGTTGGCATTGGTGCCTACCAGGCGCCCTTACGTACACGAAGCGTGAGCAGGGCAGAGGACCAACAAAATGGAGTTAAACCAAATAGTATGTCTTGACGTCTTCAGCATTTCCTAAAAAGTTCCGTAGATTTGTGCTGGGGCTTAATATTTTAGGGGGGGGGGGGGGGGGTTAAAATTCAGTTGTTTCTTTATTTCACGAAAACTAGCAGCTTTTTTTGAAAAAATGTGAAAGTAAAACTTGTAGCTTATGTTATCTTACACGAAAAAGATTAACACAGGTACTTTTTTCATACAATTAATAGATTCAGAGAAAATCGTACAAGAACTTCATGTTCACCACATGTACGAATTGTGTTTGGCTATATCTCCTCAATATAAAACCAAGTTTGTGGGTTGAACGCCCGGGGTAAGGAGAAGGCCGTCATCTTGGAAAAGAAAGTGATTTGGTTTTTATTCAAACTAAAGCTTCATATGCGTGGATGCTCCTACAGAGGAGAAAGATTATGACGTTAAAGACATCAATCAGAGCTTCTGAGCAAGATGTTATAATTAATGTCCTATAAATGGACCTATTGCACTTCTCATGGTGGAAGCCACGCACTTTAGCTTCCGGAAGGTGACCAAACGATTTCAAAAACAAAAGTGTTTGTCTTGTTTAAAATATGACTTACTCTACTGAGCCAGTAAATATGTATGTACAGTACATATGTAGCTACATCCCTAAATTAAAATCTGAGAGCAAAAACTTTTTTTCACAGAAATTATACAAGAAACTATATGAAAATAAACCCTCCACCCTACATAAATAATCAAAATCAACAAGTCTCTAAACTTTCCACATATATTTTTTTTGTATCTAAACACATTTAGCCTTATCGCCAATTCCGAGGGAGAAAGCTTTCCCTCGGATTTTATTTTTTCCCAGGAGTTGAATACTCTCATCGCCAATCTCCCCCGAATATCATTTCCCCCGGAAATAACTTCGAACTAGTTTCGAAATATTTTGAGAGAATTATTTAATTTACAAATTATTGAACTGTCAAAGTTTGTGAATTGTGAAAAGAGATCGGATAAACCTAAACAAAACCCGAAGAAACTAGGGATGTAGTACCTCGTGGCATAATGGTTAGTGCGTAGGACTGTCATGCCGAAGGTGTGGGTCAAATTCCCAGCCATGCCACCTTAAAAACAAATGTTTTATTTGGGGTACTACTTCTTGCGAGGAATTGACAAATCCTCTAAGAGTTTAGTTTGTCATGAATGAGTGCTTCTCATTTGGCTGTTCGGGACTCCGCAAAAAACTGTAGGTCCCCCATTCCTGCCAACAATACGCACACAGGAATGGTTGAGAGTTGTAAGTCACTAGGCCCTGGTTCTCCATGAGCTATTGCGCTACCCAATTTATTTATTTTATTTATAAGGGATAGAAAAAGGCATCGTTTGCATTGATTTTCAAGCTCACTTAATACTTGTAGGTTTTTAGGGGACTGCATAATAAAAAAAACGATAGGCGTTACGTCAAGTAAATCATTGACGATTTGCTTTTGACGATTATCATTTTATAAATTTTGGAATGACCCCCAGCTTTCACATATTTACTGGTGGCTATCTAAATGAATTCAGTGCCACCACCAAAAAAAGCATTTGGCATACCTACCTTCTATCGTCAAACTAAGTGCATGCTTGCGTTTTTTTTTTGCAGAAGGTGGCTACCAAAAAGGTGACTCAATCCAGCTTCAGTCTTGGCAGAAATTTAATTAATTTTTAAGATAAAGATATGCTTCAAATGCATCACTTTGAACACGGAAGATAAAAAATGTTAAAATAAATAGACAAAACTGGAATAAAAAAGAGAAAAGTAAAACTTACGTGTTATATTTTCAAAATCCTCCAGCTAAACTTAAGTGGATTTTTTCCAGGGAAAAATCACTAATTTTCCTTCGGAAAAAAAAATTTGCGATACCTACTTCTTTCCTAGGAATTTTTTCCTTTTTTTCGAAAACTGTTTACGATAGGAGAGTATCACACGGGGGAAAAAATTCGGGGGAAAATTTATTTGCGATAAGGCTGATTATGAAATAATAATAAGACTATCCTCAAATAATTTTGTTCTATATTTCAATAAGAAAAATAAAATCTTTTGCTTAGCTTGAAAAATCATAGTCATGGCAACACAAAAAATACAAAAACAACCAACAGCACCATACCATATAACACAAATTGTAAACAAAATTTAAATACAAAATAATAAATTGACCCATAATCGTTATGGAAACCAGTAATAAAGGAAATATTAAATAAATAAATATCCCTTTGAGAATTGGTTTTCGTACGCAAAAGTTTCATAATTTCTATTTATTTGTTTCTATTGGCCAACACCTTCTAGTATCGCTTTGAGTAATGCGGTGTCACTTCTATTTGTATTTATTCAATGGTATAACGCATAAGAAAAAAAAATATTGAGGCAAAAATTATAGATAGTTGAAAGGTCTACCTACAACTTTTATTTCGACATTTATTTTTTTATGATAAATTGTTGAATAAAACACAACATCCCTGTTCAAATTAATGTAAAGCACTTAAAACTAAGCTTTTGTTATCATTGTCATATTTGTATGTCATATCTAACCTGAAATGTAACATACTGAATTTCTATCTTTTTTTAATAAATTGAAGTCATCGAGAAAGGTCGTAATCCATTTATTTCTAAGGGTATAAATGAACCCTTCTATCATAAATTCTATTCTATCATAAATTGAAAAGAAACCCTTTTTTTAACAAAATGCAGTACAATTTTAAAAAAGTACTTATCGAAAAAAGTTACATGAAACATTTTGTAGGAAATTAAATGTTCTACAACTTTTTTGTCTGGCATAAATAAAAAGTGAGTTACTTGCGAAGATATAAAAAACGTTAAAAACAAAATGGTGGCTAATTGATTCTACGGGCAGTTGTGAAGAATGATGTTTTCGGCTCGAGTACTAATTTAATTTCGAACCTCGAGGTTTCTATTTACCAGGGGCCCAACTATGTAACTCGATTCTACAATAAAAACGTTCGAATTCGCAAAATCTCAACTAGCTAATTCCATAGCAATCGCTAATAAACTGAAAATGAACAGCTCTAATTGGAGATTTTGTGGCAAAGAGTCGAAAGCACTAACATTTCATCCTTTTTCATACGTATTACCACTTATTTTAGGCATTGAAAACAACTTTCGTATAGATTCGAAAGTAGAATAAAGTTACATAGTAGGACCCCAGCAGAAGTCAAGTAGTTAAAAATATTTGATTCTATATAGTTCTCTACTACTTATGTATATGCGCTACAGGGCGAAAACCGTAAGCCGTATAACAAAACTGTTAGATAATTGAAGCGACTATAACTTTTATTTCGATTTTTTTTTTAGAACAAAAAAATAAGACATGATGAATATACCAAAATCAACCCCTACTTTTTTTAAGAAAATGCAGTATAACTTTTTAAAAAAAGCACTTATCGAAAAAAGTTACTTGACATACATATATTGTAGACAATTCAATTTTCTACAAGTTTGCGTCACAATTTTTTTACACTTCAGATTCTTAGTTGTAGTGAGCTTAGAGCAAGCTGCAACCTACAATCAGAGGCTCATCATAAGTGCATGTGTTAGTGGTTAGTAAAATAAGGCAATCTAACACATGCATAATAATATACTAATACATTAACAAAATTAAACAAAAAATTAATGGGGTCTATCATCGTATCCGTTCGGAGAAATCTCCGATCGGAGAAAAGTTCCGATCGGAGAATTAATTTTGTTCATGGTATTCGAATCGTAACAGAAATATAGACGCGCACCGACGCATGTAGTTGACATAAAACAATAATGTATGTCAAATAAATAAACATTAATTTTCATTGTGAAAGAATCATGGAAAGTGCAGCACTATTTTTGGAAGCAGAACGGTATGAGAAAAAGCTTCTAGTAAAGAAAAGAGAAGATCCTTAAGAAATACAGCAAATATAGCAAATTCCATGTTTGATTGCTTTTTAACAAATTTTATTTTTTTCGTCCGCATACGCCAAAGTTCCGCAAGCATTTATCTGTCGGAGACAATCGGAGAGAAAAGTAACAAAACTATCGCCATACACCGCATGAAATCGTGACGCGTTGCTTTCATTTTGACATTTCAACGCATACTTTGAATTTTGTCTGAGGAATCTACGATTGAGTAATCGGAACGGCTATGATGATAGAAAATTCGTAGATTTCGTACAAATCGGAGAAAAATTTGTTACGATCGGATACGATAATAGACCCGAATATAAATACATAATCAAACAATATACAAAATACTTTAGTCATACACGTGGTATCAAAAATAAGAACAATCACGACCGTGGAGCACTGGTTCGAAATATTTTCTTTAATCCCATCTTACTAATGTTAAAATCAACAGAGGAGCTGTTTAAATTAAAAATCTTGCACATGCGGTTAAGAGGCTCATGTATACCGTAGTTAGTTCTATGGAAATTAACGTGTAATAGTTCAAATCTTCGCAGGTGGTGAGATCCTCCGGGGTAGTTTATGCCTATACAGGCTAACAAATCAGGAGCATCTATTTGGCCATTTATAAGTTGGTGAAGAAATAGTAAATCATTATTAACACGCCTTTGATATAAGGTTTGTACCTGCAGTAGCTGGATCCGATGTTCATATGGTGGAAGGTTGTACGGATCAGCCCAAGGAAGACCCTTCAAAGCAAAGCGAATGAATTTATGCTGTATTGATTCAATACGATTTTTATGAATTTCATAATAGGGAGACCATATTTGCGAGGCGTACTCTAGATGAGGTCGTACATAACAATTGTATAAGGAAAGGGTAACATATGGATCACTAAATTCCTTAGCCCAACGTTTTATAAATCCAAGCATGGAGCTTGCTTTATTAACGATGTAATTAATGTGTTCAGTGTATTCTAAATTTGAGCTAAAGTTAACACCCAAGTCCTTGAAACTAAAGACTCGACAAAGTTTTTGCTGCAAAATGGAATAATTGTTTGGCATTTAATAGGGTTTTCGTAGCGTCAAAAATGCGTGAGTTACGTCTGATAACAAAAAAAGCCGTTAAAAACAAAATGGCGGCCAAATGACTCTAGGTGCGATTGTGAAAAATGTGCTTTTTGGCTCGTGTACTAATACCCTTTCGAATATCAAAGTCAAACTGCATGTTTGAATTATTTCTCAGAGCTCCATATAATGAAATCTAATTACCCCGTACTATTTGTCATAGAAAGAAAATCTATAATTATTCCATAAGCCAATGGAATGTACAAAACAACACACACACAAAAAAGTAAAGAATTGAGATAATAATGTTACTTTGCTTTATTTGATTTTTTTTTAGGTTTATACAATATTTTTGGTATTGGAAAATAACAAAAACAATTCAACAAAACGTTTACCTAGCTAAGGGATTTCGAAACTAGATTAAGTTGTTTGTATATGTATTTGTATATGCATACATTGGTACGTTATTTAACAAATAATGAGTTTGAAAATATAAATGTCGATAAATATCTTTATTTTTGGTAAAGAGGAGTAAATGAGGTCCTCTATTTACGCGTTACGCATGAGAATAAATTATTTAATATAAAAAAATATTATATTAAAATATTGACATAAAGATTTATATGTATGTACATTAGGGTGGTCGTTATAATGTTTTTTTTTTAGTTTTATTATTTGGATGGGCCTAAATCAGCTCTAAATGAAGAAAAAAAAATTCCCTAATTTTTTCAGATTTTTATTTCCATCCCCTATAGTCGCTGTAGGGGTAAATTAAATTTCCCCTTTTTTTTGGAAATTCGCATAAAATTTGCCAAAAAATTCAGGGCATGTATGTAGGTGAGAAGAGAAGTAGACAAGAAAAAAATTCTACCGGAGGAGGGTAATATCTCCCACCGCTTGGAAGGGAGGGGCAATTTAATTAAATAATTACATAAAATAGAAAAAAATTAATTAAAAAACAACGGCAACACTTGCAGTAATGTTTTGTAGCTTTTTGGAAAGCCAGAAGTCCATTTAAATAGTTGACTATTAAATAAAGTTATTTGAATAAACAATTTCAGCAAAATCTGTTTTTAAACCTATACCTAATTAAAAAAATAAAATAATAATTTTTCAAAGTTAAAAGTTCAAGTGAGCTCAACTCAATGATTGCGTTTCGCCCAGGTACGATAATTGGGCTCATCAGTTAGATGACTATCGTACCCTTCTAAGACGCAGTTTTGTATCGATGTTTACCGACTAATATAAAAATCACAGAAGAATTTCTTTTCAAATTTTCTTCATATTCAATTATTATAATAATTTTTCTTCAAAATATTGAGTTTGGAACAATTTTTTTGCCAAAACTGTTCATCAAAAAACCTTAATTTAAAAATAAGACATAAGAATGGACTTCTGGCTTTCCAAAAAGCTACAAAACATTACTGTAAGTATTGCCGTTGTTTTTTAATAATTTTGTTACTATTTTATGCAAATATTTTATTAAATTGCCCCTCCCGTCCAAGTGGGGGGAGATATAACCCCCCTCCGGTAGGATTTTTTTCTTGTCTAGTTCCCACCTATGTACATGCTCTGAATTTTTTGGCAGATCTTACGAGAATTTTCTAGTATGCAAAAAAAAGGGGAAATTTAATTTACCCCTACAGCGACTATAGGGGATGAAAATAAAAATCTGAAAAAATTAGGGAATTTTTTTTTTCATTTAGAGATGATTTGGGCCCATCCGGGATAACCTTTTTTTTAACGACCACCCTAATGTACATACCTACATACATATGTATTTAATTTTCCGATTACGGTCGCATATATTTTCCCATATATGTATGTAAATCGTTTGGAAAATCGAAAACTGTGATTAGGTAAGTCCTAATAACCTTACATATATTAAGAGCGTCTTTTTCACTTAACCAAAACTTTTGAACTTGTTTGAAAGGAATTCTTTTAAACACCTTAATAGGTAAATATGTACCCATTATTATTACTCATATTTAATTATTATTAATTAATAACTATTAGTCATTATTAATTAACAACTACATATTTACTAGGTAATAATATTAAATTATAACTTAATATTAATTATTTATTTAATATTAGTTTATAATAAATATTATTTACGTCTTTAGTCAGTTTGAAATTTATTTATAATTGTATGCTTATAAATTTGTATTTCAACCACTATGACTATGTACAATATTTTAATTGAAGTTTTGCACGTATACGTATATACATATATAAGTGAGTTCCGTTGTTAACAGTTTAACATTCGATTTTCTGTACAATGGATTTCAGTCATCAATCAATTTCTCATAATAGAATTTCATCAACAATGTTTGCAGTTTGAAGTTTTGGATACACAATAGGCGTTTTTCTTTCTTAGCTCTCAACTGAGCACTCAATGCGACCCTGAACGTGTTCAGAACTAAAAAATAAAGACAAAGGAGAATTGAGCGTTAGCAGCCATTAATGAAATTAGTGTCAAATGAATGGTTTTGGTATGTTACTCAGGAATAACTTTCACTATGGATGTTACATTGCATTTCGTTTAGAAAAGAATATCTTCTTGTTATCAATGTTAATACAATGCAATTGCGTAAAGCAATATCACATAGTAGGTAATTATATTATTATTATCCTCACTTCAGAATTTACCGTGACACTGTAGTAGTCAGCCTTATTATGAGTTTCGCCCGGAAAATATTTCACCCGAAAAATTTTTGTTCCCCCGGAATTTTTAAAGCTATTATGAGTTTCGCCTGAACTTCTATTGGCTTAAAATAAACAAAAAACTTGCGCAAAGTGCACCAGTACCACCTGTTTATCTTTTGTTCACCTCCAAAAGATAAGTGATAATTAAAAATCTTAACTACGCTACATTTTGCGCGAAATTAGTACTCACAAAAAAGGGGAATTTTTATTTTTCGCACAATAGGCGAAAAGTGAAATGTCAATTTTTCCGGGTGGAATGTAGTTCACGTGAAACTCATAATAACCCTGATTATGAGTTTCGCCTGAACTTCTCTTTGCTTAAAATAAACAAAAAACTTGCGCAAAGCGCACCAGTACCACCTGTTTATCTTTTGTTCAGCTCCAAAAGATAAGTGATAATTTAAATTCTTAATTACGCTACATTTTGCGCGAAATTAGTACTAACAAAAAAGGGGAATTTTTATTTTTCGGGTGAAACTCACAATAGGCGAAAAGTGAAATGTCAATTTTTCCGGGTGGAATGTTGTTCACGTGAAACTCATAATAACCCTGATTATGAGTTTCGCCTGAACTTCTCTTTGCTTAAAATAAACAAAAAACTTGCGCAAAGCGCACCAGTACCACCTGTTTATCTTTTGTGCACCTCCAAAAGATAAGTGATAATTTAAATTCTTAATTACGCTACATTTTGCGCGAAATTAGTACTAACAAAAAAGGGGAATTTTTATTTTTCGGGCGAAACTCACAATAGGCGAAAAGTGAAATGTCAATTTTTCCGGGTGGAATGTTGTTCACGTGAAACTCATAATAACCCCGAGTGTGTTTTAGGATATTTCAGAACCTCCCAAGGTCCCGATACGGATTAAACAGACCCACCACGAATTCGAACAGCTTTATTTTTTTTTTATTTACATATTAAGGATTTAAACCCCATCTTTGAAGACATCAAAGTAGAGCAGGTTCAATAATTGCCGCTTTCCAAGAGCCAACAGGTGATAGCGTAAATGCAGTCACATTTTGTAGTGTTTGACTGTTGTTTGTAATAATTTGAATAGACGAGGAACAACGTTCCAAATCATCACTGGTGATTAGTTATCTTCTTCTGTTTGCTCTAGACACGTACTAAGTACATAAGTCAAGATAGTCCGAAATTTTAATGCTGATGACCCAAGGTATACAGAATACATGGTATGCTATTCCGAGTTGATTTTCTTTTTCGTTCTGCGCATCTACGTCATTTGTGGACAAAAATGTGTAGAAAAGACACCAACAAATGCAAAGAGAATTGCGTCACTAGTTGACAAAATGCGTGAGAGAGATAGGATATAGACATGCGCAATATCATACCATGTATTCTATATACCTTGCTGATGACCTAGTACAGGGCTTGTATAGTAGTGAGGTATATCGAGAACAAGAAAAGGATGTCTTATGGAAAAGTTTTATCCGAGGTACTGCCTCTTGCGATGAACTGAAATCCTCCAAGAGTATACTTGTCATGAATAAGTGCTTCTCATCTTGCCGTTCGAACTCGGCAAAAACTGTACGTCCCCTCCATTCCTGCCAACAACACGCACACAGGAATGGTTGAGAGTTGTAAGTCACTAGACCCTGGTTCTCCACGAGCTGTTGCGCCACCCAATTTATTTTATTTATATAATTTACTATGTCTTATTGAATATATTGAAGAGCAAGATGTGTTGTAAAGTGTCCGAATAAAGACTTGACCCTCAAGGTCTACATTT
This sequence comes from Dasysyrphus tricinctus, assembly GCA_963921185.1. Classification (NCBI taxonomy): domain Eukaryota; kingdom Metazoa; phylum Arthropoda; class Insecta; order Diptera; family Syrphidae; genus Dasysyrphus; species Dasysyrphus tricinctus. Next base: position 36,673,281 of record OY992533.1, read on the forward strand.
TTTTAGTTGAAAATTATGATCGACCGATAAAAAACGAGAATTTAACACTCATAATGACTGTATGTCTGAGCGAAAGTCGAAAATCAGATGCTATGCACGTTATACATATATACAAAGTGTGGTATTTAAGCGAAGTTTTACCCCATACCCGCAACGGAATTAAATACGATTTAGAGCTTGACTTGAGGCTTTAATTATACATACCTATCGAACTGTACAGGCTGTATAATAAAAGAATGTGTTTTAAGCTTAAAAAAGCTATAGTACAGTATTGAAAGAATTTCCGTCGTTTTAAAAAGTTATATGTATATCTAAAGTACTTGAGAGTGCTAGGACGCCATATGGCCCTAGGCTCAATGATAGGAAAATCCCTATGCACACCTCCGCGTGGTAGAGGGCGGGTAACGCTAACGTGCAGGGGGACCGAATGGATGCCGGGATAAGCAGACAACCCAGCTATGCTGGTCAGGGCACAAACTTGTCCTCGGGATGGTTAAAAGCCCCCTTAAGGCGGATGAACTGCAGGTGGCGGTCAACGGCATGATAGTCTGGTGGCGGAGGAGCTTTTTTTGGAAAAAGGCCAACGGCAGCAGCAGGTAGCGTCTGTAACCCATATTGGGCGGCTACAAAAGGCGTCTGTTTTCCCATAGTGGGCGGCCTCGAGCAGTTATGTGTTTGACCATACAAAAGGCGGGTGTGCCTGTCAAATCTGAGCTTATGTATGTTATTAATCATATCTCGGAAAACACCATGGTGGAAGGATATATGCAAATACATGAATTATGACAACAAATGGAAATGAGTCCCCAAGAGGTAATCTTTTTATAGAAAATCCTTCTGTAGCTTCGGCTGCAGTAAACCGCACATCGGATTTGGGGGTGCGGCATCCTTCATGTACGAGCGTCAATCAAGACGCCATAATAATAAATGAATCGTTGACAAATAGAAGAAGTCTTTCAAGAAGCGCAAATGTTACTTTTGGCTACCGCATACGTACGAAAATCGGAGCATGGAACGTTCGATCCTTGTACAGCGATGGTAGATACGAGCAGGTTGAGCGTGAAATGCTTCGCCTAAAGATCAGTATCCTGGGCATAAGCGAAACTAAGTGGAGAGGAAGAGCTGAATACAGATCAGACACTGGACAGACGAGAATGCTGTATTCCGGGGAAGATGAAAGAGAGGGTGGCCAAAGACTGCATGGTGTCGGAATTATGTTGAACGAAGAAGCGAGGCGTAGTTTGATCTCATGGGCGCCCATTTCTGCGAGATTAATGACAGCAAGGTTTCGTTCAAAAATTCGTAACGTCACAATTATTCAGTGCTACGCCCCCACAAATGAAGCGACCGAGGAAGACAAAACCGCGTTCTACACTCATCTGAACTCGGTTTACAGTAGTGTTCCGAGAGCCGACATCATAGTCGTTATGGGAGACCTTAATGCCCAAGTCGGTTCAGACAATTACGGACTGGAACGCGTGATGGGAAGAAATGGCGTGGGGTCACGGAATGAAAATGGTGACTTGCTTGTCGACTTTTGTAACGCGAATCGTCTTGTGATAGGTGGGACTGTATTTAAGCATAAGACGTGCAACAAAATTACCTGGGTGCATCCGGATGGTCAAACCGAAAACCAAATTGATCATATCATGATTCAGCAGCGATGGAGGAAGTCTATGTGTGATGTCCGGAGTATAAGAAATGCCGATGTGGGAAGCGACCACCATTTGGTTCTGATGAGTCTCAAACTACGAACCGCTGCCGTACAAAAACCAGCGCAGGATGCAGCAAGGAGCACAAAATTCATTACTAATGCTTTAAATGACCCCAACATATGTCGAAACTATGTCACCACCCTTAACGACAGAGCCTCGTCATTAAATGGAATCCAGAATTCAACAATTGATGAGATGTGGGGTGAAATTAAAAGTGTTTTTATGGAGGCTGGATCCGAAACTGTACCCAAGCGAACGAGACGAAGAGACTCTTGGATATCCCAAGACACCTGGGATAAGATCGAACTTCGCAAATCGTTGAAAATCCAAATAAATGCCGAAGCTGATGTTCAACGAAAGGCTGACTTGCGAAGAGAGTACCGCATTGCACATAAGATGGTCTACCGCTGTGTGAGACGTGACAAGAGGGTGAAGTTGGATGGACTCGCAGATAATGCGGAAAGCGCTGCCAGAAGAGGAGATATCCGGGAATTGTACCAAATAGCCAAAGATGTTATCGGGAAAAAAAGCAACACCAATCATCCTGTAATGGATGTGGATGGCACACTTTTGGTATCAATTGAGGATCAGCTTCGTAGATGGAAGGACCATTTTTGTGCCCTGCTAAATGAGGATTCAGTTGAGCAGAGTGCTGAAGTGCCCCAACTAAACGAGATGCGCAGGTCCTATAGGGGTATTGACATCGAACCCCCGTCAGAATCGGAAATTCGTACATCAATAAATCTCCTCAAAAACAACAAGGCAGCTGGACTGGACGGAATACCAGCTGAATTCCTGAAAGCCGATCCCGTAGCAGCGGCTAGTATTTTACATCCGCTGATACAAAACATTTGGGAAAACGAAAGCTATCCCAGGGACTGGAAGGATGGTGTGATTGTTAAGTTGCCAAAGAAAGGTGACTTAAAGAATTGCAACAATTGGCGTGGTATCACCGTTTTGTCCGTTTTCCCAAAACTAATGGCAACAATCATACTCGAGCGAATAAAGGATAGAATCGAGTCTACACTCAAGAGGCATCAAGCTGGCTTCCGCAGTGGTCGATCGTGTGTCGACCATATCAACACCCTGCGTATCGTCCTCGAGCAGTCGATGGAATATCAATCACCGCTTTACCTCATGTTCGTGGATTTTGAAAAGGCCTTTGATCGAGTTAACCGAGAATGTATATGGAGATCGTTGCTTGGTAGAGGAATTCCACCAAAAATTGTTGCCATTATTAAAGAGTCCTACAACAACGCGAGGTGTTTTGTTTTGCACAATGGGCAGCTATCCGACTCCTTCGTAGTGCAACAGGGTGTGAGACAAGGGGATGTTCTATCGCCAATTCTCTTCCTGCTGGCGATGGACGACGTATTGACGGCCAGTGTAGGTACAGCTGAGCGACAGGGCATTCAATGGAGACCGTTCGAAAGGCTCAGTCATTTAGACTATGCCGATGACATATGTCTACTGGCAAATAACATCAGTGGGCTGAACGGGATGTGCCAAACACTGCAAGTGAAGGGAGAGTCGAGTGGTCTAAGAATAAACAGCAAAAAGACAAAAATAATGCTCACAGGCCGCTCCACACAGCAGCGTATTATTCTACAGGAGACGCCAGTTGAAGTAGTCGAACAGTTCAACTACCTTGGCAGTATTGTCTCTGCAAACGGTGGTACGGATCTGGACGTTAAAAGTAGAATAAATAAAGCTCGTGCTGCCTTCGGTACTCTGTCCCCAATCTGGAAATCAAGTCAAATCTCCTTACGCACTAAGTTGAGATTCTTCGAATCCAATGTCAAATCCGTGCTGTTATATGCTTGTGAAACCTGGAAAGTCACGTCTATCATTTCGAAGAAATTGCAGGCTTTTGTGAATCGCTGTCTTCGCCACATCCTAAAGATTCGATGGCCACAAATAATATCAAATGAGGAATTGTGGCGCAGGACAAGTCAAGAGCGGCTGGACGTCGACATAAGAAAGCGTAAATGGCGTTGGATTGGTCACACACTGAGGAAACCAAACGATGAAATTGCAAAGCAGTCCTTTGAATGGAATCCTCAGGGTGCACGGCGGGTTGGAAGACCAAGAACAACATGGAAATCAACTGTCTTAGCGGAAGCAGAATCCCAGAGAAAGACGTGGCCACAGCTAAAGTACCTTGCAGCAGACCGTGAAGGATGGAGACGTTTTGTTGACGCCCTATGCCCCAGCCGGGGTTACAGGACACGATGATGATGATATCTATTTTAAGTCAATTTTTTCCCTCCCGTATAAAAGGAGGGGGAAATACACCCCCCTCTTATATGATTTTGTTTCTTAGTATATGTTCTTAAGTTATTTCAGAAAGTATAGGCCAATAACTTAACAATCCTGTGTGATCTCTACCTTTGAAGAAACAATATTTCTCATAAATACACACTATACAAACAAAATTAAATAAGGACATTTTAAGCACAACCATCTTCTTTACAACCCAACTTGCTCTCATGACGTCACTGAAATGACCATGAATCAATACATTTTTACTGTTTCCCTTATTTCTGGGTAAATTGATCAAAAACCATTTATTATTATGTAAGACAAAAACATTATTTTTCAAATGTTTGAAGTTTCCACTCCTCGTATCTTTCTTAACCTCGCTCCTACCGAAAATATAAATAACACCTTTTTTGTAGGAAATTTAATATTCTTTCATTTTGTAGTGCACTTTTCACCTTATACACTTAAAGCTTGCAGCACTGGGCTGGGGACTTTCAGTATGTTATACCTGGCGGTCACCCCTACCACATAAAATAATAACCCAGAGAGCATGATTTATTTCATTAATTTTTTCCTTGGTTGACTGGACTGTTAGTTTAACTATTAAATTTTTAGAACAAAACTGCATTTGTTTCGTTTTTGAAGTAAACCACATTGAAAAAACTGTAAACGGTAATTGTAGGACTAAACCACATCCAAAAGTAACAAAACTATTGTTGGCCCAAGCCCATTCTCCTTTGAAGCTCTGAACACTCAGAGCTAAAAAAGAACAAGGCTCTGAACTAAAAAAAAAACGCCTAAAATTATAATCTTCACATTTGCATTATACTTTAATATAAGAAAAGATTAAACGAACTTTTTATTTGTTTTGCTTTTATGACTTGTGGTTGCAGTGAACTTATTTTATAATATAAATTGAGCTACTTTATCTTAATCAACAGACAATATTGAACAAAAATATTATATTAACTTAAATTAAAGAAGTATTTATGTTTTGTTTATGTTTATTAAATTATACATATTAATATTTTTACCTTCTAAAGTGGGTACATACAGGTTGAACCCTAATTCGTGCAAGATATTTTGAAGTTTAATTCCTGGGATCATTTTAAGGTAAATAAATTTATCTTCCCCTTCTTCCAGTTTCTGAAAGATTCACAATTGAAAAAAATTAAAACTAACGAAAGTCCGTACTAAATTTTTTTTTTGAAAGCTTATATTTCATTCATGTATTTGTTTTTAAATGAAGTTGTTCAAGTCAATAGTTTTCAGCTCAACCAACAGATGTAAATTCTTTCTGAGTTTTCGCAAAATACAAAAAAAGCGAAAGGTACTTTGACTCAGAAGCCCCAACAAAAAGGGTTCAGTTATGAATTGTAATTTTTTTGCGTAATTAACATGGAAGCAATGGGATACATTTCGTTTTTTTTTTTTTTAATTTCTCAAAAATTAATAAAGACTTTCACAACTGGTTTCCAGTATTTGAATTAGAACTGTGAACTGTTAAGAACATTGAACATAAAAAAAAACAGTGGCACTTAATGCCCCAAAATTTTGAAGAAAAAAATTAAAATTTTATTCAAAAATGTTGACTTTGAAATTTAATTTCTCAAGAACATTGAAAAACAAATAAAAGAATGAAAAAACTATAGCTTATCATTGTAATATATATTTTCGTTGATTTTTAACAATGTTTTCTTCCATTTAAAGTAATTTTTCAAGCATTTCCCGCCTCCATGCCTCAGGGGGCAATAGAATTTTCCCCCTATACATTTTTTTCTAAGAAGATCCAAGGAATTGTTCCTCAAAATATCTTGCACAAATAAAGGGACACCATTTATATGAACATTTATTATCAAAAAGGAAAATAATATAAATTTATATACCCTTTACATTATGTGAAAAAAGTAGTGTTATGAAATATGTATGTATGCTTATATCAATTAATTTACAATTCTTTTTTTTTAATTATAGCAAAGAACAAAAATATCATATATTTTGATAGAAGATAATATGTGTGGGGTTTGCTTAAATAATGTTCTTTTTTTGTAGGAAGATTTTAAAGTTTTTCATTGGATACAGTCTTACATTATACATAAATTATTATCTTTTAGAGTCCCAAAACAGAAACAATTATATTAACTGTATTCAGCAGCAATTCTAGCAAATCTAAATGACTAAAACACGTATGAGAATATATTATTATGAGGGAAGGGATTTATGAAGACGTTATACACTGAATTATCTTCTTAATATACATAGCTTCTCTATACAAAAACTTTACATAGGAATATTGCACTGACATTTTCTCTTTTTTGTCAGCTTTTTATCCAATAGAAGCGTCTACTGAATTGCATGTGCGTTAGATCTCATCGTCAATGCTAGCTCCCAAATAATCCACTCCACTATTGTCATTATCGAATCCATACCAATATCACATGATCATGATTTGTAGTGCCACTCATTGATCTATTGTCCGATATATTCGTCTCTGTGGCTCGGGAGTATAATGAATGCGAGTTCGAAAATGTTGAGGCGATCCAGGAACACTTTCAGACCCACGTCTTGGTGGCGGGAGTGGAGGAGAATTAGTGATGAAGCTGAAAATATATTTTGTTTGTATTTTATCTGTAATTTATTAACTTTTATGTTGAACAATTACCGTCTATTCAGTAACGGTGACCCTGGTGGTTGTCCACTAAGTTCAAGTAAATTTTTCCTTAGTAGAAGAGGTGATTGTCCGCGGTTGTATCTTGGAGGAGGGTCTGGACTACGGTGCCTTCGATCGATACCTGTCAATATATGCGGACTCGGAGGCTGGACATAACATCTTTGTATTCCATCGGTTGTTTTATTTAAAGGATTATCAACTACACACATGGTTGGATCAGTAATTTCCGTTGAATTTGGCAATGAATTACTAGGATTTAATAAGTGTTGTGATTTCCCACTGCTGCTGGGTTCAGGTTGACGATACAAACTTCCGCAATTATTAATACGATTTGTTCGCATATCTTCACCAACTCGATGTGAAGAATTCAACTGCAGCTTAACGTATGAAGAAAATTGACGTTTCATCGCACCTGCAAGGGAATTAAACCATCCTACAAAATTCAAGAGTTTATGATGATAGCAGCAATAGGAGAAAAGCATATGATGTATTTAGAAAATCAAGCAAACATAAAGAATGTATTAAAATGAAAATAAAGAAATAAAAGATGAGTTTAATAAAAAAATAGTAGACGTTTTGTTTTTGATCAGAAACATAAAGAATGTATTTAAATGAAAATAAGGAAATTCAAGTTTATAAAACAAAAGATGCTTTTTTTTTTATCCCAACAAATTTTTCATTCAGGCCTAAAATATTTTTTTGGAGGCGAACTCCTTTATTGATTAAAATCCAAATAATAACTGCACTTCAAATCAACAAAATCCTAATGCTAATGTGGCTATAATGGAAAAGGTATTAAATGGAACGTGAAGGAATATTTAATGTAAGGAAAATATGTCTGGTTTAATGTTGAATATTGGATATAGTTCAAGGCATGTGGGAATATTTTCTTAGCTAACGTTTTCATTAAGGAATTTGATGATTGACGTTCGCTGGTGATGGTTTAAGTGTATTAATCAGTTCTTCAACCCCCATGATTCTGTAAGTTTAAACGTGGTGTTCTATAGGTATAATTGTTAGAACGGGTGTTCTTGTTTTGCAAACGTGTTCATCCTTATTAATTTCGTATTTCGCAGTTTGTCTATTCAAGGTTTTATGTGGCTCTTTGTTTGATTCTTTTATAAATTTAAGTTTTCTTGTGATTCGGAACGGTCTGCATAATTCTCAATTATCAAAGCTTTTATCAGTAACGATTTTAAAGATCGAATTTAAGGTTTATCAATTATTAATTTAATTATTGACCTCTGAAAATTCAACTGCTTCTATTATATTATTTTAGGGCATGTTTTCTTTGTTTATATTTTGTTCGATTAGTTTTATTTCGGAATTCGATAAAATATATGCATTGATTACACCTGTCACTTGAACTGGTGAGTAAGCCAAACGAAACGCCAATTTTTAGGACTAAAGGCCATAAAAAGCTATTTTGAATCAATAATTCAACAAGTCCAATCCTTAGTGCTAAAGTCTTCTACTTGGCTGATTTATTTCAGTAGTATATAGAATTTGTATTATAAAAACTTCTTATATAGAAACTATGCCTGGCCCCTGAAAAAAAAAACTTCCAGCTTAATGATTAGGAATTCTAATCTTGTTGGATATAGTTTACAGTGGATTTTCGTTAAAAAATTCATGTAAGTTGAACTGAACTTAATACACATTGCGTATGACAAAGCCCTCACTATGTCACTGATGAGTTCAAGTGAGTAAGCCGAACGAAACGCCAATTTGTAGGACTAAAGGCCATAAAAAGCTATTTTGAATCTATATAAAAATTGTATTTCAAAAATGTATGGGGGAAAAAGTATTTTGACAAAATTAAAAAGGTTCCCAATTACCGGTTAAATTTTTAGTACAGGCAGTAAGGACTGTTTTTTACTTTACTTTTGGATGCAGAATTCAAATCCATCATCCGTTTATGGCTATCAGCTCGGGTTTTCAAGACATTTCCGTTAGAAAATGACCAAAAATCGTTTTTTTTGCAATTTTTGAAACCTTGAAACATCTAGAAATAATTATTTAAAAAAAAAAAATCGAAACTAACTGAAAGCACTAATCTTCTCCTTCAAATATCAGTCTATATCTTTTCAATATCTTCTTTCCCCTCTGACCGATCAATTATTGAAATGTATGCGTTTGGCATATTTTACCATACACGATTTATTTTACATTAAGAAAAATCGAGTGAGGACTAATATCTAGTTAAGAATTTCTCGGAAAGTTAATGTGATATTTGGAAAAATAATTATTTCTAGATGTTACAGGCCTCAAAAACAGCAAACAAATGATTTTTGGTCATTTCCTAACGGCAATTTCTTGAAAAGCCAAACTGAAAGCCACAAACGGATAACGGATTTGAATTATGTTTATGAATCTTACTTTTGTATGTTTTTTGAAAGCTCATCTTAATACCATTATAATATATTTTTTCAGATTTGTCTATCAATAAAAGAAAAGATATAAAGAAAATTGCGATCTTTTTTTTGTCATTTTTTTTTGTATTTTAAAATGTTATTAGTATAGCATATCAAAATTTTGAAAAAAAAAATAAGTTTTGGATTAGAATCAAATATTCAATTTTTTTTTTTTTGAAATTCAGTGATGAATTATTTTTAAGTTTCAGTTTTAAATGTAAATTAATAAATACTCAAAGCTGGCATACGAATTTTTTATTTAAATCGTTAAGAAGATTGTATATGAAAAAATTTTGTTTAAATCATTTTTCATCAAGTAATTATTAAATGGCAATCTTTTTTTTTAGCTCTAAGCTATTTTACAATAAAAAAAAAAGTTGTTAATGCTTTTTTCTAAAACTAATTTCCCATGGGATTAATTTAATTTGTTGTTTGTCGGTTTGTCGGTTTTATTTATGTCACACTTAGGCTAGGAACGCACTTGCGATTTCAATCGCGCGACTGTTTAGTCGCCAGAAATAGAACACAAGAATTTGAATAAGAATGAACACACATGCGACCTAGAAATCGCGACGATTAAAAGTCGAAAATTTGTTCCATTTTTCTGGCGATGCGATTGTCGAAAATTAAAATGAAACAAACGGACTTAGATGGTTGTGCTCACACTTGCGATTTAAAATAGCGCGACTAAAAAATCGTAGTCGCAACTAGAAAAAATTATACACGCACTTGCGATTTTCAAACGTACGATTATTTAGCAGCAAGAAATGAGACACATGGTTTTAAATGTGAATGCACACATACGCGACTTTAAAATTGCAGCGATTACAAAAATGGAACCAGATCTATTTTGCGAGCGTTTTTTCTGTCGCAAAATTAAATAGACGCATGTGCGTGCATTCACAAAAGCTTTATGTTCTATTTCTTGCGACTAAAAAATCGCGCGATGGATAGCCGCAAGTGAGTGCATGGCAATTATTTGTTGCGGCACCGATTTTTTAATCGCACCGACTGAAAATCGCAAGTGCGGTCCTAGCCTTATTTTTAGTTTGATTTTAATATGTAATTTTCTTTGAAATTTGTGGTATACTTCTAGGCTATTGATTATGTCATATAATAAGAAAGTAAGACGTTCATGGAATTTTATTGTAAAAATCATCAAAGGGGTCATTGAAGATGAGAAAACCGCGGAGTGCTATTAAATTGGAGGGTGCATTTTTGAGAGGGGGGAGCAAAAGCACCCTTTTTGGTTTTTTGCATATACAGTCAAACTTCTTTATAACGAACTTCCATATAACGAATATCTTTATATTGCGAACTGCCACTCTGTCCCCGTCCCCTAAACAAATATTTGATACAAATGTGTCTCCATATAACGAATTTCTCTTTAACGAAATTCTCTTTATAAAGGAATAATTCTTGGGATCCATCATCATATCTGTTTCTTTATAACGAAATTTCTATAAAAAATTTAATGAAATTTCTCACTCCAAGAAAATGGAACGAAGCGAAGTTTTTTTTACAACTTTCTGCAAATGAAATCATTTCGGTATTAGGGAATTCCCCGCTAAACCTACTTAGATAGAATAGGAAATGCGTGGCAAGAATTCAAACATTGAGTTCGTAATTTTCACCAAACGTTAGTTTCGCTAGTTTTTTCGAAAACTTGGTGAAAACGAACGGTAGTTGTTTTCACCAAGGGCCTTTTACGGGGGTCGTTTGCTTTCAATAAACGACTTTTGTCGAAATCGATCATCGAAAAAAATAATTTTGATGTTGAAAATCTTAATAACCTATTGTGAACGAAATTTCTCGATGTGAACTGTTAACGAAAAATTTGGTTAAGAAAATTAAAATTTTCAACACCATAATTAATTTTGTCGATGATCGACTTTCGATCAGCCGTAATCAAAAGCAAGACACTCGTAATAACAGCCCAAGTTCTGCTTCCATAACTGTGAAACAAGAAGGAATAAGTTCCTGCGATATATCTTTCACTTTCATTAAAATTGTACATTTATAAAAATAAAAAACTGTTTGTTGTTCATAATTTACATAAAAATACATAACCTGATTATCACATAACAAAAATAATATTTTCAATAATTTGAGAAATTTTCCTTATAGCGAATTTTGTCTTAAACTTCTCTATAACGAACCAATTTTTTGGCCCCTTGAGGGTTCGTTATAAAGAAGTTTGACTGTAACTCGAAAACGAAGCAAAATTTCGAGATAATTCTGAACACCTTTTTTGTAGAAAATAAAATTTACCATCAAAATGGATTTTTGAAAAAAAAATTAAAAAATTTTTAGTAAGCTAATTTAAAAAAAAAATCATTGCAAAAAAATGTGAAAAATCGCAGTTTTTGTTTTTTTTTACGAATTTGCTTATAACTTTTTAACCAGCAGAGATAGGTATAGGAATTGCCTTATACATACATATGAAAGAAAGATAATTAAATTTTCTTTAAAATAAAATAAAAAAAAAAACGGTTTGGATAAAAATCGACCGAGAAATAGGCGTTCAAACTAGGCTGACGTTAAGTTTTTAAAGCTTTATAAATGGCATTTTTGGCTATTTTGATGGACTTGTTAGATTATACACTCAAACTAGGTGTATTAGGGAGTCATGACCAGTTGAGTCAAAAATAAAATTCAAGCTCCAAATTTTTCGCAGCTTTAGGGTTGCCATCTAATTTTTTTCAAAATTTAGAATAATTGCCAAAATCAACACACCTGCTCTTACAAAGTCGGGTTTTGAACACATATTAGCTTATACCTCCTCGAACATACAAAAAATAGTTCCAGACAAGTTTTACGGTTGAAAGTCCTTGCCAGACGAGCTCAACATTTTCAAAGTAGGTATTATAAGAAATAACTTTTTTTAAATTTCAAATAACTGTCAAACCTTGTTCTACAAAGCCGGGTTTTCAATATATGCTAGATAATGTCTCCTTAAATAGAGACAAAACTGTGCTGGACGAGTTTGGCTGTCGAAAATGCATGCCAGAATGTTATAATGTTGGTGATTTTTTTTCCTTTATTTTCTAATTTTTTAAATAATTATCAAAACTAACAAATCTACTTTCACAAATCGGGGTATTTGGTAGTTTATGCCTTTCGTTACATGGACAAAACAGTGCCAGACGAGTTAGGTATTCCAAAATAAAAAAAAAGTTATTTCTTTAATACCTTCTTAGAAAATGTTGAGCTGGTCTGGCAAGGACCTTCAACCGTAAAACTGGTCTAAAACAATTTTTTTTTCATGTTCGAGAAGGTATACGCTAACATGTGCTCAAAACCCGGCTTTGTAAAAGCAAGTGTGTTGGCCTTGACAATCATTTTAAATTTTGAAAAAATTAGATGGCAACCCTAAATCTGCGAAAAATTTGAAAATTGACTTTTATTTTTGACTCAACTGGTCATGACTCCCTAATACACCCAGTTTGAGTGTATAATCTAACAAGTCCATCAAAATAGCCAAAAATGCCATTTATAAAGCTTTAAAAACTTAACATCAGCCTAGTTTGAACGCCTATTTCTCGGTCGATTTTTATCTAAACCGTTTTTTTTTATTTTATTTTAAAGAAAATTTAATTATCTTCCTTTTATATAAGACAATGCCTATACCTATCTCTGCTGGTTAGAAAGTTATAAGCAAATTCGTAAAAAAAAAACCAAAAAATGTGATTTTTCACATTTTCTTGCAATGATTTTTTTAAAAATTAGCTAACTAAAAATTTTTTAATTTTTTTTCAAAAATCTATTTTGATGGTAAATTTTATTTTCTACAAAAAAGGTGCTGAGAATTATCTCGAAATTTTGCTTCGTTTTCGAGTTATATGCAAAAAACCAAAAAGGGTGCTTTTGCTCCCCCCTCTCAAAAATGCACCTTCCAATTTAATAGCACTCCGCGGTTTTCTCATCTTCAATGACCCCTTTGATGATTTTTACAATAAAATTCCATGAACGTCTTACTTCCTTATTGCCCTGTTTTTTAGGACATAATCAATAGCCTATTCTATAGTTTTTTCAAACCGATTTTGAAATAAGAACTAATTTGTTCCTTATAAAGTTTATAAAAAAGCTGTTTCCATCCTCAGTTTTTTTGGAAGAGCTATCAATTTCACTGCTTTCACTTGATGAAGATATTTTTCCACTTTTTTTTTTTGAGACTGAGATTATGATATGAGACACGTTTCTTGCATACCAAAATGAGATTTGTCTCATTGTAAATGCTCAATCTCATTATCTTTAGCTCATTTCTAGAGCTCAGTCTCATGAAACCGAGTTAGTTCTTTTCGCATTCCACCCACTATGTTGGAGCCATTTAAAGCATTCGTATTGAATTTTTAACTCCTTGATGCATCCTGCACTTGCCTTTGAACGTTTGCGGTGCATAGTTTGAGACTCATCGGAACCAAATTGTGGTCGCTTCGTACATCGGCATTTCTTAGACTTCGGAACTCTCACATTGACTTCCTCGATCGCTTCTGAATCATGATTTGGTCAATTTGGTTTGACCATTTTGATTTTGTTGCACGTCTTATGCTTAATTACAGTCACCCTTGCACAAAACAATTTGCGTTACAAAAGACGACAAGCAAATCGCCATTTTCCTTCTGTGACCACAAGCCATTTTCCCATCACGCGTTCCAGACCGATACTGTCTGATCCGGCATTGAGCTATCCTATGACAACTTAGATATCGGCTTTCGGAACACTCCTGTAAACAGAGTTAAGATGAGTGTAAAACGCGGTTTTGTCTTCCTCGGTCGCTTCATTAGTGGGGGCGTAGCACTGAACAATTGTTGTGTTACGAATTTTTTAACGAAACCTTGTTGTCATTAATCTCCCAGAAATGGGCGCCCATGAAAGAAGACTACGCCTCGCTTCTTCGTTCAACATAATTCCGACACCTTGCAGTCTTTGGCCACCCTTTCTCTCTTCCTCCCGGGAATACAGAATTCTCATTTGCACAGTGTTAGATCTGTATTCAGGGGGCCAATTCTGGTTCTGTGAAAAAGTGAATCGAATAAATCGTTTTCACATTCGCTGCCAACTATTGCTTTCACTTTTTCGATTCATTTCCCACAAATAAGCGATTCTGGTTCTGTGAATGAAAACTATATTATCGATGATAGAACCACCTTACCATTTCTCCTGAAAACTGCACGATTCTCTCAATTTACTTGTGTTTTTGAAGAGAACAGAGAAATGCGTGAGATAGGAACACTTTTTTCTGTATGGATTTGACAGAGAGAGAGATATGATTGAATTTGTCATTGCTTGTTCGTATTCAAGCTTTCATTTTGGATATTCGCTTCCAAATGACGGCGTGAAAGCAAATTATTCATAATGAAAGTTTTTGATGTTTGGTTGCACATTTTCACAGAACGGGAATCGGAATTAGTGTGAAAGCGTGAAAAATTGTTCGTTTCATTTTTTCACAGAACCAGAATCGGCCCACAGGTCTTCCTCTCCACTTAGTTTCGCTTATGCTCAGGATACTGATTTTTAGGCGAAGCATTTCACGCTCAACCTTTATCGTATCTACCCTCGCTGAACAAGGATCGAACGTTCCATGCTCCGATTTTCGTACGTATACGGTAGCCAAAAGTATCATTTCCTCTTCTTGAGAGACTTCTTCTATTTGATAGCTGTACATATAACCAGGGTTGCCAGAATGGGCTCTTTATCGCCAATTGGGCTCCTAGAACTTTTCACTCGCTCCTTCCATTTCTGATTTGCGATAAATCCCAATTTGGGCTATTAGGTTTTGAAATTGGGCTCCTCAAAAAAAACTTAAAACTTTCGAAAAATTTACTGTTAATGACCCTACTAACATTTCAATATTTGATTGTAACAACACCCTTTACTGTAGTGTTTGTTGCACACTGCAACAAACAAACACTGTTTGTGAAACAAACTGATAATTTGGGACTAGAGATTATCAATAAATAATTGGTAGTCTCTGATAGGGACCCTTGAAGCAATATTTCGAGTTTGAACTTCTAACCAGGATTCAGTTGACTTGAAAATGTTTAAGAACTCTGAAGTGACTAAAAATATGTACATATCTACCCTAATTTCTTCCAAGAAAACACATACAAACATACAAAATGTTAAATCAAATTTTGAATTTTTATAACTTTGGTAATAACTGATACAAACATTTCAATTTTTAACGCATCATTTTGATTTACTAGTTTCTATGCATCATTTTTTGAGTGGGGCTATTTTTAGCTCCAAGATTTTTCAAATTGGGCTCCACTCATCTTCAAAAATCTGGCAACACTGCATATAACGACAAAAATGTTGCATGAATTACTCCACTAACAATAGAATATGACGAAATTTGCAAAATAAATTCTTCTATCGTACCTGGGCGAAACGCAATATGAAAGTGAGCTCATTTGAACTTTTAACTTGAATTTTAATCCACTAACGTTTTATTTGAATTCAAATTAATTATTCTGCATTTGCTTAGTTTGCTTTCAATTGCAAAAAAGTATGACCAATTTCAAAAATTTATATTGTAGTAAAGCCTAGTACGCTGCTGATGCGAAACGAAATTTTTAGTTGGTCTCCAACAAGACAACGAAATGCTTACGAAAACGAAGCGGAAAAATATTCATTGACAGTTGCACAAATTCAAAAAATTAAAACAAATGCAAGTGCAAAAAAATCACAAGCAGCCATGCTGTAATGAAAGAAACAACAAAAATAAACACGAAAAAACACAAATGTCATTTTTTCGCACACAATAAATGGTCTGGGTAATTAATTGTGTGCGAAAAAAGATAATTTAATTTAATAATTTAAAATAATTTGCTACAATTTTCAATTTCGCTCATCGAACAGCGTACTGCAGAACGAAAACTAGAACTAAATTTTTAGTTTATGATTTCGCTGTGTCATTTTTGTATGGGATTTTTCGTTTCGCATCAGCAGCGTACTAGGCTTAATAATGAACTCATTTATTGCTCCAAAAACATTCGAGATGGTAAGAGGATTTGCATGTGCTAGACATGCGATGCTTTTGCCGGGTGAAGTTGATTTAGGGGCTTCTTAAAATCGGAAATGGTCTGCGCTGGTTTTGTAAAAAAATATAAATAATAAAGAAGACCAACAAGTATTTCAAATGTTTAAGAAAAAAAAACTTTCAAAGAGATATCCAAAGATCTAACAAAAATGTAAGCAAAGCTTGCCGATTATGAGATGCTATTCAACAAATAACAGTTGGAAAGAAAGAAAAGCAATACAAAAACAACTTTTTAAAAATAAAACCTATATTTTGAGCGATTACGTACTTCTAAACAAAATTAGTATTGATATAACGAACACTGAAAATATTTACTTTTTATTTTGTTAACCAATATTATCGAAAATAGCACGAACACGATTTATCAATTAAACTGAAGGACTTACCATGATCATCTCTAAAGGTGTTCTCTTTTAATACAGGAGATGTTGAAGCTAAATCGATGTTACGATTGGACGCATAGCTTTCGTATAATTTATTAGTTTTCACAGCCTCTAAATTGGGGCTCTCTAAAAAGCTCGAAGTAGATAGGTTCGAACAATCATTAGAGGGAGAAGAGGGCACTCGAACCGAACTTGGGCTATTGACGGGTAAGTACTGATTACCTAGCGAAGAAAATCCATTACCATCTATATGTGACGAGCTTGATTTAGAAGATTGACTAGATGTTGAAGGAGTCGATTGGTTCGTGGAAATCGGTATTTGAGATGTTTGATAGTTAGGAACATAACTATTCAAAAATGGGTTGGTAACTCCATCGGAGTTAAATCGTTCTTTTTCCCGGTATTGATTTTGTTGATGATAAAACCGTTGAAGAACTATCAAAACGGATTTTGATTAATTGCTAAGTGAATATTTAATTCGAATAAAATTTTATTTACCAATAGGACTTCGATTGCCCTGTCTTTGAGTAGGGCATTGAAATGGCTGATTTTCAGGTTTGTTATTTGAAGAATTCAACTGTGTATCAAACCTTTTCTGTAACATCGCAGGTGAGTGCTGCATCAGTTCCGAGCTATAACTATCAGTTCTGTCGAATAGAGGTGGGCCATGAGAGTTTGTCATTTTCCAAGTAGAATCAATCTGGTGGTTTGGTTGAATTGGTATTCTCTTTTGACTAAATGGAGATGTTGTAAGATTACGCATAATAGATTGACCTTAAAAGATTTTTAAAAGATATTTATATAAAATGTATAAAAAAAAAGAAAATCCAACATACCAATACTACTAAACATTGATTCTTTTCGAGGACTCTCAGCATATTTTTGATTAGATCCTATTTTTCTTTGCATAAACGGTGATTTTCTATAAAATTTATTCATATCGTTAGCAATATTTTCTTCTATATTGGGCATTTGAGTTAAATTAGTTCTATTTGTAGATATGACTTGAGGTATAGATGGTGATTGTTGTGATCGCATTTCCTGTTGATTATTGTACTGAGGAAAATTACATGGTTTTGTTGTTGTTGTATTTGCTGTTAAGAAGTGCTGATAACTTGGTATCTGTGATACTTTCACGGGTTTAGAAAATTGTGTTTTTGAGTGAATTTTTTCTAAGCTGGAATCTATTGTTGTTCTTGATGTTGTTGCTGCTGCTGATGCTGATGCTGATGCTGCGGAGTTACTTGGAATTAAAACTCTGAAATTAATTAATTTTGTTTGTTTTTTTAATTATTAATTTTTTTCTATATGGTGAATGATAAATCGTAGCTATTGAAGTAAAGAGCGATTTTCAAACATAACAAATAATACACTTTGGGTCATTTGCTAAAACGAAACTTAAACATTTAAGTTCAACATAAGAGCTTGTGTCTATCACAGTAAAGACTGAGGAAAAAGTAGATCATAAGTTTTTAAGTCGAACATAAATGTTTAGGTTTCGTATGAGCAAAGGGCTCTCAATATTTTTTTTTTTTAAGTTTTCCAATATTATATCCTGAAAATCTTTTTTGAGCTGCACTCAAAAATAATTACCTATTATAAATGATAATATGATAAATAGAAACATTCGCCAAGGATGGAGTTTCGAAGTAAACCCTAGTACCACAGATGGTATAGTTACTAGATATCGCAGGTAGAGGATACAAAAATTACCGCTTTTCTTATCGTGGACTTAAGCGCTACGTCCTACTTATATCAAATTTTTGTGAACCACATACAGTGAAATCTATCTTTGCGGAAACTTCTCTTAGAGAAACACCTCCCTTACCCGCACATATTTTTTTTGTACGGAAATTGCTCCATGTGAGTTTTACTGTCTTCAATTTCTCTTGGCCGGACATTTCCTTAGACGGACGCGGACAGAAATTTCACATAAAAATGATAAAACATTTTATCTTCTCTTGCCCAGCCAAGTTCGCGGCACTACACTCTTTTTACAGGAACAAAGTCAGGATATTTTCGACCCTCCTTCAACTTCAGCACACGCTCAGCTAGTCGACTCACTAAATTTCATCTCATTAGAATTAGTAATTCCTGATATTAAGGAATTCAAAAATCTCTAAGACCGTAACTGATTGACTCATTTCATTGACAGATCTTCAAAATTATGGAGCACTTCCAGTTCCAAACACCAAAATTTCGCACAACGCACGGTAGGTCTTGTGATGCATGCAAAGAAAAAAATTGCAAACCTGCAGTTTTCCATTCAGCGGGCGTGGCCAGTGGCGTACGCAGCGGGGGGGGCCAAGGGGGCCAAGCGATTCAGAGGACGATGCACTACACATCTATAATTTTGTACTAAAAAAACTTCTTTTCATATTATTTAGGAACATTTATATGTGACATTCATAAGGCTTGTTGGTACATTAGTTACTCAGGTAAAAACATAAATAAGGGAGAACCTCAAGTACAAAATAACTAAAGTGCTTTGCACTTCAGTTGCGATTAGCGAGCTGCGAATTGATGCGGTCGCAAATTTTGACATTTCTTTCACATAAGTAATTTGTTTGGCCACTGACAGACGCAAATGGTCATACAAACTAAAACAGTAAAATGGGAGCTAAAAAAAATTTTAGGTTGAATTCGAACGGATTATTGATTCGCTTTGTGGAATACGTCCTGTTGTGGATTGCGGTGGCACAGAAAAAAATCTAAAATTTAACAATTTAAACCAATTTCACTAGTTTACAAAATTTTGGGTCATTGTAGGGTCCTTAGAAAAAATATATTTTCTAGACTAATTTTGGGTCACTGAACACGAAAAGGAAAATAATTTGCAAAGAAGCGTTTTCGAGATATACGCAAAAATCATTTTCTCAGCTATTTTTTCAGATACTGGCCTAAATCTCGCTAACAGCTTAGCTAATTTATATAAAATGTATATTTTCTGTATTATCTGATTTGTCTCCTTCCGACAATGTACTGCTTTTGTAAGTCGGACTGAAATTTTATAAGTTAAAGGCATTCAAAATTTGAAAAACGATTATTTTTGAAAAATATCTAGTTTTTGTTGCTCCATATGGGTAGAAAGCAAATAATTTAAAATAATTTTAAGAAATCAAGTGAAAACTATCTTTTAAACATAGATTTGAGTCAATGTTTGCCAAAATCGGACGATAAATGTAGAAGTAATAAAATAATAAGTGAAAGAACGCAATTTCAATTTTTAACAAAAAAGTCATGTAGTATATTAGGGTGTCTGTTATTTCCCAATTTATTTGCCTCTCAGGCTATTAAAGGGCACAGTAGTGCCCAGCCAAGTTCGTGGCACTACACATTTTTTACAGGAACAAACTCAGGCGATTTTCGACCCCTCTAACTTCAGTATAAATTATATGGAACACTTTCGATTGTTGTAGAACGAAGAAAATTATTAGGTCGGTAGGGCTTGAAATACTTAGAAAGAAAAAAATTGAAAAATTGAAATTTTCCAATCAGGGGCGTGGCATCCACCGACATCCTTAAAAATTCTTATAAATTATATAGAGCACTTCCGATTGTTGTAGAACGATGAAATTTAGTAGGTCGGTAGGGCTTGAAGTACTTTGAAAGAAAAAAATTGAGAAGTTGGAATTTTCCGTTCAGGGAGCGTGGCATCCACCCACTTTCTAAAAAATTCTTATAAATTATATGGAGCACTTTCGACTGTTGTAGAAAGAAGAAAATCGGTGAAGCGTGCATACAAAGATAAAAGTTCGAAATTTATAATTTTCACCTCAAGCGACGTGGCATCTACCTACTTTTTAAAAATTGTAATCAATTATATAATGCACTCTCGATACTTGTAGAACGATTAAAATTGATAGAACAGTATGCTTGAAGAGAATAATAAGAGAGAAATACAAATTGAGATTTTCCATTCAAGGGGCGTGGCATCCACCCACTTTCTCAGAGTTGCTATTTTTTATGAAGCACTTTCGGTTGTCGTAGAAATATTAATATTTGTAGAGCGGTAGGGCTTGATTTTCACCTGGAAAAATAAAATCTTTGCAAAAAGGAAGTAAATCACAACAAAAACATAAATGTTAAAAAAAGAGCCAAGTTCTTATATGTACAAGATACCTGTGCGTTAAAAATCAGCCAAAAAAAGTAATTTGATCTAAAATATATGCTAAGTTTTAAGTTCATGAAGTTTAATATCAAATATCTGAATTAGAATAATATCGAAACAACCCCAAATTATGACAGAAATTGGTATTAAATGATGAATGATTAAAATTTTGTGGATTTACTTAGCAAGTTTTCTCTTAATTGCTTACTTAATCACAAATTTAAAATGTATGAAAACTTGACCAGTAAACCCACCAAATTTTAATCATTCATAATTTAATACCAATAGTTACTATAAGAGTTCATTTAAATCCATCGAAGCGAGCTAAATACGACAAACATCAACTACCAGACAGTTTGGAATGAGCTACAGCAAGTCAACATCATGTTCCGGAACTCCATTCAACACCATAACAATATCCAGTACCAGAGAAGATTGCAAGCAATTAAGCCAGGACCTGATGCCTTCAAAAACATCAATAGGATCATTGGAAAACAGCCACAGATGCCAGAAGCCATTATCAGCAACAACATTGAAGCAACCTCAACCCAGGACAAGGTGGAAGCGTTCGCCAGGAAACTTCACACCGAACCCACCTACTGACCCGACCTTCCTACAAGAAGTAGAAGCATCAATTCAGCAGACCCTACAGCCAAATCCGGATATAATCAGTTTCGATGACACCAATCCAGCAAGTGATCCCACCGATAGTCCACATCTATGCAATCTAGAGGAGGTAGCAGAGATCATCGGCAATTCAAAGCCAAAAAAATCTTCTGGACCAGATGGTGTTTCCAATTACATCCTGAAAAGGTTTCCACAAGCAGTAATGATTTTCCTCACAATCATCCTTAACAACTGCATCAACAACTGCTACTTCCCCCAGACGTGGAAAACAGCGAAAATTGTGGCTATCCCGAAGAAAGGTGCTTCCAACCTAATATCCAACTACAGGCCAATATCACTTCTCAACAATATCAGCAAATTACTGGAAGAAGTAATCCTCCGGAGGCTGAAGAAATTCTGCAATGAAAACTCAATCATCCCTGACATGCAGTTTGGCTTTCGAGAAAAGCACTCAACGCTGCATCCGCTGCTGAAGTTCCAACACGATATCACCACCTCCCTCAAAAGTCATCGTGTAACCGTCGGATGCTTTCTGGATGTCGAGAAAGCATTTGATAGCGTTTGGATAGAAGCCCTAATACATAAACTTCATCTATTACAGGTACCACTGCCACTAACAAAAATTCTTTTTTCTTTTCTTTCTTTCAGGAAATTTTTCGTACAACTAGACAATTGTAAGTCAAACATGAAGAATATCAGAGCCGGAGTCGCCCAAGGTTCAAAACTTGGCCCCTTCCTCTACAGCCTGATGACATCCGACCAACCTGCCCCAATTGGATGCGAGAACCTGCTATATGCCGACGACTCGCTCACCTATGCATCATCAATGTCACCGTTTATCGCCGTCCGACAAGTAGAGGCCCACATCAACAGACTCTTCAATTTCTACACGAAATGGGGCATCCGAATCAACTGGTAGAGGTCTTCGCACCGGAGCCAACTGCAGAAATCTGGTCTTGAGACTCCCTGACGGATCCATCATAGCTGCCAAAAAGAATGTGAAGTACCTGGGAGTCCAGTTCAATGAGTTGCTAAGGTTCAACCCGCACTCAAGAAATGTACTCAAAAAAGCCAGCTGGGCCTTTCACCGTCTACATCCATTGATGAAGAAAAGAAAAGGACTAAGCCAACCAACGAAGTTACTGATCTACAAGCAGCTCTTACGACCTATCATCAGCTACTCCTTCCCAGTCTGGTTTTCAATCTCCAAGACAGCCATGAAGGAGCTTCAAGTATTCGAAAGGAAGATTCTCAGAATTTGCACCGGACTGTACTTCGACCGGCAGTGGCGGAAACACTACAGGAACGAACATCTCTACTCCGAAGTCAACATAATCCCGCTGGACAAATACCTAGTCCTTTCAGCGAAGAGACTAGTACGGAACATCATCGACCACCCGAATCAGCTAATGAGAAGGATGACCACTGAACAACGACATCCGGAGCCAAGGTACCTCAGTGTAATGGAAACACTTGATGACAACATAATCATGGACAACGAGGAAGCAGTCTCGTTCTACGCTGACATTGGGTCAGCCTTCTACCGTGGCTAAACGCCAAAACTTCCCCCAACCTACACCAAAAACACCATTGACAACCGGGAATGAACACCCTGAGGACGATTAAGTCAGCCGACTTTTAATTTAAATTTTTTGACATGTAATTTATATATCTATAATTTGTTAAACTTAAGACATTGTGTAACGTTAGGCCCCCTATGTGCCAACAAATGTAAATTTATCATAGTATCATATTAGTTATAAGCCAGATTGTATATATTATGTTCAATAAAAGAAATTGAAATTGAATTGAAGAGTTCATTTAAAATCTCTATGTGAACAAAGTTATTCTATAGTTAAGGATAGTTTGTTAACACCAAAATGCGATGAAACACTATTTTTTTAGTCCATAGACACCTTAATCGTTTTGATCGGACAAGTACACGCTTCTCAATCTTATTTGGGTAAATATTTCAAAACATTAGTATTTTTCATTCCAAACTGGACCCACCTATTTTGTGAGAATAACATTTATACCTCTAAATAACTCTATACTAACTACTTTAAGACAAAGGGTCATAGTATTTGATTAAATCTAACGGTTTTTTAAGTCAGGGAAATGACACTTGTATCAAGGGAAAGACAAAAATTTATATTTACTCCGGTGATTAGATGGATATTTAATTTGCAGATGGTTTCAGGAGAATAAAGAAAAAAAGAATAAATACTAACATGAAAAATAGAATGCATGACTATGTCGCGCGAACTTGCTCTTGTGGTTCAAGGATCTTGCGTAACTAAACATTTTATAGTAATTATTATATTATTTATGATATTTTGAACGAGAACAAATATAAAACTACTAAAAAAAACTGTAAATATTTTAAAATGCAATATTATAGATCTTACTAGAAGTACTAAAACGCAATTAATCATTATAATGAAAACTTGAAAGTCAGGGGAATGACTCCGAAAGGTGTTTTATGATAATTAAATCGAAGTAATTAGAAAATTAGATGTTTTATATTATTACATTTTATTGTTATTATTATATTATATTATTGTCATGTCCTTGTTAAAGACAGAGACAAGTTATCTTGTTTATTTTTTATACCACACGGTTTATTCAAAAACACGCATTAGAGGAATGACAAATTCGCTGGACGTAAAAGATAATCGTCCGTCGCCTTAACTTGATACAAACAAGTTTTTTTTTCAAATTCTTCATCAATTGTTATAAAGAGCAATCTGGTCCCGTTTAGGCGTTAAAAAAAAAAAAAAAAAATAGTTTTATATTTTGAGCCTATATATTTTATTTGTTTTTTAATTTCTATTGGTGGGATAGAAATGATCATTTTATGGGGGACACTTACTTAATAGCTCCTATTTAACAAAATTAAGCAACTAAAAATAAACTAACCATTCCACTATGGAGTAAATGCAGGAAAAAACGAGACAAAATTATTTTTTGGCTTCAATGGGTGGATATCCATCTGAATTTTGTACTAAAAAAACTTCTTTTCATATTATTTAGGAACATTTATATGTGACATTCATAAGGCTTGTTGGTACATTAGTTACTCAGGTAAAAACATAAATAAGGGAGAACCTCAAGTACAAAATAACTAAAGTGCTTTGCACTTCAGTTGCGATTAGCGAGCTGCGAATTGATGCGGTCGCAAATTTTGACATTTCTTTCACATAAGTAATTTGTTGGGCCACTGACAGACGCAAATGGTCATACAAACTAAAACAGTAAAATGGGAGCTAAAAAAAATTTTAGGTTGAATTCGAACGGATTATTGATTCGCTTTGTGGAATACGTCCTGTTGTGGATTGCGGTGGCACAGAAAAAAATCTAAAATTTAACAATTTAAACCAATTTCACTAGTTTACAAAATTTTGGGTCATTGTAGGGTCCTTAGAAAAAATATATTTTCTAGACTAATTTTGGGTCACTGAACACGAAAAGGAAAATAATTTGCAAAGAAGCGTTTTCGAGATATACGCAAAAATCATTTTCTCAGCTATTTTTTCAGATACTGGCCTAAATCTCGCTAACAGCTTAGCTAATTTATATAAAATGTATATTTTCTGTATTATCTGATTTGTCTCCTTCCGACAATGTACTGCTTTTGTAAGTCGGACTGAAATTTTATAAGTTAAAGGCATTCAAAATTTGAAAAACGATTATTTTTGAAAAATATCTAGTTTTTGTTGCTCCATATGGGTAGAAAGCAAATAATTTAAAATAATTTTAAGAAATCAAGTGAAAACTATCTTTTAAACATAGATTTGAGTCAATGTTTGCCAAAATCGGACGATAAATGTAGAAGTAATAAAATAATAAGTGAAAGAACGCAATTTCAATTTTTAACAAAAAAGTCATGTAGTATATTAGGGTGTCTGTTATTTCCCAATTTATTTGCCTCTCAGGCTATTAAAGGGCACAGTAGTGCCCAGCCAAGTTCGTGGCACTACACATTTTTTACAGGAACAAACTCAGGCGATTTTCGACCCCTCTAACTTCAGTATAAATTATATGGAACACTTTCGATTGTTGTAGAACGAAGAAAATTATTAGGTCGGTAGGGCTTGAAATACTTAGAAAGAAAAAAATTGAAAAATTGAAATTTTCCAATCAGGGGCGTGGCATCCACCGACATCCTTAAAAATTCTTATAAATTATATAGAGCACTTCCGATTGTTGTAGAACGATGAAATTTAGTAGGTCGGTAGGGCTTGAAGTACTTTGAAAGAAAAAAATTGAGAAGTTGGAATTTTCCGTTCAGGGAGCGTGGCATCCACCCACTTTCTAAAAAATTCTTATAAATTATATGGAGCACTTTCGACTGTTGTAGAAAGAAGAAAATCGGTGAAGCGTGCATACAAAGATAAAAGTTCGAAATTTATAATTTTCACCTCAAGCGACGTGGCATCTACCTACTTTTTAAAAATTGTAATCAATTATATAATGCACTCTCGATACTTGTAGAACGATTAAAATTGATAGAACAGTATGCTTGAAGAGAATAATAAGAGAGAAATACAAATTGAGATTTTCCATTCAAGGGGCGTGGCATCCACCCACTTTCTCAGAGTTGCTATTTTTTATGAAGCACTTTCGGTTGTCGTAGAAATATTAATATTTGTAGAGCGGTAGGGCTTGATTTTCACCTGGAAAAATAAAATCTTTGCAAAAAGGAGGTAAATCACAACAAAAACATAAATGTTAAAAAAAGAGCCAAGTTCTTATATGTACAAGATACCTGTGCGTTAAAAATCAGCCAAAAAAAGTAATTTGATCTAAAATATATGCTAAGTTTTAAGTTCATGAAGTTTAATATCAAATATCTGAATTAGAATAATATCGAAACAACCCCAAATTATGACAGAAATTGGTATTAAATGATGAATGATTAAAATTTTGTGGATTTACTTAGCAAGTTTTCTCTTAATTGCTTACTTAATCACAAATTTAAAATGTATGAAAACTTGACCAGTAAACCCACCAAATTTTAATCATTCATAATTTAATACCAATAGTTACTATAAGAGTTCATTTAAATCCATCGAAGCGAGCTAAATACGACAAACATCAACTACCAGACAGTTTGGAATGAGCTACAGCAAGTCAACATCATGTTCCGGAACTCCATTCAACACCATAACAATATCCAGTACCAGAGAAGATTGCAAGCAATTAAGCCAGGACCTGATGCCTTCAAAAACATCAATAGGATCATTGGAAAACAGCCACAGATGCCAGAAGCCATTATCAGCAACAACATTGAAGCAACCTCAACCCAGGACAAGGTGGAAGCGTTCGCCAGGAAACTTCACACCGAACCCACCTACTGACCCGACCTTCCTACAAGAAGTAGAAGCATCAATTCAGCAGACCCTACAGCCAAATCCGGATATAATCAGTTTCGATGACACCAATCCAGCAAGTGATCCCACCGATAGTCCACATCTATGCAATCTAGAGGAGGTAGCAGAGATCATCGGCAATTCAAAGCCAAAAAAATCTTCTGGACCAGATGGTGTTTCCAATTACATCCTGAAAAGGTTTCCACAAGCAGTAATGATTTTCCTCACAATCATCCTTAACAACTGCATCAACAACTGCTACTTCCCCCAGACGTGGAAAACAGCGAAAATTGTGGCTATCCCGAAGAAAGGTGCTTCCAACCTAATATCCAACTACAGGCCAATATCACTTCTCAACAATATCAGCAAATTACTGGAAGAAGTAATCCTCCGGAGGCTGAAGAAATTCTGCAATGAAAACTCAATCATCCCTGACATGCAGTTTGGCTTTCGAGAAAAGCACTCAACGCTGCATCCGCTGCTGAAGTTCCAACACGATATCACCACCTCCCTCAAAAGTAATCGTGTAACCGTCGGATGCTTTCTGGATGTCGAGAAAGCATTTGATAGCGTTTGGATAGAAGCCCTAATACATAAACTTCATCTATTACAGGTACCACTGCCACTAACAAAAATTCTTTTTTCTTTTCTTTCTTTCAGGAAATTTTTCGTACAACTAGACAATTGTAAGTCAAACATGAAGAATATCAGAGCCGGAGTCGCCCAAGGTTCAAAACTTGGCCCCTTCCTCTACAGCCTGATGACATCCGACCAACCTGCCCCAATTGGATGCGAGAACCTGCTATATGCCGACGACTCGCTCACCTATGCATCATCAATGTCACCGTTTATCGCCGTCCGACAAGTAGAGGCCCACATCAACAGACTCTTCAATTTCTACACGAAATGGGGCATCCGAATCAACTGGTAGAGGTCTTCGCACCGGAGCCAACTGCAGAAATCTGGTCTTGAGACTCCCTGACGGATCCATCATAGCTGCCAAAAAGAATGTGAAGTACCTGGGAGTCCAGTTCAATGAGTTGCTAAGGTTCAACCCGCACTCAAGAAATGTACTCAAAAAAGCCAGCTGGGCCTTTCACCGTCTACATCCATTGATGAAGAAAAGAAAAGGACTAAGCCAACCAACGAAGTTACTGATCTACAAGCAGCTCTTACGACCTATCATCAGCTACTCCTTCCCAGTCTGGTTTTCAATCTCCAAGACAGCCATGAAGGAGCTTCAAGTATTCGAAAGGAAGATTCTCAGAATTTGCACCGGACTGTACTTCGACCGGCAGTGGCGGAAACACTACAGGAACGAACATCTCTACTCCGAAGTCAACATAATCCCGCTGGACAAATACCTAGTCCTTTCAGCGAAGAGACTAGTACGGAACATCATCGACCACCCGAATCAGCTAATGAGAAGGATGACCACTGAACAACGACATCCGGAGCCAAGGTACCTCAGTGTAATGGAAACACTTGATGACAACATAATCATGGACAACGAGGAAGCAGTCTCGTTCTACGCTGACATTGGGTCAGCCTTCTACCGTGGCTAAACGCCAAAACTTCCCCCAACCTACACCAAAAACACCATTGACAACCGGGAATGAACACCCTGAGGACGATTAAGTCAGCCGACTTTTAATTTAAATTTTTTGACATGTAATTTATATATCTATAATTTGTTAAACTTAAGACATTGTGTAACGTTAGGCCCCCTATGTGCCAACAAATGTAAATTTATCATAGTATCATATTAGTTATAAGCCAGATTGTATATATTATGTTCAATAAAAGAAATTGAAATTGAATTGAAGAGTTCATTTAAAATCTCTATGTGAACAAAGTTATTCTATAGTTAAGGATAGTTTGTTAACACCAAAATGCGATGAAACACTATTTTTTTAGTCCATAGACACCTTAATCGTTTTGATCGGACAAGTACACGCTTCTCAATCTTATTTGGGTAAATATTTCAAAACATTAGTATTTTTCATTCCAAACTGGACCCACCTATTTTGTGAGAATAACATTTATACCTCTAAATAACTCTATACTAACTACTTTAAGACAAAGGGTCATAGTATTTGATTAAATCTAACGGTTTTTTAAGTCAGGGAAATGACACTTGTATCAAGGGAAAGACAAAAATTTATATTTACTCCGGTGATTAGATGGATATTTAATTTGCAGATGGTTTCAGGAGAATAAAGAAAAAAAGAATAAATACTAACATGAAAAATAGAATGCATGACTATGTCGCGCGAACTTGCTCTTGTGGTTCAAGGATCTTGCGTAACTAAACATTTTATAGTAATTATTATATTATTTATGATATTTTGAACGAGAACAAATATAAAACTACTAAAAAAAACTGTAAATATTTTAAAATGCAATATTATAGATCTTACTAGAAGTACTAAAACGCAATTAATCATTATAATGAAAACTTGAAAGTCAGGGGAATGACTCCGAAAGGTGTTTTATGATAATTAAATCGAAGTAATTAGAAAATTAGATGTTTTATATTATTACATTTTATTGTTATTATTATATTATATTATTGTCATGTCCTTGTTAAAGACAGAGACAAGTTATCTTGTTTATTTTTTATACCACACGGTTTATTCAAAAACACGCATTAGAGGAATGACAAATTCGCTGGACGTAAAAGATAATCGTCCGTCGCCTTAACTTGATACAAACAAGTTTTTTTTTCAAATTCTTCATCAATTGTTATAAAGAGCAATCTGGTCCCGTTTAGGCGTTAAAAAAAAAAAAAAAAAATAGTTTTATATTTTGAGCCTATATATTTTATTTGTTTTTTAATTTCTATTGGTGGGATAGAAATGATCATTTTATGGGGGACACTTACTTAATAGCTCCTATTTAACAAAATTAAGCAACTAAAAATAAACTAACCATTCCACTATGGAGTAAATGCAGGAAAAAACGAGACAAAATTATTTTTTGGCTTCAATGGGTGGATATCCATCTGAAACGATATCTTATGACGTATAAAATGCATTTCATCTTATACTTACTTACTTACTTAAGGTGGCGCTACAGTCCGGGGTGGACCAGGGCCTTAACCAACAAGCTTCTTCCAGCCGGCTCGGTTTCTAGCTAGCTGTCTCCAGTTTCGCACGCCAAGTTGGTTGAGGTCCTCTTCCACTTGCGTGCGCCACCTTTTACGCTGTCCCCACCTCTACTGCGTTGTCCCACGGGGCTGGATTCAAAGACTTTCCGGGCCGGAGCATTGGTGTCCATTCGCTCTAGGTGACCCAGCCATCTTAGTCGTTGGCTTTTAACTTTTGTGGCTAGGACGGTGTCGCTGTACAGCCCATACAGTTCGTGGTTTATCTTCTTCTCCATTCCCCATCTATGCAGACGGGAAAAAAAATCACCCGGAGAATTTTCCTCTCAAAACAGCCTAACGAGTTCTCATCCACCGTAAGCAGTGTCCATGCCTCATCATCTTATATTTAAGTAAAAAAATATGTTTTTTAATTGGAAATAACGAGTATTTGACAATTTTAATTTTTTTTTTATAAATTTCTATTCCGAGAGACTCTGAATAAGACTCGCTCTCTTCCTTGGTGATGATGGTGTCGGATTCCGCCAACCGATTTTCCCATTTAAAGCGCATAACAATCGCAAAGGCACAAAAGAACTTTGAAATATATTAGTACAGGTAAAATAGTACGAAAAGTCTGTCGAATAAAAAAAAATTAGTACCATCATGAAACTTGGTGAAAACGTCTTATGCATTATGAGAACGAAAAATCAAAAGAGTCTATAAAAATATTGTGCATGGAAGGGTGAGTTTTGAGGGGGAGAGGGGGGAAAGTTGTGGTGTATCAAACAGAAAAATTAACTTTGGTGCAACATTAGCATATGACACATGTTTTTAAGGAAGTTTTAAATGCTGAATCAAATGACACCAAAACCAAGTCGATACGGCCTCCGTGAAAAAAGTTACTGTCATTTTTATGTAAGGATGACTATATTTTCAGTATAAAAGTAAAATATTACCGAAAACCAGTTGAAAATAATGGTCTGTCGATGAAACTTGGCATCAATGGTTCATTTGTCATGAAAATTAATAATAAGAAGAGTCTATGAAAATATCTGTGGTTAAAGGGTGTTTTTTTGGTGAGCTGGGGTAGTGGTGCCATATTGCCATAAAACCTGTGACAAAAATGGTACCCACATGAGATTTTGTTAAAATGTGCTATTAACTTATAGAATGAAGAATCAAAAGAGTCTATAGAAATATTTTGCGTGGAAGGGTATGTTTTTTGAAGATAGGGGGAAGTGTGTGGTTATTTTTCAAAAAAAATGGCAAAGGATGGTAACCCTCAAGAAACTTGGTAAAAGTGTTTCATTTACTGCGAGAATGAAGAATTAACGTAGTTTACAAAAATATCAAGGAAGAAAGGGTGTTTTTGTGGGCTTGGGTACAGGGTATTATTTGTTTTTGGAAACAATTTTAGTTTTTGGAAAAAGTTTTATACATTCCTTCACCCATAGAAAACATCCTTCTACCATATAGATATTTTTATAGACTCTTTTGATTCTTTATTATGGTGGTATTTTTATAAAGTTTCATGAGGGTACCATTTTTGTAATAGGTTCTATGGCAATAATCCCACCATAACCCCAACACTCACTAAAACCCTCAAAAAAACACCCTTTAACCACAGATACTTTTATAGACTCTTCTTAATATTGCTTTTCATGATAAATGAACCATTTATGCCAGGTTTTATCGACGGACCACCATTTTCAACAAATTTTCGGTAATATCTGACTTTTATACTGAAAATATAGTCATCCTAACACAAAAATGACAGTAACTTTTTTCACGGAGGTCGTATCGACATGGTTTTGGTGTCATTTGATTAAGCAGTTAAAACTACTTTGAAAACATGTGTCATATGCTTAGGTTGCACCAAAGTTTATTTTTCCGTTTTATACACCACAACTTACGCCCCTCCCACTCTCAAAAAAACACCCTTCCATATGAAATATTTTTATAGACTCTTTTGATTCTTCATTCTCATAGTACATGAAACGTTTTCACCAAGTTTCACGGTGGTACCAATTTTTTTGTTTTATTTATCCTACTTTACCTGTACTATATTTGCATCGGAATCGAAATGTTTTTCAAACTTTTTTATGTTGGGTTTGTTGTGATCCTCGCAACCCCATTTCGAAATAAGCTCTAAGGATTTCATTTCGTTCTCAGTTAAGGTTTGTTGAATATCCAAATACATCAGTAAGCCAGAGTTTCCGTAACTGTTATAGACTCTGGGTCAGAATTGCAATCACTTTTAGCTTTTTTAAGTGTTACAATTTCGTAGGTATTGCTTTCGGCATAAACCTGCCTCAACAAACATTGATATCTTTTCTCGTTTAGTAATAGGATTATTCTTTGATGCTTTTTTACAAACTTTGGATCTTCTTGGAGAATGAGTTATTTCTTTCAGGACTTTTGCATATACTGCCTTACCAGATTCCCGCAATTTTATTTGTGTTGCAAAATTAAGTTTTTCTGTTTGATGAGATCCATGAAGTTCTTCAGTCCGTCTGCATTTACTACGAGGGCAAAGACCATCAAACGATTTAGAGGGCCGACCAGGTCTAGTTTTATTTGAAATTTCAAAGCTTCCCAAGATTTTCAACCCTTTTAGAACGAATGAACGAGTCCATCTGCTCTTCAATTCAAATCTATAAATAAGACTTCCAATAAACCAAAATAAATTTCATTATTTGAATTCATATTCAAACCTTAAACGCTAAATTTTAATTTTAAATTCTTCGAGTTGACCCTCCTCGCAACAAGCCTTGTCTAGCAAACATTTTTCTAAGTTATCCAATTAAGCTTTAAACCCAACTTCAACACGTTTTGATCACATCATATAAACATTTGTTGGTAAAAACTATTAAGCCGGATGATCCTTCAAATATGTCAAAATTACGTTTTTTCATGTAAAAGCTTAAAAATGCATAAAACATCACGTTTTCGAACACAAATCACTTCAAAAAATAGCACCCAATTTTTTTTGCAACTGCAGCTTTATGATTCACTTTATCATTTTACACGAACAACTCAACAGAATTTAACGGAAAGTAACAACAAAACGATTAAGAAAAAAAGAACAAATAACAGAAAAATACATTTTATAGGCATTTTTTTTAATTAAATCACAAAAAATATTAAAGCACAAGTTTTTAACAAAAAATATTATGAATATATTAGAACACACCTGCATCAAAATTGTTCATGTGTAAAATTTAATTAAATGTTGCGAAATATTTAATAAATAATTAATTGAAACAACAACTTTTTTTGTCGATGGTGCAAACAAAAATTATGCTCTCGTTTTCACTGACTTTGAGCTAATGCTGTGGCCAAATTAGTGGGAGTATAGAAGCAAGCATACAGTTTCTTAATCTGTGGATATTTCTTTACCGTTTGGTTAAAATTTAACTTTTCAACTATTCAATTTTAAAAATCGACTTTTGTCTCGTTTTTGCATGCATTTTCTCCATAGTGCATTCTTTAGTGAGGGTGCATATATTGGTAAGAAGGCTACATCATTAGATTTTTTCTATCGTTTTTAGTTTCGTTGATAAAGTTCATTGCAGTGTGGTAAGTAGGCCTGGGGACACGTCAGCGGAATGACATTTTGGGTGTTTAAATGGAGATAGCGGGTATGATAATTTTTTTGACTTTTTCTTTTTAAGAGAGAATGCTAGAACTAGCATATATAATATATATAATTTTTTATTTCGGTTCAAAAATGAAGGAGACTGAAATATTAATATTTTGAAATATTACACGCTTAACATACAAATTTAACAAGAAAAAAATTTCAATACCACACAAATTTCCCCGTTAACATTTAACAAGTTAAAAATCCTTTAACAATTGTTAAATAACTTGAACAAAATGCATGAGCGTCCTGTACCACAAAACAACAAGTAATTTCAGAAGTAAATTTTATCAATTAACAATGTTTTCTGTACCACCAAATAAAAGTTGACAATTTTCTTAATAATAATAATTAACAGTCTCCAAGAAGTGGGAAATTTAGAAATTCTCAGGTTCTGTACAAAACGACTTTTGTTAAAAATAATTGTAAGATTGTTAAAAAATTGAACTGATGAATTCAAAATTGTTAGCTCATAACAAGTCATTTTTAAATGCATATGAAGCATACATACACAGTACACATATTGAAGGTAATATCATTAGCGTTTTCATTTTTGTTCAGTTCTGCGCATCCATCAAAATCAGTGAAAAATGGCGACTCTACGTGACCCCGACTAGTTAAACATCAAAATTTGTTGTGTGTTATGTGTTCATTTGTTGCTTATTTAAATACAAATACAATTATTTCAAGCTTTTTAGTGTTTATTAACATTTTTTTAGTGTTATTTGAATTATCCTTTTGTGTTTGTTTTCTTCGTTGTTGTTGTAATACAGTGGAAGAGGTCACGTAAGGCTGCCATCTTGAATTTCTTTGACAGTTCTCATTTCGGACCACATGCGCAAGATAATACCTTAGATATGTGTACTGTGGCATACATACACTCCCGTTCAATTGAATAGGTTCAAAATTTTCGAGTGCGATTTACCGTTATAACTCCGAACTATGTGGAATTAATGAATTTTTGAAAATGGCATTAGAGAAAGCATCCAATTGAAGAGAGAATAAGAAAACACACAATATCAAACTTACCATCATTACACGTTTTATTATTCAAATTCATATTGAAATCGTAGCACTTTTTTTCGTTTATGTGAATAGGTGCACCGCCTTTATAATCACTTTTGCTTTGAACTAGTTGAAGGTCAGACCTTTTAAAGCTATTTTTGGGCTTTATATCATGGTTTCTTTGATATGACACAAACAAATTGAGAACAAACGTAGAATGGGTGGAGGAATAAAGCTCTTTTCGCGGCTGAGTACGCGAAAATTTATTGTTTTCATGATAAATGACTAACGGGACATCAAATTTCGGAAAAAAAACTTACAGAATCCATTCTTTGATCTATATTTATCAGAGAAGTAAGCAGAAAGATGGTGTCGATATGAAAAGAATGTTAAAAAAACTGCTGCCTCCGCAAGCTATAGACGAAAAATTCTGAGGGTTGGATCTTATTTGTCGGTTTAAATGGCTTAAATAAGGGAACAAGCTAGGTTTAGTGCCAGTATTTCTACAGTCGAGAGTGTAATATAAAGTTCTTCATACCAAAAAAGAAGAAAAAATTAAAATTAACCACCGCTTAGTTGAAAGAAGTTGCAATTTGAGTATTCAAGGAAAAGAAATTTAACCCCACATTATTGAACTATTAGTATGACTATGGTTTAGTTACACAAAAACGCTCAGTCATGGAAATACAATTTGAATCCATCAATTCCGTTAAATTTAATCCCTTTTTCATTAGAAAAAACGACTTTACGCCACTTATTTTTTCAAGTCTTATGAAGCTTACAAAACTGCATTCGTTTTTTTTTTTGTTTTTGCTAACTTCGTTTAGATGTGGTTTCATTTAATTTTCTTCTTTTTCGATATTCAGAACTTTTAATAATACTCTCGACTGCTGAAATACTGGCACTGAACCTAGCTTCTTCCCTTGTTTTAGCCATTTAAACCGACGAATTAGACGCAACCCTCAGACTTTTTCGCCTATCACTTGCGAAAGTAGCAGGTTATTTGCATCCTTTCATATCGACACCATCTTTTTGTTTATTTTTCAAATAATTATGCATAAAAGAATAGATTCTTTAAGTTTTTTCCGAAATTTGATTTCCCGTTAGCCATTCACCATGAAAACAATAAAGGAGATGGCCAAAAAAAACCCAGAGTCGACAGAAAAAAATCATATGCAGTTTTTGAAGGCTGAATAAGTAGGTACATCAAAATATGTAATCGTTAGATCGAAAAACCATCATGGATCATTTATATCTAGAGATTAAAAGTTCGATTTAACATTAATGCACAATCTGTGGAAAACAGTATTTTATGAATAGTTTGTGGGAGATAATGGTTAAGAAAGTTTGGTATTTACTGTCAAATATAAAAATAAAAATTAAAAAAAGAAATTGAGCTACCAAAAACTAAAAACTATTATAGTTTAGCAAAAATATACGATTTCATGCTCTTTTATTATTAGCTATGTGAAGTAGGAACAAATAATGCTAGTCTTAGTAGGTCATTTATTTATTGTTTTAACTGTTATTGAATTTTTCGTTTTTGTTTCTTTTCATTGTGATCCAAAAGCTTTTTTAGTTTTTGGATTTTTTTTTAACTTGGACCTCTGGATTTTGCATCTTGACCAACAATTTTTTTTTTGATAAACTACCATTTTCTTCTTTTTTTTTTATTTAAATGGCTAAAAGTGACCACTGTCTAAAACAAAAAAGTCGTTGATATCTACACACAACTTCTTTTATACCATTTTATTAGCTATCTTTTATAAAAAAAAGAAAACAATATTTAAGTGATTTTCATATATCTAGTCGTATTCGGTGGCTCATAGCTCCAATACCAGATGGATTTCGGGGTTGCCCTTTTGGTGACGTTAATTGCTTATTATAGGGTACCACTTGGCTAACATTTCGTTCTTGTCGATTCTGGGTTTTTTGTCCATACATTTTTGGCCATCTCCTTTGCGCGTACTCAGCCGCGAAAAGAGCTTTTCCTCCACCCATTCTTCGTTTGTTCTCATTTTTTTGTGTCATATCAAAGAAACCATGATATAAAGCCCAAAAATAGCTAAGGTCAGACCTTCAACTAGTTCAAAGCAAAAGTGATTATAAAGGCGGTGCACCTATTCAAATAAACGGAAAAAAGTACTACGATTTCAATATGAATTTAAAGAAATGATAATAAAACATGTAATGATGGTAAGTTTGATATTGTGTGTTTTCTTATTCTCTCCACAATTGGATGCTTTCTATAATGCCATTTTCAAAAATTCATTTATTCCACATAGTTTCGAGTTATAACGGTAAATCGCACTCGAAAATTTTGTACCTATTCAATTGAACGGGAGTGTATATGAAGTTTTATGTTTTCTAATTTATTATTTACAGCCCTATTATTGACACGATTCAAAACTAGTTTTAACATAAAACTAGCTTTATATAGTCCCGGAGCCCACCGTATGATTACCTATCTCATCGTGGCCACGCAAAAATTGGATGCCAACCGATAGCTTTAGTCCAAACATTTACAAAACTGCTGATCGGACAAGCTATATCTGGTCGCAATGGTTAGAAAATGCACTTTTCAGGTTGCATTTTCCGCTAAATGTACCTATAATATAAGCAACTTTTATAAATGGGGTATCAACTGAAAGCTATGACTGTCCTCTACACGATACCATTGGTCGGACTGACTTTTTTTGGCTGTTACGACGTCTCATAACAGCTCCCAGACTATATAGAACTAGTTTTACGTTAAAACTAGTTTTGAATCGTGTCAATAATAGGGCTGTTAGAGTTGTATAGTCAAGAATTAAGCGAGTCTAAACTTTCACGTGTATCTAACTCCATAAACCTACAAAATATTGGAAGGAAAAAAATGCATATTTGCAGTTTACAACCAAAAAGTATTTCCTTTTTTTATCGCGGATTTTAATAAGATTGGTTTCTGTTTTTTTCTTTTTCTAAATACATATAGTTCGAAAATATAAGAACTGGGAAAATAAGATGAAAACAGACGTTTTTGAAACTGTAATTAACAGCCCTATTCTGCTATTCACGTGAATCGAGGATTCGATTCACCCAAGTGATTCCCTTTCGAACTGCCTTTACATTCTGCTATCCGTCGGCCGAACTGCACTATCACAACCCGATTTGACATTTATGGGAGCAGCAACTGTTTGTTAAAAGTGAAGATCTTGTTTTGATTTCAGTTCATTTATAGTTTTGGTGAATTGTTTTAAAAAAATTATTGGAAAAATAGCAAATGGACGGTGTTACGACTTTTTTTCTTCAGTTTCGCAAAGAAAAGGTGATGACTGAGTTTAACTTTAATGTCAAATAAAATGGATGAATTGTCCTCATATTTATTGTTTTAACTAAAAAATCGTAAAAAAACACAATGGTTGTAACAAATACTTATGAAAAATTTAGTTTTTACCTATATTTTAGACCCAGTGATTTTATTTGCAACCAAAAAGTACAAATCCGCAACTTTTTATATGCGGATCGGAATTGTATAGAAACTATTTGTTCACGTGAATAGTAGAATACCGCACATACTGCCAACTTTACCGACAAGTGAATCAGATTCACTTCGAATAGCAGAATGGCGTTTAGTGAATATTCAAAGAAAATTCCCCCCGATGGATAGCAGAATAGGGCTGTAAACCTTAATTAATAATGTGCAGGACTGGATCACACGTACTTGCTCTTATAGTTCAAGTTGCTTGGAACTTAAGAACTTCGAAAATATGCAAGTAGCTAAAGGAGTAAAGGTGTATAGAAAAAGCATTTAATCGTTATTTTAACTGTAAAAACATCTCGTTAAATAGCTTAGAGCTCAAAAATAAGTAAGTCTTTTGATTACTTAAAAAAAATGAGTTTATGGATGCATAAACAAAAAAATTTAAATCATTAGGGAGGTTTTCTAAAAAAAACTAATTTTCTTATCTATAAAATTTGGCTATCAATTAAAAGTTAAAACTTGTATGCCAATTTTGCGTATTTATTAATGTACCTACATTTATAAACTTAGTTTAAAAAAAAAAACAAATCAAGCAGTTTCTAAAATATTGAATTTTCAAACAAAAAAAATCAATATTTTCTTAAAAATCCAAAATTTAGTATGCTAATATGCAATATTATTAATATTTCAAGGGAGCTTTTGCAAAAAATGTTGGTTGAAATTCGTTGAGCCGTAAATGAGAACTGTTAAAACGATAGCCGTTAATGAGACCTTATGAAATTCTTCTTGTTGTTCTGCTCATACGTCATCTTCCATAAATGCGCATTTTTTTGGTATTTTTGCTGGTATCAGTTCTCTTCAAATTGTACCAGTACCTTGTGGCATAATGGTTAGTTCGTTGGAGTGTCATGCCGAAGGTGCTGATGAATAACAAGCCCTTAATACTAGAAAATTATTCGAGATGTTGAACTTTTATTTTATCAGTGTCTTTTTCTCAACAAAATATCTACATATATGTACATTAGGGTGGTCCTTATATTGGGTTTTTTTGAAATTCCAACTTGGATAGGCATCAAATTACTCTAAATAGAGAAAACAAATTTTCCTAATTTTTCCAGATTTTTATTTCACCCCCCTGGTCTCCCTTTTTTCACTTCAAGGTGCAAACAATGGAGTTAGGGTTATTCTTATATCACGCGAAAAAAAAATCAGGACTTATAGATTAGATTCAGACGAAAAAAAAATCGTATTGGATGGGGGGCCTATTTCCCCCTGTTCAGGCGGGAGGGGAATTTTTCTAAAAATTTGACCCAAAATAGAAAAAAAAATTATTAAAAAACAACGGGACCACTTACAATGTCATGCTATAGCTTTTTTTAAAGCCATGAATCCAGTCTTTAATATGTTTTTAAAATCAAGTTTTTATTGTTAATAGTTTCTGAAAAAAATAATTTTCAAACGAAAAAAATTATTATTTTTATTTTTACTTTTGAGTTTGAAAATTATTTTTTTCAGAAACTATTAACAATAAAAACTTGATTTTAAAAACATATTAGGGACTGGATTCATGGCTTTAAAAAAAAGCTATAGCATGCCATTGTAAGTGGTCCCGTTGTTTTTTAATAATTTTTTTTCTATTTTGGGTCAAATTTTTAGAAAATTACCACTCCCGCCTCAACGGGGGGAAATAGACCCCCCCTCCAGTACGATTTTTTTTTCGTCTGAATCTAATCTATAAGTTCTGATTTTTTTTTCGCGTGATATAAGAATAACCCTAACTCCATTGTTTGCACCTTGAAGTGAAAAAAGGGAGACCAGGGGGGTGAAATAAAAATTTGAAAAAAATAGGGAAATTGTTTTTCAATGTTTTGAATCGAATGAGGGCTATCCAAGACAATGTCCAATTTAAGGACCACCCTAATGTACATACATACTATTAGAAACTGAATTCCTAGCAATTTTTTTTTCTAAGAAAGTAAAATGCTTAATTTGACACCTTAAAACTGGATTTCTGTTCTAATACCGCAGTGCTTAGAAGAAAAAATGTATCTACATTTTTGGCTGCATTGAGTCAGGCCAGTTTTGACTAATTATTTATCTATTATTTTATTTATACAAAATAATAAGTTAAAAATGCTTGATAAAAATGTCATTTGTAAAAAGAACCTTGCTTTTTTAAGAAAAATTTTGTTTAAGAAAAAAGGTGTTACCACCATACTAGCACTTGAAGATCTGGCAAATTACCTTAGACAATAAATTATTTGCTAGTACATACATATATGTCTCCAAATGCCAGAAATGTATGTAGATTAGGGTAGTCGTTAAAAAAGTTATCTCAGATGGACCTAATTGGCTCTAAATGAAGAAAAAAAATCCCTTATTTTTTCAGATTTTTATATCCCTTATAGTCGCTGTAGGGGTAAATTAAATAGCCGTTCCTTTTTTTTGCATACTAGGAAGTTCGCGTAAAATCTGCCAAAAATTCAGAGCATGTAGGTGGGGCAATTTAATAAAGTATGTAATTGCATAAAATAGAAAAAAATTGTTACTTAAATTAATAAAACCAACGGCAACACTTACAGTAATGTTTTGTAGCATTTTGGAAAGCTGATTTAGGCCCATCCAAATATAAAAACTCAAAAAACCCATATAACGAACATCCTCATGTAGATACATTTTCTTCTTCGCACGGCAATATCAGAATAAAATCTAGTTTTTTATATTTTGAATGAGTCTGCCCCCCTGATCGAAATCCTGCGTACGCCCTTGCTGCCTCCTGCGAGTAACTGACAAATCCTCCAAGAATACTTGTCATGAATAAGTGCTTCTCATCTTGCCGTTCGGACTCGGCAAAATACTGTAGGTACCCTCCATTACTGCCAACAACACGGACACAGGAATGGTTGAGAGTTGTAAGTCATTATGCTCTGGTTCTCCACTCCACGAGCTGTTGCGCCACCCAATTTATTTATTTATCTCTTGTGCAGTGAGATTTGTATAAGTACTTTCAATACACTACTTAATTCAGGGACTTTTTTCTTGGTAGGAATGCTCTAGAATTAGATATAAGCGTCGAAATGACTGAACATTTCATTTCTTCTCCGTTACCGCAAAATGATAAAAGTTGGTTTAATGGTGAACTATATTACCATTTATAATATTGTTTCGCATACAAGCCAAGGTTTGAAAAAATATTATGGTGGAATTTTTATAGATTTTAATATCATGTCTAGCTGGTTCAAACAGCACTACGGAGAAGACAAAATTGCACTTTTCTCCTAATTTCAACTACTCATATGGACTTTTTTGTTTTGAAGGTCTGAATTTCTTTGATCCCACACTTAAAATGGACCAATCTAACTAAAAAAAAATTATATGTAAAATTTTATTGAAATCGGTTAATGTTTTAATTTTTCATACAAATACATGCAGCCTTATTCATAAACGCATTATAGCCAGTATATAGCGCTATGCACTCGCTATAATGCCACCGAACTCGAAAACCTTATTCATAAAACTTATACAACGTAGAATAGGCTCATTATAAGCTAAACGCGAGTTTAGCTTTCTTCAAGTATTAAAACAACTTGTCGATTTGAGTTCCAGATACAGACTGTCTTTATTTTTGTAAGTTTAAACTTAAGGCTAGCTAACAAAATGATTGCAATGATCGTTGGTCAACGGCAACGATCATTTGTTTATTTTTGTTGATAAAGAAATAAAATTCCACAAGATCCATAAGGGATCTTGTGTGGATGAATAAAAATGTTTCGTTGACATTTATTTATCTTATAAACAATGGAAGCTCCACTGGGGGTGCTTCATTGTTTATATTTATATTGGATTCTGGGAGGTCTTTTGAGTCGTTAGATATAACTCGCCCCCCCTTTAGATTCGAGTCCCTTCGGAATCTTATATATATATAGTAACAAATCTTGATAGAAATATACATCAATATTAATACAGTTAAAACATATAATATGTTAAATTTATAGTTTATTTTACTTGTTTTTTCAAAAATTTCTGTTATTTCGTTCAAATTACTAAAATTTAAAGGATGTATTATTTCTGTCAAATTTTCTGATAAAATATTCAAATTGGGAATAATAATATTATATTTACTTTCATAACGTTTAATGTAAAAACTATCAATTACGATTTCGCATTTTTCAAATCTAATAAAATAATTTCCGACTAGTGAGTAGGAAAAATTGTTACATTTATTAATTAGAGTAGTATTTACATTTATAAGTAACAAATTACCAATATCTATTTCTTGTATAATTTTATCTTTGAAGCTTATTTTTGTACAGTTATTATAATTGTTTTTCAAGATATTTGATACACATTTATTAGTTTTTTTCATTTTTGATAAAACATTTTCTTTTTCAACTTCAAATGTTTCACTGTTTATAGTTACAACTTGTATTACATTTATATTTATTTGCATAGAATTTTTATTCGGTACTGGAAGTACAGTGTAAGTTTTTTGTTTTCCACTTAGAAAATTCGGAATTAGTACGGCAAATAGAATTACATCATTTCTTATAGTTCCTAAATTACATTTAATAAATTTTAATTTCTCACCATCTATTTTAAAAAAATCGATTTCTTCATTCGTTAAAAAGAATCGACTCATAACATTTCCTCTTGACATTAGAATATTATCTTGTATTTTATTTATTTGATTTTTAACTTCGTTTATTATTATAAGAAGGTTGTTATAACGGGTCATTTTATTATTTTCATCCATTGATTTCTTATAATCTCTATTAAACCATTCATTTTGTGAATTAATTATTAATCTTAAATTCGATAAGTATTTGTTGAACTCGTAATTTATTTTTATCTGTTTATTCATATTTGAAATAAGGTTATGTTGATTTACATCAATTATCTTAAAATGATTGTCAATTTCTTCTTTATCTTCATCATCTAAATTTCCAAATAACCAATTAATTATTCTTCCTCCTGCATTTACCAAAGCTCTTCTCTTCCTTGTGTGAATGGTAATTGTTGATAAAGAATGTTCTAAAACGACAATTTTGTCGTTAAGATTCTTTGTAAGAATTAAATTATTTATAAATCGGGGAAAACCGTTAGATACGCTTAATTTTATATTTTGTATTGTTTCATTTAGATCGTTAAGTTCAATAACATGGATTAATTTCGAGTAATTTTGAATTATGTTTATTGGTTCGCTCTCTAATATTGTATATCCGGCTTCTGTTTCAATTTTATTTATTTCAACGGACCCCATTGTGGTTGATATAAGAGTTGTGATGATAACAATAAGTGTTGCAATCATCTGAAATTTTATTCGAAAATTATTTCAAATTACTTTATGTGGTCGCTTGATTTGAACTAAGTCTATTTTATTATTTTTATTTGCATTGTATTTCTTAAATCTTTTAGCAGTCTTATGTCTTATTGCTTTAGGATTTTTTATGTATAAATCGTTTGGATAATAGTTGGGTATCGGTTCTCTTTTTGAGTTTATTCTGTTAATTGCTTTTATTTTGTTTTCTTGCATAGTCTGTGCTATTTGTTTAAAATCTAGGTCTAAACGGTTAATAAAATCTATCGGTTTTACATTTGTTGTGGAGTGAATTGTTTTATTATAAAACCCTACAGCTCGTATTACTAATTTTTCGGTATCAATATTTTCTTGTTCTCCTTTTATTATTCGAATATGTTCTAAGAGCGTTGAATGGAATCGCTCAATATCTGAA
Source organism: Dasysyrphus tricinctus (assembly GCA_963921185.1). Taxonomy (NCBI): domain Eukaryota; kingdom Metazoa; phylum Arthropoda; class Insecta; order Diptera; family Syrphidae; genus Dasysyrphus; species Dasysyrphus tricinctus. Next base: position 36,716,812 of record OY992533.1, read on the forward strand.
TTCCCTGTGTGAGAGTTGGGAGTTGTAAAATGTGTTATAATATTTCTTTCTCTACAGTATAAATTTATTAAACTATTGTTAAACTCGTTATCCATTATTAATAAGTCTGGTTTCCCTAGTAGCGCAATTCTTTCTTCTATTTTAATTTTTACAGTACACATATTTTTATCATTTATTTTGTGTACACTACCTATCTTTGTGAACCTATCTATAGTTGTTACAAAATAAGTCCTATGTACTTGAAAAATATCTAAATGCACAATCATATTTGGTCTATCAGGTGTTTCAGTATGATTAAAGTATTTTTTAAAAGGTTTTCTCTCATATTTGCTTTCATTGCAAACCTGACAACTATTAATGTATTTATTAATGTATTTAATAATATTGGGAAAGAAATATTTATTCTTTATTTCTGCAAAATTTTCTTTGATTCCTCTGTGATTTGTATCAATGTGAATCTTTTCAATTGCCTCAATAACTTCTTCTTCATTTTTCAAATCTGTCGCCAAATGACTACATTTAACAAATCTCAGGTTTTTGTCATTACTAAACAATTGAATAAGTTTTTGTTGAATTATATTATATTTAGAATCTTCAAGCTTAGAATAGATTCCAGTTGTTCCTTTACGAATGGTTCTTCTAAAAATGTCATTTAAATAATGATCATTTGAAAGGTCATTGTCATCTATGTATATTATTTTATACTTCTTGAATAAAGTTTCTTCTTCGATGTTTTTAGATTGTACTATTCTAATTTGGGTCCTATATTTATTGACTATACCTTCAGTTATAATAAAATGATTATCTAAATTCTCTTGTTCGCTATGAACAGTATCTATTTCCATGCTGGTTTCTGATACTTCAAAAATTGATTTTATGTCAATAACTTCTGTGTCGTCTATTTCATTATCTTTTTTTTTTATTCTACTGAGAAAGTCTGCTACCTTGTTATGTTTTCCTTTCAAATATTCCACATCGAATTCGTATTCACCTAACATTATTTTCCAACGAATAATGCGTGAATTAGGTTCTTTTAATGAATAAAGCCATTTTAACGGTTGGTGATCTGTTTGCACCAAAAATTTCCTACCATATAAGTATGGCCTAAAATACTTAATAGACCAAACGATGGCCAATAATTCTTTTTCTAAAGTATGGTAGTTTTTTTCATGACCATTTAAGGTACGGCTTGCAAAGGAAATGGGTTTTCCTTTCTGACTTAAAACAGCTCCTATAGCCAAATTACTAGCGTCCGTTGTTAAAGTAAAATTAACATTAAAGTCGGGATACGCTAATATAGGAGGATTTGTTATTAATCGTTTCAATTTATTAAATGATTCAATATAATGCTCATCAGTCATATTAATTTTCGTATTTTTCTTTAGATAATGTATTATTGGACTTGCAATCATAGAATAATTTTTTATAAATTTTCGATAAAAACCAGTTAATCCTAAGAAAGATTTTATTTCTTTCACTGTTTTAGGTAACTGAATGTTATTAATAGTATTAATTTTATTAGGGTTTGGTTTAATCCCTTGTTTCGTAATAATGTGTCCTAAAAATTCGGTTTCCTTAGATAGGAAACAACATTTGTCGAATTGTACTTTTAAATTGTATTCATTCAATTTACGAAAAATATGATTTAAACTTTCAAAATGTTCTTCTAATGAGGTTGAAAACACAAGTATGTCGTCCATATATATTACACAAATTTTATTTATGAATTCACTCAAAACGTAATTCATCATCCGCTGAAAAGTAGCGGGTGCATTTTTTAACCCAAAAGGCATTCGAATAAACTCGAAATGACCCCTAGGAGTAGAAAATGCAGTCTTTTCAATATCGTTTTCATCCATTGCAATCTGGTGAAAACCTTTGGCTAAATCCAAAGTTGAAAAGTATTGTGCACGACCTAGTTTATCAAAAAGGGATTCCATGTTCGGAATTGGATATTTGTCATCTACAGTCAACTCGTTGAGTTTCCTGTAGTCTATAACGATACGCCATTTTTTTTCTTGTGAGTTATCTAATTTCTTTTCTACAATCCACAAAGGTGAGTTGTAGGGTGATTTGCTTGGTCTTATTATACCTTGCCTTAACATTTCATTCATTTGTCTTTCTATTTCCTTTTCATGAATTTGTGGATAACGGTATACCTTGGAATATACTGGTTTATTTGAAGTGGTAATAATTTTATGTTTAACACAATTTGTAGTAGTTAAATGTTGCCCATCTTGGTAAAAGGTTTTGCTATTATTTCTCAAAAATTTCTGGAGTTCTTTTTTTTCTAAAGTATTTAGATCTTCGTGTATGAGGTTTTCAATTTCAAAATTATTTTTTTCTAAAATATGTATATCATCGAATTCAATTTTTTTATTTATTTCAAGATTTATTTTTATTCTCGAATCGTTAATAATTATTTCATTTGTATTATAGTCGACTATTGCTTTTAGAGGGTTTAATAAATTATTTCCAATGATACAATCGAATGGTTTATTACTAAGATTTGTAATTTTTACAGACATTGTTTAAGAAGGATCATTGAATTCTTTTGGTAGATAAGCTACAACTTCTTGAACTATTTTTATTGGTCCTGTAAGAGTGTTCAAAATTATTGGTTTGTTCAGGTTTTGTAGGTAACCTAGTTTTCTAAAAATATTTAAATCTCCTATTGTTGTTGCTGCTCCGGTATCTATAAGGCATTTAATTGGAGTATTATTAAAAGTCAATATAATCATGGGTAGTCTATATTTCGAGGCAGTTGTTGAAAATTTTCATGGATATCAATATTATCGATTTCCATAGGTTCATTTATTTGTGGGGCTTGGTTTCTTGGAAAAAAATTTCTCATATTTCCTGAATTTTGTCTAAATTTGTTACGATATTCCTGCCTTTCAAAATTTCTGAAATTTCCCGAGTTATTATTCGTTTCTATATTGTTTTGTCTCTGTTGAAAATTTCTAAAGTTTCCTGAATGATTATTCATTCCAAAATTATTATTATTATTCGCTCTGAAATTATTTGGCCTTTGTTGACCATATAGATTTTTAAAATTTCCCGCACTATTTTGGGCAGTAGGAAATCTAACAGAATAATCCCGCTGTTCATTTTTTGTATTATTATTATTTTTATTATGTTTCAAATAAATATCTTTTAATAAATTATTCTCGACGTAATAATTATAAGCACCAGAGATTGTATCTATGTTGTTTTGCAAGAGAAGAGCCTTAATATATGCAGGGATAAAGTTAGTATAAATGCCGAATATTATTCGGGAATTATTAAGTGGTGAGTAATTTACATCTTTAACTAGCTCAAGATTATACTTTGTATTCATTTGGTTTAAGATGGTCTCTAATTTAGAGTGTAAATCTTCTATGCTACTTACTTTAATATTTAACGCCTCCTCCCTCAGATGAAAGTACGTTTTTTGAACTCCAAATTCTCGCCTCAGCTTTTGTATGATATTGTCCCACGTTGGTTCATGTAGACCATCGACTGACCGAAGCGCCTTTCCCTGTAATTTGTTGGCTAGTATAGTCTTTAAAGTTGGTTGGTGCTCCTCTGGTGATAAAGATAATATCGCTGAGACATCCCTCAGATAGTTTTGTAGAGAATAGTTATCTTCCCCATTAAAATTAGGGATCCGTCTCGCCTCTTGTAGGCATTCTGATAATGATAAGGCCATATTTTTTTTTTCTTCGCACAAAATATGTTTTTTTTTTCACTTATTTAATTTCTAAAACCCAGTTTTGTGGTCTTTACGTTTTGTAAATATATAACTGCACTGCACTTTATATTTCAGTTATGGATTCAGAAATACACTGTTGCACTTTATGTTTCAGTTTTGGATTCAGATATACACTGTACCCACTTAATTATTTGGGAATTTCTTAATTAACTAAGAATCCCATCCTCGTCGCCAGTTTAGCTTTCTTCAAGTATTAAAACAACTTGTCGATTTGAGTTCCAGATACAGACTGTCTTTATTTTTGTAAGTTTAAACTTAAGGCTAGCTAACAAAATGATTGCAATGATCGTTGGTCAACGGCAACGATCATTTGTTTATTTTTGTTGATAAAGAAATAAAATTCCACAAGATCCATAAGGGATCTTGTGTGGATGAATAAAAATGTTTCGTTGACATTTATTTATCTTATAAACAATGGAAGCTCCACTGGGGGTGCTTCATTGTTTATATTTATATTGGATTCTGGGAGGTCTTTTGAGTCGTTAGATATAACTCGCGTTTGGAGGTTGAATAGTGGCAATATAAGGATATATTCGTATCGGAATGTCACTAATATACTCACAGAAGTGAAATATTCAGATATGTATGCCTGCACACACATACATAACCTATTCTTCCCAATAAAAACTGAGCAAAAGGCATAATGAAATAAAACAATAAAACATTTTTTATCTCAAACATTTTTATTTAATTTATGCACATAATGCATACCTACTATTAACAATAACAACGAGAACTGTATTATAAAAAAAAAACTAAAAATAATCCAAACGGAACGGAGCTGTGGCGGCCGCCGGCGGCGCAGCAGGAAAAATGGGGGTTGATTTGTTCTTTTTCTTTTAATAAAAATGCACTGAGTAAACGGAATATTGAATAGCTTAGTTTTATTGAAATATTTATTTACGACACAAGGAAACTTCAAAATTATAATTATTAACACAGAAATTGAAAAGACCCGAACCGACAGCATTATTCTTTTATTGATTTTTCACGAACAGCTGATGTTTTCTTAGAGATGAGCAAGTAAAATGTAATAGATTTTCCCTTTTTGGTACTTTATCTGACACAAGCGTTGTAACGGGTGATTTTTTAAGAGGTTTAGAACTTAAAAAAAAAAAAAAAAACACAAAAAATTCGAAAAAATGAATGAAATATTTATTTGAATCGATAGTTTGAACCTTGCAATTTAATGTTTAAAGATAATTTCATGCAAATGTTGACCGCGGCTGCGTCTCAGGTAGCCCATCCGCTGAGTCCAATTTTGGCATACTCTTTCACACATATCGGCCGGTATCTCACGAATGAATGCATGGATGTTGGCTTCCAGTGCGTCAATCGAAGCGGGCTTGTCCCTATAGACATTAGCCTTGACATACCCCCACAAAAAATAATCTAATGGTGTCAAATCGCACGATCTAGGCGGCCAATTGACCGGCCCGAAACGTGAAATTAACTGTTCACCAAACTCGCCTCGCAATTGCGCCATTGTTTCGCGTGCTGTGTGGCATGTGGCACCGTCTTGTTGAAACCACATATCATGCAAGTCAAGAACTTCCATTTCGGGCAAAAAAAAGTTTGTTATCATCGCTCGGTAGAGTTCACCATTGACAGTAACGCTGCGATTCGCATCATCTTTGAAGAAATATGGCCCAATAATGCCGCTGGCCCATAAACCGCACCAAACAGTGGCTTTTTCGGGATGCATTGGTAGCTGTTGCAATGCTTCTGGCTGATCTTCACTCCAAATGCGGCAATTATGCTTATTTACGTACCCATTCAACCAAAAATGAGCCTCATCGCTGAACACAATTTTTCGATAAAAAAGCGGATCCTCGGCCAGCTTTCCAAGAGCCCATTCACCAAAAATTCGGCGTTGTGGTAGGTCGGCTGGCTTTAGTTCTTGCACCAGCTGTATCTTAAAAGGCTTTACGCCCAAATCCTTCCGCAAAATTTTCCACGTAGTGCTGTAACAAAGGCCTAACTGCTGGGAACGGCGCCGAATCGACATTTCGCGGTCTTCTGTCACACTAGCTGATACGGCCGCAATATTTTCTTCACTACGCACAGTACGTAAACGTGTTGGTGGTTTAATGTCCAACAAAGTAAATTTGGTGCGAAATTTGGTCACAATCTTCCGAATAGACTGCTCAGAAGGTCGAGAATGCCGACCATAAAATGGAAGCAGCGCGCGATGAACATTTCGAACCGAGCACGAATTTTGATAGTAAAATTCAATAATTTGCAAGCGTTGTTCATTTGTAAGACGATCCATGGTTAAATTGCAAACCAAACTGAAGCTGTTTGACAGTGACACAAGGTACTAAACACACGTCAGCTGTCAAAACCAGTGTTGCCAAAACCAAACCAGCTAAAAAATCACCCGTTATAACTATAATGGGTAGGAAAATGTTTTATGAATAAGAATTTGTGTAACATTGAATAGTAGCCTTATACAGTGTATAACTATTCATCTGTTTAGTGGAATCTAATGAATAAGGCTGATGGTGTTTAAACAGTCTTTTACTTACAGTGTCGGTAAAAGTGTTAACGGTTATGGAAAATATTTAAACTTGGCACATATAGGTACCTACTAATAGTCCAGTCAAAGCGTCATTTAACCTTGCGCGCAAAGGTATGTCTGTTTTTTTTTTCGATAGGGGCTTATGTGAAAGGCTTAAACCCAAATTTGCACCACCTAACAACTTTGTTTACCAAAGTTATTGGTAAAAATGTGTTTTTTGTCATTTTTTGGTCTTTTACAAATATCTCGGACAGAAAAAAATAAACTATGCTTTTATTTAAAATAACATTGGCTACTATATTATAAAAAAAAATATTTGTTTAAACAAATAAAAAGTTTAAGTTAGTTAAAGTAAGTTTTTGTTGTTTAAAAATCTCTTTTCGTGATTATTAAGAAAAAAGCTCATATAACAATAAAGTTTTTATTTTTTATTTTGAATGTCCTTGTAATTTCCTACAATTTGAAAAAAAATTAGCCTTTAAGCGCACCCACGCAATCTTATGATTTTAGGTTTTATTTTATAGCTCATACTGGGGGTATGTCGCAAAATAAAAATTTAAAAAGTTGGTTGTTTATAATAATATTCTCTATAAAGCGTTTAATTCATTTTGTTTAAACATACAAGAAACTACCGTTGGTTTATACGTTTTTTTTTTGTCTTGCTTTTAATACCTTTTCAATAACTATTGAGAAAAAAACTATATTCAACGGAACTTTTTGTTTTAGTTTTAAATTTTGTGTAATTTGTTTTATATAAATTGAGAAAAAAAAATAATCTCCCACGAACGGGAGTCGAGATACTCATGAATTAAAAATGACATGTCAGTTTACTGGACTATAAGTTTATCATAGTCATATTTAATCAGACTAATTATGAGTTTCACGTGAACAACATTCCACGCGGAAAAATTGACATTTCACCTTTCGCCTATTATGAGTTTCACCGGAAAAATGAAAATTTCCCTTTTTTGTGAGTACTCATTTGGGCGAAATGTTTCGTCACTTATTTGTTGACGGCACAAGAAAGAAAAACAGAGGGTACTGGCACGCTATGCGCAAGTATTTTGTTTATTTTAGGCCAAGAGAAGCTTTTAAAATTACGGGGGAATACAAATTTTTCGGGAGAAATATTTTCCATGTGAAACTCATAAGAAGGCTGAATGTTTTTAATGGGGTAAATATTGTTTTTAATGGGGTAAATATTCTACAAAATTATTGAAAATAATTTTTTTTATACTCCTTACGGTACTTAAGCTTCAAGATTTTCCATTATCTTTTTCAATTTTGAAAATATTTTGAGTAAACAAAATTTCGAGTGCTCGCTAACAGGTGTTAACGTTTACAGATTTCAATGAAATACATGTTTTTCAATTACCTTGATCACTATTATCATTAAAATAAAATAAATTGGGTGGCGCAACAGCTCGTGGAAAACCAGGGCCTAGTGACTTACAACTCACAACCATTCCTGTGTGCGTGTTGTTGGCAGGAATGGAGGGGACCTACAGTTTTTTGCCGAGTTCGAATTGCTAAATGAGAAGCACTTTTTCATAACAAGTATACGCAAGAGGCAGTACCTCGCATAAAACATTTCTGTTTTTAGGTGGCACGGCTGGGAATCGAACCCACACCTTCGGCATGACTGTCCTACGCACTAACCATTATACCACGAGGTACTACTATTATCATTAATGAGAATGATTTAAAAATACAAATTACAATATACATAATTATAAAAAAAAAATTATAAAAATTACAATTACACAAAAATGAATCTTTCATCGTACGTGTCTTCTCCGTTACCATTAGCTGTCTTCTCCCTTACCGTCTTTCATATTTTTTTCCTTAGTAAAATGAAACTTGGCACTTAACCAAGAAAAAATTATGCAATTTGAAAGGCCTCTTCACGGTTGTAAAAGGTCAGCTATTTTCAGTAATTGGTCAGCCATAGATTTTTTTATGAATATTTAATGAATTAAAAAAAAAAAATTCAAGGTCAAAACGATTTTTGGCACCTCATTTTAGGGAAACTAGCAAAAAGTGTGTACCATCTGAAAGATCTCTTGATCTACATATACAGGGTGTCCCGAAATGAGTGGATAATACTGCAACTGTTGATAGCAGGCCTTATGACTGCTCAGAAAAAAAATATAAAAAAAATATTTTTCTTGTGGTCTCCATGGTATAATTTATTTTCGAAAAATGTTAAAAAATTCAGGGTCTCCTAAATTACCTAATTACAACGGCCACCCATAAAGGATTCTTATTATTTTTGTATTTTTATAATATTTTTGAATAATCGTTCTAAATGATAGGTAGTAAGTTTTAACACCAGCTAATGCATTTTTTGTGTTATAATTTTTTTAAATAATTTTTTTATTCAAAAATAATTCAATTTTTTTTTTCACCAAAGTTTGAAAAACATTAAAGGGAAAAAAATGTATGAGAACAAAGTGGCAAAGGAGAATGGGCAAATTTGTATGAAACATGGGCGTGAGCGGCCAAGAATGATTTTGTTATTTTTGGATGTGTTTTAGTCCTACAATCACCGTGCAGAAATTTTTTCACTGTGGTGTACTTCAAAACCGAAAAAAATGCATTTTTGTTCTATGACTTTAATAAGTTTTACTAAGTTTCTGGCTTCTGACCAATTCAAAAATAGAAAAAGAAAGTGAAACAAGAAATCTAGACAGTCTCAAGAATATTTTTTATATAAAAATGGTCACATAACATCATTAATAAGAACATTTACCATAAAACTATAATATTACAATCCTCACAATATTAAAAAATCCTGAGTAAAATAATATGTTTTAAATTACAAAGTTGTTGAAATACGTAGGTACTGGGTCTGTTTAAGCCCGTAATGCGTCCTTGGAATATTCTGAAACCCCGTTAAACACACTAATACAGTGTCAATAGACGTTATGAAGTTAGAATAAAGCATTACACGCACTAAAAATATAATCACTATGCAATATTGCTCAATGCAATTGCATTATACAGGGTGTCCCGCACCTGAGTGGAAGTATCTTAGGGTGTGGTTCCTGGGTGTATTCTAAGAAAAAAATTGTATGGGGAGAAAGTTGTATCTCCCCTCCTTGAGGCAGGGGGGGTAGTTTCTGAAAAATTGACTTAAAATGCTAAAAAAAACATTAAAAATCAACGAAAACACATCTAATAATGTGCTGTAAGTTTTTTGAAAGTTAATACTCCATTCTTGCATTTGGTTTTTAAATCAAGTTGTTTAAGCAAATAGTTTTAGAGAAATTAAATTTCAAAGTCAAATTTGTTTAAAAAAATTGTGATTTTTTTTCTTAAGTCGATATTTTTCAAAATTTTACGTAATTAAGTGCTATTTTTTTGTTCAATATTCATTGCGCTCATTTATTTTTAGTCCATTACCGAAAACCAAATGTAAAAATCTAACTTAGTTTTTGAGAAATTAAGAAAAAACGAAAGGTACTTTTACCAAAAACGCCCGAACAAAAGGGTTAAATTATGGATAATTCATGAATAAATTAATTTTTTCGGGCTTTTTTGGGAAAAGTACCTTTTGTTTTTTCTTAATTTCTCAAAAACTAAGATAGATTTTTACATTTGGTTTTCGGTAATGGACTAAAAATAAATGAGCGCAATGAATATTGAACAAAAAAATAGCACTTAATTACGTAAAATTTTGAAAAATATCGACTTAAGAAAAAAAAATCACAATTTTTTTAAACAAATTTGACTTTGAAATTTAATTTCTCTAAAACTATTTGCTTAAACAACTTGATTTAAAAACCAAATGCAAGAATGGAGTATTAACTTTCAAAAAACTTACAGCACATTATTAGATGTGTTTTCGTTGATTTTTAATGTTTTTTTTTGGCATTTTAAGTCAATTTTTCAGAAACTACCCCCCCTGCCTCAAGGAGGAGAGATACAACTTTCTCCCCATACAATTTTTTTCTTAGAATACACCCAGGAACCACACCCTAAGATACTTCCACTCAGGTGCGGGACACCCTGTATAAACATTAAAATATCTTCTTTTCTAAATGAAATGCAATGTAACGTCCATAGTGAAAGTTGTTCCTGAGTAGCATACCTTTCATTTGACACTAATTTCATTAATGGCCGCTTACGCCCAAAAATGCCCATTCTCCTTTGATAAAAATTGGCCTGTTTAATGTTCTTACCAAAATTGTATAACACATGTTTGTGTCTACAACCATAACCAATAAAATTGGCATTTAATCTACTAAAGTAGTTTTTTAACATTTTATCAGATGAAATCAAGTTACAAAGTTAAGTAAACACCACGACGACGAATGAATGACTCATATTGTTTTTTTAATTTGTATTGCATTTAAAAATAACCGTTCTTAAATAAAGGCAGTAACATTTAACCCTAGTTGCTGGATTTTTTTTTAAATAATTTTTTTAATTAATTTTTTAATACAAAAATGATCAAATATTTATTTTCATCAAAGTTTGATGACAACAAAAATTAAGTTATAAGGAAAAGTCAATAGATATACCAGTGTCACTATTATGTCTGCTAAATTCACTTACTAAAATAATAGTATGCACTTTCGAAAAGGATTTGATTTAGGTATGGGAAATGCGATAAATAAAAACAACAGTATTAAAATTATGATTTATTTGTATTTTTAAATAAATTTATATCAAGTGTTCAAACTGTCCCCCATTCACTGTGATACAGGCTCTGCATCTTCTAATGAAAAATTTAGGTCTGGCGAACGTGGTGGCCACAAAATTGGGCCCAGACGGCCTACCCATTTACAGCATAATGAGCAGGACATCCATTGTTTTGAAGCAACATTGAATTCCTTAGCTCCTCGGGCACTCCTTGCAATAGAGTTGGCAAATTAGTTTGCAAGAAATTAAGATAGGCTTCACCATCTTAGTTGCCTGGTAATTCAAAAGGGCCTTTAATTTGTCCATTCAAGATACCTGCACAGTAATTGATTTTGAATTGGTACTGCGATCTGTCCTCGCGCATTAAATTTGGATTTTCCAGTTGCCAGCTATGGAAATTATGGATATTGAAATATCCATCCCTTTTAAGAGACGACTCATCACTCCACAATATTTTTTTGAAGAACTCCGGATCTTCGTGAATTTTTTCCAACATTTTTTGACAAAAAATAACTCTTGCGGGGAAATCTCTTGGTAGCAGAGTCTGGACACGCGTGAAATAAATAGGATGAAATTTATATTTTTGCAATACCCTATGAACTGATGATTTTGCTATCCCTGTTCGTCTTGCAATCACCCGTGTTGATGTAGTTGAATCTGCTTCAATTTCATTCAGCACAATACCATCAATCTGCCCAGTCCATTACCAGGCATTCGTCCTTCTGAAAAACATTGGTGGACTCTGTCTGATGAACACTCGATAGTCCGGATGTCGCGCATTTGGATATCGCTCTTTATAGAGTGCTGCAGCTGCGTTATAGCAAAGATAATATAACTTTGGTTATTAGCGCTTCCTCTGCATTCCCCGTATATTAAATGCATATTTGCATACTCCAGCGGCGTATACTGTGACATTCTTAATCAGTATTAATTTAATCGAATTCAAAAATGCGTTTAATTGACGAAACCAGTATAACAACGTTATACGTTATGTAATGACAGAGAATTGACAATATTTGCAAAGTAATACTTTTTTATGCATTTTAATGCCTATGTTATTACAAGTCAATTTTGATTTGAGAAAGTGTTAAAAATATTCTCTAGTAGATTAAAAGCCAATTTAATGTGTTATTGCTGTAGATAGAAGCTTGTGATTTACCATTTGGGAAAGTACATTAAAAGGAGATTTTTTTAACATTATTTGCCACGAAAGTTTTCAGGTTTTTGTCTTTTTTATTAACTTACAAACTTTGATGAAAATAAATATTTAATCATTTTTTTATTAAAAAAATAATTAAAAAAATTATTAAAAAAAAATCCAGCAACTAGTGTTAAATTTGACTGCCCTTATTTAAGAACGGTTATTTTTAAATGCAATACAGATTTAAAAAAAAAAACAATATGATCATTCATTCGTCGTCGTAGTGTTTACTTAATTTAGTAACTTAATTTCATCTGATAAAATGTTAAAAAAATACTTTAGTAGATTAAATTCCAATTTTATTGGTTATGGTTGTAGACACAAACATGTGTTATACAATTTTGGAAAGTACATACATTAAACAGGCCAATTTTTATCAAATTTGCCACTTATGTTCTCATACATTTTTTTCCCTTTATTATTTTTCAAACTTTGGTGAAAAAAATATTGAATTATTTTTGAATAAAAAATAATTTTAAAAAATTATAACACAAAAAATGCATCAGCTGGTGTTAAAATTTACTACCCATCATTTAGAACGGTTATTCAAGAATATTATAAAAATACAAAAATAATAAGAATCTTTTATAGTCCAGTAACCTTGTAGTTTAATAGTACTGAGACCTTGCGTCAGGTCCGGTAGTTCTGATTTTTTGCTGAGTTGTTTATGATGTTGGCCTAGTATTAAATCTGATTTTTCGACCTCGAGGGCCGAACGCAACATTGGTAAAAATCCAAAAAACCGCGAATTTTTCGCGGTTTTTTCACTTATTGGCTATTTTAACCATTACGCCTTAACTTTCGAATAAAACATTGCTCTACGATTTCAACCTTACTAAATTTGCTTCAATTTGAGTCCAAAGCCGGTTCTGTAGACATAACGGTTTCCAAGGGACGGCATTTCAAAATATAGCAATAAAAAATTTAAAACAACAAGTAGTATATTAAACAGTATAATAACAAAAACATGGTCTTTGACATATGCTGCATCAAAGCAATAGAGCGTGTAGATTGGGCCAAAAGAAGAAAACAATAGTACCGCATGGGGGGTATATATCCCCCCGTTCAGGCGGGAGGGGCAATTTTAAGAAAAGTTGACTTCAAATAGAAAAATAACAATAAAAATACAATGGTAATATCTGGACAAAAATCCATTCCTCATCTCAAAGCCAGAAATCCATTCTTTAATTTTTTTTTAAATAAAGTTTTTTTAGCAGATAGTTTTTGAAAAATTTACTTTCAAACTCAAAATTTTGAGAAAAAGACGATTTTTTTTTGTTAATCTATTTTTTTTTTTTTTATTTTATGGTATCAAGTACTATTTTTGATTTTGATTTTCAATGCCCTTATTAATTCTCAGTTAAAAACTGAAAACCAAATGCTAAAATGACTTCTAGTTTTTGAGAAAACTGAAATTAACATGATCAACTTCACTGTTTTTAGTCTAGTATCCTTTTTCTTCGGGGTGGGAGGGCTCTGCCTCAGGTGCTGTAGTTCTGATTTTTAGATGAGTTGTTAATGATGTTGGCCTTAGTAATAATCCAAGTTTTCGACCTCGAGCGCCGAACGCAACTTTGTCAAATACGCAAAAAACCGAGAAATTTTCGCGGTTTTTTCAGTTATTGGCTATTTTAACCTTTAAGGCCTGGTTTTCGATTATAACTTTGCTCTACCATTTCAAAATAATTAAATGGGCTTCAATTTGAGCTAAAAATCAATTCAAATTGTGAATTTTTCATCAACTTTTGAATTTAGAATGCTGCAAATCGAATTGAAGGGGGCTTATTCACCCCTTGTGTGAAATCGTTTGCCCCTTTTCAATGATTTTTTTATACTGTGTAGCGTGTCATGTTGGCTTTGCTTTTAGATCTTAATCATAAAGATCGGATGAGTAGAAACGGAGATATGATTTTTTAAAGTCAATCATAAAAAAAAAAATTTTAAAAAAAAATTAAAGAATGGATTTCTGGCTTTGAGATGAAGAATGGATTTTTGTCCAGATATAACCATTGTATTTTTATTGTTATTTTTCTATTTGAAGTCAACTTTTCTTAAAATTGCCCCTCCCGCCTGAACGGGGGGATATATACCCCCCATCCGGTACTATTGTTTTCTTCTTTTGGCCCAATCTACACGCTCTATTGCTTTGATGCAGCATATGTCAAAGACCATGTTTTTGTTATTATACTGTTTAATATACTACTTGTTGTTTTAAATTTTTTATTGCTATATTTTGAAATGCCGTCCCTTGGAAACCGTTATGTCTACAGAACCGGCTTTGGACTCAAATTGAAGCAAATTTAGTAAGGTTGAAATCGTAGAGCAATGTTTTATTCGAAAGTTAAGGCGTAATGGTTAAAATAGCCAATAAGTGAAAAAACCGCGAAAAATTCGCGGTTTTTTGGATTTTTACCAATGTTGCGTTCGGCCCTCGAGGTCGAAAAATCAGATTTAATACTAGGCCAACATCATAAACAACTCAGCAAATAATCAGAACTACCGGACCTGACGCAAGGTCCAATGTATATAGTTACTGGACTATTATGGGTGGCCGTTTTAATTAGGTATTTTAGGAGACCCTGAATTTTTTAATATTTTTCGAAAATAAATTATACCATGGACACCACAAGAAAAATATTGTTTTTATATTTTTTTTCTGAGCAGTCATAAGGCCTGCTATCACCAGTTGCAGTATTATCCACTCTTTACGAGATACCCTGTATACCGCCCATCCAAAGTTGCTTTCTTTTTTTGGCCCAATCTACACGCTCTATTACTTTGATGCAGCATTTGTCAAAGACCATGTTTTTGTTGTTATACTGTTTAATATACTGTGAGTGTCAAAAAAAAGTGTACAGCTATGAACTGCGTTTTTGTAACTCTGTTGAAGTAAATAGATTCGATCTTTCAGAAAAATACTTCTCTTATTTTTTAAAGCGGTTAATCTTCAATGAATTGGCACATAAAACTTTACAAAAAATATTATAGTAAAAATTCAATAAAAAAATAACAAAAAATGCTTCATTTTTATGGCGTCAAAAGAAAGTGTACACTATTCAATTTAAGCGAAAAACTTTAAACCAATACTTTGTCTGCTTCCCTTTCGCCTTTAGGACATCTTCTATGCGTCTGGGGATCGACTCTACTAGCTTCTCTGTAAAACTGCTTGTAGATAAATACATGAATAAATAAATAAATAAATAAATACATGAATAAATTCGGATGGGATTTCTTGCCACTCTTCAAACGAAATTGAATTTTGTGCCTTTTTGCTAAATAATTTCCTCTTTTGGGTCTGTTTGTGCAGATAATCTCACAAATTCGCAATGAGGTCAAGGCCTAGGGATCGCGGAAGGTCTTCTAGTTGCTTAGAAGTACCTCGGAGTAACCATTCCTTGACCAATTTCGATGTATGCTTGAGGTCGTTGTCTTGTTGGAAGACCCATGAATCAGTTAACCCCAGTTTAGCAACACTAAACGGCAAATTGTCTCTTAAAATATTAAGGCAATCTTCAGTCCTCATTGTATTATCAATAAAGACAAGGTTCCTAACTCCAGAAGACGTCATTTATCCCCAGACCATTACCAATCCTCCTCCGTGCTTTTTGCAAGAAACCTGTTTAATTCAGTGTTTTTGAGTTGCCATATTTTTGGTGGCTGTCTTGAGCCAAAAATAGCAATTTTGCTCTTGTCCACAAGATCATTTCCCAGAATGATGAACCGTAATTTTTATATTTCTTGGCATAAAGAAGTTTTCACTTTCGATTTTTTCGGAAAAATATGGCTATACGGCAATGTTTCTGAGACGGTTCGGTAATATGGTCAAGTGATTTTTGAGACGGTTCGGTAATGGTGTGGGGATGTATGGCGTCATCTGGAGTTGGAACACCTGTATTTATTGACAGTACGATGAGGACTGAAGATTGCCTCAATAAATTAAGAGACAATTTGCCGTTTAGTGATGCTAAACTGGGGTTAACTGATTCATGGGTCTTCCAACAAGACAACAACCTCAAGCATACATCGAAATTGGCAAAGGAATGGCTACTCCATGGTACTTCTAAGCAACTAAAAGATCTTCCGCGATCCCCGAGCCTTGACCTCATTGAGCATTTGTGAGATTATCTGTACAAACAGATCCAAAGAGGAAATTATTTAGCAAACAGGCAAAAAATTCAATTTTGTTTGAAGAGTGGCAAAAAATCCCAGCCGAATTGACAGGGAAGCTTAGAGTCGATCCCCAGACGCAAAGAAGCTGTCCTAAAGGCGAAAGGGAAGCAGACAAAGTATTATCATAGCGAAATTTACCCTTTGGCCGCCATCTTGGAATTTTGTTTCATTTTAGTTTTTATTATATATTTCGGTTCCTCGAAGCTCTACGAAAAAGTATTTTATACAAAAAAGGTAGAAAATAAAATGTTCTATCTTTTATGTTAACAACATTTTTTCGATATTTTTTATATTTTAAAAGTAACAAGCCAACAAAAGACTTTTTTTTTTATTTTCCAAATGTTTTCGAAAATTTTGCACATTCGCCATCGGAAATAAAAAAAAAATCTATCAAAAGTTTGTTGGCCACAACATTTTCAACAATTTTTCCACATAACTTTTTTCTGTATTCCAATAAATGACAAAGATATGAATATTTTTGCATTAACAGTTTTTATTGTTTTCCAAAAAAAAAATGAAAATCACTACTTTTAAAGCGGTTCTCTATGCTTAATACCAATTTTAAGCTTTTTGGTGTTAGCTTGGGCTTGTTTGTACCATTGCATTTTGTATCGCTTGGGCATAATTTTCAAAAAATTGGTGTATTCCACTTTCATTATAAAATGAAACAATGTTCAAAATAATAAAGTATTAATATAGGACAGAAGCCTAAAATAGGAAAAAAATTCCACAAACAACTGTAAAATAAGGCAATACTGCCCAAATGTGTGAAATTTTTTCTATCAAATAGGCCGCGTTTGGGAGGAGATGGGTGCATCGTGCGAGGGGCTTGCAGCGCTAACGCGTACAACCATGCATCGCGTTCGGATCGGGAACGCGGTGTGGTGTGACGACCAGCGCAGCAGCGTGATGACCCGCGGTGTGGCGACAACCAAAGAACCCCACCGCGCTACATCGCGCCGCCCCCAATCCAAACACGGTCCACGTACGAACCTACTTATACATTTCACCATCAATACAATAGCTTACGATATTCGCTCCCCTTCCCACTCTGGAAGCCTTTTTCTACCTTAAGATTTAAAAAAACTTACCTACTATACCCACATACATGATACAAAATATCACCTTCCTCAAACATTTCCGAAAACTTTACTTATTTTTTTAAATAAAGTTTGGAAATATCACCCGAAATTGAGGAAATATCGCCCAAGTTTTACAAAAACAATTTACATGCTTAGAAAATATTTCCATTTCATTATTCAAAATACACTAGTCAACAATATTAAAGGAACAAATTTTTTTCCAATTTTTGTTAGCGTTTTTTGAAGAGCTGTATCTTTGTGACGAGTGGACGTATTGAGTTGAAATAAAAAGCATTTTACAGCTTTATATTTTTTGTCTCGAGATTTGTTTGCAAACAAATTTTTTTGAAGTACCGTTATTGCGTTATTGCAAAAAATGAGACGAGACAACAAAATTATTTTGTTTTTATATTTTTTGAAGGTCCTCATTTCTATGGATAAAATTTTTTGAGTCAATTAAATGTCATGATCAGATTCCTTGTTTATTCAGCTTCAATTCAGTTTTTTTGTTGTTTTCGTACGATTTTTTTGACATGATTTATCTGACTTTGAATGAAAAAAGATACTTCTAGCCTTGATTACCAATATCTCAGCAAATATTGATGTTATAAAAAATTCAAAGACAGTTTTGGAAATTTGAAAAAGCGTTTTACAAGATTTGTTTATGATTTTGTAAAAATTATTTTTTTTTTACCGTTCACCGTTAGTTTAAAAAAAGTACTAAAAACCGACGTTTTGTGGTCTTTTCGTAAATCTTTTTTTTTCGGTGCAAATATTGATTGCATGGCTTGTGTTGGTATGCTAGTTTATAGACTATTAAATTATCAATATTCTTGTAAATTTTCAAATTGATTCATCGAACCGTTTTTCCTCACCAAAACTTCAAAGTCTTACAAACCAGGTAAAGGAACAAATTGTGGTGTTCCTAAACAATGCGTAGTCGTCATCAAAATGACAAGAAAACCGCAATTCCAGTGGATTTTTTTCACAGTTTCGCATTAGTTAGATACTTTTTTGAATGGAAATTAAATAAAAAGTACATTAAACAAAAAAATAAAAAAAAATTAATTTAAAAATTTTTCAAACAAAAAACTTGATTTTTTAATTTTTTTTTTTTTGAAAAATGTATTTTTTATTTCATTTCCATTCAAAAAAGTATCTAACTAATGCAAAACTGTGAAAAAAATCCACTGGAATTGCGGTTTTCTTGTCATTTTGATGACAACTTCGCATTGTTTAGGAACACCACAATTTATTCCTTTACCTGGTTTGTAAGACTTTGAAGTTTTGGTGAGGAAAAACGGTTCGATGAATCAATTTGAAAATTTACAAGAATATTGATAATTTAATAGTCTATAAATTAGCATACCAACACAAGCCATGCAATCAATATTTGCACCGAAAAAAAAAGATTTACGAAAAGACCACAAAACGTCGGTTTTTAGTACTTTTTTTAAACTAACGGTGAACGGTAAAAAAAAAATAATTTTTACAAAATCATAAACAAATCTTGTAAAACGCTTTTTCAAATTTCCAAAACTGTCTTTGAATTTTGTATAACATCAATATTTGCTGAGATATTGGTAATCAAGGCTAAAAGTATCTTTTTTCATTCAAAGTCAGATAAATCATGTCAAAAAAAATCGTACGAAAACAACAAAAAAACTGAATTGAAGCTGAATAAACAAGGAATCTGATCATGACATTTAATTGACTCAAAAAATTTTATCCATAGAAATGAGGACCTTCAAAAAATATAAAAACAAAATAATTTTGTTGTCTCGTCTCATTTTTTGCAATAACGCAATAACGGTACTTCAATAAAATTTGTTTGCAAACAAATCTCGAAACAAAAAATATAAAGCTGTAAAATGCTTTTTATTTCAACTCAATACGACCACTCGTCACAAAGATACAGCTCTTCAAAAAACGCTAACAAAAATTGGAAAAAAATTTGTTCCTTTAATATTGTTGACTAGTGTAGTTTTGAGCAATATTATCAAATTCTTCTTTGCTTTTGGTGTTTACAAAATCCAAAATTTTACGACAACCAAAACAGTCTATTTTATGTAATGACTACTTTTAACATTAGAAATGTTTAAACGGAGGCATACCTACTAACAATGTGAAAAAATCAACAGAATTCCAAAAATATGAAAGCCCGAGTAGACAAAGAGGGCGAAACGTCAGGGGTATAGACAAAATTATTGTGTTCAAGCTTCACTTTGTTCATGCTGCTCTGCCGAAACAAAATACGAAAAGATGATAAAACAGACACCAAAAAAAGGAGAAGTGTTCGTAGACTACCCAGATTTGCATGTGGAGAAAAGAAAATCACAACAAAAACATAAATGTTAAAAAAGGAGCCAAGTTCTTATGTGTACAAGAAACCTGTGCGTAAAAAGTCTGCCAAAAAAAGTAATGAGATCTAAAATATATGCCAAGTTTTAGGTTCATGAAGTTTAATACAAATATCTTAAGTAGAGTAATATCGAAACAATTCCAAATCATGACAGAAATTTGGTAATTAATGATTACTGATTAAAATTTGGTGGGTTCACTGATCAAGTTTTCATTCATTTAAAATTTTTGATTAAGTATTTAAGAGAAAACTTGCCAAGTAAATCCACCAAATTTATATCAGTAATCATTAATTACCAAATTTCTGTCATGATTTGGAATTGTTTCGATATTACTCTACTTAAGATATTTGATATTAAACTTCATGAACTTAAAACTTGGCATATATTTTAGATCTCATTACTTTTTTTGGCAGACTTTTTACGCACAGGTTTCTTGTACACATAAGAACTTGGCTCCTTTTTTAACATTTATGTTTTTGTTGTGATTTCACTCCTTTTTGCAAAGATTTATTTTGCCAGGTGAAAGTCAAGCCCTACCGCTCTACAAAGTTTCATAATTCTACGACAACCGAAAGTGCTCCATACAAATAATAGCAATTCTGAAAAAATGAGTGGGTGGAACCCCCCCCCTGAATGGGCAATTCCAAATTTTCGATTTTTTTCCTTTCTAAGTACTTCAAGTCCTACCGACCTACCAATTTTCATCGTTCTACAACAATCAGAAGTGCTCCATATAATTGTAAGAATTTTTAAGAATGTGGGTGAAGCCACGCCCCCTGAATGCAAAATTCCAATTTTTCAATTTTTTCTTTCTAAGTACTTTAAGTCCTACCGACCTACCAATTTTCATCGTTCTACAACAATCGGAAGTGCTTCATATAGTTTATAAGAATTTTTAAGAATGTAGGTCGATGCCACGCCCCCTTAACTGAAACTTCCAATTTTTCGATTTTTTCTTCTAAGTACTTCAAGGCATACCGACCTACCAATTTTCATCGTTCTACAACCATCGGAAGTGCTCCATATTATCGATAAGAATTTTTGAGAATGTGGGTGGATGCCACGCCCCCTGAACTGAAACTTCCAATTTTTCGAATTTTTTCTTCTAAGTACTTCAAGGCCTCCCGACCTACCAATTTTCATCGTTCTACAACAATCGGAAGTGCTCCATATAATTTATAAGAATTTTTAAGAATGTGGGTGGATACCACGCCCCCTGAATGAAAAATTCCAATTTTTCAATTTTTTTCTTTCTAAGTACCCTTAGCCCTACCGACCTACCAATTTGCATCGTTCTACAACAATCGGAAGTGCTCCATATAATTTTTAAGAATTTTTAAGTATGTGGGTGGATGCCACGCCCCCTGTATGAAAAATTCCAATTTTTCAATTTTTTTCTTTCTAAGTACCTCAAACCTTACCAACTTATCAATTTTCATTGTTCTACAACAATCGGAAAGGCTCCATATAATTTATAGAATATTTAAGAAAGTTGGTGGATGCCACGCCCCCTGAATAGAAAATTGCAGATTTTCGATTTTTTCCTTTGTATGTACCACAAGGCCTACCGTTGTGCGAAATTTCAAGTTTCTACGATGTCGGGAAGTGCTCCATAATTTTGATGATCTGTCAGTGAGTCAGTGAGTCAGTGAGTCAGTGAATCAGTCCAGTCAGTTACGGTTTTTGCGATTTTTGAAGTCCTATATCTTGGGAACTACTAATGCTAAAGAGTTGAAATTTGGTGAGCCACCTGTGTTTGATCAGTTCAGCAAATACTCCGAATTTGAAGTTTCTGACTTTATTGGTACTGAAGTTAGAGGGGGGTTGAAAATCGCCTGAGTTTGTTCCTGTAAAAAGGGTGTAGTGCCGCAAACTTGGCTGGGCACTACCGTGCCCTTTGATATAAAAAAGAATACCGAATATGGAATATAGGCATAACGATTTAGGAAAAAAATTTACCCGATTTGCCATTCTAGCATAGTTGAGGTACATTAGAAATCAGAAGAAATCATTTATGTATTTTAAAACTTTGACTAAAGCCAATTTTATTGTTTTGGTAGGTATGCATAGTAAATATAAATATTACCAATTGGTATCAATTTGTTTTCTTTTTATTTTTTGCTTTAGGTACCTACATCTTCATCTTCTCTAAAATTTTGAACCTAAGGTTTTTTGTTTATTCAGTAGAGACGAAATTAATATTTGTAGCTCCAAACGGCACCTGGCATTTCCATTTCGAAAAAGGCTATTTTTCCCTAAATATTAGTAGGTAGATAGACAAATATTTGTGTGTATACCTAGTCTGCATTTCGATTTAAAAAAAAATAATAAAAACTACAATTAACTGTACTTAACTATTTTCGACTTACTCATTAAGAACATTTTGATGAAATTCGGTGAGTGGAAATTATCATTTTATCTAGCTTATTATTACTCATCCTTCATAACCACAACAGCAAGTTTGAGCGATTTAATCGTCCCTTTTATTTCTTGTTACATTTATTATTTTTAAATCGCTATTTATTCACTATGGGGGTTCACATGAACCAACATGCTGTCCAACATTGCTTGAAATGATGTTTGATCATTTAAACGCATAACCAACCATGTTGTCCTACTTTGTTGTATGACTTTCAAAATATTTTGAAAACTGTTCCGATTCCATCAAGCAATGTTGTCCAACATTGTTGTTCCATGTGAACCCCCCTATTAAACACATTCAACAAACAATGCGCCAGCCAACAGACTAAAGGCAGACAGTAATAAATAACCACAAAAGCAAATGTGAAATCGAACCCAATATTATCTATCCCCTCACTTTCCCTGTGTGGTACTTTTTGCCTTTTTTTTCCTAAATCGTTATGCCTATATTCCATATTCGGTATTCTTTTTTATATTTTCTTTTCTCCACATGCAAATCTGGGTAGTCTACGAACACTTCTCCGTTTTTTGGTGTCTGTTTTATCATCTTCTTCGTATTTTGTTTCGGCAGAGCAGCATGAACAAAGTGAAGCTTGAACACAATAATCTTGTCTATACCCCTGACGTTTCGCCCTCTTTGTCTACTCGGGGTTTCACATTTTTGGAATTCTGTTGATTTTTTCACATTGTTAGTAGGTGTGCCTCCGTTTAAACATTTCTAATGTTAAAAGGGCAAAAAGTACCACACAGGGAAAGTGAGGGGATAGATAATATTGGGTTCGATTTCACATTTGCTTTTGTGGTTATTTATTACTGTCTGCCTTTAGTCTGTTAGCTGGCGCATTGTTTGTTGAATGTTTTTAATAGGGGGGTTCACATGGAACAACAATGTTGGACAACATTGCTTGATGGAATCGGAACAGTTTTCAAAATATTTTGAAAGTCATACAAAAAAGTAAACAAAGTTGGACAACATGGTTGGTTATGCGTTTAAATGATCAAACATCGATGGTTGTCAAGCAATGTTGGACAACATGTTGGTTCATGTGACCCCCCATTGTGAATAAATAGCTATTTAAAAATAATAAATAATAATAAGAAATAAAAGGGACGATTGAATCGCCCAAACTTGCTGTTGTGGTTATGAAGGATGAGTAATAATAAGCTAGATAAAATGATAATTTCCACTCACCGAATTACATCAAAATGTTCTTAATGAGTAAGTCGAAAATAGTTAAGTACAGTTAATTGTAGTTTTTATTATTTTTTTTAAATCGAAATGCAGACTAGGTATACACACAAATATTTGTCTATCTACCTACTAATATTTAGGGAAAAATAGCCTTTTTCGAAATGGAAATGCCAGGTGCCGTTTTATTTTGGAGCTACAAATATTAATTTCGTCTCTATTGAATAAACAAAAAACCTTAGGTTCAAAATTTTAGAGAAGATGAAGATGTAGGTACCTAAAGCAAAAAAATAAAAAGAAAACAAATTGATACCGATTGGTAATATTTATATTTACTATGCATACCTACCAAATAAATAAAATTGGCTTTAGTCAAAGTTTTAAATTACATAAAGGATTTCTTTATTTCTAATGTACCTCAACTATGCTAGAATGGCAAATCGGGTAAATTTTTTTAAGTACATAAAACGAGCAAGCTCTTACACTCATAAAACTTGCCATAAGTATTAAATTTGTCATGGCAACCAAGAACAAAAAATCATAATGGTCCATTGTTAAAAAAGTGCAGTGGTACAAACAAACAAAAGCTAAAAAGAAAAAGGAACAGTTGGTATTAAGCATAGAGAACCCCTTTAAAGGTAGTGATTTTCAATTTTCTTTTGCAAAACAATATAAAACTGTTATACAAAAATATTCATATCTTTGTCATTTATTGGAATACAGAAAAAAGTTAGGTGGAAAAATTGTTGAAAATTTAGTGGCCAACAAACTCTTGATAAAATTTTTTTTTAATTTTCGATGGCGAATGTGCTGCATTTTCGAAAACACAAAAGAGAAAATAAAAATAAAATTCTTTTGTTGGCTTGTAACTTTTTAAATACTTAAAATATCGTTAAAATATTGTTAACATAAAAGATAGAAAATTTTATTTTCTACATTTTTTGTATAAAACACTTTTTCGTAGAACTTCTAGGAACCGAGATATATAATAAAAACTAAAATGAAACAAAATCCAAGATGGCGGCCAAACGGTAAATTTCATGAGTGCGAAAAATCAGGGTTATGATCTTCCTTCGAATAATAAAATAAAATGTGGGGGTGTTACAAACTGCTGGGTCACCCACATAAAATTTTATAAATGCACTGGACTATATTTTGAAAAGCCGTCTTTTGGAAACTGTTGTGTCTACGGAAACGGGTTTGGACTCAAATTGAAGCAAATTTAGTAAGGCTGAGATCGTAGAGCAATGTTTTATTCGGAAATTGAGGCGTAATGGTTAAAATGGCCAATAAGCGAAAAAACCGCGAAAAATTCGCGGTTTTTTGGATTTTTACTGATGTTGCGTTTGGCGCTCGAGGTCGAAAAAATGGATTTATCACTAGGCCAACATCACAAACAACCCAGGAAAAAATCAGAACTACCGGACCTGACGCAAGGTCTCAGTCCTATGAAACTAAAAGGTTACTGGACTAAACATATTGAAAAGAATATCTTTTGGGGACAGTTTTCATTGCATATTTTGGGGACTTATTTCAACATGAAATAACCCCTCCAATTTAAAAATAAATTAAGTCTCCAAAAAACCATGAAATAAATCCCTAATTTTAAAGAGTTCTTTCATTTGAAAAACACTTTCGAACTCCATACAAAACTTGGGGAGTTATTTCATTGGGGAGTTATTTCACGGAGCCTCATAGAAAGCAAAATCTTTGTTCGCTATTCGCTAAGGACAAAACACGTATGAGGTGGAGGCAATCTCAAATCGGGTCCCTTTTCTTTCTATGAAGTGGCCTGTCTTTATAGTATTTACCCATATTATACATACATATCCATATGTTCATATGTAATATGTACATATATATTTATTGAGTGTTTTGAATGAAAACTTGCCTTTTTGAAAAGGTGTTATATCAGAGCACTCTTGAGTGCCCCAATAAAATTCAACAAACCTAAAACCCACGCAAATTCTGGACTTTAAACTGAAAAATTAAATGTAATGCAATAGCAAGAAATCTCTAAGTGTCAAGCCTTTTTGACGTTTAAATTCATCATCACTTCATGATGCATCTCATATACAATATAGATTTCTTGCGTCAGCAGTTTATATAAAAAGGGTATCGCCATTCTCTCATCTCTCAACGCTTTTCTTGTCAATCATTGTTCGATGTCTCATCGTTTATACAGTAGTGAGCAAAAATGAGTACATGTTTGTAACTCGCGCACTTATTGATGCATAAGAACAGAAATAATAAAGCAAATTGAAAAATTTTGTTTGCCCTGTATTTTATGTTCAATTCTCAACAAAACGGTATATAATACATAACGGAAAGGAGCAAGTTCTAACAAAAAAAAAAAATCAAATAAATAATCAGCAAAAATATCGAAATTTGCTGTTAGATTTGCAAGTTTTTGGTTTGTTTATGACTTCCTTTATCTTATGTAGTTTGAGATATGTTTAATTGCGTATGGTTATAACATTCACCAGCATATTTTAATAAATGAAATAAATAATTATAAAAATTTCATTGCTCTTCAAAATTATGAGGAAACTATCACGACAGATTGAGGACAGTATTGTAGTCATGACAAAGAGTGGCTTCTCGACGCAAATGATAGCTAAGAAGCTTAAAACAAGCCAATTGGTGGTCATAAAAGTCCAGAAAAGGCGAGTTATTGTTCCTAATAGCCTTTTCACACCGAACCCAAAACGCGGTTTTCGCGAAAATATCGGTTTCGGAGAAAAACCTAATCGAAAACACAAGTTTTCTCATACATTTTTTGTAGCTTCAGGTTTTCGTAAAACACAAGTTTTATATAAAACCAGTCGAAAACATGTTGGAATTCAGAGATGAACAAAACAAACATACCTTTTAATAAGTTCAGCGCCTATTGAAGTGTCAAAAAAGAAACTGATGGGATGCTTTCAAAAAAAATTGAAAACAGCTGACGTAATTCTGTCATCTCATATATAAAATTCGAATCTCAAAATAAAATATTTTATTTAAAATTGATAAATAATTGTTTGTGGCAAGACAAATTGTTCATATGGATCCTCTTTATAAAATAAATCACCGATTTTATTTTAAAAAAAATGGAAGAAAATAAAAAAAATTGTGCGTGGTTTGTGTAAAAAAAATTGGAATGTCAAACGAAAACGTGTAATTTTCAGTGTGAATGGTTTTCGCGTTTTTGAAAAGTTTTAGCTGAAAACCGGTTTTGGGTTTTAGTGTGAAAAGCCTATAAAGCACAAGTCAAAGGCCGCAAACAATTTTTGACGGATGCGGACGGCCCTCGCAGGATATTAGAAATGAAAAGGAACAAGTGTTTAAAACCAAATCATGCTTTTTTAGCAATAATTAAGCCCGTTAGCCGATGAACTGCAAGAACAACCCTCAACGACATTGGTTTTATCTCAGTGGTAAAAAAAAAAAAAAAACCTGCATTGTCTGTAAAAATGGTAAGGTGCGGTTAAAGTTCGTCAGAAAACACAGAAATTGGACAGTAGGTAATTGCATACGTGTAGTGTGGTCAGATGAATCAGAATTCTATCGGTTTCAGCCGCCTACTGTGCAATTTCTGTGTTCTCTGTCGAACTTTAACCACACCTTAGCATTATTTCATAGGGCAAACAAAATTTTTCAATTTGCTTTATTATTTCTGTTCTTATGCATCAATAAGTGCGCGAGTTACAAACATGTACTCATTTCTGCTCCCTACTGTATTTCCTCCTACCCAAGGTAAGGAATATGAAACTTCAGATTTTTAATAAAGACAAAATCAAAATATTAAACTCAGGTCCAGTTTCTAGACTTGCGGATATAGTCTCGGATAGCCTATCCAGAACTTATCTGCAAGATAAACTTTAATTTTCTGTTTCAAAGGTCTCGGATAGTGATATCCGACAGATAAAGTCTCGGATACCCTATCCGCCGCACTATGGGCCCAAGTGACGTTTTGCGTCTCAAAAATCTATAACTTTTTTGTCTTGTGAGATAACACGCTGAAATTTCGCACATATCTTCTTGAATATACTGCCAACAAAATAATGTAGGTTTCTAAAGGTTAAATATGCTATTTTTATTTAAAAATTATTCAAACATATTCATACACACAAATTACGGAATAAACACATTACACCGTTATTTGTTTATGTTTTGTTAGTTAAAATATAAAACTATTCAAGTCCAGGCGTGGCAATAAATTTCAACTTCTAAGAGTTAGTGGTTCCTGAGATATATAGATCTTCATATATCGCTAAAACCATATAACTGACCTACTCACCCCTCACTCGCTGATTGACAGATCGTCAAAATTATGGAAGAATCTTGAAACTCCACATAACGGAAGGTCTTGTTGTGCATAAAAAAAAAAAAAATGATATTTTCCATTTAGGGTAGGGGGCGTGTTATCCACCCGTTTTCTCTAAATTTGTATTTAACTTACATAAATATAGAGCACATAGATCTTTGAATTTTGGCGGAATAATAGGGCTGTGTAATGCATGTACAAGAAAAATTTTTGATTTTGCATTCAGGAGGCGTGGCATCAACCCAATTTTTCAGAATTGTTATCATCTATCAACAATGTGGAATGGTGAAATTTTGTAAGGCGGTAGAACATACATAGCTTACATTTGAAAACTTGAGATTTTCCATTAGTGGGTGTGGCATCCACCCACTTTCTACAATCTATCAACTAAATGGCAATTTTGTCGTAGATTGATCAAATTTGGTAGAGTATTAGGGGTGTAGTGCATTGGAAAATTGAAAAATTTGATATTTTGTATTCAAGGGGCGTGGCATCCACCCACTTCCTCAACAAAGAAAAATCTTTGCAAAAAGAATTAATTAATCAATTAAGAACAAAAACTTGACCAGTGAAATAAAATAGAAATTTAAGACAGACTTTGACAATTCAAATTCACTTATTTTTAAACATTCTTTTCTACACTTTTTTTTTGTAACTTTTAATCTTTTTTTCACACTCTAAAATAACTGATACCAATTTTGTAAATACATATGTATGTCACACAAGCATTTTGCAAACCTATGAAATCAAAATATAATGTGAGTGTGCTGCTGTAATAAAAAAGATGTTAGCAAACTGCAAGATGGTCGATCCAAACTGGTAGAAAATTTAGAACTTTCAAACCCTTCTTTATTAATTTTAAAATGAGAGTAGACTTTAAAAATAATTCCTTAGCATGTTCTTGGAATCAATTTTAAGTCTACAATGGTTGGGAACCAATTTTAAACGTTTAAGATTTCATGCGAAAAAGAAATTGCAAAAACATGTAAAATCTGTGATTTTTTGTTCTACTTCTTATAATAGGTTTATAATTCTTAATCAAAGAAAAGCAATTAAAAGCATACAGATTTTGTATATGTTTTAGTTTATGAACTGAGGAATAATTTGCGCCCTAGAATTAAACGGTGGATGACGGTGGAAGTACTTAAAACTCCAATCGAAATTTGGCAAAAGCTAAAAAAACATGTGTTATTGAAAAAAATAAAGTTATTTAAACTATATATTTTCCAAAAAATATTTTTGCAAATTCGAATAGTAGTAATAACAAGCTTTCCAAAAACATATAACACTTAGACTTTATCATCATCAATAATTAAAAGAAAGTGGTTTGAATAATAGCTTCACTATGTCACTCAAATAGTGTTATTTCTAGGGAGCACTTTAGAAAGGGTTAAAAACTAGAAAGACTGGATGAAAACATTATTTTCTTATTGGAAATCTGTACTTTAAGTATTCCTAAATTCATTTTTGCCAAGAAATTAATCTTAAAAATAGTTTTGAAAAAACCATTTTTGAGACGCAAACCAGTTCGAGTGGCTGTTTCAGTCTTTATCCAGAAGATAAGAAAAATATTAATTTGAAATGTTTGAAAAAATATCGTTTCAGAGAATTGTTTCGTAAACGAACGTAGAATACAGTCACAATGACAAATGTCCTAGCCTGCATTTATTTGAATTTTAGAAGACGAATTTCTATAAATATCATACACGAAAAAAGTAAACCCCTTGGACAACTTAAAAGTAGAAACTATTAAAATTGTAATTTCAATAGTTATACATCATATGAGGCCGTGAGTGCAATAGTATTATTTTATTGAAATTGGTTTTATTACAAAAATTGAATCTGTATGTAATAATTAATAAACCATATTTCTGCATTTAAAGGAGATGCGGCAAATTTGTATGGGGCCTGGGCCAAGAGCGTGCATGAACAAGAGTGGTATCAAAAGAAAGGTGAGTGTTAGCACATTAAAACTGTGAAGTTTTAGGGAAATCGTATGTTATTGTCCATATTTCGAAGGCATCTCCTGCTTGATTCTTGTCCGTTTCAAAGCAAATAAAGTCATATATCATAGGAAGTGTAAGACAAACCCCTTTCTATTTGGTATCAAATGAAAGGTCAGTTTTATATCTTTCAAATAATGTAAAAATCATGATTCTAGAACCTTCAGTTTTTGAAATAATCAAATAAACGTGAAACTTAGTAATTTTTTTTAGAAATCAGTTATTTCTGAAAAATCAACAGTGGCTTTGTACCTTTTTTAACAGTTATGTGAAAGAACACATTTCAGTCTTTATTTTGATATATGTATAATAATCTAAGATTTAGTCCATAATAAGCAAGAAAACCGCCTTCCGAAGCCTTGCTTGGGAAAATCAAATAGAATGTACGCAATATGGGGTTTCATACCAGAGTTCCTGATAACATATTTCTTTATTTTTTAAACTTGGACAAAATGATGTGTTTTTAACAACAAAACTTTTCAATTTTTCAAGTCATCAAGAAATGAATTACTACGTACAGTGAAAAGGACCCATCTTTAACAAAATTCTTTTTCTTTGAAAAACTGCAGAAAATCGAGTAAAATAAAAAAGGAGGAATTGACTTTCAATAGAGTATTATATTTTTGTTTTAAAAACTTCAAAATCTGAAATAAAATATTGAAAACCAAACGAATAAGGGAAAATATCAAAGTAAAATGATTATTTATTTTAGTTGTAAAAAGGTTAATAAACTTTTCTTAAAATCTTGTAATTTTTCGGGAGTTCTTTCTATCTTCTGATTTAGGGCGATTTGGGACTGATTCAATAAGTTTTTCAAGTCATTTTCGTTAAAAATCTCATGTTTCTGAATTTCAATTTCCAATTTTTTCCAAAATATTTCAGTCGAGTGCTTCGGATCACTGTCTTGATAAAAAATACAAAAGTGTTTCAATTTCGGCACTATTTTAAAATTGATGTTTAAAATATCCAAATATTGATATCCGCCTACAGTTCCTAAGGTGATAACCCAAGATGCTGAGCATGCACCCCAATCCCTAAAAATTACAAGACTTTAAGAAAAGTTTATTAACCTTTTTACAACTAAAATGTCTGGGTCTGTGAGATTAAATGGTTTTCCTGTGAGATGAAATAATCATTTTACCTTGATATTTTCCCTTATTCGTTTGTTTTTTCTATTTTATTTCAGATTTTGAAGTTTTTAAAACAAAAATATAATACTGTATTGAAAGTCAATTTCTCCTTTTTATTTCACTCGATTTTCTGCAGTTCTTCAAAGAAAAAGAATTTCGTTAAGGACGGGTCCTTTTCACTAAGGGCCACTTTACGTAGTAACTCATTTCTTGATGACTTGAAAATAAGTTTTGTTGTAAAAAGCACATCATTTTGCCCAAGTTTAAAAAATAAAGAAATATGTTAACAGGAACTCTAGTATGAAACCCCATATTGTGTACATTCTATTTGATTTTCCCAAGCAAGGCTTCGGAAGGTGGTTTTCTTGTTTATTATTGACTGAATCTTAGATTATTATATGTATATCAAAATAAAGACTGAAATGTGTTCTTTTACATAACTGTTAAAAAAAGGTACATAGCCACTGTAGATTTTCAGAAATAACTGATTTCTAAAAAAAATACTAAGTTTCAAGTTTATTTGATTATTTCAAAAACTGAGAGTTCTAAAATCATGATTTTTACATTATTTGAAAGATATAAAACTGACCTTTCATTTGATACCAAATAGATAGGGGTTTGTCTTACACTTCCTATGATATATGACTTTATTTGCTTATAAACGGACAAAAATCAAGCAGGAGATGCCTTCGAAATATGGACATAACTCAAAACCCCCACATATGATTTCCCTAAAACTTCACAATTTTAATGTGCTAACACTCACCTTTTTTTTATACCACTTTTGTTCATGCACGCTCTTGGCCCAAAAGTGCCTCATCTCCTTTATTGGATTTATGGGTTCATGCCATAGTTACAGGCTTTTCTTCATTTAGAGGTCAACCACAAAAAATTAAAAGTTTGTGTGCAAGAGTGACCTATCCGATCAGTTATAACGGTATTTTGAAGGATCGTCTATACAAAATGCAAAAAACTTTTATTTTTCCACCATATTAAAAAAAAAAAAACAGTAAAAACTATGTGTCTTTAGTTTTAAACTACAAGCATTTGAACATTATGAAATTTTCTTTTTGCGGACATTTTTATCATTGTAACTTTTAAATTATTTTCAGAGCTTACCGCGTTTGTATTAAGAAATTAATATTAATTTCTTCTTCTCGATGTTTCGAAGAAATTACACTCTTCGTGGTAAGTTCCGAAAATAATTTAAAAGTTACATTTGAACATTTTTAAAACTGCAAGCGATTGAAAATAATCTGTTTCTTATTTTCGCACTACTGATGAAAATAATGAAAAATGTAGTTAAGCCACTATTGCACTCACGACTTGATATTATGGTTTATTGTATATATAATATAAGGATACAAATAAAATTGTATCAAATCAAATTTTACCTTTTTTTAAAAAATTTCTAAAAAAATTCCGAAAAGTGGAGCATAGTAACGGTACATTTTCTTAAATAGTTAATCGACAAAATCAAACAAACATTTTTACTCTAAGTCCAATAGTAAATGAGAAAATCGCATTTACGTTTTTCTACGCCATCGAATGAATTTAGGGAGTTAAAGACAACATAATATAAAAAAATCAGCCATACTGACTTGTTCTGAAAAAAAAATAATAACAGATTAATTAAATAGTCAGATCGTTATTAGACAGACATTGCGAAACAAGTCCTTCAAGGTTCTATAACTTATATAATATTCTTAAGTTAAAAAAAATCTTTGTTTGTTAAACCCTAGTTTCACTCCGCAAATTGGATCGCACACACACCTCGTTTGTGTCTAGGACCGCTTCTGTGCACGTGACAGAAATCAAAGACTAATGTACAATTTATTTAATAAAGTTAATAAAAGACATCTCTATTACTAACGTATCTTAAACTAAACGTCTTTCGATAACTGAAAGTAGTTGAATTTGTTTGTGCGCGACCATAGAATGATCCCATAGATGTTTTAAAACTTTAATATTAAAGATTTTTATAAAGCTATATAAAAGTATTAATATCTAAATAATTTAATGGTTTTTAAGAAACGTGCAGTGTGAGTGGAGTTATTAGGATATGGGTGGTATTTTAATAAATATTTAAAATAAAAAAAAAAAAAAAAACAAAACAAAACAATTTAAAATAATTTACTAGCAAAAATTAAATCAAATATACTTACTGGGGACAAAAGATTAGGAATTAAGTAACCTACAAATAAATTAAAAACAAAAATAAGTCAGTAGTAAAGAACAAAACAAAAACGAGTGTTATCATAAGTTATGGAAATCATAATTATCAATATTAATTTAATTTTCAATTGAAATTTTTCAAATTTTTAAAGTGAAAGTAAATGTACAAATAAAATTGCAAGGAAGAGGGACTCAATACAACAAATAAAACGGTTAATTAAATTATGTTTTTTCAATTTTCCAATAAAAAAAACAAGGACTTTACTTGAACGTGCAGTCAACATATAAAATACAAAAATTCCAAATTATAACACGAAACTGTCCTCTCACCTTTTACGTATAATGATATCGCAACTAAATAGATAGTTATACACATTGAAATATAAGTGCAGAATATACAATAGCTTACCTATGGTGTGTTCTGATTCCAGAAGTCTCAACAACAGATCTAAACCAAAGCGGTATGTCAACGAAAGTCATCTCGTAGGCTTTAATGAATGGTTGCTCTAAAAGTTCTGGGTATTTTGGCCTTTCTTGATGATTTTTTGTCAAACTGAAAACACAATATTTTAAATACTTTTGTAAATATAATTTGATTTTATGATATTTTCTCATTACCATTTTGTAACAAAATCATGAAACTCTGAACTAAAGCCTTTGTCTCGAGGAAGGCTGGGAGGCTCGGAATCTAAAACCTTTGTAAGCACTTCGAAGTCAGTATTACAACCTTCATAAGGGGAGCGCGCTGTCGCCAGTTCAACAAGTGTTATGCCAAGAGACCAGACGTCAGCTCGAATATCGTATTTTGGTTTTTTGGGATCAATTCGTTCTGGCTGAAAGAGATAACAAATTTATTTTATGAGCATTTCTTTTGTTTTTATTCTCGGAAAATTTATTTTTACAAACAAAACAAATATGAATAAAGAAAGGTATTAGAGGGTACTAGTCTCGTCCTCACCCTGTGTCGAAATTCAACACCACTCAGAAAATTAAAGCTAGCTAGAAAATATTTGAAATTTGAAGCAAACAAAACTGGTATCCGCTCCCTAACACACTTTTTAACTTGCACACAGATGGACTACTTGTCCGTTTGATAACTTTCTTATTATAAAAGATAAAATATCTTTCCAGTATCAATCAGTTCACCAAATTCAACACTCCATCAAATTGTGGTGATTTTTTAATACATGTGTCACATGCATGTACTGCTTTACGAAGTGTATACTAGTAGTAGTAAACGGTCCTATCACACGTGTGCGTGAATGTGTTAAGAAGTTATCCGTTCATACGTGGAATTTGGCGAGTTAAAGTTAACGGTACGTAAACACACATCACAGACTATTACACGTTTGTTAATAAGAATTACAAATAACAAATATATAAATGGTAGCACGTTGTTATCCGTCGTTTATTAATATATTGTTTAGTGTTAAATATTACTTAGCTTAAATGGACGCACAGTGTGTACGTTTATGATTCTGCACACCCTCCACGATCATGGCAAAATTTTACCAAAACGGTTAAATACCTTTTGAGAAAATGGTACCACATAAAATATTCAAAATCCATTTATGGATATATGTAGGTAAAGATTAAGGGGTAAGTTTAAACACAAATATTTGCTTGTTTGAATAGTTTCCCGTTATCCGAGTGGATAAACTGAGGTACTCCAAACGTGTTAAAAATCTCTTAAAAATTTCATAATGTTTCCTGAATTGTCTGCTCGTAGCGGTTTTAAAAATACAAATTTTGACAGATGATCCAGGACTACAAAAACACATGAGCATTACCAGTTTTGGATCGTAGGTATGGGCCTATAAAATCAACATAAAGTTTTTGTAAGGGTCGTTCTGAAGTATAGGAAGTTTCAATAGCTGGTCGAGAGGTTTGATTGGAAGATTTTGACTGCTTACACACATCACATTATGTAACAAATTGGCGGACCTTAATCATCATATTCGGCCAGCACAAATGCCATAAGCTGCTTGCGGTGGGTTATGTGCCTTTGCAATCAGACCTTCGGTCAGAGCAGAGGGTATCCAAGGACACCAAGTGCGTTTCGATAAGGACTCACTTACATGCCGTGTGGAATCATTCTTTTGTAGACGTAGTCGTCTTCTACTTAAGCTCCTCCTTGTGATCACGAATTGTCCTTAGGAAGCTTTTATACCCATCAGATTTGAACTCTTTCAATTCCAATGATGCAACTTGATCGAATGCTAATGAATCTACGTGTGCCCGAGTGTGCCTGGCACGACGTTAAGGGAACCTTTCAGGTGATCTATGTCGAAGTTATATGACTTTAATTCCAGACTCTACCTGGCAAGCATGCCACTCAAATCTTTTATCATCATTAGCCACTTTAGGGACGAGTAATCGGTTAATGACAGTGAAATTTAAACCTTCGAACTTCATCACCTCCATTACAGCAGCCATGTACTCCCTCTCGGTCACACTATAGTTTCTCAGGCATACATTTAGTTTTTAGAAAATGTATGAAATGGGCAACTCCTCATCATCCTCATGCTTCCGGAATAAAACCGCGCTGATTCCGGAGTCAGACGCGTCACACTGTAGAAGCGTTTGGAGAAATCGGGATGTAGGTTTTTAACTTCTCGAACGTGTTTTTGGCTTCTTCTGTCATCACAAACTTGGTGTGCTTACTCTTCAGCGTGCCCGTTAGGGGAGTAGTCAAGCTGGAAAAATCCTTGATGAATCTCATATACCAATCTGCTAGGCCAAACAACCGACGAATTTGCCGTGGAGTTTTAGGCATCGGGAAGTCTGCGACTGCTTCTACCTTCGCTTCGGTCTTCAATTTTCCACCACCAACGACGAAACCCAAATATTTCAGCTCCTTAAAGCTGAATTTGGATTTCTTAACGTTGATGGTGTGATTCGCTTTCGTTAAGCAGTCAGCTACTCCACCTAAGAGAAGGATATGGGTCTTGACGTCCGGCGCTATAATCAGAAGGTCATCTAAGTGCACGAAGACCCCGACTTCGGTCCCGCAAACGCAGTTTTTTCCCTACTCTCCTTCTCCAACGGTATTTGCCAGAATGCTCATTTTAAAGATGCACTACTAAATGTAGTAGGTAGGTAAACGGTTGATAAGCCCTTCGATGTGAAGAGGGTTAGAGTCCTTTTTGGTAACCGAGTTGAACTTACAAGAATCCAGGCAAAAACGATACTTGGTGGAGCTGTTCGGACCTGGCTTCTTTATAAGAACAATTGGTGAACACCAAGGGTTCTCAATCCCTCCAAAACGCCGAGCCTATGCATCCTGTCTATTTCCAGGTACAAAAGGGTTTGTACCGCTGGAGAAACAGGTTAGTGTCTCAGCTTCACCGGGACCGCATCCCCAGTATCGATGACATGCTCTATAAGCGCCGTCGTTCTGACTGACCCCAAATCGGCCCGCGGGCAGGTGATAGGTCTTGCACGTTTAGTAGATTCGCGTCTTCCACACGGAACTTAATATATTTGGCGCGATTTGGAATGCCCTCCAAAAATCGACTCCCAAGTACAATTCCGGATCCAAATTAATAACCAAATACAGGGTAACTTGATGTTCCATATTTTTATATTTCATCAAAGTCTGAACTTTCCCTACAATTGCCTGGTTTTTGGCATCTGCAGTTTTGACTCCAGCTTTATGTATATGGCTGTTTTTGGATTCCCGACTTTTGAACAAATTTGAGACAGCCTTTTCCCAAAATATTTACACCTGCCTTATATGGCCGAAGGTCAGAGTTTGCATCTACTATAGAAGACGATACAATTTTCTTAATTTATTTTCTACGTTTGTATCTTAATCGAGCCTTCAAAATTCTTTTTGATATTGCTCCTCCTTTCCCATTAAAAATACCATCTCTTGTTTCATAATAATGTTTTATTCTCACGTGTAAGGGTCTGATCTGCGTTTCTGGAATTCTCCTTTCTTGGTTTTTTTTAGTCTTTTACTGTCAGGCTTTAGCCTGCCCTACTACACCCAGTAAAAATTCCCTTACCAATTCATTGAGCTTTTCACAAGCCCAGTAAAACACAAGTGATCCAATGGTCACATATCTGATCTACATGAGTACGACAGTGCTCCTTGATCTAAATTATCACTTACACAAACAAAAGAAAAAAACACCTAGATACTAACCCTACCTACTACTAATTACGGACCAACCCTTTTATACTATGCGCTTAAACTAGTAGGTAATGAGTTTTTTTTTGTAAAGAAATAATATAATAAATAATAATTATAAACTTATAAATAAAAAATTAAAAAAGAAAAAACAAAAGAAACAAACAACGTATGCTATACAGTAATAAGACAAGCAAAACTTAATTTCGGGAAAACGGTTATCGTAACCCCTTAACCCAATTCGAAATCGAAATAAGATTACGAAACTGACAGTGTTACATAAAACGATATCGGTATAAATCTTTTTAGTAACTTGGGTTGACGGCATCAGATTCCTGAACCTGCGATTATGCGGGAAAAGATCGATAGTGCACGTGACGTATATTGTACGAGATTCCCCCGATTGCATCGTTTTCAACTAGCCGGCACTTTGGATCTTACCGTTATTAAAAAAGGCTTACTCTGGAAAGCTTGTTGGTTGTCTGAAAATATTGCAGCTAGAGGGCCCACGAGGAACCTTTCGCGGTCCAGTTAAACCTAAACGGTATTCATAATTCAAGTTAAAAGTTCAAGTGAGCTCAACTCCATAATTGCGTTTCGCCCAGGTACGATAGTTGGGCTCATCAGTTAGAGGACTATCGTACCCTTCTAAGAATTAATATTCAGTCACTCCACTTAAACAGAAGAATTTCTTTTCAAATTTTCTTCAAATTCTATTACTAAACGGTATTCTCTCAAATTAGTGGCTTCAAATACCCGATGTTTATTTTGGCAGTTCTTGAAATCTGAAAAAAGCTCCCTTTTTTTGTTCTGAAAAACTGCAATTTTAACAACTATATTTTAACAACTATATTTTAACAAAATAAAAGCTATCACTAAAATAAACAATAAAAAAAATATAATTATAATTATAATTATCTCGAACACGGCTGTTAATCGAATTCCTCGGTCTCTATATTTCGCCCTCGGCTCTAGAATCGAGCTGAGCAATGTTTTTGTGTCGTTTTCTTTATTCTGCCTTCGCTTAGTTGAGGTTTCAATTACGCGGGGTGAATCTTTTATGTTTCATAGAGTATTTGGATTTGGGTGATTGGGTATGACGAGAATTTTGGTATTTCGGGAATTCGCTATCATTATCGTTTGGGTATGCCCTCTCAAGATAAAATAGTACCAAGAGGAATAATTCAAGTCAAGTGTTACTTGTGTAAGC
Organism: Dasysyrphus tricinctus; assembly: GCA_963921185.1. NCBI lineage: Eukaryota > Metazoa > Arthropoda > Insecta > Diptera > Syrphidae > Dasysyrphus > Dasysyrphus tricinctus. The sequence goes on from OY992533.1 coordinate 36,755,122, forward strand.
CCGGGATTTTGCAAGGGCGTGATTTAAAATTCCACAAAAATACCGTCGATGTATGTCCTCTATCAAGGTAGCCATTAATGCTACCAGCGCAGCGGCTCTATGAGAAAAAGCACCAAACTGCCTCGGCGAGCATCTATACACGACATCCACAGCATCCCCGATTTTTAGGCAGCCAAGACTATGGTTGAAGCCGGTCACCGCTTAAGCTTCACCTTTAACAAAATTTAATTTTCTTTAAATCTCACTAAGAAACACCTTTTTATTATTATAACTATCTTACGGTTATGCGAACAGTACTCCACTCAAAATAATTTTAAATCCTAGTCCAATAAATCAACGATTTTTCTTTTAATGCCGAGACTGATACACCGAAAGAATATTTTCGTTGTTAAAATGTATGCTCTTTGTAAAATCCACCTCTTAAATCACAGAGGTCATCAAAATTCTTTAGCAGCGTGACTTCGACCAGATTCAGCGATATTGTGATGACTGGAAGTTGAAATCGAATCAACTTTCAGAAACCAGAAACTATCTTGTTTAGGACTCCGTTGCGTGGAGCCACAAGGAATACGAGAAAGAACTGGCGCAAGCTGGTGATCGTAGGGCCAAATGGACATCCACTGGCGAATAAAAGTGTAGTAAAGTACCTTGGAATCTGGTTGGATCAGTATTTGTATTTCGATAGACATATAAATGCTGCTCTGACCAGGGCTAGGGGAGCTTTTGCCCTGACGAAACGGTTGTTTTATAGCAGCCGCCTTGGCAACAGGGTGACGGTAAAACAGGAGAACCATTTTTGGTGGTTGAACTCTGAAAATTCTAATGTTAACTAAAGTTGACAAGTTTCTTTTCCTTGACGTGGCCGACTTACATAGCTTTAGGTGATTAGTTTTAAGCAGGGACAGTCAGGGTGGCAAAGAAAAAAAAAATATAACCATAACCATAACCCAGAAAAAAAAGCTTGCTGTGGCTGTTCTAAATTCTAGGTAGTGTTAAGTAGCCTTAAGTAGTTTTAATTACATAGCTTTAATGTAGTTTGTAAGTTTTATATAAAAAAGTAAAAATGATAATGATACCAAGTTTTTTTTTTCAAATTCTTCTTGGTGAAAAATAAAACCAATTTTAATCTTAGTACATATACAATAGTCGGAAAAAGTATTTTGACAAAAAAAATATTTCGCATTTTTCTTTATATCTTTCGTTTTATTGATAGAAAAAATCAATCTGAAAAAATATATTATAATGGTATCAAGATGAGCTTCCAAGAAAACATATAAAATTTAGATTCAGAATTATAGTTTCGAAAATAAAAATTGTATTTCAAAAACGTATGGGGGAAAAAGTATTTTGACAAAATTAAAAAGGCTTGTAAATACCGGTTTACTTTTTAGTGCAGGCAGTGAAGATTGGTTTTTAGTATGTTTTTGGATGCTGAATTCAAATCCGTCATCCGTTTTTGGCTATCAGCTCGGGTTTTTAAGAAATTCCTGTTAGAAAATGACCAAAAATCGTTTTTTTGCTATTTTTGAAGCCTTTAAACATATAGAAATAATTATTCTTTAATACGTTTTGCGAAACTATCTGAAAGCACTAATCTTATTCTTCAAATATCAATTTATATCTTTCCAATATCTGCTTTCCTCTCTGATCAATCCTTTTTTGAAATGTATGCGTTTGGCATATTTTACCATACACGGTTTATTTTACAAGAAGACTAATATCTTGCTAAGAATTTCTCGGAAAGTAAGTGAGATTAAAATATATAACTCAGTTTTCAACAACAAGTAACGTCGGTGCCCTGACCTTCCCGGCTGCCCTACGGCCTTCTATGTCTTGGATGCAACTCCACGTATGATATATATTAAATTTATATCATTACTATGGACAAAATTTTTAAGTAACATCTTCATCGGATAAACATTTTCGAAAAAAATATACTTATTTTTTTCTCTTGACTCGTAAAATCTATTAAAAAATATATTGCATCCAAATTAAACTGCGATGAAGCTGAAATTCAATGTTTTAAGTTGATAAAAAAAGATGCTAATATTGATGACCTTAAATATTTAAATTTTAAAATTGGGTTTCCTGCTGGATTGTTAAATCAAGCTTTAAATCCTGTAAACTGGCCTAAGAATGTGTTGGTTAGAAACTTTAACTTTTTTCCAAAAAACGGTCAGCAAAATACAATAAACTGATTCAATCTCATTCTGGAGCAACTTATTCAACAAATAAAAATCCTTCTAAAGATGTATCTTCTATTAATGTGTACTATCAAAATGCTGGTGGCCTTCGAACAAAGACGAATCAATTATATATCTCTAGCTCTTTACATGAATATGATGTTATTATTGTAATCACTGAATCATGGTTAAATTCTAGCTATAATTCTTCTGAAATGTTTGATAGTACTTATAATGTGTACCATTTAGAATTTTAGATCGAATGTATACTGATCATTTAAAAAGAGGAGGAGGAATTTTAGTTGCTGTAAAATCTATTTATACTAGTAAATGTTTATCATTACCTCTTATTGTAGATAGTATTGAGCAAATATGTATAAAAGTAGAGTTTTTTGGTAAATAAATTTTGTTTATAGTCAGCTACATACCTCCAAAAAGTGCATTAAATATATACGAAAGCCATATTTCCAATATTGATCATATTGTTAGCAATTTGTCGGTAAATCAATATCCATTTATAGCTGGTGACTTCAATTTAGGGGATGTTACATAGATTTATTCTAATAAAGATAAATGTATTATTCCTTATAATATGACTAAAAATATTGAATATAGTTTTATAGACTCCATGTTTTCTATGGATGTCTTCCAAATTAATCATGTACATAACTCTTTAAATAGACTTCTTGATCTAATTTTTATAAATAACATGTATTTTGAAATAATTGAAGTTAACTTTCCATTGTTAAATAATTCAGTACATCATGTTGCCATATGTTGTATTTTGAAATTTGAAAGATGTGTTGAAAACTCTCTTTTATTATCAAATAATGATTTACATTTTAATTTTAATAAGGGTGATTTCATTGGTTTAAATAATTATATTCAATCGACAGACTGGACATTTATTCTTTCTGGTTTATCGTTACAAAATGCTTACACAAAATTTATGAATATCCTTAAAATTTGTTTTCACGAAAACATTCAAAAAAAAAAATAGATCATTATTCTTTAAATATTTCTCAAGCTGAAAGCATCTTGTTAGGTAATCCTAATTTGTCTTCTTTACTTTTTTCTGAACATGATATTTTGAAAGGGATAGCAAAAATTAAATCGAGTTTTAATCCAGGTCCTGATGGAATTCCTCCCTCCTTTGTGATGAACAACATGGGTTTATGCCCGGAAGATCCACTGCAACTAATCTTATGCTATATTCTAGATATGTAACTGATGCTTTTGAATCTAGGTACCAAGTTGATACAGTCTATACCGATTTTGTAAAGGCATTTGATACTATTTGCCATTCCATAATACTGAGTAAATTGAAAGCTTTTGGGATTCATGGACAACTTCTGAGTTGGTTATTCAGCTATCTTTCTGATAGGACACAGTGCGTTAAACTTGGAAATACTACTTCGAAAACAATAAAAGTTCTTTCTGGAGTACCTCAAGGTAGTCATCTTGGACCACTTTTATTTAATATATTTATAAATGACATTCCACTTCTCCTAAAACATGCTTCCTGCTTAATTTATGCAGATGATATTAAGTTGTTTATGTGCATTAAAAAAGCATTAGATATGTACAATCTTCAAAGTGATTTGAATTCGTTAGTGGATTGGTGCCAAATAAATTTGCTACCATTGAATATTGATAAGTGTTATGTCTTTACATCGCATCGTATTTTAGCCCCAATGATGCACAACTATAAAATTTTCAACCAGACTCTGGCTCGCAAATCTGAGATTCGTGATCTTGGAGTCATTTTTGATACAAAGTTGTCATTTTCCTTACACATTGACTACATCATTGCAAAGGCAAACTCTATGCTTGGTTTTGTCAAGCGAAACTGCTATGAGTTTACTAACCCATATGCTTTAAAGTCAGTTTATATGTCCTTAGTTCGTCCAATTCTTGAATATTGTTCTATTGTTTGGTGTCCTTCAACTTCTACTTGTATCAATCGCATTGAAAGAGTTCAAAAAGCATTCACAAGATTTATGGTAAGACAGCTCAATTGGAGAATTGATACTCCTTCATATCGCTCAAGATGTGCCTTAATTGGCCTTGACTCTTTAGAGTAAAGACTTTCTGTTCAATGCTTGTTGTTTGTCCATGATGTTTTTTCTTACAGAATCAAAAGCCCAGCAATTGTTCAAATTTTTGAAATATATGTACCAGAAAGGAGAATGCGCCAGCGTCATTTCTTAAATAACCCTAGCCATAGGTCTAATTATGGGCTCAATGAATCATTCACTAGGTGTATAAGACTCCATAATAATTTTTGTTATGAAATTGATATTTCAATGAATAGACTGGAATATAAAACTAAAATATTATATTTAGTGAATTGACTTTAATTTTGTTTTTCAATATTGTTAGTAGTCTGTAAAGCCTGGTTTATACATCCATGCGAAGTGTAGTTTTCATAGAAAAAAATACTTTTTTTCCTAGGCGTGAAAAACTGTCAAAAACTAAATGCACTTATTTTGGCGACAAGGAAGAACAAATTTGTCGCGAAACAAATGCAATTCAATAGGCTTTTTGTATTTAAATATTATGACGAAAACTATTTTTTAGAAAACTTTTTTGTTCATTAATTATTGATGTTTCATTTCAAATTTGATTTCACTTCGCTTTGAAGTATTAACTAGGCTTAAGATATAATATCTGACGATGAATGAATAAATAAATAAATAAAAAAAAAAGTCATACCATCCCCAAAACACAACCCATAGAGGAACATTGGCCCGTTATAACTCAAAGATTAAACAACCTACAGAGGTCATTGAAAGTCTATTTTATAGGTTATTTTATTCTGAAGATGGACGTTTTGCTGGAAAATGAAATGCGAGCGAGCTTTTGCATAAAAACAAAACCAATCTCTTTTTCAAGATAGCGGCTCTTCCCTTACCTCAAAAATCCCAAGAACTCGTTTTTATGATAAGAAGGCGTACCCAAACAGATTCCATAAAAAAAATTTGTCCATCCAAAAATGCGATTTGATTTCTTAATTTGACTGGGCTAGTTCGAAAAGCTTGTTTCCCTTTCTGTTCGTATCTGTCGGTTTTATTTCATTTAATTATTATTCTTTGGTTTTGGACTGTAGGCCGCTGAATGGTAAATATTATACCGATTTTGAAAAGAAAAAAATAATTTAAAACTTTCTACTGGTAACGGTAATTAAGTAATGCTATGTTTCCACCTAAGGTTTATCTCAGTTTAGATTAAATAAATCTTTTAGGTGTTTCCACTGCACAAAAAGATTTAAAAAAGATTAAATCTGACAACACTTTCAAAAATGCAAATGGCGCTTCAATTTTTCTTATAAAGTGCGAAAGAGACAGAATGTTTTATTCGTGTCAAAAACAATGAAGAACTGAATCGCGTCTCGAATGAATTGTTCAGAACCATGTTAAATTAGGTTAGTTCGATTTGTAAAACTATTTGTCATAGGCAGGCGCGGATACAGGGGGAGAGGTACGAACGAAGCATAAAATATTAATGTAATAAAATGCAATCAAAAAAAAAGTTACTGTATAAGACTTTTAGAGAATAGTGAAATTATTTCATATTAGAGAGTAGATTGAGTCCCAAATCGATTTGATTTTCACTTTTCAAAATGCAAATGTGAATGAAAAATTTCACAATTTTGTAAAAAAATGTTTTTAAAAAGGTCTTGCATTAACCCTCCTCCACAAATTTGTGAGTGTTTTTTTATAGTTAAGTGTAAAGGGAGAGGCGGCAGGGGCACTTATCTAAATTTTCCACCTTATAATTGATTTTAATAAAAAAAAATAAAATAACAATAGCGCAAAGTTTTAAACAGCCTTTTGTTAAAAGCTTAGCATGATGCTAATTAACAATATTCTGAATATTTATAGTAATTTATTAGCTCTTCCCAATTTGTAAACCTTTTTTTTGGTTTAACAACTAGTGTCATACTAATTCTTTTCTTATATAAACAGTTCATCTGAACACGTCCAAACAGTGACAGCTCGTATAAAAAACAAGCATTTTTTCATAATTACAAATGTCAAAGTGACAACCTAAAATTTTTTTTTAATTTAAAAAACGATGTTCACTTGAAAATTTAAATAAATTCTTTGTTTGGTTGTAGTGCCTGGTTTAAATAGAGTTTGTAAGAAACTCAGCTTTGATTGCGCTGCGGCTGCTATTGCCTGTGGCAATTGGAAGAAACTTATATAACGCTGTGGCTCCATTGGCAATATTTGAGGCGATGGCAATTGGAATAGGAATGGCAATTTATTGCTGGGGTGGGCATTTTCATTGCCAGGCAATTTCAATTATAAAATGTGTACACAGAAATATTTGACTGCAAATGCACTCAAATGCTGTTCAAATCCCCTGTTTTAATTAAATTTAATTTGAATTCACTATATTTTGTCATGTGCGTTCTCATATTCTACGATTTAATTGAAAAAATCAATAAAGAAGCCATTGACAATTACGGGGAACCCCATTTTTACTCAATTTATTGCCTTGACGATGGAAATCAATAATTGCCTCTCATCTTCTAGGCAATATTGCCATTGCTATTGACAAAGCGTCTCCATTTGCAATATTAAGGACAATAGCAATGAGTGAGGCAATTTACTGCCTCAAATATTGCCAATGGAGCCGCTGGGTAAAAGGGCTCTTGAGTCTTGATTCGTGAGCATCCTTAGCCAAAGTACAATTTATTACGAAAATAAACATAAAAAGGACAATTCAAATCTGGAATAACAATAATTGTCAACAATTTTTTTGGAGGAAAATGACAGATATCATGAACTTAGCATAACTTAAAATTAAAAATAGCCGTTTAATGATTTCAGCTTAAGTTAAATATTAAAAGATAGTATACAATTCTAAAATCGTATAAGATTAAAATAATTATCTTTTTAACTGAGCATCATGTTAAAATTGCTTTAGAATCGTCCTTTTCTTAATCGTTTAAAATTTTGCGCCAATTAGCTTAAAAAAATGTTTACTTTGCTTCAAATGTTCGGATCTACATGATTTAGATATTTAATTAAAGTTTAAATACTAAAAAATTTCATACTTAAAGGGTTATTGGTTCTTTTTATGATAAATATTTAAATGTGCGTGTCCGTTTGAGAAAGTGTTTCACTATAAAACTCTCGAGAGTGACTCTTGGCTACCTGTTCAAATAATCAAGTTTAAACTTATTTATTTGAACTTAATTCATTCGCTCCACTAAAGCAGAAAAATACAATTTTTAATTTTCTTCAAAATAAAAACTTGGATATCTGTCTTCCCCTCTGTTGAGCTAATTTCATGACTGTGTCCCCTTGCAAGTTTTTCTCTCAGACATGCTGCACATCTGTTTTAGCCATAAAATACGTTTTCAATGGTAGTATTCGGAGGATTTTTTGACTTCCGTGTTCCATATTATTAAACTGGCGAAGAGTACGAATCCAATGAAGAAGATTGGAGAGAAACCAGGAAATTACTACAGCAAGTCACTGCCGAAGAGAAGTTGGATGGAGTTTCTGCACTTAAGGATAGTTGTTTTTTGACGTTTTTGAAAATGTCAAGTAAACGTGAATTCGATTGTCAAATGATCGTCATTTCTTGACGCGAGTATTACTATTTTCAAATATATGCAATAGTTTAGTTTGTACAAAATCTTTTCTAACAACGTCTTTCAATTCTTGCAATTGTCATTCTTGCAAACGCATTTGACACTTTCAAACTTCTCAATATTTTTGTCTTTAACTCGATTTCTTACTGCAGAATTGCACCGCAGATGATGTTTTCAAACATGTGACTTAAGCAAACTGCATTATCAAACACAATGCTAATGCAATAAAACTTGTGTTTGCCTTTTCGAACAGAAGACTTTTGCAGTTTGCGTTTGAGAACATTCTGCAAACGCAGATAACGTTTTTGAAAATGGCCATTAACTGGCAAGGCCATTGACAACATTTTCTTATCCCTGCTAAAGAAGATGCTGAAACTTTCACTTGAACTGGAACGTCATGTGTGGGAATAGGAACATACCGATGTGCCATTATGCTTTCCGAAAATTTGAGGTAGAAGACGCTATAAGGACACCCTGCTACAGCCAAAAACTGCATAACTTCATTTCACAAAGTTCCAAAGTACCCGCTGTTTAAGACACTACTGTGGCAGTTATGAAAGACGTAATATTGCTTTCTTCAAATTTTAAACTCATCTCATGCAGAGCGGTATGAAGTGTACTGCAATTTTCTGTAAACCTCATCAAGATTGTGGAAACTCACAAAATTGCCCCCCCCTGAACGAAATCCTGGATCCGCGCCTGGTCATAGGAAGATTTAATGAGATTAATTTCTAATCTCCAAGATTAACGAAATATATTTGTATGGTAAATCTTCAAGATTTAAAGAAGATTTGAGGTAAATCTTATTAAATCTCAGATAACGGTTAGGTGGAAATGTAGCATAAGAACAGAAACTCAAGTTGCATTTAAGTCATCATGAGTGAAGAATCTCATTCTTCGGCAAATACCCATTTGATCCACAAGATAACTTCACCTAGAATAGTGAGGCGGCTTAGCGCCCATATGAAGCATGATTGTGCACTTTGTGATAAAAGCAAATAATTTTAATCATTGTTGGCACATTATAAAAGAATGATTTTAAGATATTGGGCCACTTAGTATCTCCGGCCATTTAGGTGGGCGGGGCAATTTTGTTTTGAAAATTACTTCAAATGGAAAAAAAATTGTAAAAAAAATAACGACAACACTTACAATATCTTGCTATATCTTTTTTGAAAGCCAAAACGCCATTCTTAAATTCTGTTTTTAAATTAAGTTATTTGAGTAAATAGTTTTCGAAACAATAATTTTCAAACTCAAAGTTTTGAAAAAAATGTTGAAAAAAAATGTATACTGATTTTTTTAAACTTTGCGTAGTTATATAAAAATAAGATTTTTATTTTTCAGTGCTCCTATCAATTCTGGGTCGAATTTTGAAAACCAATTTCTCTTAAATCCCTTAGTTTTTGAAAAAAAAAATTGAAAATTATAAACCATTTTTTTCGTAGAAAAACTATTTTTTGAGTATTTGTCTAATTCAAAACGTAATTTTTGATCAAAAACACCCTGAATTAGTACCTATTGACAAAAACAACAATATAGACCAGTAACTGTCAAATCCTCTCCCTCGTCAAAAAAAATATATTAAAGAGTAAGAAACCTCATATGACAATTCTTTTTATTTAATGACTTAACACAAATAAGAAATAGAAAGCAAAAATTCAATTTAAAGACACTTTGTTACAAGTTAGGTTAAAACATGCTAAATTATAATACATAATCCACTAAAAATAATATATTGTAAGACCATACATGTTAACACTTGTGTACAAGTTTGCAAAACCTTATCGAAATTCTACCCTGCCACATGCATGTTTTTTAATCAATTATCTTCATATTAAACAATATTGTGAAGGTCGTATTCATCGGTGTCCTCTGGTCAAAGAATAGAAACCAAGAACAAAACAGATCAGTAGATGAAAACTTGCCCTCTAAAAGTACTTGAGAGTGCTAGGACGCCATATGGCCCTAGGCTCAATGATAGGAAAATCCCTATGCACACCTCCGCGTGGTAGAGGGCGGGTAACGCTAACGTGCAGGGGGACCGAATGGATGCCGGGATAAGCAGACAACCCAGCGTTGCTGGTCAGGGCACAAACTTGTCCTTGGGATGGTTAAAAGCCCCCTTAAGACGGATGAACTGCAGGTAGCGGTCAACGGCATGATAGTCTGGTGGCGGAGGAGCTTTTTTTGGTAAAAGGCCAACGGCAGCAGCAGGTAGCGTCTGTAACCCATATTGGGCGGCTACAAAAGGCGTCTGTTTTCCCATAGTGGGCGGCCTCGAGCAGTTATGTGTTTGACCATACAAAAGGCGGGTGTGCCTGTCAAATCTGAGCTTATGTATGTTATTAATCATATCTCGGAAAACACCATGGTGTAAGGATATAAGCAAATACATGAATTATGACAACAAATGGAAATGAGTCCCCAAGAGGTAATCTTTTTATAGAAAATCCTTCTGTAGCTTCGGTTGCAGTAAACCGCACATCGGATTTGGGGGTGCGGCATCTTTCATGTACGAGCGTCAATCAAGACGCCATAATAATAAGTGAATCGTTGACAAATAGAAGAAGTCTTTCAAGAAGCGCATATGTTACTTTTGGCTACCGCATACGTACGAAAATCGGAGCATGGAACGTTCGATCCTTGTACAGCGATGGTAGATACGAGCAGGTTGAGCGTGAAATGCTTCGTCTAAACATCAGTATCCTGGGCATAAGCGAAACTAAGTGGAGAGGAAGAGCTGAATACAGATCAGACACTGGACAGACGAGAATGCTGTATTCCGGGGAAGATGAAAGAGAGGGTGGCCAAAGACTGCATGGTGTCGGAATTATGTTGAACGAAGAAGCGAGGCGTAGTTTGATCTCCTGGGCGCCCATTTCTGCGAGATTAATGACAGCAAGGTTTCGTTCAAAAATTCGTAACGTCACAATTATTCAGTGCTACGCCCCCACAAATGAAGCGACCGAGGAAGACAAAACCGCGTTCTACACTCATCTTAACTCGGTTTACAGTAGTGTTCCGAGAGCCGACATCATAGTCGTTATGGGAGACCTCAATGCCCAAGTCGGTTCAGACAATTACGGACTGGAACACGTGATGGGAAGAAATGGCTTGGGGTCACGGAATGAAAATGGTGACTTGCTTGTCGACTTTTGTAACGCGAATCGTCTTGTGATAGGTGGGACTGTATTTAAGCATAAGACGTGCAACAAAATTACCTGGGTGCATCCGGATGGTCAAACCGAAAACCAAATTGATCATATCATGATTCAGCAGAGATGGAGGAAGTCTATGTGTGATGTCCGGAGTATAAGAAATGCCGATGTGGGAAGCGACCACCATTTGGTTCTGATGAGTCTCAAACTACGAACCGCTGCCGTACAAAAACCAGCGCAGGATGCAGCAAGGAGCTCAAAATTCATTACGAATGCTTTAAATGACCCCAACATATGTCGAAACTATGTCACCACCCTTAACGACAGAGCCTCGTCATTAAACGGAATCCAGAATTCAACAATTGACGAGATGTGGGGTAAAATTAAAAGTGTTTTTATGGAGGCTGGATCCGAAACTGTACCCAAGCGAACGAGACGTAGAGACTCTTGGATATCCCAAGACACCTGGGATAAGATCGAACTTCGCAAATCGTTGAAAATCCAAATAAATGCTGAAGCAGATGTTCAACGAAAGGCTGACTTGCGAAGAGAGTACCGCATTGCACATAAGATGGTCTATCGCTGTGTGAGACGTGACAAGAGGGTGAAGGTAGATGGACTCGCAGATAATGCGGAAATCGCTGCCAGAAGAGGAGATATCCGGGAATTGTACCAAATAGCCAAAGATGTTATCGGGAAAAAAAGCAACACCAATCATCCTGTAATGGATGTGGATGGCACACTTTTGGTATCAATTGAGGATCAGCTTCGTAGATGGAAGGACCATTTTTGTGCCCTGCTAAATGAGGATTCAGTTGAGCAGAGTGCTGAAGTGCCCCAACTAAACGAGATGCGCAGGTCCTATAGGGGTATTGACATCGAACCCCCGTCAGAATCGGAAATCCAGACATCAATAAATCTCCTCAAAAACAACAAGGCAGCTGGACTGGACGGAATTCCAGCTGAATTCCTGAAAGCCGATCCCGTAACAGCGGCTAGTATTTTACATCCGTTGATAAAAAACATTTGGGAAAACGAAAGCTATCCCAGGGATTGGAAGGATGGTGTGATTGTTAAGTTGCCAAAGAAAGGTGACTTAAAGAATTGCAACAATTGGCGTGGTATCACCGTTTTGTCCGTTTTCCCAAAACTAATGGCAACCATCATTCTCGAGCGAATAAAGGATAGAATCGAGTCTACACTCAAGAGGCATCAAGCTGGCTTCCGCAGTGGTCGATCGTGTGTCGACCATATCAACACCCTGCGTATCGTCCTCGAGCAGTCGATGGAATTTCAATCACCGCTTTACCTCATGTTCGTGGATTTTGAGAAAGCCTTTGATCGAGTTAACCGAGAATGTATATGGAGATCGTTGCTTGGTAGAGGAATTCCACCAAAAATAGTTGCCATTATTAAAGAGTCCTACAACAACGCAAGGTGTTTTGTTTTGCACAATGGGCAGCTATCCGACTCCTTTGTAGTGCAACAGGGTGTGAGACAAGGGGATGTTCTATCGCCAATTCTCTTCCTGCTGGCGATGGACGACGTATTGACGGCCAGTGTAGGTACAGCAGAGCGACAGGGCATTCAATGGAGACCGTTCGAAAGGCTCAGTCATTTAGACTATGCCGATGACATATGTCTACTGGCAAATAACATCAGTGGGCTGAACGGGATGTGCCAAACACTGCAAGTGAAGGGAGAGTCGAGTGGTCTAAGAATAAACAGCAAAAAGACAAAAATAATGCTCACAGGCCGCTCCACACAGCAGCGTATTATTCTACAGGAGACGCCAGTTGAAGTAGTGGAACAGTTCAACTACCTTGGCAGTATTGTCTCTGCAAACGGTGGTACGGATCTGGACGTTAAAAGTAGAATAAATAAAGCTCGTGCTGCCTTCGGTACTCTGTCCCCAATCTGGAAATCAAGTCAAATCTCCTTACGCACTAAGTTGAGATTCTTCGAATCCAATGTCAAATCCGTGCTGTTATATGCTTGTGAAACCTGGAAAGTCACGTCTATCATTTCGAAGAAATTGCAGGCTTTTGTGAATCGCTGTCTTCGCCACATCCTAAAGATTCGCTGGCCACAAATAATATCAAATGAGGAATTGTGGCGCAGGACAAGTCAAGAGCGGCTGGACGTCGACATAAGAAAGCGTAAATGGCGTTGGATTGGTCACACACTGAGGAAACCAAACAATGAAATTGCAAAGCAGTCCTTTGAATGGAATCCTCAGGGTGCACGGCGGGTTGGAAGACCAAGAACAACATGGAAATCAACTGTCTTAGCGGAAGCAGAATCCCAGAGAAAGACGTGGCCACAGCTAAAGTACCTTGCAGCAGACCGTGAAGGATGGAGACGTTTTGTTGACGCCCTATGCCCCAGCCGGGGTTACAGGACACGATGATGATGATGAGATGAAAACCTTCATCGACCTTGAATTTCCTGTGGCAAATAAGTTTGCCCACAGGCTGAAAACTTTTTTAAAACAGTGAGATGAGTTGTTCTTGTACCTTTTCGCAGAACCGTACCATGAGAGGGAGTTGGGGGTTTTGCAACTAATTCGTACCTCATGTAAGTAGAAGGCTCACCATTACTTCTCAAAACGCAAGCGAGACAGTGAAACAGTTGGTTGGGTTTATTTGCACATTAGTATGTCGATTTTTGTCGTCTTGGTCAAACTTACAAGTGAACGAATTTAATCTTTCCTCTTTAATGAACATCGCTGAATCGCTGACCAAATATCGCTTTCATGGCTTTTAAACCTTCAGCATTCCTAAGTTTGATCAGCTTTTATGAATCATGGGCAACCACACATGTAGTCAAAGATACAAGATATAATTTCCTCAAACGGCTTGTAAAAATGTAGCTTCTATGTCAAATTAAAAAAGTCCCTATTATGTCCAATGTTACGCAATGATACTGAGCTCTTCGGAGATCACATTTTTCGTGGAAAGCCAAGCTGCTATCAAAGCAATTCGATTCCCCACCGTGCCACCTAAAAACAGGAATGTTTTATCCGAAGTACTGCCTCTTGCGAGGAACTGACAAATCCTCCAAGAGTATACTTGTCATGAATAAGTGCATCTCATCTAGCCGTTCAGACTCGACAAGGAACTGTAGGTCCCCTCCATTCCTGCCAACAACACGCACTCAGGAATGGTTGAGAGTTGTAAGCCACTAGGCCCTGGTTCTTCACGAGCTGTTGCGCCACCCAATATATTTATTTATTTATCAAAGCAATAGCCAGGGAGACTATAAGATCCAAGACAATAGAAAAATGCCAAGTAATACCGAATAATATTTGTAACAATAACCAAGTCAAATTTTGCTGGGTTCCTGGGCATAACAATAAAGAAAGGAATAGAAGATGATAACTACCCTCTCCTCAAAAATCTACGTCCCGTAGATCCTTGCTTTAAGATGAAATGTTAGGGGATGCTATTGCTGGTGGTGGTAGTTGTATCTTGGGTAAGTCAATTTTTTTATATATAGTACGCCATATCTTCAGGATTACGATCGCAAATATTAGAAGGATGGTCACATCAGTAGCCGTATATGTGTTCAGTTTATTCGTTAGACTGCTAAGGATTTTAATGTTGTTCACACTCATATTGTGGAGGTATTCGATGTCAATTTTATGCTCAATTGTTGTGGTGTTTGTGAGAACTGGTGGTAATGCTTGAAGTGAAGTAGTTGTAATACTGGCGTATGTCCTGTTATTAAGCTGAATCGTTTCGTTGTGCAGCTGAATCAGATATGTGCCAGAAAGTTCCTTGGGGATCCCTTTGCTGGTTAACTTCCCATTGAAGTTTGTAACGAATATTGTATCCTCTTTGATGAGTTCTACTACCATAGCTGTGTTGGAACGTATCGTACAACTAGCATGTCCTCCTTTTAATAACCGCACAATGCACCCATCTTCGTCGAGCTTTTCTAGAGAGCTCTCATTGCAAACTGTCATATTTCCTATGTTTAGGCAATTAGATATTACTCCATAGGTTTCTTCATGGTTCACCAAAATTTTGGAGAAGGGAAGGTCTACCTGTTTTCCTTCGATAATTGATGCTCTGGTCAATAGGTGGTTATATTCGGTCCCGCTAACTTTAGGCATTGAAAGGACATACAGCAGTATGGAATCATTGGTGAAAACTGATGGCTTGCCAAATTGTAATGCTTCTATTATGTTTGCATACGGTAAGGTTTCAATCTCGTTGATGACCCTGTTGATTTCTTCTTGGTCTAGGAGATTAGTGTTTACTATTCCACTTTTCGCCAATTGGCACGCACGAATGATCTCATTTACTTCTTCTTTGATGACCAAAAGTTCATCTATGATACTCTGCTCTTGCATGGCCCTGCTGGACGAAGCTACTTGATTGGCAGTGCTGTTGATAACCCAATTTATCTTTTGTGTGATGTCCTCAGTTATTCTCAGGACACGCTCATTTATTTTGTACTGCTGGTTGTTGTTGGAAACGATATCTTCTTCGTTTTTCAGCACCTTGTCCCAGTCTGCAGCGTCAGGGTTGCCTGCCAGCCATTTCCATGCGGACCCGATCCAGTTGATTGATCTTTGTCTTCTATGGGCCTTTCCTTTCAGTGAATCGAGACGTTCATGAAGTTGTGTAAGATGATGACGTGCGACAATTTTCCTCTCAGACTGCGTGATCTGCACTTCCACGATTTCTGTCATTTTGTCCATTAGTTCATCAAGTTTGTCCAAGCGAATGATGTGTATCAGGTTGAAATGTCCATCGATGATCCATCCTTGTCCTTCCTTAATTGTAACCATAGGGGACATGTATTCAAAAATACTGAACCCTTGCACGGCCGTTATTAATAATAAACTGTTTAATATATAAAATTAATGAAAAGAAATATATATATATGTATTAGTTGTGAAGTTTAAAAAATGAAATTACATTCTAATTAAAATTTTCTTATGTCTCAGTATATGCAATATTAAGTACATATTTTTATAAATTAGCCTATAAATTGACAGATTTATATTCTAGTTAATAACTAATGGTGCAGAAATTACAACATAGGATTTTTCTCTTTTTTTTTTTTTTAATACAAATCAAACTATATTAAATCTTTTTATTATTTTAATATTATTTCTGCTTCCATAATATGTTATATTTAATCTTACTACTTTTTTCCAAGTGAGAATATTTAAATTTATTTAATAAGTGCTATGTTTAGTGCCTTGCGTACTTAGTGAAAAGTATTATGTTTGGTGCTTTGTGTGCTTAGTGAAAAGTTTAATTAACAAGTGCTTTACTAGGTGCAACTAGGTGCAATTGCCATTCTTCCTTTTTTTTTTTTTTTTTTTTTTTTTTCTTATTTTTATGCTCTCCGATGAGGAATTGAACCCCAGTCTCCCGCATAATAGCAGGTGTACTAACCACTATACTATCGAGGAGCGCTTAACTTAAGTTTTTGATATGGGTCTTATGAATTTTTCTGCCCGTATTCGTTGTTACTGTTACACGGTTATTTTTTTCGACAATGTCCTTTTTAAACAAAGGCTTATTTTTGGCTTTGATGCCTTTTGAAGCCGTATAAATCACATCATCATCATCATCAAGTCCTGTAACCCCGGTTGGGGCATAGGGCGCCAACAAATCGTTTCCATCCTTCTCGGTCTGCAGATAGATATTTTAACTGTGGCCACGTCTTTCTCTGGGAGTCTGCTTCTGCTAGAACTGTTGATTTCCATGTTGTTCTTGGTCTTCCAACCCGCCGTGCACCCTGAGGATTCCATTCAAATGACTGCTTTGCAATTTCATCGTTTGGTTTCCTCAGTGTGTGACCAATCCATTGCCATTTACGCTTTCTTATGTCAACGTCCAGCCGCTCCTGGCTTGTCCTGCGCCACAATTCCTCGTTTGATATAATTTGTGGCCAGCGAATTTTTAGAATATGGCGTAGACAACGGTTCACAAAAGCCTGCAATTTCTTTGAGATGGTAGTCGTGACTTTCCAGGTTTCGCAAGCATATAACAGCACGGATTTGACATTGGATTCGAAGAATCTCAACTTTGTGCGCAAGGAGATTTGACATGATTTCCAAATTTGGGAGAGAGAACCGAAGGCTGCGCGAGCTTTATTTATTCTACTTTGAACGTCCAGATCAGTACCACCATTTGCTGAAACAATACTTCCAAGGTAGTTAAATTGTTCAACCTCTTCAACTGGCGTCTCCTGTATTAAAATACGCTGATGTGTGGAGCGGCCTGTGAGCATTATTTTTGTCTTTTTGCTATTTATTTTCAGACCACTCGCCTCTCCTTTTACCTTCAGAGCTTGACACATCCCGTTCAGCCCGCTGATGTTATTTGCCAAGAGACATATATCATCGGCATAGTCTAAGTGGCTAAGCCTTTCAAACGGTCTCCATTGAATGCCCTGCCTCTCTGATGTTCCAACGCTGGCCGTCAAGACATTGTCAATCGCCAGTAGAAAGAGAATTGGCGATAGAACATCTCCCTGTCTCACACCCTGCCGCACTTCGAAAGAGTCGGATAGCTGCCCATTGTGTAAAACAAAGCATCTTGCGTTGTTATATGACTCTCTTATAATGGCAACAATTTTTGGGGGAATTCCTCTACCAAGAAGTGATCTCCATATACTTTCACGGTTGACTCGGTCAAAGGCCTTCTCAAAATCCACGAACATGAGGTAAAGCGGTGATTGAAACTCCGCAGACTGCTCAAGAACGATACGCAGAGTGTTGATATGGTCGACACAAGACCGCCCACTGCGGAAACCAGCTTGATGCCTCTTGAGTGTAGACTCGATTCTAACCTTTATCCGCTCCAGAATGATGGTTGCCATTAATTTTGGAAAAACGGACAAAACTGTAATACCTCGCCAATTGTTGCAATTCTTAAGATCACCTTTCTTTGGCAACTTAACAATTACACCATCCTTCCAGTCGCTGGGATAGATTTCATTTTCCCACACAGCTTGTATCAACGGGTGTAGAATACTAGCCGTTCTGACAGGGTCAGCTTTCAGGAACTCGGCTGGTATACCATCAAGTCCAGCTGCTTTGTTGTTTTTGAGAAGATTTATCGAAGATTGAATTTCCAGTACTGTAGGGGGCTCGATGTCAATACCCCTATATGATCTACGCATCTCGTTAAGCTGGGGCACTTCAGCACTCTGCTCGACAGAATCCTCATTAAGCAAGGCACAAAAGTGCTCTTTCCACCTGCGCAGCTGATCCTCGATTGATACCAAAAGTGTACCATCCACATCCATTACAGGATGATTGGTGTTGGTTTTCTTCCCGACAACTTCCTTGGAAATTTGGTACAATTCCCTCATGTCTCCTCTTCTTGCAGCGTTTTCCGCATTTTCTGCGAGACCGTCTAACCTCACCCTCTTGTCTCGTCTCACACAGCGATAGACCATCTTATGTGCTAAGCGATACTCTCTTCGCAATTCAGCCTTTCGTTGAGCATCTGCTTCGGCATTTATTTGCATCTTCAACGATTTGCGAAGCTCGATTTTATCCCAGGTGTCTTGGGATATCCAAGAGTCTCTAACTCTCGACTGCTTGGGTACAGTTTCGGATCCAGCATCCATAAAAACACTTTTCATATCACCCCACATCTCATCAATTGTTGAATGTTGTATTCCGTTTAATGACGAAGCTCTGTCGTTAAGGTTGGTGACATAGTTACGACATATGTTGGGATCACTTAAAGCATTTGTATTGAACTTCGAATTCCTTGCTGCACCCTGTGATTGACGTTGTACAGCTGCCGTTCGTAGCTTGAGACTCATGAGAACCAAATGATGGTCGCTTCCAATGTCGGCATTTCTTATGCTCCGAACATCGCACATTGACTTCCTCCATCGCTGCTGAATCATGATGTGGTCAATTTGGTTTTTAGTTTGACCATCCGGATGTACCCAGGTGATTTTGTTGCAAGTCTTATGTTTAAACACAGTTCCACCCAGTACAAGACGATTAGCGTTACAAAAATCGACCAGCAAATCGCCATTTTCATTACGTGACCCCAAGCCATTTTTCCCCATGACGCGTTCCAGACCGTAGTTGTCTGATCCGACTTGGGCATTGAGATCTCCCATGACAATTATGATGTCGGCTCTTGGAACACCACTGTAAACTGAGTTAAGATGAGTGTAGAAAGCGGTTTTGTCTTCCTCGGTCGCTTCATTTGTGGGGGCGTAGCACTGAATTATTGTGACGTTGCGAATTTTTGAACGGAACCTTGCTGTCATTATTCTTGCAGAAATGGGCGCCCAGGATATAAGACTACGCCTTGCTTCTTCGTTCAACATAATTCCGACACCATGCAGCCTTTGGCCACCCTCTCTTTCATCCTCCCCGGAATACAGCATTCTCGTTTGCCCAGAGTCAGCTCTGTATTCGGCTCTTCCTCTCCACCTAGTTTCACTGATGCCCAGGATACTGATCTTAAGGTGAAGCATTTCACGCTCAACCTGCTCGTATCTACCTTCGCCGTACAAGGATCGAACGTTCCATGCTCCGATTTTCGTACGTATGCGGTAGCCAAAAGTATCATTTGCTCTTCTTAAAAGACTTCTTCTATTTGTTGACGATTCATTTATTGTTATGGCGTCTTGATTGACGCTGGTACACGAAAGATGCCGCACCCCCAAATCCGATGTGCGGTTTACAGCAGCCGAAGCTGCAGAAGGATTCTCTATAAAATGGTTACCTCTTGGGGACTCATTTCCAATTGTTGTCATATTTCATGTAATAGCATATATCCTTCCACCATGGTGTTTTCCGAGATACGGAATACATCACCTTTCTTATACTGTCTTGGGGATGTTCTATGTTTGTTTCTGTGCTTATTGTTTTCTCTTTGTTTTCGCTTGATTTCCGATCTAAGATCGTGATTTATCTTTCTTCGGAAATCGGTTAATTTTTGATAATTGATTCTTTCGGATCTGTCGAAGAAAATGTCTGCTGGCTTTCGCTTTGTTACGGAATGAATGGTGTTATTGTACCTGTCAACTGCAATGTTCAGTAGCTCCTTTAAGCGCAAATCCTTATATTCTACCTTAAGGCAACGGTAGATTTCCAGAATTGTGGAATGAAATCGTTCCACCTGCCCATTTACTTCGGATCGATGTACTGGGGTGCGATACAATTGTATATCCAACAGACTGATAAAGTTTGTTATGATTGGGCTCATGAAGCTACATTCATTGTCTGTGACAAGTACCTTTGGAACGGTAAAATAGTGGAGAATTTTGATTATCTTATCTCTGAGATGCAGAACGGACCTGTTTTTAATGTGGAAAAGTTTTGCAAATTTGGAAAATTTATCCAGGCAGCTAATGAATTTTTCGTTCTGCACCTCTATTATATCGAGGTGAAGTATTTCGCAGGGATAACTAGGAACTGGGGTAGATTGGAATTCGGGGCGAATGGGATGCCTATCGTATTTATTGGAATGACAAATTTCACAGGTGGTGGCATATTTCCTAATTTTTGCCATCATTCGTGGGAAATAGAATTTTTCGAGGATCTGTTCTTTATTTTCTCTTGGGGCTCGGTGAGCTCTTCTATGTTCCTCCTCTATGATGGAGAATTTCCGATCCTCAATAGTGACGTCTTCCACAAGTCTTTGTGTAATCCTTATTTTGTATTTAACAAAATTTTCAAGGTATACACTCTGAAGCAACCCAAGATATGCCTCTGGAATTTTAATTCCATTGATTACATTAGGGTTTAATTTTTGACGGAGAACCTCTTTGAGTTTGGCCTGGTCCAAGCTCCTCGCGGAGATGACGTGTCGAAGGAAGCCAGGATGAGGTTCGTAGTTGGCATCACAAACACTTTTAGCATCACACATGTCCTTATTAACTCTAAAAACCAATTGGTTCCTGAAGACATTAAGAGGAGCTTCCACGTGTGGTATTAGGTCGCTGTTATCTTGATCAGCACTGTGCATAGTTCCAGACTCACTATCATTCTGGGGATTGTTCACAAAGTCCTTCATCAGCAGTAGCTGTTTGTATGTTGTCTGTGTAGTTTTCGTCAGCAGATGCTGTTTGTGTAAGTCCTGTTTCAGTTCGTGCTTCGTTTGCCGTTTCTGTTGTGGAACCACATAGAGAGGGTGCGGTTTCTGTCGTAGAATCATTACAAGCCAAACGAGACTCAGATTGTGTGTTTCTCATATTTCCACTTGAAACAGGTTCATTTACTGAGTCCTGCAAGTGGTTTACCTGAGTTCTGAGTCTTGAAAGAGCATCAGCCACGTAATTCGATTTGCCAGGTTTGTAAACCAATTCGTAGTTATACTCTTCTATCCTGGCTTTCCATCTCTTCAGCTTTGCGTTATAATTTCTATTTCCCAAAGCAAAGGTAAGGGGCTGATGGTCTGTTAGAATTTTAATCTTTTTGGCTCCGTAAAGGTATGACCGAAGGTTGTCAAGAGCCCAGACGATGGCCAGCATTTCCTTCTCATTTGTAGCAAAACCCTCTTCACTTTTGCTCAATGACCTAGAAATAAACGCAATTGGCCTGTCTTTCCCGTCTATATCTTGGGATAGAACAGCACCGATCGCATAATTAGATGCATCCGTTGTTAAGATGAAAGGCTTTTCAAAATTGGGGAAAGCTAAAACTTCAGAAGATGTCAACAAAATCTTTAAGTCATTGAAGGCTCTCAGCTCAACATCGCCCAATCTGATAGGAACACGCTTGGATTGATTGGCTCTTATTTGCGCGTTTTCCCCCCTCGTAAGATTTGTTAAGGGTTTAGCAACCTTGGCATAGTCGCGGATAAATTTTCTATAGTATGAAGTTAAACCAAGGAATGATTTAAGTTCCTTCAGGTTTTGTGGTGGTTCTAAGTTCTGGATTGCAACAACTTTTTTTGAATCAGGCCGGATACCCTCAGGTGAAACGATATACCCTAGAAATTCCACCTGCTCCTGCATAAAATGAGTTTTTTCGAGATTGACCCTTAAACCTGCCTCACCAAGTCGGGTTAGCACCGCATCCAAGTTATTAAGATGATCGTCTTGTCCCTTACCAAAGACTATTATGTCATCAATATACACATAACATGTCTTTCCAATGAAAGGCTTCAGAACATCGTCGATCATCCTCTGAAAAATCGCGGGTGCATTCTTGAGTCCAAAGGGTTATCTCAAGAATTCGAATTTCCCGTTCATGGTGGAAAATGCGGTTTTTGGGATGTCTGATGGCTTCATGCGTATTTGGTGGAATCCAGAAGTCAAGTCAAGTGTCGTGAAGTACTTGGCTTCTCCAAGACTGGCTAACGTTGAATTAATATCAGGTATAGGATAGGTGTCCCCGATAGTGACACTGTTGAGCCTCTTATAATCAACAACCATTCGGTATTGTTTCTCACCATTGGGTTTGGGTTTTTTCGGTACAACCCATATAGGTGAGTTATAAGGGCTTCGGGATGGTCTAATTGTCCCTTCTTCTAAAAGGTTGGCTATTTCCTTTTCAACCTCCCCTCTGAGGCAAGCTGGATAAGGATAACTTTTCGAATATATTGGATCATTCGTGTTAGTCTTTATTTCTGCTAGGACTGAGGTTTCAACTATTTTCCTGGCATCAATTGGCCCGAAAATATATTTATGTCTCTTTATAAGGCAATTTAACTTGTCCTTAATAATATCAGGGAGTAAAGGATCAAGAGTGAGGTTCACTTCCCTAGAGATTTTTTCTTTTAAGGGAATTTCAATATTATTTTTTAATTTTAAAATGTTCCCTTTCCTATCAATTACAGCCTCTAAGGCGTTTAACGTATCATCCCCGATGATCCCGTCAAAGGAATTGAGACCTGGTAAGACATAAAACTTCAATACCGAGTTGTTTCCAGCTTTTTCAAAAAACTTCCCTTCGACAGATTCCGTGATATTTAATTCACCGCCCGCTGAACGGACAGTAAAAGGTTTTTTAATGGGTACCGTGGTTTGGTTCACTTTTGGACTTATAAAGTTCTTGTTGGCACCCGTATCGACAAGAAACTTCAAGGTGGTTCCATCCCCCGCAACATATTCTATATATGGTACGCTGGATGGCCGCCTGTCATAAAATTTACCTCTTCCAAAATTTCTTCCTCTGCAGCGGTCTCATATTCATTATTATCGTTACCCACCTCTACCTGGTAGACTCGTTGTTGTTTACTCGGGTAGTTTTCCGATCTTGCCCCACGCTTGAATCGGTTAAATGGATACGAGTTATTAGACGTACTAGGGCGGTTCATGTAATTTACTTGGCGGGTTTGAACGCTCCTGTCGACGTCCATTTTTTCCTGCGGCTTAGGTCCAGGTCTGGGAGGAGAGCCATTTTCACGTGGATTATTCCAGGAAAATTTCCGGAACCTCTCAGGGGGTGATTGGAAAGGCCTCTTTGGAGGAAAATATGGCTTCACTTCATGACTCTTATAAGTCTGATTTACAGGAGCTGTAATTGTGTTTCTACCAATTACAGAGTGAATGTTGTTGCTTCTGAAATTCAAATTTTGAATTTCTAAACAAGCGGAGTAAGCCTCCGGAAGTGTTCTGGGTCTTTGTATCATTAACATGCGTGATATGTCACCGTTTAGGCCACGTATGAAAACGTCCAGGGCCCTATTCCTATATGTTTCTACAAGGGCCCGAACAGTCTCTTCACTGTAGGACTCTGTTTTTAGCTTGTTTACCATTAGGGACATCTGATGGTTAACAGCCGCATACAATTCATCAACTCTACTTCCCTTTTGAGTGAGTTGATTCAGCTGGTGTTCTAGAGTTCGCATGTCCCTTTTATCTGCATAGTGCAGAGAGAGACATTGCTTCAACTCATTCCAGCTTCCATCAAAAATGTTATATGACACCAAAGCACCATCAGCCGAGCCCCTAACCTTCCCACGAATGTGTTGAAGTATTGCTCGGTAGATAGGCTTGTTTTTAACTATTTCGAAGTCCTTTAATATTCCCTCCACAGCATGTATCCACGATACATACTGGGTAGGATCTCCATTAAACACTTGGAGCTCCTTCACACAATCGGGTAGGCGACTGATCTCTTTTAGTTCAGCCTCACTTTGCGGAGGATGAAGTTGAACCGCGGGGGTTTGAATCCCATCAGGTTGTAAAGGGTTTTGTGGTCTCGCCTCGATCGAAAGCAGGCGAGACTCCAACTGTCTTATAAGGGTTTCATTGACAGTTGAAGGTGGGTTTGCTACCCTCCTCTCGATTGATTCTACCCTTGCTCCAAATTCTCTCAATTGGACTAGGATATTATTAACTGCCCCGTTGAGTTGGGTGACAGATTCGTTTAACTGCTCCATTATATCTTTCTTATTTTCCGAAGTATTTCTGTACTTTGTATTCTTTTATAAAATCTTCTACAAGAGCTAATATAATTCAAAAAGGCAATGTAATCTTATTAATCTCTTACCAAAAAATTCTCGCAAGTTTTTTGTTTAATATTTTTGATATATATTTTTATATATTTTTTTTTTTATATTTTTTTTTTATATTTTTTTATATATATTAAAAGGCACTTGCACTTTTGGAAATTGGTACTAATTTACTTCTAAATTATTTCTTATTATTATTTTTTATACACAATCTCTTTTTATTTTATATTTTTTTTGATAAATTTTTGGTTTTTCCTTTTTTTTAATTTTTTTCTATATAATAGGAAAGGCACCAGCACTTTTGGAAATAATAGTTCTTTTCACTTTTTCTCACTTTTCATACGCAATCTTCTTTATTTTATTTTTTAGATATTTTTAAATATTTTTTTGATAATTTTTTTACATTAAAAAAAAGGCACTTGCACTTTTTTGAAATACAATTTATTTTTTAAGATATTTTTAATTTTTTCTTTTTTTGATAATTTTTTTTTTTAACATTAAAAAAAAGGCACCAGCACTTTTTTGCAATTCAATATTTCTTCATGTATTTTTTCTCTACTTAATTTTAGCGTCACTCACACTATTTTCATTTTTTGTTTTTTTTTCTTTTCTATTCTTTTTTTTATCTTCTTCGCGTTCTTCGTTATTATCTGTAATTAAGAAAAAAAATAATTAACCGAACCGAAGAAGCTAGGGAACCGGTATTCTCGGGGGTTGCCGTGTTAATCCCGTTTAGTTTAACTTAATAAACCTACTAATGGCACGCACAACTCCACCGTCGCATCCTTTAGCCGTGTAGGATATTTGCATGTTCCCATGGGTATGCAAAAGTTTAGAGCTCAAGATACCAAAATGGTCAACTGTGTTCTCATGGGTACAGTGACGTTCACTCAGAGAGAGCGTATTGGCCTTGGCACAGATCCTTTGGCGAAAAGGATACGATTGTGTACCGGTCCCTGTTCGGGCGCCAGTTATGGAATCTCGGGAGAGATATCCAAAAAAAACCGCGAACGCCAACCCCCGAGGGGCTGGCCCAACCGTTCGACTTACTGATAAATAAATGTACAACAATTTAAAGTTAAAATATCTTTATTTGAAACGACCGTTAGCTTTGAGAGTAAAACTACAACTAACCTACTGACTAAACTAAGGTTGAAGCTATTCATGCCCGTGCAAGGGTTAATTGACGATTCAGCATTTCCCAACTGTGGGAACAGCGGATGAGGATCATATTCATTCGTCGTGGCCTTCGGTGGTGCAAGTGCATTTACCTTTGTTCATGAATTCATGAAATGCACTGTCAGCATGAAATGCACTGTCAGCATTGACTCGTGGGAAATGCATGGCGTTAACTTGGCGTTTTGGCTTTCAAAAAAGATATAGCAAAATATTGTGAGTGTTGTCGTTATTTTTTTATAATTTTTTTTTTTCCATTTCAAATCATTTTCAAAACAAAATTGCCCCGAAGTGGCCCAATATCTTAAAATCATTCTTTTATAATGTGCCAACAATGATTAAAATTATTTGCTTTTATCATAAAGTGCACAATTGAATAGCTAAGCCGCCCCACTAGAAGTTCAGCTTCAAGAGAAGTGCTTAACCTCGTTGAAGCTGGAATACGTATTAATGAGGTGTGAAGAGATGTGATTTAAGGTAAAAATTAAAACAAAAAAAAAAGGTAGAAAACTAATGCAATTGTATACATGCGAGAATACCGTGCTCGAAAAAAACGGCATCACAAGTATTTTTTGATAGTCAATTTTCCAGTGTATTTAACATTCCTCAATATATAAGTGTAACTGATGTGAGAGCAACAACAGCTTATATCAAAAAACTTTGGTTGTACGAAATGTGAGTCTTTCAAGGCCCTATCATAGGCATATGCAAAGTTTGGCTTTTCATAGTTATGTTTCGAGTGGCCAAAAAACAAGTAGAAATGTAACGATATCAGTCCGTGGCCTTGACCATATCTGGCTGGATGAAGGTCCAGTGGATGCCCTAGCAGAAAATAGAAATGCGGCTCAGAATTTGATCGGTAAACTTGTTTCTTTATCACCTGCTGATGCTTCTGGTCATGAAAAACTTCAGTAACATCAACATACAATCACCCGCTACAAGAAAAAAAAATTCCACTACTTGTCGTTTTGGTGCACCTTTTATCGCTCAACAGTCATTCTTCAACCAATGATAACGTTTGATCCACGACGCACAATGGGGCAAAATCCAAAAAAGCTGGCATTTAATCAAATTATGAAGTTGAGCTTTATTTTAAATAACCGTTCTATTTCTCTCCCAGATATAACAGAGAAATGAGACAGAAAAAGTTTATTCGCATCACGTGATCTAGTGGAGAACGTCACAATTGAAGAGTAAGTTAACGTTTTGCGTCGAGTGCAGACCACTTTTTACCACTTTGCGTTGTTTTAGTAAATTGTGTATTTGTTTTTATTTATTACATGTATCAAATTAAATCCTATTGCAATGGAATCAGTAAGCTCAGGTGCGTTTTTATATGTTAACTTTTTTGAGAAATATATATTCTTGTTGTTTTAATTTTTAGCTAAAAATAAAAAATTAGGGAAAAATGTGTATTTTTTTTGCATTTTTCTGATATCTTAATGCGAATAGTTGTGTTTCCCGTGGAATCCCAATGTGATTTATACGTCATTTTGTTCTGTGGTTTGTCTTCTTTCAGAATATGTAAAGTTTTCTTGCTACAATTTGCTCCCCTGTGTGAAGCGTTCATTTTTGTTGGTGACGTCATGTTCTGAAAATACATGTTTTTGGCCAGAGTTATAATATTTTTGAAACTTCTTAGGCCGAACAACATCCAAAACGTTATCAGTAACGAGGCAAGACCTTTACAATATGATGAAGACGTCAGGTTGCCCAGGATTGGATAGCCAGATAAAGTTTTTAAAGGAAGAAGTTGTAAGGCGGACTCAATGCAAACATTTACAAATTCAAATGGCAGTTTAAAGCGCGTTGGGGAAAGTCTAGTCGTGTAGAGCCAAGATTTTTAAGGACCAATAGAATTTGGCTTAACATTCCCATTCTCTTCACATATAAATGTCCCTTAAAATTGAAACGTGGTCGTCCGTCTGTGTCTTTTGAAGAAGGATCAGAAAGAACAAAACGACAAAAAACTGAAGAGCTGAGAAAATCAACGTCTCTTTCTGAATTAACATTTGCGACCGAAATGAGTTTGCGAGCATCTGGACAGTCGGGAGTTGCGAAACTAATTCACGATGTAACCACCAGTCCTGGCAAAGTTGAAACCTGTAGGAAAGCTTTAAGAGAGTCCATTGAACCTACTTCAATTACTGGTGAAGAAGCCTTAGCTTTAATTATTGAAGCAAACTTATCTCGCTACAATTATGAAATCATTAGATCAAAAGCTCCTAAAGCATTTCCTTCTTACAAAATAGATCAGGAGTGCAAAAAATCTGCTATTCCAATGCTGAATTTATGTGTATCGGAGACTTCTGTGAGTACAGATTTGCAAAGTCTGCTAAACCTAACAGTTAAGCGTTTGATAACAGAACATGGGTCCAGGGCCTAGTGACTTACAAACTCTCTACCATTCCTGTGTGCGTGTTGTTGGCAGGAATGGAGGGGACCTACAGTTTTTTGCCGAGTCCGAACGGCTAAGTGAGAAGCACTTTTTCATGACAAGTATACTCTGGAAGAATTTGTCAGTTCCTCGCAAGAGGCAGTACCTCGGATAAACATTTCTGATTTTAGGTAGCACGGCTGGGAATAGAACCCACGCCTTCGGCATGACAGTCCTACGCACTAACCATAATGCCACGAGGCAGTGGCGTAGCGAGCACTTTGGGGGCCCCGTATCAAATATTTTTTAGGGGCCCCCTTTTTCTTACAGAGGCTCAGCCTTAGATACAAACTTTTTTTACTTGCATAAGTATATTAGATTAGTTCAATTTGATATCTGATTTTGCACGGTAAAAGGGATACAAAACTGTTTTAATGTTAATTTGTTCAAAAGATTTATATCCAAGCTCATGAAACTATACGAAAGAAAGATTATAACACTTTTCTTATGAGAACAAAAATTTTGAGTGTTGAATAGATATCAATAATAATTTTGTTACGTTTGTGCACGTCTTTCCCTAAATCTGTTGCTTTATAATGAAATAGTGTCATAATGTTTCTTGTGAAGAATTCTATGAGCTTAAATTTAAACCAGCTTGATTTTTGAAAAAAGTAACAGTTTTCTAGATATGTACATATTTCCAAATATATGTATTTGTTTGTCACTTTACGGTCAAAATCAAAAGTCAAATTTTGAAACGCTATAACTTTTGGACTTCAATGATAGCTCATTATGATATAATAAAACTGTTTGAAAGTTTCTGGTTCCTCAATTATTCGTTGTAAAATGAATGCTATGGTGGTTGGATGTTGTAGGAACTGGGGGCCTCGAGCTGTATCTTTTCCTACACATCAAGTGCTTACAATACCTCCAAGTTGGTAGCCGCCGGATACTGGTCTTGGCTTTATGCCAGGACTTGCTAAACTTGTAAGTAGGAATGTTGATCAAGGAAAGAATTGCAACATTAAACCCATGGCCCTACAGATTGGAGGTTAGTGCGTTGGGCTAACGACCCGACCACAGTAAAAAAAAACCAATTGTTATGAGAGAGACGCGTGAAGCCTCGGATAACGACCCCCCTCAAATGGCAACCAGACCCGGAACGAAAATGGACTATGATCTACGAGTATGCACCTGGAATGTAAGGACACTCTACACACCAGGTGCTACTCAAAAACTTGAATCTGTCCTCTCGCGGTACAAGGCAGACATTACCGCGATCCAGGAGATACGATGGATAGGATCAGGTATAACGAAAAGAAAAGATTGCGACATTTATTACAGCTGTCACCAAAGACTGCACATGCTAGGGTGCGGATTCGTCGTGGGAAATCGACTCAGATCGAAAGTCATCGATTTTAAGCCGATAAGCGATCGCCTGGCTGTGATCCGCATCAAAGCTACCTTCCAAAACATCAGCCTAATATGTGCACACGCCCCTACCGATGAAGCTGAGGAGTCTAACAAGGAGGAGTCTTACGACCTCCTGGACGGAGCCTACGGAGCCTGTCCGGAGTACGATGTCAAAGTCGTGCTCGGAGACTTCAATGTTAAAGTCGGAAAGGAAAACATCTTTGGCGGATTAGTTGGAAAGCACAGCCTCCACGAAACGACAACAGACAACGGCTTCCGACTAATCGACTTTGCTGCAGCTCGTAATACGGTGATAAGTAGCACTAGGTTCCCCAGGCGAAGAATACACACAGCAACCTGGCGATCTCCAGATGGTCGAACGGCCAACCAAATCGACCACGTGCTAATTGGCGCAAGGTACGCATCAAACATCTTGGACGTGCGAACTTTCCGAGGTGCAAACGTGGACTCTGACCACTTTCTTGTTGTGACAAAGTTCAGAGCCCGACTGTCCAACGAAAAGAAAACGAAGACCGCCCAAAGAAAGAAGTTCAACATCGCATGCCTTAGCACATCTGAGAAAGCCAGAGACTACAGTGAGCAATTGACCGGGAAACTCTCTGCCGTACACCCAGCCACAAGCGTCAACAACCAGTGGAACCAGTATCGCGACATTATTAAGGAGACAGCCGAGACCACAATAGGCTATCAACCACCCAGAAAAAAGAACCCGTGGTATGATGATGAATGCGCGGTATTGAAGCAGGAGACGGAAAATGCACGAATGCAAATGCTGCAACGGAAAACAAGAGCAGCAAGAGAGGAGTACCGTGAAAAGAGAAGGAAAGAGAAAAAAACCCTGCGTAGAAAGAAAAGAGCATCCGCAGCCTCTCAGCTCAAGTATCTCGAAGAGTCCAGCACCGCCACCAACACCCGCCGGTTCTACAAAACAGCCAAGCAACTGGCATCTGGTTATAGGACTGGCACGCAAGCTCTTCGAAACAGCGAAGGGAACCTAGTCACCGAAGCACAGGGAATTGTAGACGTGTTTAAGCAGCATTTCCAGCAGCTGCTTAATGGGCATTATGTAGAGGAGGCAATAGAGGAACAAAGAAGCATTAGACCAGTCAATGAAGATCCAGTCCCAGCACCCAGTACTGAAGAGGTTAAGAAAGCCATCCACAAGCTTAAGAACAACAAATCCGCCGGCTCGGATGGCCTACCAGCGGAACTCTTCAAGTATGGAGGAGATGTTCTGGTAGGGTGCATGCACCAGCTCATCAACCAAGTTTGGGAGGAGGAAAGTATGCCCGACGACTGGTCAAATAGCTCCATATGCCCAATCTACAAAAAAGGCGATCCTATGTCCTGCAAGAACTACAGAGGCATATCCCTGCTTAATGTTGCCTACAAGATCCTATCCAACGTACTATGTGAGCGTCTAAAACCTTTCTGCAACACTATGATCGGCACGTACCAGTGTGGCTTCAGGCCAGGCAGATCAACGATAGACCAAATCTTCACATTGAGGCAAATCCTGGAAAAGACCAACGAATTTCAAGTCGAGACCCACCACCTATTCATCGACTTCAAAGCCGCATATGATAGCATAAGTCGCCAAGAGCTTCTATTGGCGATGTCGGAACTCGGGATCCCGAAAAAACTGATCCAGCTATGCCGCATGACGTTACAAAATACGCGGTGCTACGTGCAAATGGGTAACAGCTCATCCGAGTTATTCCAGACGTGTACAGGGTTCAGACAAGGAGATGCGCTATCATGTGATTTATTCAACCTAGTCCTGGAGCAGATAGTGCGCAAGAGTGGTGTTAACATGGAAGGCACTATCTTTAACAGGTCTTCTCAACTGCTTGGTTATGCGGACGACATCGACATCATCGGCCGTTCCAACAGAGCTGTACTTGAAGCATTCACAGCTATTGATGAACAGGCGAAACGCGTTGGTCTTGAAGTGAATGAGGACAAAACAAAGTATATGCTATCAACAAACAAAGCCTCATCTGTCCATCGCCTAGGACAAAACGTCACTGTTGGTAGCAGTAATTTCGAGGTAGTCAAGGAGTTCAACCGCTGCTACTTCGGTTTGGCCAAACAAATGGGTTCAAGACTCCTTTCTCGAAAGACAAAGTGCACGCTATACAAAACTCTAATTTTACCAGTTCTACTCTACGGCGCCGAGTGCTGGACGATAAGTAAAAAAGGGGAATTGATCCTGGGCACTTTCGAGAGAAAAATTCTACGGCGGATATTTGGTCCTATATGCGAAGAGGGCGATTGGAGGAGAAGATTCAATCGTGAACTGTACGAGCTGTACCAAGATGTGGATGTAGTCCAAAGAGCCAAAACACGTCGACTACACTGGCTCGGCCACATCGAGCGAATGGACAACAACGCTCCAGCCAAGAAAATCTTCGAATCCCAGCCCCCAGGTTCGAGACGACCAGGAAGACCGAACCTCCGCTATAGGGACCAGGCGGTCACAGACGCAAGAGCGCTTGGTCTCGACGACTGGAGGGAGCGTGCGAGGGACCGCAACCGATGGAAGACCGCAATATCTCAGGCAGAGACCCTTCATGGATCGGGAGCCGGATAAGTAAAAGTAGTAAAATGAAATTGAACGAGTTATTAGAAAACAAATGCACAACTCACTCCCTCTTTTGATAAAACGGTTTTTTCCTTACCTCTTCCACCCAAAACTTTATTTTATAATAAGGAGATGAACCCGAATACGATTTGTACAAAAAACGTTGTCCATTAGTAAATGAAAGCTTTGATAAGTTTTTCAACTAAACTGGTCATGAAGGTAAAGTAAAATGGGGCTCCCCATCGAAGTTCAGTTTTATAAGAACTATTTCCTAATTTTACCATTTTTTCGTCTAATTCTCCTGGGCCCTGACCAGTAAATTCTGTGTTTTTGACACCTAGGGTCACTCTGAACACCCCCTGAAGGAGATCTTGGTTTCTTGCTGGGACGACCTGGGGGTAAAGAATAAATTGTTAGAGTGACATGAGCTCCAAAGCATTTTCTTACTTTAATAATAGCAAATAGAAATAGAAAATGGAAGCTGTGGTTTGTTTCTGTTGATTTGTAAAGAATATATTGATTATTTGGCTTATTTCACAATTGAGAATCCTTTGGTGTTTTTTGACAATTCTCTAGGTTTACTTCAACGAGCGAACATATTAAAATTGTTATCGAATGCATCTCAATGAAAACTTTCTTCCACACGTACTCTGAATCTCGGGGCCCCTATATCTCGGGGGCCCCGTATCATTGATACGGCTGATACCGCGGTAGCTACGCTACTGCCACGAGGTACTGTCTTACCTTGCTTTACGAAATCAATTAACAGTCCCAACTTTGACCTAAAATTGTGTTGCATATTTTTTTTTCGTTCATCTTTTAAGGTTTTAAGTTCGTCACTTCTAGCACTCTACTTTTAAAATCTAAATTGTAAGAAACATGCAAAAGCCATACCATGCACTAAAAATCTATATTTGTTTCTTTATTGCATGCCATTTTCTAAATTATTCATTTCTGTCGATTTTGCCTTACATATAACATCGCATTAATGATGGGTTGTCGGTAATGCTGTTGCAGATTTTTCCATCTATCATGGTAAGCATAATTACATGCTTAGTTTTATATCTGTTCATTGAAGTGGGTAGTAACTTTTCAATTGAGTTTTGCATTTCCTCATTTTCTGTTTTTATTTAAAGATCATTTCCTTTTTTTAATTGGAACCTTATTGTCAGCCATAGCTAGTTGATGAAGGCTTTTTACTTTCCCAAATCATACTTTTGTCGTCTTCATTATATAATTTTATTGGAACCATACTTGTTACAAAAACAGACGCATCATCACCGCTTTCAGAAGAAAATTTCTGTTTGTAGTTGCTTTGGTCGGATGCTCCATCAAAACCCTATTTTAATGTAAGGTTGACACTTTTAATTTTCGAACCATCAAAGCATTTGAATATTCTCTAATTAGTGTGATCTAAAAGTGTTTAAAGGTTAACTCTCGCAAACGTCTAGTCTAAAACAATGATTTTGTAGTCCTCTATATTGGGCTTTTGTAAGTCTTAGACCCGTTTGCTGATACGAAACTTAAGCATTTATGTTCTACATACAAAGCTTATGTTCTACTCTTTCCTCCGCGTAAACTGTCACATAAGCGCTTATGTTTTACTTAAATACATAGTTTCGTATCAGCAAATGGGCCTTATGCTACATTTCCACCTAGCGCTAATCTAAGATTTAATGAGATTAACCTTAAATCTCCTTTAAATTTCGTAGATTTACCATACAAATTTATTTCGTAAATCTTGAAGATTAGAAATTAATCTTGTTAAATCTTCCTAGGACAAATAGTTTTACAAATCGAACTAATCTATTTTTTCATGGTGCTGAACGATTCATTCGAGACTCGCATTCAGTTCTTCATTGTTTCACACGAATCAAGCATTCTGTATCATTCGCACTTCATAAGAAAAATTGGAACGCCATTTGCATTTTTGAAGATGCTGTCAAATTTAATCTTTTTTAAATCTTTTTGTGCGGTGGAAACACCAAAAACCTTTGGTGGAAACATACCATTATGTAATAACTCTAGTCATTGTCATTGGACATTTTGGGACTAATTGCATGCCTATTACTGCAGTACTCTTGAACTTCCTTGGCTCTTTCTGGATTATTCATTAAATATTGTAATACTCTAGGAGAGG
Organism: Dasysyrphus tricinctus; assembly: GCA_963921185.1. Classification (NCBI taxonomy): domain Eukaryota; kingdom Metazoa; phylum Arthropoda; class Insecta; order Diptera; family Syrphidae; genus Dasysyrphus; species Dasysyrphus tricinctus. Next base: position 36,789,191 of record OY992533.1, read on the forward strand.
CATCAAGTTGTCCATCAGCCTTAAGCTAGAACTATAATGCTCGGAGGGGAACTTAAGTGGTCGGAAGAAAACAAGCGAATACACGGAAAGCATTTAACGCGACTATAATTGCGAAGTGGAGCGTTTCGTCAAGTTTCGTTCAACTTTGGTTACGGAAGTGAGGTGCGCTCCCGAGCGCACCTCACTTAAGTAAAACTGACATTTGGTGAAATAGGAATGCCAAAAAGAGAAAGAAGACAGTTACATTATGGGTGTGTTCCCCTTTTTTCGCTACGGAAAGCTACTTTTCGTTGGTTTTTGACATTAGCTTCAGTGCCCTTCCGACTATTATTGTTCTACCTTTAAGCTTCATTTTCGATGCATAGAGAAGCTCGCTGCTAGCACAATTTTGGATAAGTTGTAAAATGTTGATGAGGTTGAAAGTGCAGAGATTAATGGTGCAGAGGTTGATATTGTAGCTTGATTTTCAAATTCTGAAGTATCGAACTCGGTTTTAAGCCATGCAGCATTTCGACTTATAAATCGCGTATGATGATAGGTACTCTCTACAAATTTTTTTTTAAATACAAACAAAGCTTGCGGAGACATTTTTCTAGCTCAGAATTGCATTATTGTATCTTCTCGGATAACAGCGCTTTATTAAATAAATATTGATAGTCACTCAACTCACGATTGATTTCTTTTAATATATTTGAAAAATCTTCAAACGTGTATCGCACCGTTATTTTAAAGTTTAAAGTTTCGATTTGGAAAAGAAATAATAGATAAAAAAAGTCACACAATATGGTGATTTTCCACAATCCACAAAATTATGTAAACATTTATTAAGAAAAACTGTTATTTACCATTTTAAAAAATAAAGAGCACAAAAGACCAGGATCTGTTACTTTGAGTTATTGCTCTTTTTGTTATTAACAATATTGTATGTATACTGTATAGGTATTGCAGTTACATGTTTATAGGTAGGTAGGTACTTGTGTAAGATTATACGTTTGGAATTAAAATAAACATATGTGTTTTAATAAAACATAATCAATCAAAACATACATGTCATAACGTGTGTGAAGTTAGCATAACATTTTTGAGCTAGACCAATGGGACCATGGCAGGAATTTGCAGTTTTTTTTGCATTTTAATGCATTTCTATTCCGGATTTTGCAGTTCATCAAATAGTGGGTGTAACCGACTGTACTGCTAACTTCACTGTGAAGTTAGCAGTGCCTATGCTTTTCTCAGCAACCGGGCTAGCTAGGAATCTGAAATAAGGCTCTGAATTTGCAGTTTAATTTGCAGTTCCAGAAAAGGAAAAAACCAAATTTCTAAATCCACTTCAAGAAAAAACTAAGTTCAAATTTTTAAGTCCAAATTTGACAAAAAAATCGATTGAATTCATTTTTCACTGTTAACATCACTGTGAAGTTAGCAGTACATATCCTTTTCTCAGGAACTGAGTCCGATAGAAGATTGCAGTTAAGGTCCAAATTTGCAGTTTTTTATGCACTTCAAGAAAAAACTAAGTTCAAAATTTTACGTCCAAATTTGACAAAAAAATCGAAAAATTTACTTTGCACTGTTAACGTCAGTGTGAAGTTAGCAGTACATATCCTTTTCTCAGGAACTGAGCCCGATAGAAGATTGCAGTTAAGGTCCAAATTTGCAGTTTTTTATGCACTTCAAGAAAAAACTAAGTTCAAATTTTTCCGTCCAAATTTGACAACAAAATCGAAAAATTCACTTTGCACTGTTAACATCACTGTGAAGTAAGCAGTACATATCCTTTTCTCAAGAACTGAGCCAGCTAGAAAATTGCAGTTTAGATTCAAATTTGCAGTTTTTTATGCACTTCAAGAAAAAACTAAGTTCAAAATTTTACGTCCAAATTTGACAAAAAAATTGAAAAATTTACTTTGCACTGTTAACGTCAGTGTGAAGTTAGCAGTACATATCCTTTTCTCAGGAACTGAGCCCGATAGAAGATTGCAATTAAGGTCCAAATTTGCAGTTTTTTATGCACTTCAAGAAAAAACTAAGTTCAAATTTTTAAGTCCAAATTTGACAAAAAAATCGATTAAATTCATTTTTCACTGTTAACATCACTGTGAAGTTAGCAGTACATATCCTTTTCTCAGGAACTGAGTCCGATAGAAGATTGCAGTTAAGGTCCAAATTTGCAGTTTTTTATGCACTTCAAGAAAAAACTAAGTTCAAAATTTTACGTCCAAATTTGACAAAAAAATCGAAAAATTTACTTTGCACTGTTAACGTCAGTGTGAAGTTAGCAGTACATATCCTTTTCTCAGGAACTGAGCCCGATAGAAGATTGCAGTTAAGGTCCAAATTTGCAGTTTTTTATGCACTTCAAGAAAAAACTAAGTTCAAATTTTTCCGTCCAAATTTGACAACAAAATCGAAAAATTCACTTTGCACTGTTAACATCACTGTGAAGTTAGCAGTACATATCCTTTTCTCAAGAACTGAGCCAGCTAGAAAATTGCAGTTTAGATTCAAATTTGCAGTTTTTTATGCACTTCAAGAAAAAACTAAGTTCAAAATTTTACGTCCAAATTTGACAAAAAAATCGAAAAATTTACTTTGCACTGTTAACGCCAGTGTTGTTGTGTATAAATCATATACCAACTATACCAACTACCTTCCAAACATCAAAAAGTCAATGTCATTGCCATTGCATTTAAGTTACACCAAACGAGGTCATTACCAAGTGTGTGCATTATGTGCCGCACTATTTGTTTACAAAAATAAACGCACGTGGGTTGCGCAAAACAAAGTAGAGACCTACAAAATGTTTTGCTGCCCTGTTGCAATAAAATAAACAAATTGAAGAATGACCTAGTAAGGTGGTGATGACGAAAATGCATTGAAGCAATATGACACCTGGCTTGGGGTTTTGTTTACGTTTGCGAGCAATGAACCAGGTTATTAAATGCATTGTGATATTTGTAAATATGAATGAGGAAATAAACCAGGGCAACAAAAATAAACAAATATGTTGTCATGGTAAATCTGGGCCACAAAAGAATGCCGTATGAATGAAAATTATGCAATGTAATAGAATGCAATAGATAAAAAGTTGCAATGTCAATAAAAATATATGTAATTGAGAAAAATCTCAATGTTAGCTTTAAGAATAGGAAGTAAGAAATTTAGTATATAAGATAGTGTTAAGAGATTTTTTCAGACACAATAAAAAGTTTGTTTTTAACCACGAGAATAAATTGAGAAGCTATTTTAAACTTTTTTGAAGACCTCCCCAAGATCCACAAACATAAAGTGAGTATAACAAAAACATTAAGGCACCCCCGCCTACAAGAACGGCCCACCACTGGGCTACAAACTAAAAGTGGAACCTCCAAATTAGGTAGGGATAACCCTTTCCTTTCCTTCTCCCCCTAAAACCAACAAGCTAACCATGCGATTAGCATTCATCTCCTTTCCATCTTCTTTCTCTAGTGGTAATTACACAACATTGGCGCAGCCGGTAGGATGGTGTTGTTTTGAGAGGTAAAATAATACATTAGAACTGAAGAGTCCTCTTCCTTCAGTAACACCATTCACCGAACCAAAGAAATTTCATGATGTGTATTTTTCCACACCAAAGAGAATTGATAACCTTTCACTTAAAGTAAACTACTTCACTTTTTTTTTTTTTTCCTCCTCCAATTTCCAGTTATGTTTTGCTTCACCCTAATATTTCAATTTTTGACATGGTTTTCAAAATTCAATTGAACTTCTCAAGACTCATGATCAGTTTATGGCGTCAGAACTATCCGAATCCGAATTGCTCGAAGAGATCAAGCAATTAGAAAAGGAAAAAGTTGAACAAGTTCAGGAGATAAAAAACTTCAATACTACTCTACTTAGTGAACTAAAAACACTAGTAGGAAAAGAAGTTTATCATCTGAAATTTGATCAGCTCAGTATCCAGTGGGGACAGTTCACCAGACTTGAAACCACTGATGCTATTCTGACGATTTACATTGAAGCCGTCAAAAATCAACAAGAAATAAGGGAAAACCAAATTCTTGAACTAAGAAACGAGCTTAAAAGTCAAAACAAAACTCGAGCTAAACTCTTAGAAAATCAGGAAGATGCAGAGCAAACTAACCGCCAGGCTGAGGAAACTATTTTGAAACTTTCGAATCAATTAACCAAATTAGAATCAAAGAAAAAAGAGAAATATCAAGAAATAGAAACTGCTAAAGCTAAAGAAGCTGAATTTATCCTAACAGTTGAAAAACTAAGAAACCAGGAAGCGATCCATATAAGTCAAATTAAATTTCTCCAAACAGAAATTAAAAAACTTAGAGAGAGAATTAACACTCCATCTAAAAACAAACAATTTTGATGCCATTTTCCCAGGAATTAAAAAGGGTGGATACACCATCACGAAAAACAGATACACCGTCTCGAACATTAATTCCTAAACCTACAATTGAAACTAAACCCAGTCAAAACCTCAAAATGTCGTTAGGTTTTGAAAAGTTACTTAAGCTATCGCATGGCATCCCTGAGTTTTCAGGGGGAAATGATCCAAAGGTGGCCCAAAAACTACAAACATTCCTTACGTGTATCCGACCAATAATTGAGTTTATCGAAAAAGAAGACGAAAAACTCTTCATAAAGATTCTCAATACTAGGTTACGTGAGGATGCTCTTGATTTGGTAGAGACCACTAAACCTACAACGTTTAAGGAATTCGAAGATCTGCTCAATCGAACTTATCTTCCAATCGAAGACTACAACGACCTGGTTAACAGTCTGATTACAAGTCGCCAAAGTCAATTCGAAACTTTAAATGCTTTTGTAAGTCGAATCAGGCATTCTCTAACCCAATGTCGGGAAGCTGCTGATATCAAATACGGGAACAAATCTGATGTTGTTAAAACTCAACTGGAGGACTTTGCTAAGTCAGCATTAGCTTCCGGAGTGTCTAATAAACAACTAGGACAATATCTGTTCACTCTTGGGACGCACAGTCTCGAAGAACTTATAAGAACAGCTTTCAACATGGAAAAACATGTCCAGAGGGTTGAAACAATCCCACTGCCCCAAACCTTTTGCAACTTTTCCCATACAGGAAACCCCAGTTGCAACGGATTACAACATGTAAACCCGGTTACACAGGTACATTCAGCGATCACACCCCCAGTAACTAATCTATCTGCAAAGATCACTTGTAGTTTTGCAACATTAAGGGCCATACCTACAGTGAATGCCTTAAGAGATTAAATACTCCAATCTGCCAACTTTGTAAAAGTTATGGGCATGAGGCGGCAACCTGCAATAAACGCTCAAACGATAGTCAAAATACTTACAGAGGGAACCAACAAAGGTTTAATAGGGAAAATGCAAATCAAAACTTCAACAGAGGAAACGCTTCTTATGGCAGAGGAAATCAACAGCAAAACTTTAATAGACCTAATACATATCAATTTCAAGAACGAATCCAGAACCGAGCAGGTCTAATATTCAGCAAAATCAAAATCAAAACCCATTTAGAAACGATAATAGATTTCGCAATGAAAATCAAATCTCCCAAAATCAAGGGACAACAAATGAAAGAAGAGTTTTTCATGTAGAAACCCTTCGTGAATGGTGTGGAAGAAACACCCACACCATTAATGAATGTTCTTTCAAGAACAAGTGGGAAAACACCCAATCGGGAAACTCCGACTAGTCGACCGAAAGTTCCCCGGTTCGACTTTAAATAGTAATAGGGAAAATATAGGGCAACCCCTGCAAAATAAAACTAAAACAATTGAGCACCAAGTGCCAACCATTACTGAAAAATCAGAAATAAAAATTATTAATAAAATAAAATTACCTTCCATAGAAATTGGATTAAATATAGGAAAAAATAAGACAACACGTCTTTTAGTAGATACGGGCTCAGACGTCAGCCTTCTAAAGAAAAAAGCAATAGATAATAAGGTTAAATTAAATACACAAAAGAAACTAACCATCAACACACTTTGTGGTGTCGGTTATACGTTGGGAGAAAGTATAGGTACTATCGAAATACCAATGTTCCCCACTTGTGAATTTCAAATTGTAGAAAATGACCTAGACATCCCCGGAGATGGTATACTAGGATACAACTTTTTGGGCAAATACTGCAATGTAGATGGACCAAACAAGTTATTATCATTCCCTCATATACAAAGAAACCCCACAGAGGTATACAGTATTCCATTGATAGAATCTAACCTAACCCAACAAAATGAGTTGTCCATTTCGCACAATGGAAGCTGTATCACGAGGACTCACTCGCATGTGAATAACTCTAATGAAACACAAAACCCAACTCTAATAAATACCAATATCACAAAGATGTTTGAGAACACAGTTAACATACAAAATTTCGAAAATAATTCACTTGAAGAAGATTGTATTTTGCGGTGCATTAAAACAACCGGCCTAGACAAACATTCTGAAAGTGTAATTTCCGAAAATATAATATGTCCTTTAAACACACCCAAATCTGCATCATCACCAAAAACTCAATATCCGCCTCGCAAAGTGGAACAGAGAGATGAATTGCATAAAATCAGTGTGTCTGAAGATAAAGATGTTCTGCATATACGTGGCTCTAATAAGCAGAAGAATCATTCTCACAGGCAAAGGAATAAACGGTGTATCTCTAAAGATGGAAATAATTCAAAACAATTAGAATATGAAATAAAACAATTAATGAACATCGACATAGCTGAAAATATAAAAATTAATAACGAAATCAATGGCCATCGCCGCAAGCCACTGCAAACAGCAGACACAGTAAATAATATAATGAATGAAAAATATCATATTACGAATGAAAAAATATTGCAACCAACAGAAAATAAAAAAGAGGAAGATATTGGCTTCCGCCAACAAGAATTACAAATCACAAAACCAGAAAATAAAATTAAAAAAGAATCTCTTATTACAAACAATGATAAGAAATAATAAATATAGAACTTAAACAAAATGTTCGAATACCAGGTAGAACAAAAACAATTGTAGAACTACCAATAAAATTTATAGATCCAATGATATGTCTATCTAAGGAGATAGAAAATGGATTATTTTTAGGAAGTTGTTTACTTACAAATGACGATAATAATATAAAGGCACCTATAATAAATACGCATGAATATGATATTATAATGAAAAACTTCAAAATAGAAGTTGAAAATCTAAATGACTATGAAATAATTAATATTAACGACAGACAAAAAACCAAAAACGATGAAGCATCATGTTACCATACAAAAGTTGAACAACGAAACGATAGAATTCATGAACTTGAGACACAACTGAAAAAAGACAATACTCTGAATAATGAAGAACGATGGGCAATAATGGATTTGTGTATCCGATATAATGACATATTTTTTTTACCAGGTGACAAACTGACTCATACAATGACTATGTTACATGAGATACCAATAAAACAAGATCAAGCACCAATTAACACCAAGATGTATAGGTTACCCGAGAAACAACGGGGTATAATTAATGAACAACTCGCCGAGATGCTTGAAAATGATATAGTTCAGCCTAGTAAAAGCCCATGGAATTCACCTCTTTTGGTAGTGCCTAAGAAAGCAGGCGCTGATGGAGAAATTCGATGGAGAGTAGTTGTAGATTTTCGGAAGCTGAATGAATGCACAGTGGGAGACGCTTTCCCGTTACCACGCATTGAGGACATTCTTGACCAATTAGGTCACGCCAGATATTTCACTACGCTAGATTTAGCTAGTGGATATCATCAAGTATTGGTAGATCCTATGGACAGAGAAAAAACTGCATTCAGTACAGCTTATGGGCACTATGAATTCAAACGAATGCCATTTGGACTCAAAGGTGCACCTGCAACTTTCCAAAGACTAATGAACTATATATTAACAGGCTTGCAAGGTTTGGAATGCTTTGTATACTCAGATGATATAGTAGTATACGGTAAGAGCATAGAGGACCATAACAGGAAACTACAGCTAATTTTCGATAGACTGCGTGAACACAACCTAAAACTCAACGTTGAAAAATGTCAATTTCTCCGCAGAGAAGTGGTTTACTTAGGACACAAATGTTCTGCAGAAGGAGCACATCCTGACCCTGGCAAAACTAGTTGTGTGCAAAATTTCCCTGTACCTCGAACTCTCAAACAGACACAATCTTTTCTAGGACTAGCTAATTATTACAGAAAATTTATACCACAATTTTCAAAAATAGCCAGACCAATTACAAATTTAACAAGAAAAGATGTTAAATTCAAATGGACTGACAAGTGTCAAGAAGCGTTCCAAAAAATAAAAGATCTTTTGGTATCTCCCCCACTATTAATTTACCCCGATTTTAACGAACCTTTTATACTTACAACTGACGCCAGTGATGAAGCCATAGGAGCTGTACTTTCACAAGGAAAAGTAGGAAAAGATAGGCCAATTGCGTACGCAAGTCGTACCCTTAACAAAGCTGAACGCAATTATTCCACAAGTGAAAAAGAAATGTTAGCCATAGTATGGGCAACTAAAAACTACAGATGTTACCTATTGGGACGAAAGTTCACTGTTTATACAGACCACGAACCATTAACTGGCAATTTTAGGACAAGAGACCCGACCTCAAGACTGATACGTTTTCATCACAAGCTTTCCGAGTACGATTGTACTCTCAAATACAAACCAGGGAGAAGTAACAATAATGCGGATGCATTAAGTAGAATCCCTATAGATGAAACAAAACAGACTTACCACAAGACTAAAATTGCAACATGTTTAGCTTTGACAAGAGCACAGCGTGCTTTACAGAATACAGACCTGGGTAAACCCAATACTTATCAATCGATAAATCATGACACATCTTCAGAAAATTCACAACCTAACATAACACAACAACTAGTTCAAGACACACCAAACAATGATAACTTTCAACAAACGACACAAGATGAAAATACCATTCAAGAAGAAGTGTATAGCGCACAAGACATACAGACAATTCTACAAGACTATCATGACTCACCATTCGGTGGACACCAAGGAGTAATTAACACATATAATCGCATCCGAAGGAAGTATAGGTGGCCAAAAATGTTCAGAGACATTTCGCGGTATATAAAAAGATGTCCAAAATGTCAGAAAATGAAATCAAGTCCAGAAACTAAAATGCCAATGATTATCACGGATACTTGCCAAACTCCATTTGACAAAGTATATTTGGACATAGTAGGGCCATTACAAGATTCTTACACAGGGAATAAATATATCCTTACTTTCCAAGATAATTTGACCAAATTTGTAGACTTTTATGCAATGCCAAATCAAGAAGCTGAAACAGTTGCCCACATATTCTACGAACAAATAATAACAAGGTATAGAATACCCAAACAATTGGTAACTGACCAAGGAACGAATTTTTTAAGCAAATTGTTTAAACAAGTATGTAAACTACTAAAAATAGAGAAGTTACAAACAACAGCATACCATCCTCAATCTAATGGTGCGTTAGAACGTGCACATCGACCTTTAGTAGAATACCTAAGAACTATATGCGATGAGAATCCAAGATCTTGGGATCAGTTTCTAAGAACAGGAGCATTTGTTTATAATAACAGTATCCACGAGGGAACAAAATTCACCCCAATGGACTGTCTGTTTGGATTTACTGCAGATATACCATCTAACTTAAAACGAGAACCAGAACCGATATATGATCACGAAAATTACTTCTTTATTTTACGACATAAACTCCAAAAAACTTATGCTATCGCAAGAAAAAACCTAATTAATAGTAAAAAGAACTCAAAAAATTACTATGATAAGGGAGTTAAACTTAAAGCATTTCATGTCGGAGACAAAGTACTCATAAAAAATGAAAACAGACAACATAAGTTATCAGAAATATGGACAGGCCCTTATACTATCGCCGAAATACCTAATGAAACTAACAGTGTGGTAATAATTAAGAAAAACGTGTAACAATTCACAATAATCGTTTAAAACATTACTACGACAATGTCAATTAAGATAAAGAAATAAGAAAGTATCCAGACTTTCGATACATTAAAAGATAAAAAAAAAAAAATATAAATAAAAGAGGGAGAAAGTGTGCCCTAAAATCATTAAAAATAATAAAAGAGGGAGATAGAGCCCCATATTCATTAAATAATAAAAGAGGGAGATAGAGCCCCATATTCATTAAATAATAAAAGAGGGAGATAGTTTGCCCCAAAATTATTAAAAATAGTAAAAGAGGGACATAGTACCCCAAATTTATTAAAATAAAAGAGGGAGATAGAGCCCCAAGTTCATCCATCCTCATTCATAAAAAAAAAAAACTATTAACAATGAACCAGGTTATTAAATGCATTGCGATATTTGTAAATATGAATGAGGAAATAAACCAGGGCAACAAAAATAAACAAATATGTTGTCATGGTAAATCTGGGCCACAAAAGAATGCCGTATGAATGAAAATTATGCAATGTAATAGAATGCAATAGATAAAAAGTTGCAATGTCAATAAAAATATATGTAATTGAGAAAAATCTCAATGTTAGCTTTAAGAATAGGAAGTAAGAAATTTAGTATATAAGATAGTGTTAAGAGATTTTTTCAGACACAATAAAAAGTTTGTTTTTAACCACGAGAATAAATTGAGAAGCTATTTTAAACTTTTTTGAAGACCTCCCCAAGATCCACAAACATAAAGTGAGTATAACAAAAACATTAAGGCACCCCCGCCTACAAGAACGGCCCACCACTGGGCTACAAACTAAAAGTGGAACCTCCAAATTAGGTAGGGATAACCCTTTCCTTTCCTTCTCCCCCTAAAACCAACAAGCTAACCATGCGATTAGCATTCATCTCCTTTCCATCTTCTTTCTCTAGTGGTAATTACACAACATTCACAACAGTGTGAAGTTAGCAGTACATATCCTTTTCTCAGGAACTGAGCCCGATAGAAGATTGCAGTTAAGGTCCAAATTTGCAGTTTTTTATGCACTTCAAGAAAAAACTAAGTTCAAATTTTTACGTCCAAATTTGACAAAAAAATCGAAAAATTTACTTTGCACTGTTAACGTCAGTGTGAAGTTAGCAGTACATATCCTTTTCTCAGGAACTGAGCCAGCTAGAAAATTGCAGTAAAGGTCCAAATTTGCAGTTTTTCATGCACTTCATGCTAACTTCACAGTGATGTTAACAGTGAAGAATGAATTTAATCGATTTTTTTGTCAAATTTGGACTTAAAAATTTGAACTTGGTTTTTTCTTGAAGTGCATAAAAAACTGCAAATTTGGACCTTAACTGCAATTTTGTAGCTAGCTCAGTTCTTGAGAAAAGGGTATGTACTGCTAACTTCACACTGACGTTAACAGTGAAAAATGAGTTTATTCGATTTTTTTTTCAAATTTGGACTTAAAAACTTGGACATTAATTTTTCTTGAACTGCAAATTAAACTGCAAATTTGGACCCCAATTGCAATTTTCTAGCTTGCTCAGTTCTTGGGAAAAGGGTATGTACTGCTAACTTCACACTGACGTTAACAATGCAAAGTGAATTATTTGTCAAATTTGGACGTAAGAATTTGAAATTAGTTTTTTCTTGAAATGCATAAAAAACTGCAAATTTGGACCATAACTGCAATTTTGTAGCTGGCTCAGTTCTTGAGAAAAGGGTATGTACTGCTAACTTCACACTGACGTTAACAGTGCAAAGTGAATTTTTCGATTTTAATGCCAAATTTTGACTTCAAAATTTGAACTGCATTTTTTCGTGAAGTAAATGAAAAACTGCAAATTTGGACCCTAACTGCAACTTTCTACCTAGCACAGTTGCTGAGAAAAGGGTATGTACTGCTAACTTCACACTGTTGTTCACAGTGCAAAGTAAATTTTTCGATTTTTTTGTCAAATTTGGACGTAAAATTTTGAACTTAGTTTTTTCTTGAAGTGCATAAAAAACTGCAAATTTGGACCTAAACTGCCATTTTCTAGCTGTTTCAGTTCTTGAGAAAAGGGTATGTACTGCTAACTTCACAGTGATGTTAACAGTGAAAAATGAATTTAATCGATTTTTTTGTCAAATTTGGACTTAAAAATTTGAACTTAGTCTTTTCTTGAAGTGCATGAAAAACTGCAAATTTGGATCTAAACTGCAATTTTCTAGCTGGCTCAGTTCCTGAGAAAAGAGTATGTACTGCTAACTTCACAGTGATGTTAACAGTGAAAAATGAATTTAATCGATTTGTTTGTCAAATTTGGACGTACAATTTTGAACTTAGTTTTTTCTTGAGGTGCATGAAAAACTGCAAATTTGGACCTTAACTGCAATTTTCTAGCTGGCTCAGTTCCTGAGAAAAGGGTATGTACTGCTAACTTCACAGTGATGTTAACAGTGAAAAATGAATTTAATCGATTTTTTTGTCAAATTTGGACTTAAAAAATTGAACTTAGTTTTTTCTTGAAGTGCATAAAAAACTGCAAATTTGGATCTTAACTGCAATTTTCTAGCTGGCTCAGTTCTTGAGAAAAGGGTATGTACTGCTAACTTCACAGTGATGTTAACAGTGAAATATGAATTTAATCGATTTTTGTGTCAAATTTAGACTTAAAAACTTGAACTTAGTTTTTTCTTGAAATGCATAAAAAACTGCAAATTTGGACCTTAATTGCAATCTTCTATCGGGCTCAGTTCCTGAGAAAAGGATATGTACTGCTAACTTCACACTGACGTTAACAGTGCAAAGTAAATTTTTCGATTTTTTTGTCAAATTTGGACGTAAAATTTTGAACTTAGTTTTTTCTTGAAGTGCATAAAAAACTGCAAATTTGGATCTTAACTGCAATTTTCTAGCTGGCTCAGTTCTTGAGAAAAGGGTATGTACTGCTAACTTCACAGTGATGTTAACAGTGAAATATGAATTTAATCGATTTTTGTGTCAAATTTAGACTTAAAAACTTGAACTTAGTTTTTTCTTGAAGTACATGAAAAACTGCAAATTTGGATCTAAACTGCAATTTTTTAGCTGGCTCAGTTCTTGAGAAAAGGGTATGTACTGCTAACTTCACACTGTTGTTCACAGTGCAAAGTAAATTTTTCGATTTTTTTGTCAAATTTGGACGTAAAATTTTAAACTTAGTTTTTTCTTGAAGTGCATAAAAAACTGCAAATTTGGACCTTAATTGCAATCTTCTATCGGGCTCAGTTCCTGAGAAAAGGATATGTACTGCTAACTTCACAGTGATGTTAACAGTGAAAAATGAATTTAATCGATTTTAATACCAAATTTTGACTTCAAAATTTGAACTGCATTTTTTCGTGAAGTAAATGAAAAACTGCAAATTTGGACCTTAACTGCAACTTTCTACCTAGCACAGTTGCTGAGAAAAGGGTATGTACTGCTAACTTCACACTGTTGTTCACAGTGCAAAGTAAATTTTTCGATTTTTTTTGTCAAATTTGGACGTAAAATTTTGGACTTAGTTTTTTCTTGAAGTGCATGAAAAACTGCAAATTTGGACCTTAATTGCAATTTTCTAGCTGGCTCAGTTCCTGAGAAAAGGGTATGTACTGCTAACTTCACAGTGATGTTAACAGTGAAAAATGAATTTATTCGATTTTTTTTTTCAAATTTGGACTTACAAATTTGGGCATTAGTTTTTCTTGAACTGCAAATTAACTGCAAAATTTGGAGCCTAACTGCAAATTTCTAAGTATCACCGTTGCTGAGAAAAGGACTTTTATGCTAACTTCACAGTGAAGTTAGCAGTACAGTATGAAATTTTTTTTATGTAAGGATTTAGAAATTTGGTTTTTTCCTTTTCTGGAACTGCAAATTAAACTGCAAATTCAGAGCCTTATTTCAGATTCCTAGCTAGCCCGGTTGCTGAGAAAAGCATAGGCACTGCTAACTTCACAGTGAAGTTAGCAGTACAGTCGGTTACACCCACTATTTGGTGAACTGCAAAATCCGGAATAGAAATGCATAAAAATGCATAACAAACTGCAAATTCCTGCCATGGTCCCATTGGTCTAGCTCAAAAATGTTATGCCAACTTCACACACGTCATGTCATACATGTTTTAATTCCAAACCGAAAATTCGAAACAGATAATTTAGATAACCTGAAACAAATGTTAAACAAATCACAAATCATCTAACTTTTTGCATTTATAAATTATATATATTATGCATATAATATATAAATATAATGATAAAAATTAATAAAGAGCTCATATAATAACTAGAGAGATTTCGTTAATGCTATGTGGTCTACTTTCTTCAATCTTAAGTAATTTTTGTTGCTTAATTTATTTAAAATTTTAATATTTTTTGGAAAAATATATCTTCTATACACTTACGTTACAGGTAAATCTATTAACCCGAGAGCCCACAGCAGATTTTGGGTGTGAGTGATAGCAAAAAAAGAAGTATAGGCGTCGAAAGCTTCATTAAAGGCTATACAAAAAATCAAAGTCTTTCAGTCCACAACTGGGGCCTTTGCGATTAAACATACAATTTGTCAAAAAAATCTGTTTAAACGATTTATTTTTTATTATGTTTTCAAAATTTTGAGTTCAATGGTTAATTTTTAAAAAACTATTCAAACTTTACAAAAAATTATAACATAATATTGTACATAATTCCACTGGATTTTAATATGGTTTTTAAGATTTAGGTAAAATTTTGAAAAAAAATTAGTTTGAACAATTTGTTTTTAATTATGTTTTCAAAATTTTGAGTTTGAAGGTTAATTTTTCAAAAACTATTCTCTTAAACAACTTAATTTAAATATAAAATTAAGGAATGTATTTCTGGCTTTAAAAAAACCTATAGCATGATATTATAAGTGTTGCCTATGGTTTTTAATGTTTTTTAATATGTTTTTTTTTTTTTTTAATTTAAGTAATTTTTTGTAAACTGACCCTCCCGCTTAAAGCGGGCGGTAAGACCCCCCTTTAAAATGGCCTTTTTCAGTTCAACCTACATTCTCTCATCATTCATTGTATCGTATGCAAAACGTCCTGCACATGCATAAATGCATTCAAATTTAAGCCTTTTCCCGGTGGTGGACTGTGGTTAATTTTGGATACGTGTCGTCAGCCGAGAATTACAAGGTCGTATTTCGAAAAAAATCAAAATCGAGGTTTTGATGCAAAACTGTTCAGATATCAAGTAAGAAACGTTTTGCATCACTTAAAATATGCCAACATTTGAATTGAGGCAGAAAAAGCCATAAAATCAAGGTCGTATGTGAAAATTTCACTCACTTTTTAGTTCAAGGTCGTATGTTGCACATACAACTTTGTAATCGCAATACCTACTCGAAAATTGAAACAAAGTTGTAGGTAACTCTGCAAAAGAAATCAAAATTAGAAGAATAGTTCTATCTAATTTTAAGCAAGCCTGTTAGAGGCTAGTGAAAGCATTTCAACCTTGAGCTATATCATTTGAAGCCCGTTTTGGTGTTAAAAGTTTGTTTTTTGTTGCCCAAAAATCAAGTAAACTTTGCTTTAAGAAATATATAAAAATCAAATTAAATTAAAAAGCAAGAAGGTAAGTCTTAAGCCCAGTAAATTATTAACTAGGGACTCAATTTAATAACAATGTAGCAAACAATAATGGAAAACGAAATTGAATTTGACCGTCCTGCGCAAGTTGATCAACAAAATAAAAATCGACATTGTTGCTATGTTACAAAAAAAAAAAATCTATAAAAAAATGCTAAAAAAATAACTAAAAATGTGTTTTATTTATGTGACTTTTCAAACATTTTCTTTTACCATTTGATTTTTAATTCATATTTCAGAAATTGCAGTTGTAACTACCTTTTAATTTTTCTTTTTTCTTAGATAAATTTTTGTTCAAAGGCGTATGTCTAACATACGTCTTTGAACTAAAAAAAATTTTGTTACAAAGTCGTATGTGGACTCAAAAATGCTCATTATTTAATTTGTGGATAAAATTTTAATTTTGTTTGTGTAATTTCAGTTATGCTTATGGGTTCAAGCAAATTTAGCTAAAAAAACCAAAACAAAACTAACTCTAGATACACTAAAAAAGTCTCATTTTTTTGTTTTCGCTGTATCTCAAATGTATATGTTTATCACATACGACCTTGTAATTCTAGGCTGACGATATATGTTTTGGCATGTGTTCATGAACCTAACTGCGAATGAATTTCTTTTGTTAAAATTTGTCCAGGGTTAGCCCTATATTTTCCGTAGATTTACCTGACTACCTTTTTACATAAATGAAGAGGATACAAAGGAGAATGGGCAAAAATGTATGGGATCTGGTCTACCTACTCAACAGAGATGTGTCATACATCAATGAAAAGGACCTTTTCAAAAATGTATGGCACATCGCTGTTGAGTAAGAAGACCACGCTCCAATGCAGAAATGCATTATTGCTCTTTTCTGCATTTTTCCCAAATACCTTTTGAATCCCATGGTTGAGCGTATAGCGCCCATATAAAAAAAATAAAGCACATAAGTTAACCTTTTCAACGATACCTGACACATTACTGTTGAGTTGTGCAACCAGTTACCATATTAAGAATACATTTTAGTTGTTTTTGCTGCTTCAAAGCCGAATATCTTTTGAACCTTATGGTTTGGAGCTTGGCTGCCATATAAGAAAATGAAGTACTCTCATTGAGCTTTCCAATGACGTATGACGCATTTTTGTTGAGTTGGTAGACCCAGTGCTAATCAAGAACTGCATTATTGTTATATTTGGGGTTTTTCATGTCCATGTAGCTCTTGAACCCCGGGGTCTACGGCTTAACGGCCATATACAAAAACGTAGTACATGCAATAACCTTTCCAACGATATATAACACATAAATGTTGAGCAGGTCATCCAAGTACCAATTAAGAAATGCATTATTATTGTTTTTGGTGCTATAAAGCCGAATATCTTTTGAACCCCATGGTTTACAACTTATAACGGCCATATAATAAAATGAAGTATTTGCAATGACCTTTTCATTGGTGTATGACACATCCCTGTTGAGTAGGTAGACCAATTTGCCCATTCTCCTTTCCAGAAAAAATTCTTTTCAAAATTAGACATTACTTAAGCCTAGTACGCAGATCGAGCAAAGACAAATTTTATCTCTACATTTTTTTTCTCGAGACAAATTCTGAAGGTGTAGATATAGAAACAAAAGTCAAATGAGAACATTAGCGTTGTTAGAAAAGGTAAAAGAAAGTCTCCACTTAATTTTGCGCGGAAAAAGAATGTTCGAAGCATTATTTTTCCGGACAAATTGTGACGTTTTATATATATTTCGCTTTTTATAAACTAAAATCATCTCCCTGTTTCATTCTTTCCATTATTAAGACGTTGTGAGGACGCACGACGGAAATAAAATATAAAATGCGTACAGAAAATGATGACATGGAATGAGAATAGAATAAATAGAACAGCTGTTTTCAATCAGTCAGTGGCGTAGCCAATGGGAAAGGGTACAAAAGGGCCACATTCAGATACGGAAAATATTTGTTTCAATAAAAAAATTAAATTGATTCCCAAATCGAGTTAAATCGATATGGTTGGAATCAGCAAACAGAGTTGGCAATTTAATTGGATTTTGGGAGCAGTAATATAATTGTGAACATTTATGATTTTGTCAGGGTTTTTTTAAGATCTACAGCACATCCATCCCTCAGGGGAATTTGACAGTTGATGGCTTGAAAGATGAAAAATAAACTATATTTTGAACCAAATGTCAAACAAGTGCCTTAAATCATTTTTTCCCGGAGAAGTAAAAACCTTAAAAAATTTCGGAATTTTTAGAAGTGCTGAAAAACATTATTTTTTGCGCAAAAAATCCATGACCGAAACAAAACAAAAGCTCCAAAAATATTATGACGCAGAACGTTCTGGTCGCCCGATTGAGTTTGCCACCCCGGAAATGGACGATAAAATCCACGATCTAATATTGGACGATCGGCGAGTGAAAGTGAGGGAACTCGGGGAGTCTACAGGCTTATCACACGACTCGGTAATTACAATTTTGCAAAAATATTTAGATATGAGAAAGCTTTCCGTAAGATGGGTGCCACGTTTGCCCTCAATCGATAACAAACGAAACCGTTTAAACATTTCAAAGGAGGGTTTGGCTATCTTCAACCGGAATCCAAGTGAGTTTTTGCGCCTTTTTGTGACTGTATATGAAACATGGAGACCAAAGAAAAGTCTAAACAGTGGACATCTCCAGGTGATTCCAAGCCAAAGCAGGATTATCGGCAAACAAAGTGATGGCGACAGTTTTTTTGGAATGCACAAGGTGTCATCCATATCGACTACCTTGACAAAGGAAAGACTATTACCGGTGCTTATTATGCTGACCTTTTGGAGCGATTCGATGCTGATTTAAGGAAAAAGAGACCCATTTGGCGAGGAAAAAAGTTCTTATTCATCAAGACAACGCTCCTGCGCACAAGTCGGCAGTCGCGATGGCAAAATTGCATGATTTAAGGTGCGAGTTACTCCCCCATCCAGCTTATTCTCCGGATTTGGCCCCCTGAGACTATTTCTAGTTTCCAATTTGAAGAAATGGATCGGTGGAAAAAAATTGACTTGAATACTGAGGTTATTCAAGAAACAAGTGAATATTTTGAGGCTTTCGAAAAAAACATATTTTTGGAGAATTAAAAATTTTTAAAAACGTGGGATGGTGTATCCAGCTAAAAGGAGATTATGTCGAAAAATAAAGTTTTTTTTCTGAAAAGAGCGTTCCTTCTTTCAATTTTCAGGTAGGTACTTATTGACCCGCCCTCGTATGTGAGCATCTATTTAAAACTCTATCGAAAGTTTAAATTCGCGTTTTTTAAAAGAACGAGTGCAAAATAAAAGATAATAAAACATAAAACATCCAGTACAATGAAAGCGAACCCAAAATAAAACCGTCCGTATCTGATATCTATCAGACCCACAACATGTTGCTAATTGTTGCATTGGTCAATATGAAGAGCGAGAGCCAAAAATCTCTCTGGATACAATTTAAAATTTGAATTTTCTTCAAAATGTATATCTCACTCTTAAGGACAAAAATGTATTTGTTGTTTTTTTCTTCCGCAGGAATAGTTTGAATGACGTATAAATTAATTTTTTTATGAAGCCATATGAAGCTTTGTTGGCGTGGAGGAGACTTGCGGTGGTTGTTTTTAGATTTTTATTTATCCTTTATTTGTGTGATCATGATGATGGTGTGTATCTGTATAGATAGACGACATGATGTCTCGATCTTCGATTAAAAGGTAGGTAGCAAGGATTTTCTGATGGTGTACTTTTTTTTTTATGTGAGGTTATTTTGTTTTCCTTCAGAAATTAAAGAAAATCATTTTTCATTAATTAATTTAAATATAGGTTAATTCATAATTTGTGAGGAAAGCTGATTTGTTAGGTAGGTATAGGTAGGTGTGAAATATGTATTCTCCGATTTAATGAATACGTCATAACAAGATAATTTTTCGCAATGTAAGTAGGTAGTAATTTCTAGTTTTTTTTTATTTTTCATTCGTCTGATCTTTGGCAAGAAATTTTGTTTTTATTCCTTCTGAGAATTTTTGTAGGACAGATAAATACATGTATGAAGGTGTTACGTATTTCCAAACGCTGCCGCTGCATTGGTTGAAAGCAAGCAGCTCAAATGCTGCGAACGTGAAGGATCTTTAACCTGGGATCCTTAACCTCTTTTCTATACTTATGTAAAATACCCAACGTGGTTATCTTTCTTTTTTTTTTCATTTTAGACTTCCAACCCATCTGGTCAAAAACTTGTAAGTTCTCTTATAAATATCAAATAAAATTGAAATTGTAATTTATTAGGTATACGGAAGCTTTTTATTTCGCTGGAAAAACACAATCAACAGCACGATACACAAAAGTTGCGACGAGGAGGAGCAAGAACCACATCTGAAGAAAATTAATGCGGAACAATTAAAGACGCTTTTATCTGCGATCCAAACTGCGATTCAGGGTAACCCTAACCGTCAATCACAGAAGGAAATCATCCAACTTGAGAACTTCAATGAAGATAACGAAAGTTGGGTAATCTTCATTAAGAGGCTGGAAAATTTCTTCATCTTGAAAAAAAATAACTGGGTCTACTGAAGAAGTTCTAAAAAGCAAAAAAGATTGGTTAATTCACGCGATTGGGGCAAAAGCATTACAACTCTTTGCAATTTGCAATGATCCTCAATCAAAAACCTGCAACGAGTTAGAAAATTGGTTAAAGATCATCTACATCCAGCACCTAGTGTAATCGCTGAACAAAATCGGTTCGCAAAACGAATCCAACACGAGGGAGAAAGCATATCAAATTTTGTGGCAGATTTGAAGAAAATGCGCAAAAATTGTAATTTCAAATGCGCATCTTGCCAAGCATCAACAGCCGATGCACATCTTAGGCAACAATTTATTAGTGGCCTTCGAAATGCGCATTGGTTAGAGAAACTCATTCAACTCAAGGAACCTAATAATAAATTCACCGATTGCGTCGCGGCTACTCTTGCAATGGAGTCAGCATAAAAGGATTCAAGAGAAATCCAAAATCTGCAAGCCACAACTTCCATAAATAAACAAAAGCAAATAGCAAAATTTAATCCCCTTCGAACAAAAAAATTGGTAAAACGACGGCAACAATTATCAGGTAAACAAGTGCACATGAGCCAAGCAAAGCGTAAGGAGCATCTAAGAAATGAATGTCGTCACATTCACTCAATTTGTACCAAATGTAAGAAAATTGGCCCCCGCAGCCCCATCAAAAACAAAATAAAAGCAAAACGACTTGCCAAAATCAGCTGGAGTCTCTTCAGTTCCAGGAAGATGATAATGACTTATTTTGTATCAATCATCTGAGTGAAGTTTTTCTGCCAGAAGAAAGGAAAAAACTGAACAAAATTAAGTTGGAGGTTAAATTAAATGGTGTATTGACAAATTTGGAGCTAGACACAGGAGCAGCGGTTTCATCAAACTCGCACGATGATTTCGTAAGAACATGGCCTGAAAAACATAAAATTGAATCCTCTATTCCTTTTCAGACATATACAGACAGGTGAGATGATAAATCCACTGGGATACGCCACAATGCATGGTCGAATATGGCGCAGAAGTATCCAATGCGAATATTTACGTAATGCCAGGGAGGGTCGCTCAATTTTTGGCAGAGAGTCGCTCAAAGTCTTCCAAGTTATGCTGCCAGATATACACTAAGTGGAGGAAAAAACCACACCTAAGCTGAAGGAAGAAGCGATGCGTGAGTTGAAGACCAAGTTCGCTGACGTTTTTCGACCTGGAGTTGGAAAAATAAAAGACAACAAAGCCAAGTTGTGTCTTCAAGAAAACACCCAACCTGTGTACATTGCCGCTCGAAAGGTACCATATGCCATGCTAGTTAAAATGGAGCAAGAGATTGACCGTCTGGAGAAGGCAGGAATCATAACCAAAATGCAGTTCAGTGAATGGGGTATACACCAAGTAGTGCCAATTCTTAAAAAAAGACGGGTCAATCAGACTGTGCGCAGATTATAAGATCACAATCAATAAAGTACTTAGAAGTGATAACTTTCCGATTCCACCAATAGAAGACATCTTTGCAACGCCCATGGAAGGTGGCAAACTTTAACAACTTTGGACATCAGTGAGGCTTATTTACACATGCCAATGGATCAGCAAAGTGCGCAGATGCAAGCAATTTCAACTACCAGGTAAATAGGCTGATGTAGGGTACCAAAGTGGAACCAGCAATTTGGCAGAGGTATATTCAGCAGAAGCTGAAAGGCATTAAAGGAGTTTGTGTTTTTCTTGATGACATCAAGATCCAAGGGAGAGATTTTGATCAACATATAGCTCGCTTAGAGTAAGTACCTGGCCGACGGGTTGCGGGTAAATTTCAATATATAAATGTAAATTTTTCGAAAATTCCATTACTTACTTAGGTCATGTTATTTCGGCGAGAGGACTGGAGAAGACTAAAGACAAGGTTCAGGCAATCATGGATGCGCCCGCACCGAAGAATATCATCGAGGTCCGAAGCTGGCTAGGGTTGGTAAATTATTATGGGAGGTTTCTGAAAAATCTTTCGGCCAAACTGCACCCACTCTACCATCTTTTACAAAAGGACGTCGTGTTTAGCTGGACCAAAGAATGCGAGGAAGCATTTAATCTTATAAAAGACGAGGTGACTTCCGAAGTGGTACTTGTTGCGTAAGATCCTGCTCTGCCGTTGTCTTTGGTCACGGATGCAAATCCGTACGGACTAGGAGCAGTCAATTTTCCTGGTGGGAAAGAACATCCGATCGCGTATGCTTTTCGGTCTTTGTCAAAGTCTGAGATCAATTATAGTCAAATAGACAAAGAAGCTACCGCGATTTTTTGGGCTATGAAAAGATTTCCTCAATACTTCTTCGGACGTAAGTTTACATTAATCACTGACCATAAACCTTTGGTTGCTATTTTCAGCCCAGATACAAATCTGCCAAGCATGGTCACAACTCAATACCTTCAAGGGTTCAGCTACAACATTGTGTACCGGTCGACGGATGACCATTCCAATGCAGACGCGCTTTCAATGTTGCCGTTGACCTATTAAGATTCCGATGACATAGATGACATCACATACTAACAAATGATGAACGTATTTTTCATTACGGAAGGAGAATGGCACTTTCATTGCTTCCACTCCGAACAGAATTTACCAGACTTGCGGATAATCCATTGCAAACACGTCAAGATGCACTTTTGAAATGTATGCATGCAAAAAAATCTACATCGTTTCTAATATTTAATTGCCAGAGCATTAGAGCACATGCCAACGATCTTACGGTGCAATAACCCAAGAATGCTTTTTTTTAATGCTCAGTGAGATTTCGTTAAACAACGATGAAAGCGTTATAATTCCAAACTTTGAATGTTCTTAAAAGAACAGGTGAAAGGGCATTACATAAAAAAATACAGCGCATACAATCGCACCTTATCTGTTTGTAAAAACCGACAAACGTCAAACTAAGGACTGATGTTGAGGTCAATCGGAGATATATGCGCAGTAGTATGCATTTTGTCAAATGGCTTCTTTCCGATGTGGTTTTTATATCCCCAAATGAAAATATTAAAGATATAATCAAATTTGTTCTTTTTGTCGTTTTCTGAGAACATACAAAATGCCTATGATATTAGGAGGCGACTTTAATAATATTATGGGTATTCATACAACAGCGTAAACTCGTCGTAATCGTTGTAAAGTTTAAAACTTCGTAATTCTGGCACAATTTGTATGGAAAATTTGACAGATTTAAAACTTCGTAATTCTGGCACAATTTGTATGGAAAATTTGACAGATTTACGAAGTTTAAAACTTTACAACGATTACGACGAGTTTACGCTGTTACATGAATACCCTTATCAATTTATAAAATTTTTAGAGGAAGAATTTAATTGGAAAATGAGCACTTCTTAATGTGTTGCTATTTTTTACAGTACGATGAAAAAGGAGAATTTCCGTCTGCTTTTTTGAACTGTGACTATGAGGATATCTGAACAGCGATAGCATTAAAAAAAAACGCAAATCACTTCAGGTTATAGGGTTTAAAAAAGCAACGTTACTCAAAACACTGGATTTCTTTCAAAAAATTCAAGTCCGCTGAGCTGGCCGTGAAGAGATTTTAGCCTGTTCTTCTCAGTGACACTTGTTGTTAAATGTCGCGTAATGAATGGCTCTTTAAAAGAATTGAAATTGAAAAACAGAGGAATTTCTATGGATATTTTCTGACCTGTTATTTTTTCATTTAAATAAAATTGTCTGCCAATTGCTGGGGTGTTGGTCAAGAAACTTTCTACTGATAGATAGATAGATAGATAGATAAGATTTTATTAATATTTCATGACTAATTATAAAGTTGGTACATAGTACTACAAAAAAATCTTAATATGTAATATATGTAAGAATTACAGTATTATAGACATAACATGATTTGTTGTCTGTCAGGTTGACTTTATATAATAATATAATGGAATTATATTAAAGTAGTACATTATTGTTCTTTATTTAAAAGCTACATTACTTTTAATATTCGTAATTGATATTTCTCATAAACAAAACTCGTTTAATATTGAATCTCTTTATTTCAAACAATAAGATAAAAAGCTGGGGTGGAATAGGCTAAGGTGATTTGTGATAGTTGATAGTCACATTACCATAGTTTTGCTATTGTGTTGTATCACAAATCACCTTAGCCGATTCCACCCCTGTAAAGTGGGGCTGTTATTGGGACCAACCTTTCATTTTGACCTGACAGGTTGAGCTTTAGTATACAAATAGTTCATGTCCTAACTTAACTTTTAAGAAGTGTTGCCAAGGTGGCAACACAGTTTAAATCCCAAAATGTTGCTTAAAACTCGAAAACCAACGACGATGACACGAGAACTCCAGTTGGATTCAGCACCCTTGAAACCATAGGAACACATTATTGTTTTTCTCCCACCCTCTTGGTATGACAAATGAAATATGTGGACCAGGTTTCGTGTCAATGCTGTTGGAATTTGGTATTGGTATATTGGTACTTGTTTCACTAAAACTTCAATCATCATTTATGAAAAGGACTATAACTTTTTTGAAGATGGTTGTTCATTCTGAATTAGAACGTTTAGGCATTAAAAAATACCTTTAAAACATGTGCCATACGCTTATATTATACCAAGATAAATATTTAAGTTGGTTAACCTTTCATATCCCCCTTCCCCAGCTTTTTGAAAGTGGCTTTAAAAACCAAAGTAGGTTTTCAATCAACTTTGGATGTATGTAGTAGATTGTGAAATTCTGCATCGACACCATCTTTAAATATTATTAATAAAATTAAATTTTCTAAACAAAGTTATTTTTTTTGAAGGTCCGCATTTCCATGGATAAATTTTTTTGAGTCAATTAAATGTCATGATCAGATACCTCGTTTATTCAGCTTCAATTCAGTTTTTTTTGTTGTAGTCGTACGATTTTTTTTGACATGGTTTATCTGACTTTGAATGAAAAAAGATACTTTTAGCCTTGATTACCAATATCTCAGCAAATAATGATGTTATAAAAAATTCAAAGACAGTTTTGGAAATTTGAGAGTGTTTTACAAGATTTTTTTAAGATTTTGTAGAAATTATTTTTTTTACCGTTCACCGTTAGTTTAAAAAAAAGTACTAAAAACCGACGTTTAGTGGTCTTTTCGTAAATCTTTTTTTTTATTTGCAAATATTGATTGCATGGCTTGCGTTGGTATGCAAATTTATAGACTTTTAAATCATCAATATTCTTGTTAATTTTCAAATTGATTCATCGAACCGTTTTTCCTCACCAAAACTTCAAAGTCCTACAAACCAGGTAAAGGAACAAATTGTGTTGTTCCTAAACAATGCGTAGTCGTCATCAAAATGACAAGAAAACCGTAATTCCAGTGGATTTTTTTCACAGTTTTGCATTAGTTAGATACTTTTTTGAATTTAAATGAAATAAAAATAAATTAAAATAGCAAAATGGGAAATAAAACCCAAAATAGGAAAAATTGCCAAAAACAACTTCAATATAAGGAAATATCGCCCAAATGTAATCGGGGCGATTCCAGAATCTTTAAATGCAAAAGAAACTTTTCATACACCTAACCTCGCACCCACCCCAAATCATATAACGAGCCCAAGCAGGGGGGTTTACTCGCAAATTTTTAAATTTCAGAAACCAAATAAAGGAGAGGATTTATTAGGTTTGTGAAATGTAGATAAAAATTCACGAATAAACAGTGGGTGGGTGTGAGGTTTGGTGTATGCGAAGTTTCTTTTGCATTTAAAGAAACAGGATTTAAAGAAGCTTTGAATTTATCCTATACATACATATATGTATCAGGGACGAAGCCTCCATATATTGAGTGGAATGAGTGCTTCCGTAAAGCGTGGTACACATTATCAAACCTGAGTGTCACGCGTGTTGGATATCAAACCTGCGTGAAAAGCTTCGCGTACACACTTATCAGTTATGTTGGGCGTCAGGCAAAGAAATTCCACTACTCTCAGAAAATTGTTTCTTTTTATTTTGAGGCTATTTCCGCCACGAATCGTGTTAATTCTTTTTTTTACATGACACCCACGAGCTTTTTCCTATTTTCTTTGCACTTTTTCGCTAATTCACTATAAAAATTCGTGTTTTGTTCCGTGAATGACGGCTCATGAATGAAATTGTGTACACATCATCGAGCAACCACCCAACAAACCGAGGGTTGTCACGCAGTATCAAAAAAATTTGTGAGCAGGCAGTTCTGAGTGTCAAATCATCAGTCAGCGTGTACACATTGTCAGTTCGGTTTGATATCCAACATGGCTGACACTCAGGTTTGATAATGTGTACCACGCTTAAGGCAAATCAAAAAATATTCATAACAAATGTCTTAACATTACACTATACTTCTAAACGAACCTTTCTGTAATCTCTTATGTAAATAAATAACTTCCCAATACCTATCACTATTCGAAATAATTTCATGTTATTAAAATAACTCAGGAAAAGCAACGCTTAAATCCACAAAATATTATCATCTTTCTGCTACCCACAAACTACAACTGAAAATGTTCCTCCTGCTCAAAGCTAACTGACAATGCGCAATATCACTCCAGTATTATAATGCTCATATAAATGTGCTTGCTTAAACAATGCCGAGATTGCTCAACCGCTTGGCATTCCCATTCCCATACATCACCTTCTTAACTCCAGAACACAACCACAACAAACAACAACTGAAAATATTCATCCTCTTCAAAGCCAACTGAGAGTACGGAATATCACTCCATAGAATGCTCATATGAATATGCTTGCCGAAACGAACGAGAATGCACAGCAGCTGGGCATTCCCATATATCGCCTTCTTAACTGAAATCCCATCCCAAAGTCAAAGTAAAATCTATGAATTTTCTACCGTTTGACCAGAGTGTGAAGAATGAGTTGAGTGAATTCATTACGAGAATTCAATGAAACAAAACTAGAGACGGATTGAGAAAGAAAATTGAAAAAGGGGTAGAACCTTTGTATATGAACTTTATAGTAATATCATGAAGATAAATGTTGACACACCGTCTGATGTTGACACACCCATGTTGACACACCCATGAATGTTGCTTGCCACAATGTTGAAACACCAAACACCATGCTTGCCTCTTTGTATATTTTTAGTTGTCATTTTCATTTTTACTTTTTTACTTTTAATTTAGTTGTGAAGATGCTTTACTGGGGGAAGGTTGTCGTTGCTTCGTGGCGCTTCCCTCTATAAGCAAAAAGGAAAGGAATGTGTTTGTTTTTGTTGGTGCTTTATGTAAGTATGTATGATTGTAGGTAGGTATATGTTGTCATTTAGTTAGGCAGGCATGTATATTTTTTGGTTGTTTGTTTACTTTCGTATTTTGTTATTTTTGTTGGATTATACTCGGCTGCTGTTGTTCCTGCTCGGCGAGCGATCAAATATTTTATTGAAGGATGTACGTATTTAAACTGGTTTGCCTTTGGGTTGGTTCTTGATGTAGGTTAGTTGGGCATCGTGGGGTGGGTGTTTTTTGTTATTGTTATTGTTATTGTTATTGTTGTAGGGAGGTTTTGCAGTTATTCATGAAAAAAAAAATATTGTTGAATTTCGATATGGTCAGTGCTTTGCATAGGCAGGCGGCGGTTGTCATTGATATAGGTGAGTGGTGGGGTGGGTGAAAAAAAGAAGAAGTTTTGTCATGTCTCTATATCTTCGCAACGGTTCATATGATCTGCATGAAATTTTCAGAGCTGATTCGCATAAGTGAGACAAAACTTCATAAATATTTCTTGTTCCAATCCACCCACCGCAACTTCCACTTTTTATATCTTTATATCTCAAAAACGGCTCTAATGATTATTTGAGGTACTAGAATTTGTTTGTATGGGTAAGAAAAATATGGAGGTGATTTTTTTATACCCACCCACAACCACTTTCATCATGTCTCTATATCTCGAGAATGGCTCCATTGATCTGGATGAAATTTTCAAAGTTGATTTGCATGAGCGAGAAAAAATTTATAAATTTTTTTTTTTTTAAATCCGCCCACTGCCACGCCTACATTGTATATTTTGATTTCTCAAAAATGGTTCTAAGGTTTACTGTTGGTATCAGATATTGTTTAAATGAGTAGGAGAAAATTGTTGGTGATTTTCTTAGACCCACCCACAACCACGCCCACTTTTATCATGTTTCTATATCTCGCGAACGGCTCTATTGATCCAGATGAAATTTTCAGAGTTGATTCGAATCAGCGAGGAAAAACTTTCGAAATATTTTTTTTCTCAAATCTGCCTACTGATACACCCCCTTTTTTACTCTCAGAAACGCCTCTAAAGACTACGGTAGGTATCAGATATTGTTTGTATGAGTAAGAGAAAAGTGTTCGAGATATTTTTGAACCACCCACAACCACGCCTACTTTTATCATGTCGGTGCCCGAGACCTTAAATGCCCAATATCCAAAAAATTATACACCAAAAAAAGAATTTTAAGGTTTGAAAAATAATTCCTCTACTTTCTTCTTGAGGAATATGATGTTTGAATTTTTATATATGTATGGTTTAAAAAAAACTGGCATTATTTATTTCTTATAATTTTATTTTTATTGATAACAACATAAAACAAAAAATAATATTAATTTGGTGGCTAGGCCTTACTTAATATCACATTGGATTATTCTAAAGTCCTTAAAATCTAAAATAATTTAGTTTGGTTGTTAAAATAAACCAGAAAAATGGTACATTAAATTTCATTCGGTTTTGCTTATATACAGGGTGTCCCGTAATGAGTGGATAATACTGCAACTGGTGATAGTAGGCCTTATGACTGCTCAGAAAAAAAATATAAAAAAATATTTTTCTTGTGGTCTCCATGGTATAATTTATTTTCGAAAAATGTTAAAAAATTCAGGGTCTCCTAAAATACCTAATTACAACGGCCACCCATAAAGGATTCTTATTATTTTTGTATTTTTATAATATTGTAATATTTTCCCAGGTTCGTTAATAAAACTTATTTACTTTATTCAAAACGTCCACTTATTTATTTCACAAAATAAAACACTTTACTTTTCTTACTACAAACAAAACGATTTATTATTCACCACTGAATTAGTTCACAAACTTTACTTTTCACTTTTATTACAACCAACTTTATTCATTCACGATTAAAAACAAACTGTGTCGCTGCCGTTCAAACCTGTGCCTTTTATACTTGTTTTCCAAACTCTCGAAATAAGGAGAACGTTCTGGTCTCTGCTTCCAGAGCTTTCCGTAGGGGAAATTTCCCAATAATTTCCCTTCCAAAAGCTTTTATTTGACAGCTGGTAAATCTGCTATAATCCGGCAGATGGCGCTTCCTTCGTTTGAGAGTTGCTATAATTATAGCTACTAAGGGCATGTTTGCACTGTGACCGTAAGCTTTATTGTGTTCGTTTGTTTGCTTTTCGGAGTCGTTATAGTTCAAACTTGGAAAGTCATTACAATATTCTTGAATAACCGTTCTAAATTATGGGTAGTAAATTTTAACACCAGCTGATGCATTTTTTGTGTTATAATTCTTTAAAATTATTTTTTTATTCAAAAATAATTCAATATTTTTAAAACTTTCTCAAATCAAAATTGACTTGTAATAAAATAGGCATTAAAATGCATAAAAAAGTATTATTTGCAAATATTGTGAATTCTCTGTCATAAAATAACGTATAACGTTGTTATACTGGTTTCGTCGTCTCTTAAAAGGGATGGATATTTCAATATCCATAATTTCCATAGCTGGCAACTGGAAAATCCAAATTTAATGCGCGAGGACAGATCGCAGTACCAATTCAAAATCAATTACTCTGGGCAGGTATCCTGAATAGACAAATTATATGCCCTTTTGAATTACCAGGCAACTAAGATGGTGAAGCCTATCTTAATTTCTTGCAAACTAATTTGCCAACTCTATTGCAAGAAGTGCCCGAGGAGCTAAGGAATTCAATGTGACTTCAAAACGATATGGATGCCCTGCTCATTATGCTGTAAATGTATATGCTATAAGTTTTTTTTTAAATAAAATATAGGGTAAACAAAATCACAGAACAAATAGGCAAGCGTATTACTTTTGTTAAAAGTGGCTTAAAAATACTGCTAAATTTGTATGGAGTTTTTCAAAGGCCTTTTTTAAAGTTCCGTTATAAATGCAGGTACTGCTCCAGGTGTCTGCTATAAGTTTGTTCTATAAAAACTAACATATAAGCGAGGCAGATATATTGCTTTGATTAAAATATTTTTTTTTTGCTTTTAAAATATAGAGGAATTTCTATGGAGTTTTTCAATTTTTTTTTTTAATTCCGTTTTAAATGCAGGTACTGCACCAGGTGTCAGCTATAATTTTTTTTTAATAAAATAGGATAAAATAATTCACAGCACAAAGAGGCAGACGTATTGCTTATAAATGCAGGTACTGCACCAGGTGTCGGCTATAATTTTTTGCTAATAAAAAAGAGTATAAAAATTAACATATAGGCGAGGCAGATATATCGTTCTTTTAATTTTAATTCTTTTTAATAATTCAAACTATAATTATTAGTATATGAAAGAGACAGACATATTCCTTTAGTTTAAACTGTATTTTTTTGACATTAAAACACAGCAGAATTTATGTGGAGATTTTTTAAGCCTTGGAAGGAAGGAACTTCTCCATATATCTGCTAATATTTTTTTATTTAGGTAATAACAACTATACAGCTTATTATATCAAAGAGGCAAACGTTTTGCTCAACAGAAAACACATTTTTTTCTATTTGAAAAGAAGCAGTGAAATGTGTATAGAGATTTGTCCTTGATTTTTTATTTCAAAATTCCGTTACAAATCCAGGTATCACAACAGATATCTGAAAACTATTTTTTTTAGATAATTATCGCACAAACACACCCTGGCAGACTGACGGACGATATGCATACTTATCTAACGAGAATTATTTGTAAGATCATCGTAATAATAATTTTGATCAAACCAATGAAATTTCAAGAAATCAATAATTTACATGAAAAATAGTTGAAATATGTAGGTAAATCGCTGTTTCATTTTTTCAGCTTAACTTTCTTTCGTTTTGATTCTTATCTACAAAATTGTAAATTCAGAAAAATTAAATCTACTTTTTCTTAATGTACCTCATCAAGCACAAGATACAACAAAAATACGCGACGACGAAGAACCCAAATAAAAAACAAATCGAAATCTCTCGACAAAAAAAAAACAAACAAAAACAAACCCCTTGCATACCTATAAAATACTTTGGATTCAACAAGAACGAAAAAACAAACGAACGTGCGGAAAATAGATGATAGAGCAAAAAATTAAGAAAAAAAACCCACCACCATTGCTTTCAAAATTCATTCATAGCAAAAAAAAAGAGAAAAGAGAATTCATACAGAAAAATCAACAACAAAACCAGATACACATGCGAATGTTGATAATTCAATTTTAAAAATGTTGAAGCAACTTTAGCGACGCCAGCGCACCATCGATCACACACCCAACTAATAAAAACGTCTCCATGGTATTACTATAGAGTTTATATACAAAGGTAGAACGTAGAAAAATAAAACACTTGTTATGTCCGGTGTTGCGTTTGTGTGTGTGAAAATCGTAGAGTGTTTATAGTGTGTCATCCACCAGAAAATGAAATATGCTTGATTGAAAGGTGTTGTTTTGCTTTTTTATTCCAATAAAGTTTAGTGGGCGACATTAAAATATTATTTTGTTTATATATTTTGTGATGGTTGATTGCTTTAGCGTTTCAATTATGAATACCTGCAACTGCATAGTAGAAAGTATTTTAAATAAGCCTTTTTCGGCTAGAGGATATGATGAAAAAAAAAAAAACATTATAGAAGGTGGAAGACCGAAGCCATTATTAAACTTTAACACCGTTACAAAGCGATGTACCAGGCATTTTTCAATGCAATTTTATGAAAGTTTTACGTGGTTAACCGGCTGTCTTAAGACAAATAAGTTGTACTGTTGGCCTTGTCTTATGTTTTCAAATGAAAAAAGTGTTTGGAATAGGTAATTCTGGATTTAGTGATATGAACAATATGTCAAAAGCCGGAAAAAGGCATGGAAAAGAGTGCGGCTCTCATTTAAGTGCAATGGTTTCGATAAAAATGTTTGGTTCCGTCCGTATCGAAAATTTAATTGATTCGTCTCGTTTGCTTTCCATTCGCAAATATAATGAAGAAGTGAAAAAAAACCGAGAAATATTAAAAAGCTTAATTGATGTGACTTGCCATCTTGCATGCTTAGAGTTACCTTTCAGAGGTGACGATGAATCGCAAAATTCATTGAACAGAGGAAACTTCATAGAGACAGTTTATTTACTTGCTTCGTACAACCCAATTTTAAAAAACCATTTAGATAATTCGACGGTTTTTTCTGGTCTATCAAGTGATATTCAAAACGAACTTATTGCTTCAATTGCTACTGCTTTACTCAACGAGATACGGAATGAAATCAATAGCTCAGACTATGTGGGACTTCTTCTTGATGAGACCACCGATGTATCCAACAAATCGCAGCTATCAGTGATGCTGCGCATTGTTAAAAAGGATGGAGATGTCGTTGAAAGGTTCATGTGTTTTGCCGATGTTTCGCTTGGAAGATCAGCTCAGAATTTGTTTGATTTTATTATTCCATTTTTGAGAAAGGAAAATGTATTTGATAAATTGGTATGTCAAAGCTACGATGGTGCGGCTGTTATGTCGGGGAGTTCAAATGGTTTACAAACAAAAATTAAAGAAATCATTCCAGTGGCACATTACATTCATTGTTTTGCTCATAAGCTTAATTTAGTTTTAAATCAATCAGTGTCCAAAATTAAACCATGTGCCGGTTTCTTTAAAAGTTTACATAGCTTCGTAAGTTTTTTTTTCACATTCTTCTAAAAGAGTTGCAGCATTTAATGCAGTGGTAAAACGAAAAATTACTAGCGCTGCTCCAACTCGTTGGGAGTACAATGGGCGCATTGTGCAAACTATTTTTGAACTTAAAAGTCACCTTATATCCTTTTTTGAAAGCGTTATAGAAAACGAAGAAGATTGGGACAACGAAGCTATAGTTCTATCGAAGGGCCTGATTTATTGTTTTACTGATAAGAAATTTATTGTTCTTCTCTATTTTTTCAACGAATTTTTTCCACAAAGTGATATTTTATTTAAAATTCTTCAATCTAAGTCCAGCGATATTCAGTTTTGTCTAAATCAAATCAATAAGTTCAAAACCAGTATTTCAAATCTTCTTAAATCAAAAAACTTCGATTCTTTTTGGAAAAAATTGAATGAAAATGAAAATTTGTCCAATTTTAACAATAGGCGTTCTGAAATGAACCTATCAACAAAAGAAAATTATAAAACTCTTTTAGTAACAATTGTCAACCAAGTTATCACAGAAATCGATAATCGGTTTAGTTCCTTGCCATGCTTTGAATTTTTAAGACTTTCAGACACAGCATTGTACGAATATTTTAAAACTAATTTTCCTGATAATTTGCTCGATAACCTTCAAAGCTCATACCCGGGATATTTTGATATTTCGGCATTAAAGACGGAGCTAAAGGTAGTTTTCAATGACAAGAATTTTAAATCAAATAAAGACCTTCAAGAAACATTAAAATTTTTAATAAGTACAGCTTTGAATGAAAGTTTCGTTGAGTTCTCTAAGCTTTGTAAACTTATGCTTACATTTCCGGTAACAACCGCATCAGTAGAAAGATCATTCTCATGCCTTAAAAGAATTAAAAATTTTCTTAGAAATAAATGTGGGCAAGAAAGATTGTCAAATTTAGCTCTCATCTCAATTGAAAAAAACTATTAAAAGAAATGCAAGTAAATGGCAAGTTTTGTGATCAGATAATTGATAATTTTGCTTCTAAAGAAAGACGAATAAATTTAATCTACAAGGCTTAGTAACTTGTTTAATGATATATATTTTTTCCTTCCTATAAACATTAATTATTTATAATAAAGTTTTTGAAGCAAATATTTATGTACCTAAATTTCTTTTAACACTATACTGTACTCGATTTGAATAGTATGTAAATGCGACTTGTGAATTATTATTTATTTATTTTATAATTTAGATGGATAAATATTTTTGTTTTTTTTGTTAATCTGTGCAATATTAAAAGACTTTTATTTTTTTAGTTCTATGTTGGGTGCTTCCGCTTCCAAAAAAGTCACGCCTCGTGCCTGATATGTATGTATACAACAATAATTGTACCTGTATCATTTTGAGATCTTAAACAATTATTACCATCACAAGAATTTCTAACGTTTTTGGGTAATATTTCCAATTTCTTCTTTGCTTTTGGGTGATAAAAATTTTGTTGGGCGATGTTTCCAAATCGATATGGGCGCTATTTCCTAACGCCCATAAAAACATCCTTCTACCATATAGATATTTTTATAGACTCTTTCGATTCTTCATTGTGGTAGTTCATATCACATTATTATATAATTTCATGAGGGAACCATTTTTGTCACAGGTTTTATGGTAATAATCCCACGAAAACCCCAACCCTAAAAAAAACACCATTTGGGCACTGACATTTATATAGACTCTTCTAAATACAGTGCATTCTCGATTATCGCAACTAATTAAAACAAGGGTGGTTGCAATGACCGAAGTTGTTGCAGTAACCGAGTAAATATTTGTTTAGACTCAATTTGAGATGCTGAGAGAAAATCAGGAAACCAGCTCTTATTATATATTTAATGCAACAAGTTCTTATTCAATAACATATAAATAATAAGAAATAAAACAAAAATAAGTTTATTCACGATCATGCCATCTTCACTTATTAACTCGCCATCTTTCGGATGACAAG
Source organism: Dasysyrphus tricinctus (assembly GCA_963921185.1). Lineage (NCBI taxonomy): Eukaryota > Metazoa > Arthropoda > Insecta > Diptera > Syrphidae > Dasysyrphus > Dasysyrphus tricinctus. The sequence continues at coordinate 36,824,121 of OY992533.1, forward strand.
GAGCGTTATCCAAAAGTAAGAGCGCTTTTGTTGGAAGTCCTTTCGAATTTAAAAAGAGTCGTACCTAAAAGACTCAAAAAAAGGTATGAACAAAATACCTACCTGTGGCTGGTTTAATTTTGTTACCTCGGCCACAAATGTCGAGCGGAACCATTTTTCAAAGAATGTTAACGTCAAAGATCTTAGGTTTACAGATTTACCGATGACGAATAGCTTAATTTTGAGAATCGTGATTCTTTCTTTTCTTGTTTTTCGGCCAGGAGCTCAGGATTTCTTAAAACCTACAATTGGCGTTATAGATTTGAATAGGAGTCAAATGGAGCTCTCTGACTTTGTCCTTAAATTTAATCAAGAATGGATCTTCAAATTGCGTTTTGTTTGAAAGATTTTCTCCACAAATTCTCAACCGGTGAATTCCGTGTCTTTTCTTAAAATTTGTCAACCAACCATTGCTCCCATTAAAAGATCCTGGCCTGTCTTTAATTTTTCATGCAATGAGCACGCCTTTGTTTTTAGAACCTCACTGGAAATTGGCACATTTTGCTTTCCTTGATTAGGAACCACTTGTTCGAAGTCTTTTCCATCTTAGGGTATTTGCCACTTTTAATGTAATCCTCTTTCCGGGTCCACATTCAGAATTAGAAACAAACTTTCTTACTGCATCCTCTTTTCGAGACAAAAACGCAACGCAACAGACAAAAACAAACTTGGATAAGAACCTGAGTAATTAAAGATATACAAACACAAAAGTTGCACTTATCGAGTCAATTTTTTTTAAGAGTTGCGATTACTGCGTCAACAATGATATAAATTCAGCTGTTGCGAAAATCGAGGAGTTGCGTGAATCGAGAGTTGCGTTAATCGAGAACGTACTGTATTGCTATTTATGACAAGTTTTATCAACGGACCATTATTTTCAAATGGTTTTCGGTAATCTTTAACTTTTATACTGAAAATAGTCATCATTACACAAAAATATTTTTTTTATTTTGATAAACCACAACTTCCCCCCTCTCCCCCTAAAAAAAACACCCTTTCATGTAAAAAATTTTTATAATCTTGATTTTCCATTTTCATGGTACATGAAACGTTTTCACAAGTTTCATGATGGCACTAACTTTTTTGTTTTATGTCTCCTATTTTACCTGTACTATTATACCTGATGTGATATCAACTGAAGCATCATCATCAAGTCCTGTAATCCCGATTGGAGGATAGGGCGCCAACAAATCGTATCCATCCTTCACGGTCTGCAGCTAGATATTTAACTGTGGCCACGTCTTTCTCGTGGAGTCTGCTTCTGCTAGAACTGTTGATTTCCATGTTGTTCTTGGTCCTCCAACCCGCTGTGCACCCAGAGGATTCCATTCAAATCCATTGCCATCTACGCTTTCTTATGTCAACATCCAGCCGCTTTTGACTTGTCCTGCGCCGCAATTCTTCGTTTGATATAATTTGTGGCCAGCGAATTTTTAGAATATGGCGTAGACAGCGAATCATATAAGTCTGAAATTTCTTCGAGATGGTGGTCGTGACTTTCAACGTTTCGCAAGCATATAACAGCACGGATTTAGAATTGAAGAATCTTAACTTAGTTAGATTTCCAAATTTGGGACAGAGAGCCGAAGGCTAAGCGAGCTTTATTTATTCTTCTTTGAACGTCCAGATCAGTACCACCATTTGCTGAAAAAATACTTCGAAGGTAGTTAAATTGTTAAACCTCTTCAACTGGCGTCTCCTGTATAAAAATACGCTGATGTTTGGAGCGGCCTGTGAACATTATTTTTGTCTTTTTGCTATTTATTTTTAGACCACTTGACTCTCCTTTCACAGTGCTTGACACATCCCGTTCAGTCCGCTGATGTTAATTGCCAAGAGACATGTGTATCATCGCCATAGTCTAAATGACTAAGCCTTTCAAACGGGCTCCATTGAATGCTATGTTTATCCGCTGTTCCAACGCTGGCCGTCAAAACAGAAGAACAGAGAATTGGCGGCAGAACATCCCCCTGTCTCACACCCTGCCGCACTTCGAAAGAGTCGGATAGCAGTCCATTGTGTAAAACAAAACATCTTATAACGGCAACAATTTTTGGGGGAATTCCCCTACCAAGAAGTGATCTCCATATACATTCACGGTTGATTCGGTCAAAGGCCTTATCAAAATCCACGAACATGAGGTAAAGCGGTGATTGCAACTCCGCAGACTGCTCAAGAACGATACGCAGTGTTGATATGGTCGACACACGACCGCGCACTGCGGAAACCAGCTTGATGCTTCTTGAGTTTCTAACCTTAATCCGCTCCAGAATGACGGTTGCCATTAGTTTTGGAAAAACGGACAAAACTGTAATACTTCGGCAATTGATAAATACTTAAGGTCATTTTGTATTTCTGACAATCTCAATTTTAATTTGTTGTTGTTTTTACGTGTTTTTTTTCATCACGTTCACAGCCATTTTTATTTCCGACACTGTCCTTACCTTAGATTTGTGTACTGTGTCTGAATTTAAACAAATTCCTCTGGATAAATAGAATTCATAGTGTATTCATGCTGTGATTTCTATATGAGTCGGTAAATATCGACCAAAATTTGCGTCATAGAACTTAGAAGGGTACAACAGCATCTTACTGATGAGCCCAACTGTTGTACCTGTGCGAAACGCAATATATGAAGTAGAGCTCACTTCTTTATTTGAACTTAATTCATTCGCTCCACTAAAACAGAAGAATATTATTTTTAATTTTCTTCAAACTCATAGTCATCTTTCTTTGGCAACTTAACAATCACACCATCCTTCCAGTCGCTGGAATAAATTCCGTTTTCCCACACAGCTTGTATCAACGGGTGTAGAATACTAGCCGTTCTGACGGGGTCAGCTTTCAGAAACTCGGCTTGTATTCCGTCAAGTCCAGCTGCTTTATTGTTTTTGAGAAGAGTTATCGAAGATTGGATTTCCAGTACTGTATGGGGTTCGATGTCAATACTCCTATAAGATCTACGCATATCGTTTAGTTGAGGCACTTCAGCACTCTGCTCAACGGAATACTCATTAAGCAAGGCACAAAGTGATCTTTCCACTTGCGTAGCTGATCCTCAATTGATACCAAAAGTGTACCATACACATCCACTACAGGATGATTGCTGTTGCTTTTTTTTCCCGATATTTGGTACAATTCCTTCATATCTCCTCTTCTTGCAGCGTTTTCCATATTTTCTGCGGGACCGTCTAACCTCAACCTCTTGTCAGGTCTCACACAGAATTAGGAATTTGTATTCACATGTTGAGGTGAACACACGTTTTTAAGAAGTGCTGTATATTTTCTTCTTATCCAACTGCGTTTAAAGCCATATATAATATAAACTAGACTACATTGTTTGATTAACAAGTTTAATTAATTGAATAAGTTTCTTTATTTTCCATTATTTGGAAATATTGAATCAATATTGTTAAATATTGTGAACTTAAACTATTTGTTTCTTTTATTTTAATAAACCCATAAAGTGCAATAGAAACACACATACACAGTCAAAAGTGCTCTACAAACCTACACACAAGTGCAATAGAAACATACATTTCGTTTATTTTAAAAGTGCAATTGTAAGACACTTACACATTCAATAATCTCCGTCCGTTTTTCTCTTTTCCAACCTACACAATAAAAATGAACTCTAAATCACGTTTCACCAGAACAATACACTCAACAACTCTCCACTTTCATCACCTGTGCTCCTTCCGTCTCCAATTACACCAACAAACAAATCAAAACCATCCCCACCAACAGCATCAACAACAACCCCAGCAACATCACCTTTACGGGGATCAAAAGAAGTCATAAATAAAAAACCTACAGAAAGTAGTGACAAAAATTACAAAAAATCACTTAAAACCACAACTTCACAAAACGACTCTATCCTCGCAAAGTTGTTATCAATGGAAGAAAATCAAAATCAAAGCAAATTAATACCGTTGAAAATTAAATTGATCAAATTAGTAGGGACATGTTGCAATTAAATGACCGCGTCTCTGCCCTCGAACTTTGTCCAGCACAAATAAAAACACCAACTGAAAAGATTAACAACATTCAAAATCAGCTTCCTTTGATAAATAATATACAGGATGAAAACAGAAAAATTGACACTGAACTTACGGCTATTAAGAATCAGATCGAGTTACTCAATATGAAAAGTCTAGCGACCGATGCTATATTAATCGGTATTCCATTTCTCCAGGAAGAGAACCTTAAAAACACTTTTAACCATTTATGTCTCACTTGAACTGCAACCACCTCAATTAAATAAAATTTTCCGTGTAAAGCCGAAGGAGGATTTCACAATTATAATAAAATGTTTGTCTTCGCACGACAAAACCAAAGTCATAAGAGCTATCACGGACTTTCGTAAAGCACAATCGCGACAGTTAAGGCTAGGACCGCACTTGCGATTTTCAGTCGGTGCGATTAAAAAATCGGTGTCGTAACAAATAATTGCCATGCACTCACTTGCGGCTATCTATCGCGCGATTTTTTAGTCGCAAGAAATAGAACATAAAGCTTTTAATATGAATGCACGCACATGCGTCTTTTTAATTTCGCGACAGAAAAAACGCTCGAAAAATAGATCTGGTTCCATTTTTTTAATCGCTGCAATTTTAAAGTCGCATATGTGTGCATTCACTTTTAAAACCATGTGTCTCATTTCTTGCGACTAAATAATCGTACGTTTGAAAATCGCAAGTCCGTGTATAATTTTTTCTAGTTGCGACTACGATTTTTTAGTCGCGCTATTTTAAATCGCAAGTGCGAGCACAACCATCTAAGTCCGTTTGTTTCATTTTAACTTTCGACAATCGCATCGCCAGAAAAATGGAACAAATTTTCGACTTTTAATCGTCGCGATTTCCAGGTCGCATGTGCGTTCATTCTTATTAAAATGCATGTGTTCTATTTCTAGCGACTAAACAGTCGCGCGATTGAAATCGCAAGTGCGGTCCTAGCTTAACACTTAAAGATATTTTTGATGACGGTTCTGATGCGCCGATTTATTTACATGAAAGTCTAACAGAAAAAAACAGAATAGTCCTACGACAAACGATTAACCTTAAACGCCAAAAAATGATCCATTCCTCGCATACTTAACGTGGTCAAGTTTGTATAAAACTTGACAAAGCTACAAAAGCTGTCAACATACACTCTCTCGATGAACTAAACAAAATAATCAACAAACGCATACCCCACCCCGTTGCCCACCAAGAAGAAGATGACCAGCCCAATCTACAAAACACAAATGAGATCTCAACAAGTAGTATTAATAATGATTATCCCCAATCGGGGTTGCCACTTATATAAATTATTTTTTCTCTATTTAAAATTCTTAAACATTTTTTTTAGATATTATAATCTTTTTTATTCCATTATTCTAATTTATATCCTTCATATTATTGTTTTTTATATTACTTTATATCTTTTAATAATTAATTTATTAGCATTTTATTTTGATTTTGTTTTATTAGATTTCAAATGCAGTTCCTCATCACTCTTACGGCGGTGTTGTTTCCTAGTTTTCGATAGAAAACAAAATGAGTCTTTCAATAGCCGCGTTTTATTATCGCTCATAACCCACATGGTTCACCTCGTGAAAATAAAACGATGTGGGTTAGTGCAAAAGCAGTGCTGTATATCAGTCTCTTTTTTTCTTATGTTTATTTGTTTTTCATGTAAGCACTTGTCGCTTTTCCTCTCTATTCCTAATACTGCTGACAAATCGCTGACATCCATTCACAATGGTAAATAGCCCTCTGCCGGCCAGAGTGAAAACCTCTATCTATAGTCTGTCCAGCAAAAATTGTCAGTACAGGGCTTATGGGCGAGCTTTTTTCAAAACTGTGGTGCCTGTGTATAACATCACAACATTAAAATAACAAATCTACCACTGAAAAAGATACAAAACCACTGATTAACATACAGGAATTGTTGTTGTAATTCCTTGAAACATTTTGTACGCTCCAACATGATCGTCGTCTTTCAATGCCAATAGCATTCTGATCGTATACTCGCTTTCGCTTCTACCTTCGCTGTCTAAAACACAAAATTCACATTTCAACAGAGTTACCTTTGCCAAGTCGCAACAGTACAACAGAGCTTTTTCAGTGGTTTTTCTGAAAGAACTTTCGGTTTTGAAGCTTTTAAGAACAAAATTTATAAAGGTGAGAGCCAAAAGTGTTGTCGTTTTGATTGTCTCTTATTATTGGATTGTATTTCTGAATAAACCTATAAAATGCAGTTAAAATTTGTACGATTTTAGTCTTTAAGAAGAAAAAAGTTATTTTCGCTAAGTTTTGAAACATTCAAAGTGTTACGTGATCAAATTCCTTTGTAAAGGTGTGGTGTGGTAAAAAAAGATAAATGTATCTTTTTTTTAATATGTTTGAAAAGGTATCCATGGTAACCATATGTACATTGTTCTTCGATTTGTGGCAATTTATAATGCAAAGTATGGAAACCCTGTGAGAGCTTTAACTTTCGACAGATGTATGCAAGCCAATGCAACGAGACTGAGAGGCAGACGTCCTATCTTCCCTGTACTGACAATTTTTGTTTGATAGAGTATAGGTTATTGAAATTAACGAAACCTAGATCCCATGTTGTTTTTGTAATGCATTTTAAAATAAAACCTCGACCCAGACCCAGATATAATAAAACGTAGCTAATAATGGATAGAAATAATATTTCGCAGGCTAGAAGCTCTTCACATGTCAATATAACGAATACAATGCTTAAGGTTTTTCGTAATAGATATGATGGACTTTCTATTTGTCACATCAACGCACAAAGTTTGAGTAAGCTAATTGATGAGTTTAAAAGAACATTTGAGGGGGGCATGATGGATGTTGTTTGTGTGTCGGAGACTAGGTTGACTCCTGAAATAAGCAATGGCGCTCTTGAATTGACTGGATACAGAATATTTCGTAACGACCGTGGTGGTAGGGGAGGTGGCGTTTTTATTAAAAGTGATATAAAGGCGAGGATTGTAAGAAGTTCTGATTCTACTGCAGGTTTAGAGTTTGTATTCATTGAAGCAGTTTGCGATGTGAGTAAGTGTCTGATAGGTACAATATACAGGGTGTCCCGCACCTGAGTGGAAGTATTTTAGGGTTGGGTTCCTGGGTATATTCTAAGAAAAAAATTGTATTGGGGGAAAGTTGTATCTCCCTTCCCTGAGGCAGGGGGGGCAGTTTCTGAAAAATTGACTTAAAATGCCAAAAAAAAACATTAAAAATCAACGAAAACACATCTAATAATGTGCTGTAGTTTTTTTGAAAGATAATACTCCATTCTTGCATTTGGTTTTTAAATCAAGTTGTTTAAGCGAATAGTTTTTGAGAAATTAAATTTCAGTCAAATTTGTTTAAAAAAATTGTGATTTTTTTTTCTTAAGTCGGTATTTTTCAAAATTTTACGTAATTAAGTGCTATTTTTGTGTTCAATATTCATTGCCCTCATTTATTTTTAGTGCATTGCCGAAAACCAAATGTAAAAATCTTTCTTAGTTTTTGAGAAATTAAGAAAAAAAAATTAAGAATGATTTTTTCGTTTAGTTTTCGGTAATGGATTAAAAATAATGAGGGCAACGAATATTGGACACCAAATAGCACTTAATTACGTAAAATTTTGAAAAATATCGACTTAAGAAAAAAAAAATCACAATTTTTTTAAACAAATTTGACTTTGAAATTTAATTTCTCAAAAACTATTCGCTTAAACAACTTGATTTAAAAGCCAAATGCAAGAATGAAGCATTAGCTTTCAAAAAAACTAAAGCATATTATTAGATGTGTTTTCGTTGGTTTTTAATGTTTTTTTTTGGCATTTTAAGTCAATTTTTCAGAAACTGCCCCCCCTGCCTCAGGGAGGGGAGATACAACTTTCCCCCCATACAATTTTTTTCTTAGAATATACTCAGGAACCACACCCTAAGATACTTCCACTCAGGTGTGGGACACCCTGTATAAACCTCCTAGTCTGTAGGATATACAGTGTTGGACAGAGAATTAGCACACATTAGTGAATCGGATTTTAATAAGGAAAATCTGTATTTTTACTGTCTTCTTGGAACATAATTTATTGAAAACTTTTTAACTCAACCCCGAAAAACTTAAATATATACAAAAAAAGAATTCAATAAAATAACAACAACAAAAAAACCTTAAATAAAATTTAATGGTGTAACTTGTAGCGGTCACAGAATTAGCACAAGTACGAAATTAAGTAATTTATCACTGAAACAAGTAGTTTTTTTCTAATATTTTGTTGGGTACTCTTTCTGCTTTAGCACAGCTTTAAACCGCCGAGGAATACTCGCCTCTAGGTGCTGGCATTGATGGATAGGAGTGCTGTTCCAGCCATCCCTAATTGCCTATCAAAATTCTGCTAGATTCATTGGGTTCCTTAGTCCAACCTGATATTTAACTTCGTTCTATAGATTTCTATGGGATTCAGGTCAGGACTCGGCGCAGGCCAAGGCAAAAAATTGATTTGCTGATCAAAAATTCACTGTTTCACCAGCCGGAAAGTGTATTTAGGATCATTATCGTCTGCAAAGGGCTCCATATGGTTTTCCAAAATGATCTTGTAGTGATGGCGGTCCATTTGCTGCACTATTTTCGCAATAGGCCCTACACAGTACCATGAAAACGCAGCCCACACCATAATACATACACCACCGTGTTTCACAGTTTTAGCTGTGTAACGTGGATTAAGATCTTGCTTTGGTACACGTCAAACATGACACTTTCCATCAGAGCCAAATCGATTAAATTGCGACTCATCACTCCAAAAAACATTTTTCCAAAATGATAAGGATTTGTATCCGTATTCCGGTGAACTTAAGCCTGGCTGTAATTTTTTTGTATGGCACCAGTGTTTTGTAGTGCTTTTCCATGGTGCGGTGTAGGGTCTATTGTGAGAATAGAGCAGCAAATGGACCAGCATCAGTACAAGAGCGTTTTGGAAAACCATATGGAGCCCTTTGCAGACGATAATTTACCATTATCATGGACATTCATGCATGATAATGATCCTAAATACACTTTCCGGCTGGTGAAACAGTGAATTTTTGATCAGCAAATCAATTTTTTGCCTTGGCCTGCGCCGAGTCCTGACCTGAATCCCATAGAAATCTATAGAACGAAGTTGAATATCAGGTTGGACTAAGGAACCCAATGAATCTAGCAGAATTTTGATAGGCAATTAGGGATGGCTGGAACAGCACTCCTATCCATCAATGCCAGCACCTAGAGGCGAGTATTCCTCGGCGGTTTAAAGCTGTGTTAAAGCAGAAAGAGTACCCAACAAAATATTAGAAAAAAACTACTTGTTTTAGTGATAAATTATTTAATTTCGTAATTGTGCTAATTCTGTGACCGCTACAAGTTACACCATTAAATTTTATTTAAGGTTTTTTTGTTGTTGTTATTTTATTGAATTCTTTTTTTGTATATTTTTAAGTTTTTCGGGGTTGAGTTAAAAAGTTTTCAATAAATTATGTTCCAAGAAGACAGCAAAAATACAGACTTTCCTTATTCAAATCCGATTCACTAATGTGTGCTAATTCTCTGTCCAACACTGTAGGTACTGTCACGAATATTCTTAAAGAAGTTTCACCGAATTACAACCAAATTCTCATTGCTGGAGATTTTAACACCAATTTGCTTGATTCTCATAACAGTAATGTTCAAAAATTTTGCAGCCATTTGACATCACTTAATTTATTTTCTTCGAATGTTTCGATGCCTACTCATTTTACAGCAACAAGTTCAACGCTCTTAGATCGGATTCTGGTTAATGAACCCGCTAAAATAAACCTTTATAACCAGCTTGATGTTCCAGGTTTTTCTAAACATGATCTTGTTCTAGTTTTGTATGATATTAATTTAAGGCAGTCTTCTGAAATAAAAACTATCCAGTACAGAGATTTTAATTCCACTCGTGTAGATGAATTATTGAGCGAAGTGGTATGTTCATTCTGGGAGAATATTTATATGTTAACATCAGAGTATGAACAAGTACAATTATTTACGAACATGGTCAATTGCCTCTTTAATTCACACGTGCCTATTAAAACTCTAACTATTCGAAATAATGCCGCCCAATGGTTTAACGCTAAGATTGAAGATCTTATTCGAAGAAGAAACTTGGTCTCCAAACGATGGAAGCGCTTCAGATTATCTTCTTTTCATGAAAGGTTTAGAACTCTACGTAATCTTGTGAACTCTGTAATAAAACAATCAAAAAAGAGGTTCTATGCCTAAAAATTTAAAAATCTCTCTTCTGACAAACTCTGGAAAAATATTAAGTCGATGGGAATATCCAAGAAGCTGAAAAACAATACCATAGACTGTGACCCAAATGAACTTAACCAACAATTTTTAAATGCTTCTTCAAACTCGTCAGTTGAAGAAAACTTTGACTCTTTGCTAAACAATACCGGGGAAGGGGACCTAGGTCAGTTCAGTTTTTGCAGGGTGGAGGAATTCGATGTTTTTAAAGCAGTCCACGAAATTAAATCTGAGGCAATTGGTTTGGATGGCTTGCATCCTAAGTTTTTAAAGATTATTTACCCATTTATTTCACCTTACCTCGCCTATATCTTCAATTTTATCCTTACTAGCTCCTGTTATCCAAAGTCTTGGAAAGTTTAAAAAATTATTCCGGTTCCTAAAAATTCAACCCATAGCTCTATGGAATATAGACCTATTGCCATTCTACCCTTTATTTCAAAAGCTTTAGAGAAAATTATGAGTAGGCAAATATCATCATATCTGTCAACGAGCAGAATACTCTCTTCAGTCCAGGCTGGCTTTAGACCTAATCATAGCTGTTCTACAGCTCTTCTGAAAGTTTTTGATGATTTAAGGCTACAAATTGATAAAGAGCGGGCTACAACCTTGGTACTTCTCGATTTTTCTAAAGCTTTTGATTCTGTTCCTCATAGCATTCTTTTGGAAAAATTGAAAAACCATTTTTGTTTTCATAGGTCAGCTACGCAACTTATGCACCAATATCTCAGTGGAAGAACTCAAGCTATTTCTGCAAACTCCCAGCTATCCAATTTTCTCCCAACAATGTCCGGTGTGCCACAAGGTTCAATTTTGGGTCCTTTGTTATTTTCAATGTTCATAAATGATCTCCTATCTACCCTTAAATTCTGTGATATTATAATGTACGCTGATGATGTTCAAATATATCTGAGCTACCCTATTGGAATGGTCGATGATGCAACAGATCGCGTGAACTCAGATCTGATGAGTATTTTTCAATGGACCGAACGAAATAGATTACGACTCAATCCCAAATCAACAAATAGGGCTCAAAATATATTGTTCCACAAAGGTTTCCATTTGTTCAATAATTTGCCGAGTGATTTAAAATTAATAAACAATGTGATATCATTTAAAAAAAAGTTAATATTATATGCAAAATCTAATTATTGATAATTTATCTTAATAGACCGAGAGCCCACAGCAGATTTTGGGTGTGATCGATAGCAAAAAAAGAAGTATAGGCGTCGAAAGCTTCATTAAAGGCTATTCAAAAAATCAAGGTCTTGCAGTCCACAACTGGGGCCTTTGCGAGGAACAGTGCATCGAAAAAAAATTTTTAATGCAACTTCGAGGATAATCCTTTCAGCCGAAATTGGTTTTCACTCCTCCCTAGATAAGCTCCTGGGATCACATTTCACGGAATCTGAGATCTTTTGAGTGTATAGTTCGCTCTACCGGACCATTTAAAAAATTCAAAATTCTAAGTGAAAAACGGTTTTTTTAAACGGTCTGGCAGGGCGAATTAAACACTCAAATGATCTCTGATTCCGTGATATGGGATCCGCGGAGCTTATCTAGGGAGGGGTGAAAACCAATTTCAGCTAACGATTATTCTGGAAGTTGCATTCATATTTTTTTTTCGATGCACTGTTTCTCGCAAAGGCCCCAGTTGTGGACTGCAAGACCTTGATTTTTTGAATAGCCTTTAATGAAGCTTTCGACGCCTATACTTCTTTTTTTGCTATCGATCACACCCAAAATCTGCTGTGGGCTCTTAGTCTATAAAGTTTATTGTTAATTTATCTTTAAGTTTTTTTTCTTTTTATTAGTTTTATATACTAATAATGTAATTAATAGCTGAAGCTAAATAAAGAATTAAATCTTAAATCTTAAAAAAAATGCCAAGCCATCGTTATCAGCAAAAATATTACTGAAACCTCTTGTCTGCCCCAAGTAGTTCTAGGTAATTCGACGGTGGATTACGTAACATCCGTAAAAAATCTAGGTATAAAATTCAACCAAACACTCACTTGGGATGATCATGTTTCATATACACTGGGGAAAACGTATGGTGCCTTTCGGTCTCTCTATGTTGCTGGCAGCTGTTTACCAATAAAAGTTAAAATAACACTAGTCAAAACTCTTATACTACCGATACTGTTTCATCGATCATTAATTTTCTGCAAGTTAGATAGCGTGAGTGAACGTGTAGCTTTTAATAATGTCGTTCGGTTTGTGTATGGGCTTAGCAGGTTTGATCATATTTCTCGATTTGCAAACAATATCTTCAACATGCGCCTTCAAGACTTCTTAGATAGTAAAGTTCTCATATTTTTATTTAATTTGATGCAAGTTGAGAAACCAGAATATCTGTACGAAAAACTAGTCTTCTCGCAGTTGGATAGAAGCAGGGTTCTTAACTCACCTTGATTTAGGTATACTGTTTCTCAACGACAATTTTCTGTCTATGCTGCTAGTCTGTGGAATTCTCTACCTGTCGTTTTGAGGAGGATCAGTAACTGCTATAGATTTAAAAGTGCCTTATATGATCATTTTAAAATGTTAAATTTATAAATGAATTCCTAAATATGTAAATAAAGCCCTTAAACTTAGTTTTTCATTTAATATTTAAATTGTTTTCTTATTTTTAAACCAAATTGTTAGTAATTTTCAATTTTGTTTATTTAACCACACTCTACTTAGTATTTCTAAAAAACTATTAATGTTTTATAATGCTAATGTTTTCAATAAATAAATACAAATACAATACAAATACAAATACACAGCGATAGACCATCTCATGTTTAATGCGATACTCAGTTCGCAATTCAGCCTTTCGTTTTATTGACAAGTGGGAATGAACACCCTGAGGACTTTAACTAAATATTTTTTGACATGTAATTTACACATGTCTCTAAAATTTGTTAAACTTATGGCATTGTATAAATGTGCGAACTGTAAATTTATCATAGTATCATATTAGTTATATTATTATTATTTGCATTTTCAACGATTTGCGAAGTTCAATTCAATTTCAATTCAATTCAATTTTATTCCTTAAAATGAATTATTTACAAAGAAAATATATACAAAATTAATAGATACTATCTTAATAGAAAATACAAAAACTAGCTTGAAAGTATTACATAGTTACATTTATCATTGTGGAATGTTTGTAATGCATCCTTTAGTTTTAGCAAAAACTAGTGGCGGATACATTTTTATTAATATTACATAAATTTATAAATCTTAAGATATTAATGATTTGGTGTTGGAATGTGTGGTGAATAGTTTAAGTAACAGTAATTAGTTTTAATAACAAATTCAAAAAATAATTTCATGTCAAAATAGTTCCTTTAAATTATAGGTCTACAAAGATTATTTATTTCAAATAAATCAAAGTTAAACAGCCAGTTTTTAATTTCTCTCTGAAATTTGCTTGCTAAACGTAAACTCCGTAGCTCAAAAGGTAACCGATTAAACAGCCTGGGTGCAACTGAGGTGTAAAAGTTTAGAAAGCGATTATTGTTGTGAGGTGGAACAGTAGCTAAGCATTGGTTATTACTTCGAAGTTCATAAGCTGTCGAGTTCTGATTTCGTAAATAACCACTTCGTATATAAAATATTTTTAAAACCTTGTAAAAGTATAGATGCTTGAGAGGAAGTATCTTCGAACTAAAAAAGAGATTGAAACTATGATCACGTCGCTTCTTTTTCCAAATAATTCGTAGAATATGCTTTTGCACAATTATTAACGGCTGTAAATTGTTGTTAAAAGTACCACCCCAGCACACGATACCATATTGCAACTTAGATTGCACAAGCCCAAAGTAAACTGTCTCAAGAAGTTTGCGAGAGCAAAACTGTCTTAGATGATATAAAGTATATGTTGCTTTTAATAATTACTTCTTCAGAGAGCAAGTATGAATGTTCCAATTCAGTTTATTATCAATATTTAAGCCTATATATCTATATTCAGAAACACTATCAATACAAAAACACTTGTTTGAGCAGGCAATGCTAGCATCATATGTGTTGGTGAACCTATTTGACCTACAAGTGTTTGCACTAAGATACATATTTCTGCAGTCAGCAGCATGGAACATAAAAGAAGGAGAACTATTTTCTAGAGAAGGAAGGTTGAAAAACATAAGTTTGGTTTTAGTGCTGATGACAAGCTTATGCATCCCAAACCAATGTCTCAATATTTCTAGATCATGATTGATGTCAGCTACCAGATCTAGTACAGAAAGATTAGAATAGGAACATCCTACATCATCCGCAAAACCAGTTGGATCTCCTTTAAGATTCAGGTCAAAAATAGAATTAATGAAAATGATGAACAAAATAGGACCAAGCACTGAACCCTGAGGAACACCAATCTGGATGTCTGAATATTCACTTAACAAATCTCCTATTTTCACCCTTTGTTTTCTATTTTTGAGATATGAAGAAAACCAATCAATCATAAATCCTCTAAAGCCAGCCTTTTCTAACTTAAACAGTAGAAGTTCGTGATCCACGGTATCAAATGCCTTAGTAATATCTATAAAAAGCGCTGCAATTGCTTTTTTGTTATTTAAGCTTTCATAAGTTTGACTGCAAAATCTTAAAAGTGCGTCTTCCGTAGATCTACCAGCTCGAAAACCATACTGTTTATTACTGAAGAAAGAACATCTCTCGAGAAATTCGACAATTCTCTGTTTAATAGCTTTTTCAAAAATTTTTGAAAAGACTGGCAGAAGTGATATTGGTCTATAATCATTACATTTTTTGCTATCACCTTTTTTGAAGATAGGAATGACCTCTGCATATTTCAAGCTGTCAGGAAATATTCCACCAAAAACACATTTGTTAAAAAGATCTGCCAAAACATCTACAATATTTAACGAAATACTCTTAAGAAAAGCATTCGAAAAGCTGTTTTGAGTAGCTGAATTAGATTTATTTAATGAGGAGATAATCTTAAATAATTCAAAAGAGGTAATAGGTTCAAAGAAAAAGCTATTTTGGGCAACACAACAACTCATAAAACAGTGATTAGAACATAAGCTTTGTGTCGAAGAAGTTATACCTGCATCTAAAAGGGTGTTAGCTGCAATTCCAGTAAAAAAAATCATTAAAAAATTGACTATTTCATCTGCGTTATTTATTTGCCTGTCACTATGAACAATGCAAGAGGGAATACCAAGGGATGAACTCTTATTAAATAGTTCATTTACAATTTGCCATTCTCTTTTTAGATCCCCCTTTGCTCTATGAAACTTGTCAATATAAAAACTTTCTTTGCAAATTGGAACTTCAATGGCAACTTCCTTACAAATTTGTGTATAAGCTGCACGAATATGAATATTATTAGGATGCTTTTTACATTTAACGCGAAGTTTATTCTGTAATGTATCAGTAATCCTAGTTGCCTCATTAATGAGGGACTCGAATCCATTGCCTGCCATAAGAGATAAAAATTTTTCAGTGACCATCGATTGCGTTAAAATATCCAAGTTCAAATCACCTAAAATACAAATATTTTTCGAAGATTCTCCCGACAAAAGCGAAGACAACTCATCTACAAAATCATCTTTACTTTTACTATGTAATCTATAAAAGCACATAAAAACCCAATTTTGATCATCAAATTTACAAATAACTTTAATCATATCAGAGCAAACTACTTCGGGGCTATAAAATTCACAACAATCAAGTAACCTTTCACAAATGTACACCGCAGTACCACCCGCCGCATAGAAATTATTACTTTTAGAAAACATCTTATAACCAGGTATTATAAAAAAGTCTTTTTCGTGGTCGTATATCCATATTTCTGAGAGAAAAATTAAATCTCCCTTAGTGCTTTCTATGAAATTTTTGAAGAACTATTATCTTACGTAGATCAATTTGATGAAAATATAATAGTAGCTGGCGATATGAATGTTGATTGGAAAGTTGAGAGTGCAAATAAAATTAAGATTCAAAGAATAATTGAAGATAACGGGTTTCGCCAATCAGTTCAAGAATACACGCGTGTAACAAAAAATTCGAAAACATTAATTGATTATGTCATAACAAACATAAGTGAAATAACCGCGAATGTTAACAAACAACTAAAAATGAGTGATCACGAAGCATTAGAAATAACTTTGCATAATACAAAGGATCATGAAATCAAACAAGGTACCTTCCAATCTTTTATTTATAACAAAGTACTTTTTTCGAACGAACTAACCCATTATAAATTAAGTGATCTCTGTTCTTTAAATCATCATCATCATCATCAAGTCCTGTAACCCCGGTTGGGGAATAGGGCGCCAACAAATCGTTTCCATCCTTCTCGGTCTGCAGATAGATATTTTAACTGTGGCCACGTCTTTCTCTGGGAGTCTGCTTCTGCTAGAACTGTTGATTTCCATGTTGTTCTTGGTCTTCCAACCCGCCGTGCACCCTGAGGATTCCATTCAAATGACTGCTTTGCAATTTCATCGTTTGGTTTCCTCAGTGTGTGACCAATCCATTGCCATTTACGCTTTCTTATGTCAACGTCCAGCCGCTCCTGGCTTGTCCTGCGCCACAATTCCTCGTTTGATATAATTTGTGGCCAGCGAATTTTTAGAATATGGCGTAGACAACGGTTCACAAAAGCCTGCAATTTCTTTGAGATGGTAGTCGTGACTTTCCAGGTTTCGCAAGCATATAACAGCACGGATTTGACATTGGATTCGAAGAATCTCAACTTTGTGCGCAAGGAGATTTGACATGATTTCCAAATTTGAGAGAGAGAACCGAAGGCTGCGCGAGCTTTATTTATTCTACTTTGAACGTCCAGATCAGTACCACCATTTGCTGAAACAATACTTCCAAGGTAGTTAAATTGTTCAACCTCTTCAACTGGCGTCTCCTGTATTAAAATACGCTGATGTGTGGAGCGGCCTGTGAGCATTATTTTTGTCTTTTTGCTATTTATTTTCAGACCACTCGCCTCTCCTTTTAACTTCAGAGCTTGACACATCCCGTTCAGCCCGCTGATGTTATTTGCCAAGAGACATATATCATCGGCATAGTCTAAGTGGCTAAGCCTTTCAAACGGTCTCCATTGAATGCCCTGCCTCTCTGATGTTCCAACGCTGGCCGTCAAGACATCGTCAATCGCCAGTAGAAAGAGAATTGGCGATAGAACATCTCCCTGTCTCACACCCTGCCGCACTTCGAAAGAGTCGGATAGCTGCCCATTGTGTAAAATAATTGTGATTTGAATAAATTATGTTTAGATTTTAATAAAGCATTTTATTCAACAATACAAAAGTTTACGACGACAAGGCAAGTTGGTGTGGTTAAAAACGTTTGGTTTACAGCGGAATTAAAATCTCTAAAGCAAACTAAAATAAATTTGTATGAATGTGCAAAAATTAGTGGGCAAATACATTATTGGAATGAGTTCATAAAAATTAGAAATATATATAAAAAAAAGATAAATGAAGCAAAGAATAGTTATATAACATTTAAGATAGACAATTGTAGTTCTCAAAAGGACATGTGGCGCGTTATTAAACAATTTGTGTTAAAAAGATCGAATGAGGATATTTCCGATGTGAATTTTGGCAGTTTAGTTGCAACTGAAGATGAAACGATAGCGGTTAATTTTAATAAGTATTTTTTGAACAGCGTACAGCATCTACACGATTCTATTCCCGCAAGACAATTTCAAATTCCAGAAACTGTAACTAATATACGGTTAAAATTTGAACAGGTCAGTGAAAAGTATGTGTTATCAATTTGTCAAAATATGAATAACAAGAAAGACATTTATGGAGTTAAGGTGAAAATGGTTTTGGATAATTGGTCGGAATGTGGAAAAGTTTTAACTAAAATAATTAACACCTCATTAATATGTGGATTTGTACCAACATCGTTGAAAGAATCTGTGATTATTCCTATAAGAAAAATTGTAAATACAAAAAATTGCGAAAACTTCAGACCAGTTAACATGTTATCATTGCTAGACAAAGTGTTGGAAAAGGTGGTTCATATGCAGCTAGAAGATTACTTCGAAAAAAACAATTTATTAATAAAAGAGCAATCAGGTTTCCGTAAGAAACACAATTGTGAAACTGCGTTAAATTGGACTGTCATAGAATGGAAGGAGGATATGGATAAGAAGAAGAGCATATTGATTGTTTTTCTTGACCTGAAACGGGCTTTTGAAACTATAAGTAGGGAAATACTACTGGCAAAATTAAAATCTTATGGAGTCGATGGAATAGAGTTGCAGTGGTTCAACAGTTACCTTGAAGGCAGAACACAAAGAACAAGGATAGGAAAGGCTACTTCGTCAAATTTGATTGTGGATTTGGGAGTGCCACACAGAGCAGTTCTTGGAACACTTCTGTTCGCAATCTATATCAACGACATTAAGAGCGTGCTTAGACATTGTAAAGTAAAACTCTTCGCTGACGATACGGTCATTAGCATAGCAGGTAAAATGGATGAAATCAAGACGATATTGGAAGATGATTTGACTCGATTGGATGAGTGGATGGTGGTCAACAAACTCAAAGTGAACGTTGTAAAGACAAAGTTTTTGGTAATAAATGGCAGCTGCGGAGACTCTCTGAGTATGAATCACCATGCCATTGAACGTGTAAACGAAATAAAGTATTTGGGTTTTGTTATCGATGATAAGCTAAAATTTGATAAATATATAGACTATATTTGTAAAAAGATTGCTAAAAAAGTAGGTTTTTTTAAACGCATTAGAAAAAGAATTTCAATGTTATGTGCGGTTAAAATATATTATACTATTATCAAGCCACATTTTGAATATTGCTCTACCCTTATATTTTTGTGCACTAATGTTTCTTTGAATAGGCTTCAACTACTCCAAAATAAGGCAATGAGGATAATCCTTAAATGCAACAGGTTTACACCAGTACAAATGATGTTAGATACACTTCTATGGTTGAATTGCAGACAGAGGATAGAGCTGAACGTTCTTCTTTTTATCTTCAAAATTAGAGAATCCGATTTTCCAGATTACTTGGGCGAATTATTATACACAGTAGCAGACAGTCAACCCTTCAATCTCCGCAATGCTGATATCAACTATCGACTACCACTGTACAACAGAGCTGGAACCCAGAATTCACTTTTATTTAAAGGATAAATAAATAAATAAATAATAGTTTACCGACTCATGTGAAAAGAGAAAAAAGATTCAATTTTTTTAAGAGAGAATGTGTGCAATTTGTAAGACAAAGATACAAATAATTTGTAAATTAAATATTGTATATTTTATAAAGTATTATTTATACTAATAAAAACATCTATCTATCTATCTATCAGGCTTATTTAAGAATGATTCCAAGTGAATCAATAGCAAGTCAAAATTTTTCCGTAAACTTCGAATATTTTGATGAATGGTAATTAAATTGGTTTTAACTTGGCTACTATAAAAAATATCATTAAAATCATCTTTGTCATACTTATTTAAATTATCATAAGTTAAATTATCCATTAGGTATATTGACAATTCTAAATTATTTATAAAACAAAATAAGAAAGATAGGTAAACTTAAAACTACGTTAGTTTATCAAGATCAACGAAAGAACAAATACGTATAACTTTATCCCCTTCTTTTTTTCTCATCAAAATTTCCCCATTATTTACCCATACATAAGAATATTGTTTTGTTTTTTTTTAATTGGTTAGCTTTGTTGAAAAGAGATCTATTATAAAAAGATAAACTTTCATTTATAAAAATTAACCTATTAGTTGATTGCAGGCCAAACAGATTAGTCGTCAATTCTTTTTTCCTTTTACTGGACATGATTTTCCGTTTGCATTCTAAGCTCTTCAGCTTTACGCATACGATGTTCGATGATTTCTCGACCAAAGTCGTTGGGTTGTTTTGATTGTTGGTTTTATTATTATTCGATTTTTTGACAATTTTCTTAACATAACAAGACTTAACGTCATCTTCAGTTATCTGTTCGCCTAAGCCTTCTGCCAGTAGCTTAAGAGCAGAGCTCAATGCATTTGTCTTGTCAACGTTTGGGAGACCAACGATGTCGATGCACTTTCGAAGAGATTTTTGTTGGAGCGTGTTTACAGTGTTTTGTAATTCTGCCACCTTACTCTCCAGAGAATTTTTTTCAGTTTGCAGTGTATGTATTAGTTGAAAAGAGTTGGATAGAATATTCTTCATCGCAATGATCTCGGTGTATAAGAGATCGATCGTGATGGCTGCGGGAGGGGTACTGCTTTCTACGGTAGAATATGACAGAATAACCTCCTCAGCAGTTACTGTCCCCTGAGTTGGCAATTGCATTTGCTTTGTATTGAGACTTGATGGATCGGTGTTTGATGGTTTGGGTAATGGAAGTTGTGAGCGAAAAGAGTTTCGTGCATTTCTCTTGCATGCATCACACAAGTAATCAATGTTATTCTTATTTAAACATTCAATGTCACCTTCAACTAGATTGGCACAATTTAAATGAAATAATATATGACAACCGGCACATTGAATAGCAGTTTCATCACGAATCACTTTCTTTCCGCACAAACAAGGCATATTCAAATGATAAAACAAAATAGTTAAAAGTTTTAGTATATAGAAATTGTTCTTTGTTTTACGTTTATTGTTTGTAAGAATCAAATATATTGAATATATGATGATAAAAGGAGAAGTGTCCGTGAAAATTCAATAGTTGTGTTCACCGCACAAGTCGAACACCGAATGAAGTTCGATTTTATCCCAGGTGTCTTGGGAAATCCAAGAGTCTGTAACTCTCGTCCGCTTGGGTACAGTTTCGGATCCAGCCTCCATAAAAACACTTTTTATATCACCCCACATCTCATCAATTGTTGAATGTTGAATTCCGTTTAATGACGAAGCTCCGTCGTTAAGGTTGCTGACATAGTTACGACATATGTTGGGATCACTAAAAGCATTCGTATTGAACTTCGAACTCCTTGCTGCACCCTGTGATTGTCGTTGTACAGCTGCGGTTCGTAGCTTGAGACTCATGAGAACTTTCCATGTCAGCATTTCTAATACTTCGAACATCGCACATTGACTTCCTCCATCGCTGATGATATGGTCAATTTGGTTTTCAGTTTGACCATCCGGATATAGCTAGGTGTTTCTGTTGCAAGTCTTATGTTTAAACACAATTCTACCCAATACAAGACGATTAGCGTTACAAAAATCGACCAGCAAATCGCCATTTTCATTCAGTGACCACAAGCCATTTTTACACATCACGCGTTCCAGACCGTAGTTGTCTGATCCGAGTGGGCATTGAGATCTCCCATGACAATTACGATGTCGGCTTTCGGATCTCCTCTGTAAACTGTATTAAGATGAATGTAGAAAGCGGTTTTGTCTTCCTCGGTTTGTGGGGGCGTAGCACTGAATTATTGTGACGTTACCGAGCTTCTTCGTTCAACATAATTCCGACCCCATGGATCCTTTGGCGACCCTCTATTTCATCCTCCCCGGAATACAACATTCTCTTTTGCCCAGAGTCAGATCTGTATTCGGCTCTTCCTCTCCACCTAGTTTCGCTGATGCCCAGGTGAAGCATTACATGCTCATCCTGCTTGTATCTACCTTCGCCGTACAAGAATCGAACGTTCCATGCTCCGATTTTCTTACGTATGCGGTAGCCAAAAGTATCATTTGCTCTTATTGAAAGACTTCCTCTATTTTTTGGCGATTCATTTATTGTTATGGCGTCTTGATTGACGCTGGTACACGAAAGATGCCGCACCCCAAATCTGATGTGCGGTTTACAGCAGCCATTCTCCATAAAATGGTTACCTCTTGGGGACTCATATCCAATTGTTGTCATATTTCATGTACATACAAGCATATATTCCAACATGATGTTTTCCGCGATACGATTAATAACATACATATGTACATAAGCTCAAATTTGACAGGCACACCCACCTTTTGTATGGTCAAACACATAACTGCTCGAGGCCGCCTACTATGGGAAAACAGACGCCTTTTGTAGCAGCCCAATATGGGTTACAGACGCTACTTGCTGCTGCCGTTGGCCTTTAAAAAAAAGGCTCCTCCGCGCTCCGCCACCAGACTTTCATGCCGTTGACCACCATCTGCAGTTCATCCGCCTTTAGGGGGCTTTTAACCATCCCGAGGACAAGTTTGTGCCCTGACCAGCAGTGCTGGCTTGCTGCTTATCCCGCATTAGCATTACCCGCTCTCTACTACGCGAAGGTGTGCATAGGGATTTTCCTTTCACTGAGCCTAGGGCCGTAGTGGCGTCCTTGCACTCTCCAGTACTTTTTCAAGTACAATTGAAGCATACGAGAAAATTATAGCTTTTCTGGAACCAGTCACTCAAGAATGGAGTTGGCTCCCGGACTAATAGTTTTATCTATTACCAGGGATAGGATTTTGCTAACTGCCTTTTTTGTGTGCGTTATCGTATGAAAGCATCGACTTTATACAAATACGTTTTATGTCCTCTTGAATATAAAAATCTTAAAATACTAAAAAGGTAGCTTCGAGTTTCTGTGTACATATTTTCTTTATTAACTTATAATAGCTTAGTTCCAAACATTGACCAAAACAGCCAATGTTACTATTTGTCACCAATATTCTTCAAAAATTGCCAGAAAGTAAAACATTTCTCCTTCCCGATAAATTCTTTCAAAGAAATTTCTTTGGACAGAAATTCTTTGGTCCGTCAAACGACAGGCGGATGTAGGCCACCAAAATGTTTAAACCTTTTTGGCTATTTGCTTCTTCCTGATAGAATCATCAAAATTTGATAGACTGCTAATATATTTAGCTATTATTTTCACCAGAGAATATCACTTGTTTTCAATTTTAAGGAATATCAACGAAAATTTGGTAAATGCTTTTGTTTTTAAATGCAAATACGAGAATTAAACTGGTGACGTCAATTTCAAACTTCACGAAAACGTTGAAGTGGAAAGATGTATAAGGTTTTAATTCGGTTCCACTCATTTCTGCTCAAGTATATAGGTCCATAACGTTCGATTATAGTAGAATTAAACTACAAACAGCTTGTTAGTTCCCAGGTAACAACTTTCTATGATTGCCTCTTTAAAGCACCTTGAAGCTTAACGACGTATCTAGTTCAGCAGAAACGAGTGGAAACCATTTAAAACCCTATACATCTATTCACTTCACCGTTTTCGGGAAGTTTGAAATTGACGTCGCCCGTCTTAAACGCCGTAATTGCATTTAAAACCAAAAGCATTTACAAAATGTTTAATTTTAATTAATATTCTTTAAAGTTGAGAACACTTGCCTCCTTTATGAAAAGTTTTAACAGAGATTTTTGGGAAAAAAAAAATCGGCAGTCAATAAAATTTTGATGAAATTCTTTCAGAGAGAACCAAATTCCCGAAAAAGTGTGCAACGGTTTGGTGGTAACTTTTTTCAAGACTCTTTTTGTATCTGACATCTGACCTAAGTCAACCTGGCGCTGCACATAGGAGTATTTGTATGCAAAAACTGGACAAAATTATTTTTTGTCTTAATTGCAATATTTTCATCTTAAACCATGTAATAAATACCGTTTTTAATAAATTTACCCTCTTTTAAAGCAAAAAAAAATTCAAGTTTTGTTTTAATTTTTCAACTGGAAACAAGAAAAAATGCATACAATCGGATATACGATATGACCAAAAAAGATAAAAAGGCTCAAAGTTGCAGCCAATATTTTTTTTTTATTCAATACTGGGAGCTTTGCTAAACCATATTTTATACAAATAATTACCAAATAACTCCAAAATATAAAAAAAAATTAAATCCCAAAGAAAAGTAACAGCACAAATAGTCAGTTTGAATGGGCATAAAAGTGGGAATACGATATGACAAAAAACAACTACATCCGCAATAATCCGCAGCCGATTCTTTTTGAAAATGAAGCTTGATGGTTTATTTTATCCACCCATATACAAATGAGAACCCAATTCCACCTACATCTATAAAAAAATTACTTCCCAATGAAAAAGAACCAACAAAAATAGTGTTTTTTTTTTGCATTTTTAGAACAAAAATTCGAAAAAAATATAAATATTAAAATATTTGTCGTAAAAATGGCTCAATATAATAGTGAACATCTGTAGTTGATTTTTATATACCAAAAATTTCATCAGACTATACAAAATTTTTAAGAAATAATTTAATAAAATGTTTCAAATTTTTTGAAGGTTGATTACAAAAAGAAGTGACAAATTCTTAATCGAAGACTTTAAACTATTATCATAGCCAAAATATGTTGAGGAATAAAAAAAATATTTTAGCCTATTGTTCCATGTGATCTTAGCTATTGTCTGGAAAAAGTTCCCCTTTAAATTTTGACACTTGAAAAATCGACTTTTGGCCGAGTTTTGTAGGCAAATACTCCTATGTGCGCTGGGCAGACCAAAGAATTTATGCCAAAGAATTTATCAGGAAGGAAATGTTTTACTTCTGCCAAAAACATACCAATTTTTGAAGTGTGCAACGCAAATTGAACAACTATTGGTGACTAATAGTTACTTTGGTCGTTTTGGCCAACGAACCAGGCTAAGATAAGTAAATAAAAAAGTACGTACACAGACACTCAGAACTACTTTTTTTTATTTTAAGATTTTTTTATCTTGAAAAACAATCAATTTGAAGAAAAAAAGTCGAAATAGGCAAAATAGGAAAAAAAGGCAAGAAAATGTTTAAAAAAAGGCACTAAAGGGCAAAAAAGGCAAAGTAAACAACATATTTTTGTAATGAGGATATGTAACGTATTTGTATAAAGTCGATATTTTGATACGATGAACACAAAAAGGCAGATTTAGGATTTCTATCCCTGCTGATCAGCATACGTAACCGTCAATTAGATGGTTAACATTAGGATTACAATCATTATGGTATCAAAAAAGTTTAAGAAATTTAATTAATTTCTTCGTAAATTTTGCACTCAGTTTGCGGAGAATCGTTCATATAGTACATTTGGAAATAAAAATTACTTACTGCCATATACGCGGCACAACCCGCTGACCTCGTATTCGCTTTCGAGTCAACCAATCGGCCACTTATACCAAAATCGCAAAGTTTTATGTTCCCCCTTTCGTCTATGAGAATGTTTGAAGGTTTTACATCTCTATGTATGACACCGTGTTTCTCTTTGAGATAAGAGAGTGCTTTCACAGTCTAAAAATTAAAATTTATATTATAAAAACAGTAGAGGATATAAATTCCGATAAAAAAATTCGGGCTTACCGCGACTGTGACTTTACCGAGAATCTTTTCTGGAACGGGTTTCTTTGAGAGTTTCAATAATTTATCGAAACACATTGCCATTAATTCCATGCAAATCCATACATCAGGATCACGAACGAAACATCCGAGACACTGAACAATGTATTGGCAGTCGTGTGATTTAAGGACTACATCCAGATCCATAAGTATCCGCTTGTTTTCCTCAGTGTTGCCTGTGCGACGCATTTGTTTAACGGCAATCACTGTTCCGCTTGGAATATGTTGCATCTTCACTACGTGACCACTTGTGCCATTTCCTAGATCACCCATATGTTTGAGGTCTTGGATATCTGTCTTGTAGGACTGATTATTTATTGTAAGGATTCCAGTTTGTTTCATAATCTTTTTGAGTTTTTTGTCCGTTTCCGTCTCTATTGCGGGATGTTGAGCAACAACTGGTAAATTTAGGGATTTCCTAGGACGCACGGGTGTCGTCTCCGCTAAAGTACAATAAGAAATATTTATTAATAGTAAACTAAAAACTCTTGAAGTAGGTTGTGTGTGCTGTGTACATGGCTGAAGGTGCGACTGCAATTTTGCATTTCATTGCAGAAATGTCATTTTCTTCTTGTTTTCGAATATACTAATATTGTATTGATTTCTTGAAAACATAAATTTTTAAGGCGTATAAAAAAACATCAATAGCAAGGCTTGATTTTAAAATAAAACAAATTAAAATGAAATTAAATTCAGATTCTTTATTTCTTACAATGTTGCGGGCGGGTCGGTAGTGTCTGTCGAGGAGAGGCAGACATTTGTGGTGGAAATACCATACGTGAATCATTTTCGGCTTGCAATCGTTCTTCAAGTGTTTGTAATTTAATGCCAATTGTGTCTATAGAACTAGACATTGTTTGGATAAAATCTTTTTGTGTTTTAGTTTATGTAAACTTAAAATTTATTTTGCAAACACAGTCTAGATATCTTCTTTACAAAAGAAAATAAAAGGAAATTTACACCACACCGAACCGAGAACTTTTCTCCACTCCATTTGTGGAGAGAAATATTTTTTGAAGTTAAATTCTAGGTGATGCCAAAATACACTTTGGTATATTCACATGTCAGGATTTTCTCAGTGCTCATAGTCCCATATTACACGATGATTCTTTGCGTCTTACCCCGAGGCCACACGGGCAAGTGGCAAGCAGTTGCAATAAATACACATTTGTTCCACTGGCGAATACAAGCCCAAGCAACTTGCTCAACAGCTGCGTTTTTTTGTATGTCCATATGGAGTTTGGCGAAAAAAACGACATCGGGACATTTCAACATTTGCCTTGGTCTGCCATTTTGTTCTGAACTATCTTACCAACAAACATTTGACATTTCTATACAAATTATCGATAACACAACGACAATGGTAGTCTGGCAATACCGTTTTATCGGGACAAAAGTTAACTCCAGTTAATTATCTGGACTTAGCTAACTCTATATGGACATAGTTGTTGTTGTATTTAACATGTAAATTGTTTTGCTTTGTTGTCGTTTTTTTCACACAATTTTATCTGGACATGCAAAAAAACACAGCTAACAACTGGCGTAGAATTTTTGAAGTCGGTACTCAGTAGTGAAGCAATTTGAGATGCAAGTTGGAAGACAATCAACTTGCTTGGCAAGTGAAATGCAGATTACGAATTTGACAGGCAGTGTATGTAACCAACTTGCTTGCCAGTACTTGCCCATATGGCCTCGGGGTTAGGGGCCGGTTATAGCGATCAGTAAACACATCAGTAAAAAGTTGAAACGAAAGGAACTTCGAACTTTTTCCTGATGGGTGTTTATAGCGAACAGCAAAATTGTGTCAGTAAAACTAATGTCTTCTTCTTCTTTCTATTTTTACTGAATGTCAATGCATCAGTAATTTTTTTTCGTATGTACTGAACATTTTGAGTGACATGACAATCAGCTGATACGCAACAGATACTATAAAAAAATTCGGGCTTAATGAGGTTGTTGTTGGTGCTGTTGATATTCAAATTAATGATGCTGATTATGGAAATCTAAACGAAATTGAATCGGAGGCTAACGGGAGCGATTTGGAGCATACTATGTTGAATATTGATAATGTTCGCAATCACAAATCTTCTTATAAACGCTCTGAAACTGTTGGCAATGTTTTGGTCGGTGATAATGATCATATTGATGTTCATTTTTATGATAAAAAGAAATGGCTTCACCTGTCTAGCTTTAAAGCGTCCACATCTTGCGATGCAATTATTAAATGGATTACCGAGAAACTCAAGACAGATATATCTGATATAAGTTGTTACAAATTGTTGAAAAAGGGCGCAGAGGTGAACAAAAAATATGTCAACTTTAAAATTGGCATTCCAGAGAGTTTCCATGCTACCTTGTTCGATCCTGAATGTTGGCCTAAGGGCGTTCGTGTACGAATACATGCACCAGCTAGGACACTTTGAGTAAATAATTTGTTCTTTGTTGCTTTTCATAGAGCTTACTATGGAAAATGTGATCCAGTATCTAATTCCTGTTCAGTTTTCAATACTATATATGATCAAGTCGATTTACAATTAAATAGATATATGTTTAAAAAATCAGTTTCAGAGCTACTTAATAACATTTTTTAAATGTAAATTACACTTATTTACTGTCCCATCTCTTTTATTTTATTTTATTTTATTTTTATTTCATTTTAATTATAAGTATTGTGATACTAAGTTTATACTTGTTAATATTTTTAATAGTCGTAAAAAGTTTTTGTACTTAAAGATTAATCAAATAAATTAAAAAATAAAAAACAACTATAGAACCATAAACTAGAATCAAGAAGAGTCCTCGTTTATTCATGGTCTATATACCACCTTTTGTGCAAAGAAGGCGGTTCTAGTGGGTTCCTGGCCAATACAGTGTCCGTATTGTGTTTTTTTTTTTTACAAAATTTTCTCTAGAGCCAGTTGTACAAATATTTAACTCGTGGTTCGGCAATTTTAACTCACTGACTTCAGCGAACTTACTGAGGTTCAACGATGATTCAGGCATTAAATTGGCTACTATAATATACTTGAAACTTGAACAACGCTGAACCCCAGTAATTTCGCCGAAATCGGCCAGTAAAAATATTTGAACCACGGATCAAAATTTGAACCACGTTTGTACAACAGGTCCTAAGCAGAAACAAATAGGATATCCTTAAGTGTTATGATTTTTACAACAAAGACTGATTTTCAAACACAGTGTATCGACTGTTATCAAGACCAAAAACAAAGTCTATCTAGGTGTGGTTCTGTCGATGCTTCATAACAAATCGCTTCAGGTCTGAATTCAACAACTACTTAAGCTTCATATGCGTGGATGCTATGAGTAATGAGTGTCAAGTTAGCAAAGCAACTTTGACGAATCGAAAAATGGTTAGTTGGGTAATTTGCCGTTAATTAGTTGTGACAATTCCGAATTTTTCGTTCAATGTTTTCTATGTTTTTTTTTGGGTGCTTTGCTAACTTGACACTACTCGTAAGGTGTGAAAAACTTCTTATACTTACAGCAGTATTAATAAAAAACTGGTATCCGCTCCCTAGCACACGTGTTAACTGGCACACGGATAGACAACTTGTCCGCTTGATAACTTTTCTTATTAAAAAAGATATGATATCTTTCCAGTATTTATCACTTCACCAAATTCACCAATTCATCAAATTATGGTGATTTTCTAATACATGTGTCACATGCATGCACTGCCTTACGAAGTGTATACTGGTAGTAGTAAACGGTGCTATCATACGCGTGCGTGTATGTGTTAAGAAGTTATCCGTTCATTATACGTGGAATCTGGCTAGTTAAAGTTATCCGTACGTTAACACACGTCACAGACTATTGCGCATTTGTTAATAAGAATTACTAGTTAACAGATGTATAAACGCTAGCACGTTGTTATCCGCCGTTTATTAATATGGGGGTTAATGTTTTATGGCTTAATAATCTGCCGTTAATTAGTCATTAATTAGTTGTGAAAAATTGAATTAAATCGTGCAATGTTTTATATGTTTTTTTTTTCAATTCTTCGATAGCTTCATACCAAGTAAGCAAAGCACTACCTTAAAAAGGGATTAAAACAGCTAATACCGTGTTGTTTATGGCTTAAAAGTTTACCACTAATTAGTCTTCAATTAAATGTGACAATTTTGAATTAGTCGTGCAATGTTTTCTATGTTTTTTCGGTTCTTTGGTAGCTTTACATCAAGTTGGCAAAGTACTATCTGAAAATGGGGTAAAAGCTGTTTATACTGGATGGTTTATGGCTTGATAATTTACCATTAACTAGCCGTTAATTATTTGTGATAATTTTGAATTGGTCATTCTATGTTGTCTATGTTTTTTCGAAAAATTGTTTTTCCAAAACTTAATATATCCGTGATAATTTGCCATTCATTAGTCGTTAATTAGTTGTGAAAAATTAAATTTTGTCATGCGATGTTTTCTATGTAATTAAGGGTATTTGTTTTCTATGAGCGTCAGGTTACCAAATTAGTTTCCAGTAATCAAAAAATAGATAGGTGGATGATTTGCCGTTAATGATTATATTAAATAAATAACCCAAAATTACATAGAAAACATCGCATGACAAAATTTAATTTTTCACAAATTAATGACTAATAAATGGAAGATTATCACGGATATATTAAGTTTTGGAAATTTTTACAACTTTTCGAAAAAATATAGAAAATATAGAATGACCAATTCAAAATTATCACAAATAAT
This sequence comes from Dasysyrphus tricinctus, assembly GCA_963921185.1. Lineage (NCBI taxonomy): Eukaryota > Metazoa > Arthropoda > Insecta > Diptera > Syrphidae > Dasysyrphus > Dasysyrphus tricinctus. The sequence continues at coordinate 36,854,452 of OY992533.1, forward strand.
TAACGGCTAGTTAATGGTAAATTATCAAGCCATAAACCATCCAGTATAAACAGCTTTTACCCCATTTTCAGATAGTACTTTGCCAACTTGATGTAAAGCTACCAAAGAACCGAAAAAACATAGAAAACATTGCACGAAAAATTCAAAATTGTCACAACTAATTGAAGACTAATTAGTGGTAAACTATTAAGCCATAAACAACTCGGTATTAGTAGTTGTAATCCCTTTTTAAGGTGGTGCTTTGCTTACTTGGTATGAAGCTATCGAAGAATTGAAAAAAACATAGAAAACATTGCACGATTGAATTCAATTTTTCACAACTAATTAATGACTAATTAACAGCAGATTATTAAGCGATAAAATATTAAATAGAAGAGGTTTTTCACACCTTACGAGTAGTGTCAAGTTAGCAAAGCACCCAAAAAAAACATAGAAAACATTGCACGATCAAATTGAATGTGTCACAACTAATTAACGACTAATTAACGGCAAATTATTAAACTGTAAACCATCAGGTATAAGAAGTTTTTACTAATTTTCGACAGGGTGCTTTGCTAACTTGATATCAAGTTAGCAAAGCACCCAAAAAAACATAGAAAACATTAGGTCTGTTTGGTTACTGAAATTTCGTACGAATTCGTACGGCGTCCCACTACATTTCACAAATTCCTGTTTGTTAGCTCCAAAGTGTAGCAACGAGAGAGCAAGAAATTTCCCCTCCATGAAAAATCTTGCAAATTTCTGCTACACAAATTTCTGTGTGCAGGAAGTAAAAAATTGTCAAATCCAAGTCTGTGTGTATTTTTGTTTGTGTGAGTCTTAAGATTTGCGTGTAGTGTTTGATGGTGTGTGTCACGTTTGAAGTTTCGTACACTAAAGTGATACAAAATTATTTTTTCACGTTTGTTAACTTTGTAGCAAGTTTTCCCCTCTATGAAAGAATTTTCCCCTTCTTTCAATAATTTGACAGTATTTGAACATCGTGCTACAAAAGTAACCAAACAAACCTATTGAACGACAAATTCGGAATTGTCACAACTAATTAACGACTAATTAACGGCAAATTACCCAACTAACCATTTTTCGATTCGTCAAAGTTGCTTTGCTAACTTGACACTCATGTGGATGCTCCTACGGAGGAGAAAAATTATGACGCTAAAGACATCAATCAGAGCTTCTGAGCAAGATATTATAAGTAATGTCCTAGGGAATTCCAATCCTTAATGCTAAGTCTTCTACTTGGCTGATTTATTTCAGTAGTATATAGAATTTGTACTATAAAACCTTCTTATATAGAAATTATGCCTGGCCAGGGCAAAAAAACTTCCAGCTTAATGATTAGGAATTCTAATCTTGTTGGATATAGTTTACAGTGGATTTTCGTTGAAAAATTCATGTAAGTTGAACTGAACTTAATATAAATTGCGTATAACAAAGCCCTCACTGTGTCACTGATGAGTTCAAGTGAGTAAGCCGAACGAAACGCCAATTTATAGGACTAAACTCACAATAGGCGAAAAGCGAAATTTCAATTCTTCCGGATGGAATGTTGTTTCACGTGAAACTCATAATAAGGCTGATTGACTTGCTTTCATTTTTTTTCTTTTTTCCTCCACCGCTCATAATAGAAATCCTATGCTATGCATTTTAAAACTTATAATAATATTTAAAATTCGATCCAATCAAAACAAAAATTATTCTAAACAACAAGAAATGTATTTTCAAAACAGTGATTTCAGATGGAGGGATTTTGTTCTTCTTCGGATTTTAAAATAAAATAAAATATTGAAAGTTGCTAAATTTAATACTTCGTTCAAACGGAGAAATCTTGTTGAAAACATGAAAAATTCAATTATTTTGTTTGTTGTGCATGAAATTTAAAAAAATACAATCAGCCTTAGCAAGGTCGAAAATATGGGAAAATTGTATGCATTTCAATACCAGTTCAATTGACATAAACGCACCTAATATTTCGTTCTTCTCATGGAATACAAAATAGTGCACGTCAAATTTTCCGCAATGAATAAAAGAACAACAAAATGAAATAAAGAAGATACCGGAATTGAAAACGTCAACAAATGGCGGATTGTGTATCAATTCGTTTTATCGAAAAGATGTCGAAAATCCACCATTTTGTGGCGGTTTCAACTGTGGTATCTTTTGGTTTTCCGTTTTCAATTCGACCGAATATCGATAGTAGGGGAAATTTGTTTGGGATATTTGTTTTACTGTACAGATATTTTTAGGGAATTTCAACTTAAATTTAGATTTTTTTTAATTAACGTCCTATGATAACACTGCACACAATTCGAAATTGACTTCCGAAAATAGTTCAGTTTTTTAATTGTTGGTAGTTTTTTTCCTGGGAAAAATTTATTCCCAGGGAAGTTCATGATAACTAGAAATGTTTCTTGGAAATGAAACTTTCCGTGGGAAATGAAATTCCCTGGGAGATTCCCGATAGGGCCCAATAATAAGACTATCCTCAAATAATTTTGTTCTATATTTCAATATGAAAAATAAAATCTTCTGCTTAGCTTGAAAAATCATAGTCATGGCAACAAAAAAAAACAAAAGCAACCAATACCACCATACCTCATAACACAAATTGTAAAAATACAAAATAATAAATTCACCCATAATCGTCATGGGAACCAGTAATAAAGGAAATATTAAATAAATAAATATCCCTTGAGAATTGGTTTACGTACGCAAAAGTTTCATAATTTCTATTTATTTGTTTCTATTGGCCATCAACACCTTCCAGTAGCGCTTTGAGTAATTAGGTGTCACTTCTATTAATATTTATTCAATGGTTTTATGGTTGAAATGTTTTGATTTAAGAAATAAATCGATATTCTCAGGAATAAGCAGCAGACTTTTTATTGGTGTGTTTGGTAACTTGAAATTTTATGATGTCAAAACCCATACGGAAAAAACAAAAAAAAAATTAAAAGCTAATTTGAATACAAATGAGTTGATGAGAGCCAAAACTCGCCATACCCAGAAAAACTCGCCATAATTAAATTTAATTAATAAATATCCTTTTAATTTTTATTTATTTATTTCATAAATTGATTTCAAATATCTGCTGATTACAAAATGCAAAAGTATATTTACACAGTAGTTTGGGTAAGATACAAAATATATAATTCATTATTGGTTTTACATAATAAACAAATTTACATACATACATTGCACTTGCCTGCGACATTTAAGGGTTTTCAAATCAATGAGAGTGCACCTTGACTTAAAGTCCGGTAAGGATCCAAGATCCAACCCAATTAAATTTTCTCAGGGCATAAGTGGTGAATCTTTTTTGAATCCTTTCTAATCTCAAGACATTATTTTCGTAAAATGGCGACCAACGACACAACAATACTCTAAAACTGGTAAAACTAAAGACATAAATTAAGTCTTAAGCGTATACGCATCCTTAAAATCATTTGAATTTCGTTTTAAAACCCTAACAAAGAATTACCTCTAGAGACAACATAATCAATGTGTGTTCTAAAGTCTAACTTTGAATCAAAATGGACTCCAAGATCGTTTACTGTATTGACTCTTAAAAGGCTAAAATCATGGAACTTATATTCAAAATTTATAAGAGATGGAGATCTTGTAGCACTAAATATTTTACATTTTGAATAGTTCAGTTCCAGATGATTGTAGCTACACCAATTTAAAAAATTGGTTATGTCTGACTGCAGAAAAAGACAATCTGTGAGAGAAGACGTTGAAATAAAAATTTGTATATCATCTGCGTACATCAATCAGTTACAATATCGTAAGACAGTAGGTAGGTCATTAGTGAATATAATGAAAAGTAAAGGGCCCAAATGGCTCCCTTGTGGAAGCCATCTATCTTTACAATCTGCTTTCTATTGGATAGATATGATTTTAACTATTTAGTGAAAGCCCTGTTAAATCCCAACCTTGCTAATTTTTGTAAGAGAAGACCATGATGAATGCGGTCAAATGCTTTAACAAAGTCAGTATAGAGAACATCAACTTGTTTACCATTTTCTATTTGATTGCTACAAAAATTTGTAAAAAGGCTTAAATTTGTGCAAGTCAATCTACCTTTTAAAAAGCCATGTTGATATGGAGATAATGATTCCTTAACAGAAAAGTAGAGTCTTTAAGTAATCATTTTTTCAAAAAGCTTAGGTACCGTAGAAAGTTTAGAAATAGGTCTATAATTTTTTACTAAATGCTTAAGACCACTTTTGTATACAGGATCAATGAAGGAAATTTTCCATTCGTCCAGGAAAACACCAGTTGAAAGAGATGTATTAAAAATACGGGACAAAACATAGCATAAAGAATTTGAACATTCAGATAGTAGAATAGAAGGAATCAAATCAAAACCAACTTTTTTTGTCGTATCAATGTCATTTAAGCTTTCCAGAACATCCTGTTCAGAGAAACTTCCTAACGAAAAGTCGGTTAAGGGATTTATATCTAGATATAGCTCACTAGTATCCACGATTAGGTCACTGTTATATGAAGTTTGAAAGAGGTTGCATGAAGATTGAATATCATCTGATTTTTGACTTTCATATTCCATATTTTGGGGAAACGATGAAACTTTTCTCTTGGAGTTTAAAAACACCCAGAAAGATTTATAATTAGTTTTTATATTTGATTCAGTATTATTTATATATTGCCTATATAAAAACTTATTTAAAAAATCTAATTCTTTCCTTAACTGAAAAAATCTAACACGGTCTTCGAGAATGTTTGATGATTTATAACGCTTAAATGCCTTATTCTTGGCATTTTCTAATTTTTTAATCCTTGAGTTAAACCAAGGAAGCTTAAATGTTTTTTTCTTGACTGAGGTAGGAACAAAACGTTCTATTCCTTCAAACACAATATCTTTAAAAAGAGTATACATATCCCCTTAGGATTTACTCTCCAGAGAATCCTTCCAGTTTACAGCATTAAAGAAGCTATTGAGCGCAATAAAATCTGCCCTTGCATAGTTGTAAATTTTAAGTTCATTATTAGGCAAAACAGAAGCATAATCATAATATTCAAATGTCAAACAAACAGCTTTATGATGAATAGAATTTTTTAGAAGAGGGAACTCCGACATTTTTAGGTAGTATTTTAAGTCATTGTTTACAAACACTAAATCTAAAATTCTTCCCAAACTATTTTTATATTATTAATTTGAAAAAGACCCATAAGCAGAAAATGAATCAACGAGTAACACCTCTATATCACTTTTTGCATTAAAAGGGACCAAAACTTGATCATCTTCCATGTAGCACCAGTCAATGTCACCAACGTTGAAATCGCCAAGTATACATGGAGATTGGTTCATCGTTAATTCATTCACTATTGCTTGAGCATTAGAAATATGATTTGTATATAGATCAATGCCACTCGTAGGGCGGATATAACTTTTTTTTTACACTATCAGATCTTTGCCGAAGAGAGCTTAGTACAAGCGACATCTTGCGACCAAAGAATTGCCAAACACAATTAAAGTGCTTATCTGGCTCATCACTTAGTGTAGTGTTAGTAGTTAGTAAGCAACAAACTACTTAAGACATACACTTTACAAAATAAAATAAAATTAAAAACAATAATTATAAAATAACAAATACAATGACATTGAAAAGATTAACAATTACAAACATTTAAGAGCACGGTACACTGGTCTTCAATGTAGCTTTTAGTCTATTCTTACTTATGTTAAAATCAAAAAAATTTGAGTTCAAATTCAGAATGTTGCACATGCGGGTAAAAGGCTCATGCATTCCATAATTGGTACGGTGTTGAGATATATGCATTAGTTCTAGACTACGAGTGTTGTGACCTCCCCCACGGTAGTTAAGGCTAGTACAAGATAATAAATCAGGTGCATCAATAACGCCCGTTAAAAGTTGATGAATAAATACATTATCATTATTAATTCTCCTTTGTGCCAAAGTTTGAATCTGAAGAAGCTTAATCCGGTGTTCGTTAGGAGGAAGATTATAAGGATCGGACCACGGTAGTCCTTTCAAGGCGAAACGTATAAAATTACGCTGTACTTTTTCTAGTCTATTCTTATGGACATCGTAAAAAGGAGTCCATACCTGTGATGCATATTCAAGATGAGGGCGAACAAGACTGCTGTAGAGAGCGAGGGTAACATAAAGATCCTGGAATTCCTTAGACCATCGTTTAACAAACCCTAACATAGAGTTTGCCTTGTTGACGATTAAATTGATATGCTTCGTAAAATCAAGATCAAAAGTAAAATTAACTCCTAGGTCTTTGAAACTATCAACACGACGCAATGTGTGCTGCGATATTTCATAATAAAATGAACTTGGAACTTTTTTTTTAGAAAAAATCATCGCCTGACATTTAATAGGGTTGAGATTTAAACCGTTTTTATTACACCAAATAACAAAACTGTTTATATCTTCTTGCTAAAGTAAACGATCACTCATAGATTTGACGCTTTTGAAAATTTTCATATCATCAGCAAAAATTAGAATTTCACTATAAGGTATACAGCGGAATACGTCGTTGATAGCTAAGATAAAAAGAAGTGGGCCTAAATGACTACCCTGGGGAACTCCAGATTTGGCAAAGAAAACGTTGGAGACAGAGCTCCTAAATCTAACCTGATAGGATCTATTATGGAGATAATTATGAAGAAACCCAAGTGATGAGGAGGAAACCCAAACACCTTTAACTTAAACGTGATGATGTCATGAGAAAGTTGATCGAAAGCCTTATAAAAATCTGTATAGATGCAGTCAAGTTCTTGACCATGTTCCAACGCAGTTGAGTACTTATGCAAGAATGCAAGTAAATTGGTTATCGTCGATCGCTTTTGCATAAATCCATGTTGTTGATTGCAAATTATATTCTTACAGTTGAATGTCAAACTATCGCACATTACTTGCTCAAAAAGCTTTGGAATGCAAGATAGTTTGGAGATTGGCCTGTAATTGCATATATCAGATATGTTACCCTTTTTAAAAACTGGTGTAATAAATGCTTTTTTCCAAATACTTGGAAATTTACCTGAGCTAAGTGATAGGTTTAACAAATTAAGAAGAGGGAGTGCTAATATTGATTTACATTTTTTCAAGACTATTGGTGGGATGCCATCAGGTCCAGATGAGTAATCATCATGAAGTAAGGACATATAATGTAAAAATTTTTCAATTATAATTGGGATATTATTGAAAGTAGTTTGTGGGCAGTCTTTTAAGTAGAGAAAGAAGTTCTCATCAACATCGACAGGGGTATCAACGAAAGTTGTTAGCAAACGCATCACAAATATCTGGAGGACTATTTAAAATAATATTCAATCCGATTACAGGGTCCGATGAATGAGCTACGGAGGGAGTCTGACTCAATTTTGACGTTTCGCTCATATTACAATTGTCAAAGTTGAGTCTGATTCCCTTCGCAGCTGATTCGTCGGATTCTGTAATCGGGGTGATTATTATAAGTAAAATTGACTGGATAGCCATCAGATTTCTTTTTCAAGTTTACGAAACTCTAAAAACTTTTGGGGTCAAGCTTAAGGGAACTTTCCATTTTTTAAGATAGTCAGAGTATAAATGATTGGAGAGGTTTTTAAACTCATCAAACAAGGAAATATACAATTCTCGGTCCTGAAGGGACATACTTTTTATGAAGTTCTTCCAAGCTTTGTTTCTTTTATTACGAAGAATTTTGAGTTCTTTCGTATACCATGGATGGCAGAAGCTAGAGTATTTGGGTAATTCGTGCGGAACTATGTCATTAATACAGTTGGTCAATAATTGATAAAAGTATGAAACTGCAACGTCAATGTCGCCTGAAACTGGTATATTTTCAATACCAGATGCACTTAAATGGTCAGAAAGCAACTGAAAGTTAGCTTTCCGAAAGTCAAAAGAATATGAACAGTCTTGTGAATTACTATTATTAAGTAAATGCCCGTCCAAGTCAAGAAAAATATCAAGAGGAGGATGGCATTTATCTATGTTTGATATTGCAGTAGTAGACTCTGCCACTACAGTACTAACAGCGTCAGATGAGAAAACTAAATCGAGTATTCGATTTAAAGAGTTTTTAATACAGCTTATTTGCTGTAAGTCCGTAGATATAATATAGTCTAACAGTTGAAGAATTGAGATGAAGTCAACGATGCTTCAAAGCTAACAATAAAAAATAAATCTTTAATTTCAGCAGAATCTTTTGAACTTACACAAACACAAAGCTGCTCAATTTCATCTGCATCATTTAATAAATTGCGTTGAGTGCTGTTGAAAGTTGACCGGACGGCAATCATTACACCGCCTCCACGATCCCATCCTGTGTTTGTGGAACGATCTTTACGATAAACGTCGAACAATGAATCAAAAAGCTCACAAGACATGTAATTTGAATTGAGCCATGTTTCAACTATGATAAAAATATCATACTCATGCAGAGAAGAAGACAGGAAGAGCTGGTTAGTTTTAGTTCGCAAACCACCAGCATTTTTATAAAATACCCTTATATCAGATATATTGCCTTTAAGTTTTGGATTGATTATTTTATTTTGCTGTTGTCTTCCTTTTTTGGAAAATTTACAAATTTCTTAATTTGTATGTGCTCAGGCCATATTGATGCATCTAAAGCAGCATCAAAAGGGTTTGCAGGTATCCCTAACTTGAAGTTAACATAGCGTAGTGAAGAAGAATCAGTTTCTTTTTTAATAAGTTTAGAACAGCGCATAACACTCATCGAGATATTCAACTTAATTGCAGCATATACAATTACATTTTCCTCTGATACATTACTATCTAAACGGGAAATATGTAGAAATCGTAGACGAGGAACAGATTGCAGTGTGATTTCACCTTCTACCGCAGCGGCAGTCCCAAACATTTACATTACCTTGTTTGAACGATGAGCTTTAGAATTTTTTATTTCATCAAAACTATTGGCATCAGCACCCTTCTTAAACGTAGTTGCAGTGACAACATTGGCAAGACCTTCATTGAGAAGAGCATTATCCTCTGCGGCACTATCATCCTCATCAACAAGAGCAACACCAACACCAGCAACATTTACACCACCATTACTAGAAGCATCTTCAGGCAAGGGAAAAGTATCAGATTCAAACACAGTAGCAACTGCAACACCATCAGCAACAACAGGTAAATCATTCACAGCAGCACTATCACCCACAGCATCAACGACACCACTTTCAGCAACATAAACAACAGCAACCTCTTTCACAGCAGCAGCAGCAGCAATAGCATCACCTTCATCGGCAACAACTTTGTTTCCAGTTACATCTTTTGTGTTTCTTAAATCAGTTGATGGGAGAGTTAAATTTGATGTTTATAATTCAAGTGACCTCAACTCCATAATTGCATTTCGCCCAGATACGATAGTTAGGCTCATCAGTTAGATGACTATCGTACCCTTCTAAGACGCAATTTTGTATCGATGTTTACCGACTAATATAAAAATCACAGCATGGAGATACTGTGAATTTTATTATTCTAAGGGAATTTGGTTAAATTCAGACACTTAGGGTTTGTTTCACAATGTTTGAATAAAGTTCTGATTAGATATCCGACACATAAATATAAGCACAGGGTAATAAGTCCACAGAAGAAAAATTCACAATTATTGTCGTATGACCCACCTGATTAAGTAATAAATTCATAAAAAAAAAATTTATTTGTGAACATATGACCCTGTCTCAGAATTTATGTGTCGAATAACTAATCAAAACTTTACTCAGAGAATGTGAAACAGGCCCTTAGAATTTCAAATGCCTGCGCTCAGGCTTTTTATAATAATAGAATATGAAGAAAATTTGAAAAAAAAATTCTTCTGTTTAATTATTTAATTATCTGGGCATTGGAGTGACTGAATATTTATAATTCAAGTTAAAAGTTCAAGTGAGCTCAACTCCATAATTGCGTTTACAATCCGTTTGGCAGAACTGGAGTTTTCACATTTTTTTCTGGTAGCAAATATATGTGATGAGTGCATCGTTGGAATCGACTTTATGAAAGAGCATGGAATAATTCTCGATATCGGAAAGCAAGTTCTCAAATTAATATCGAAATGTGGAGATTCCTATGGTTTACGGCAATGAAAATTTATCAACTCTGAGGACTGTCATAAAGGAAGATATATGCCTGCTATCTTCTTCAGAAGTGTTCGTTTGAACAAAAATAAAGGGAGATTTGGATAGCCATCGATACCATAGGTGGAGCCAGACTTTGGGCAGTCTTCCCAAAACATCATCCTAGGGAAGACTCTTGTGGCACCAAAGAACAACATGGTGCCCGTACGAATACTTAACATCAAACCATACGAAGTTAAGCTAAGAAAAGGAGAAGTTGTTGGAAAGTGTGAATCCGTGTCCGCAATAACTACGATCACAGAAGCTGATGCACACAAATCTGTGGACCCCAAGAAAGTGAACTCTATGAAGCCAAAAATTCTGAAGTCATCCAAATTAACTGGACGTCAGCTTAGTGTTGCTGGAAGCCTCCTTCACGAGTACGCTGATATACTTTTTTCACCCAGTGGGCAGATGGTTGGCAACTCTGATCTACCTTAAAGTAATAATTTGTTTACCTCGTCAAAAAAGTTCTTTTTTTAATAATTTTAACAAGTTAAATTGAAAGTTTTTCTATCAAGTGTCTACGTACGGTGCTACAGATAACGTAAGACTAAAAAGCCATTGAATTTTATTCATAATATCTATTAAAGATTATATCAAGGAAAAATAAATTGTTCATACACATACATCCATACGTATATCGTCGGCTTTCTGTCAAAGCCTTCTAAGAAAAAAAAAAAAAAATAATAAAACAAAAATTAATGAACGAAAATAAAAGAAAAGTGCATGAAACGTCTCCTGAATTACTTCAATCCACACCAAAAAAAGAAAAAAACATGGCCTCGCTCGTTGGCTCTATGACAATCGAGGAATTAAATAATTTATTCGCCTCTAATCTCAAAAATGTTGCGACGAAAGATGACATCTCGGACTTACGCACCGAGCTAAGTGAGGTTAGAAGGGAGAATGTAGAATTAAAGGACACTGTAAATGCCTTGAGCAATAGATGCAATCTGTTACAAAACGAAATTGATCAGCTTAAAATATCTGCAAACGAACGCAACCTTATAATTCGAATGAAGAAAGAACATCAAAATCCACTAGAACAAGCTGAAAACATTTGTAAAAGCATATCCGATGCAGATGATATCATCAATGCACAAGAGCTGAGACAAATTGCAGCTGATGACTATACTGTCACAGTCTTGGCGGAATTCAGATGTAAACAAAATGCATTTAAAGTTCTAAGCAATGCACAAAAGCTTAAAGGAACCGGCATTTCTATAAGCCGAGACTACCCTCTGAAGTTTCGGCAGAGACGTGGCAAACTCCTTCAACTGCGCAAACTCATTCGAACTAAGCAACCACGATTAAAAACTTCACTGCGTGACGATAAATTGCGAATTGAAAAATGAAAATGTAATTGTAGAATGGAATGAAGAGCACAGCATTTTTATCGCTGATCAGGATCATGGGCTCAAAATATTGGAAGAAAAACATAAACTTGGTGAAAATTTTTTTAGAAATACATGTTTAGAAGTTTCACAACATACACGTTCCTACAATGTCAAAAGTATCAATGTCAACAATGAGCAAGAAAAGTCAAACGAAGTTGGCAACGATTCACCAACACGACCTTCATCTTCAGCTGGAAACAAAATGAATTCTGTCCATGCGGACCTAGGTCTCAAAAACAAAGCACATTTCAATTTTAACCAATTTAATTAGGTAAAAGCCGTCTATCAGATAAATGAATTATTACATTTAAGAATTTTAAGCTATAATATAAGTGGTCTGAAAAATAAGATTGAAATTTTAGATTTTATAAACTTTATTAATCAATATGAAATTTTTATTTTTATTGAAACACATGTAACTGAAGAGTATTTTGAATATTTTGAAACAAGTTTCGTCGAATACAAATTAAGATGGATACCTGCAATCAAATTAAACCAAAAAGGTAGGGCAAGCGGAGGAATTCTCATGGGTTTTAGAAAAAATCTCAGAAGTGTCATTTGCACTTATGCACAACAAGGAGGCATAGTTTTTATGAAAATTAAATTGGATCGACAAGCACTCAACCTCATACCTGTGTATTTAAACTGCAATGACTGGGAAAATAACTTTACTAAGCTCGAAGATTATTTGTTTGAGGAGGATATATATAATGTAATGCTCATTGGAGACTTCAATGCACGTACAGGATCACTAGAAAGTGAAAATAGTATAATGAATAGAAACCGTGCATCAAGAGACAACACAATAAATAGAGAAGGCAAAAAAGTTGTTGATCTATGCTACTCTTTCGGACTTAGCATCTGCAATGGGTCAACTGACGGTGACAAGTTAGGAGATTTCACTTTTATAGGACCACAAGGAAATTCAGTGATCGATTATGCGATGGTGTCAGGAGACTGGGGTACTGTGGTAAACGATTTTGAAGTGCTAACGCAAATATACTCTGATCATCTACCAATTCAGGTGACAATTAACCTAAATAGCCAGCAGAGGCAAGAAGAGGAGTCAGCACCAATAGCCAAATATAAGTGGAAAAATGCGTTTGCCGATAGTTATGCAAACTCGTTGAATAGCGCTATTCTTCTCCAGGCCACATCCTCTACATCATCTCTTTTAAGTTTATCAAAACTAGACGAAATTGTGAAAGACTCAATACCACGTCAATGTCAACTAAAGAATAGCAGCTCTATTAGACTGTTTGGAAGCACGTGAGAAGTCTTTTGCCTGGCTACAACTATTTAGAAGATTTCCAGAAAAGGTATATCTCAAAGAGCAATATCTGGCAGTAAACAAACAATATAAAGAACTAATAAGATATAAACGACAAACTCACTCAAAAATTGTTGCTCGTGATCTTGCAGGATGCAGAAACGCAACAGAGTTTTGGAAGACTGTTAGTTCTATAAACAAGAAACATAGTAAACTGCGCACTGCATCAATCGGGATTGAGGTTTTAGCGGACTATTTCAAAAGATTGACAAAAGATAATTTTTCTTCAACTTTTCAATTTGCCACACCTCTGTACCAGAATGATGAGTTGGACGCTCCGTTCTCCTATGCAGAAGTTCACTTAGTATTGAGGGAGCTCCAAAATAACAAGTCTCCAGGGTCAAATGGTATACCCCAAGAGTTCTATAAATTTAGTACTGCTTCTTATATAGAAGCCCTTACAAAAGCCTTAAACGAGGCATATGATTCAGCTTGTGTGCCAAACTACTTCAAAGACGCAATCATCTGCCCAATCTTCAAAAAAGGGGACAAAGGAGACCCGGCAAACTATAGAGGGATATCACTGCTTAACTCTTCAATGAAAATCTTTTCCAAACTCCTTTGCAAGCGGCTTTACGATTGGGTTCAAAATAACAATTTATTGAGTGAATCACAAGCTGGCTTTCACAAGAACTACTCTACAATTGACCAAATTTATTCACTTACCAACATAGCTGAATTATTTATAAGATCCAAAAAGAAACTCTATGCGTTCTTCATCGATTTTAAGGCGGCATTCGACACGATAGATAGAAAAGCACTCATGCTGAAGCTATTTAACAAAGGTATCTCATCAAAATTCGCTAAGATTTTGGATACATTTTACAACACTACAACTTCTGCAGTTATCTTTGGAAGTACATGGTCCGAACAGTTTCAGGTTGAAATAGGATTGAGGCAAGGCTGTAATCTGAGCCCTCTGCTTTTTGCTTTATTTATAGATGACATCGAAGATGTACTTCAAGGTGGAGCACAAGTTTCAACTGATCTTTTAGTCAAGGTCCTCATGTTCGCTGATGACATCGTGGTGCTAGCAGAGTCGCCTGGCAGTCTCCAATTGATGATCAACAGATTATTTGAATACTGCAACAAATGGAGGCTCCAGGTGAACCTAGACAAATCAAAAGTAATGATCTTTCGCAATGGAGGTGGTCGTAACTGTCGTAGCGAAAAATGGAAATTTGGAGATCAAAATATTGAAATCGTCAACGAATATACCTATCTTGGTGTACGGTTATTTAGAAATCTAAATTGGAGGAACCATATGGTGGATAAGCTAGCCAAGTCCAAAAATGCGCTAAATGCTACATGGAAGACTGTGATGCAGTGCCAAGACGTTGAGTATGAGCCAAAGTACCGCATTTTCGAAGCCACAGCCAAAGCGATAATGTGCTACGCAGCTCAAGTTTGGGGCCACAAAGAGTTTGATGAAGTGGAACAGCTCTTAAGATACTTTTTAAAACGAACTCTTATGTTACCAAATAGTACGCCAAACCACATACTCATGCTAGAGACGGGCCTTCCCCCTTTGTTTATCTCAACATTGAAAATGCAAGTTGACTATATTCTAAATACTATTAAGATGGCCGATGGAAGACTAGCAAAAAAAAATAACAATGTTGGTAATTCAAAAAAAAATATCGTGGTTCGAGACTTGGAGAGATTTAGCGGAGTACTGTGGACATCCACTCTCACTTCAAAGCGATTCGATGGACACGTGGAAAAGCGAACTCTATGAACTTATAAGTTTACTCGATGCTAAAAAAGGGAGGACTATATTTGGAGAGCCAGAAACTCATTCCACAGAAGTATATATGCAACACTAAACCACAACCTAGCAGCAACTAATTATTTCAGAGCAGAACATTCAACTCACCTCATGTCACTGGTTTTAAAAACAAGAAGTGAGATGCTTCCTCTGAATTTTATTCCTCATAGGAGTGACTTAGAAGAAATCTGCGGGCTATGCAATTTAAGAGAAAAGGAGGACGTTTATCATTTTATGGGAAGATGTCCTATTTTGTTGAAACCAGAAGGAGTACCTTTGGAAAGAATTTTTTAAACGTAACTGAAATTACTGATATTCTCAACGGACAGATGAGTTGGGTGGTTTTGTACAATTATATAAGAATAGCACTTTGTTATAGAAAACGAATTCTAGAAGAACTTTTTTAACATCAAAATAATTAAAAACATTCTTAAAATTGTTTGTAAAGCATTATAATGTATTATTTGCCAACTGACAGACGGCGTTAGCCATGTTATATAATGGATAGTTTACAAATTTTGTATGTATTATACTTTATATGCAATAAAATCCTATGAAACTTGAACTTGAACTTGAACAGTATGGTCGAACACAACTGGTGCAGCATCGAATCGACACAGGAGACGCGAGACCTTTTCGACAACCAGCTAGACGTCTCCCATTAGCCAAACAAGCCGAAGTTGAAGAGATGATATCGACAATGAAGAGAGATGGGCTAATACAAAACTCTAAAAGTCCTTGGGCATCCCCAGTTGTTCTTGTCAAAAAGAAGGACGGAAGTACTCGATTCTGTGTGGACTATCGGAGGCTGAACGATGTGACAAAGAAAGACAGCTACCCTCTGCCAAGAATCAGCGATACTGTGGATGCGATGGAAGGAGCTGAATGGTTCTCAACATCGGACTTGAAGAGTGGCTACTGGCAGGTAGAAATCCATCCAAAAGATCGAAAAAAGACGGCTTTCTTCACAGGAAATGGTCTGTGGCAATTTAAAGTGATGCCTTTAGGACTTTGCAACGCTCCTGCAACATTTGAGCGTTTGATGGAGTGCGTTTTACAAGGTCTTCCTTGGAAATCTTGCCTAGTCTTTTTGGACGATGTCATTGTTTATGGTAAGACATTTGATGAGCATTGGGGAAACCTTAAGGCGGTGTTCCAGAGGCTTCAGGAAGCAAACTTGAAATTGAATCCAGACAAGTGCGAATTTTTCAAGTCTGAAGTAAAATACTTGGGACATATCATCTCTTCCCAAGGAGTGAAGACTGATCCTGAAAAAGTAGACACTGTAAAGAATTGGCCAACACCACAGGACAAACGTCAACTCCGGAGCTTTCTGGGTCTAGCCACGTACTATCGACGATTTGTGAAGGATTTTGCTGGGATCACGAAAAGTCTGCATCAGCTAACAGAGAAAGGCAAACCGTTCAAATGGTCAAGCGAGTGCGAGAAAAGCTTCCGGGAACTTAAGCAGCGCCAGTTTTGGCCCACCCGACACCAGGGAAACCTTTAATCATCGACGCTGATGCAAGTAACGTGGGAATTGGTACCGTATTGTCACAAGTTCACGAAGGAGAAGAGAAGGTCGTTGCCTATTACAGCAAGGTACTCTCAAAGCCAGAAAGAAATTATTGTGCGACCAGCAGAGAACTTCTAGCTCTAGTATCAGCTACAAAACACTTCCATAAGTACATCTTTGGACAGAAGTTCCTTCTTCGAACAGACCATAGCGCACTTAATTGGCTTTTGAACTTCAAAAATCCAGAAGGTCAAGTGGCAAGATGGATTGAGAGATTGCAGACATACACCTACCAGATCCAACATCGAAGAGGAAGGTTGCACTCAAATGCAGATGCTTTATCTCGGAGACCATGCAAACTGGACTGCAAGCACTGCACACGCCAAGAAGAGAAAGAGGTTGCTGCCATCCAGCGATTAAGAGCAGATCCCATTTATGGTTGGAGTAATGAAGAAATAAGAGATGCCCAACAAGAAGACTCGGATATTGAACCCATTCTTGCATGGAAGGAATACCAAGAGAAACCAGAATGGGGTGACATCTCCGATAGAAGTCCAACTCTTAAGGAGTATTGGGCACAATGGGACTTGCTTCATGTACAAGAAGGAGTGCTAAGACGTAAATGGGAGTCCACAGACAGGAAATCATATGTGATGCAGCTAATATAGTGCCTCGATCAAAAGTTAATGGTGTTCTTCAAGAGATGCATGATGGTGCTTACGGAGGACATTTGGGTGTCAATAGGTCTGTTTGGTTACTGAAATTTCGTACGAATTCGTACGACGTCCCACTACATTTCACAAATTCCTGTTTGTTAACTCCAAAGTGTAGCAACGAGAGAGCAGCAAAATGAGAGTGCAAGAAACTTCCCCTCCATGAAAAATCTTGCAAATTTCTGCTACACAAATTTCTGTGTGTAGGAAGTAAAAAACTGTCAAATCCACGTCTGTGTGTATTTTTGTTTGTGTGAGTCTTAAGATTTGCCGGTAGTGTTTGATAGTGTGTGTCACGTTTGAAGTTTCGTACACAAAAGTGATACAAAATTGGTTTTCGCGTTTGTTAACTTTGTAGCAAGTTTTCCCCTATATGAAAGAATTTTCCCCTTCTTTCAATAATTTGACAGTATTTGAACATCGTGCTAAAAAAGTAACCAAACAAACCTAATAAGACACTGGAAAAGGTAAGGCAGCGATTCTACTGGCTACACGCAAGAGAAGACGTCGACAAATGGTGCCGAAAATGTGATACTTGTGCTGCAAGCAAGGGACCAGGCAGAAAAGTCCAGAGTAAGATGCAGCAGTATAATGTGGGCACGCCTTTTGAAAGAATTGCAATAGACGTTGCAGGTCCTTTTCCGGAAAACAGAAGCGAAAACCGATACATCCTGGTAGTAATGGACTACTTCAGCAAGTGGCCATCCCAAATCAGGAAACAAAAACAGTTGCGGATCCAGATTGTCTTCAATTGGGTGAGCAGGTTTGGTGTACCTATGGAACTCCATTAAGATCAAGGAACTAACTTCGAGTCCAAGATTTTTCAGGAAGTTTGTACGCTCCTTGGCATCAAATAGACAAGTTTGATTTTAAGTTTTATTATTTTGGATGCATGAGTTGAGTAGTCTGTGTGTTACTTCTAATCTGATTAAATACAATTTGTTGTCTTTGTGTAAGTGATCTATATTCGATGTCATTAAGAGTGTTTTTCATTTGAATGGCTGTGTGAAATACATTTTTTTCATTGTTTTTATAGTTTTAAGTGTTTGTTTTATTTCCAAGTTTAACAGCCCTATTATTGACACGATTCAAAACTAGTTTCAATATGAGTATTCATGCAATAGCGTAAACTCGTCGTAAACATTGTAAAGTTTAAAACTTCGTAATTCTGTCACAATTTGTATGGAAAATTTGACAGATTTACGAAGTTTAAAACTTTACAACGATTACGACTAGTTTACGCTGTTGCATGAATACCCTTAATGTAAAACTAGTTCTATTGGGGTTTCGAGTTGCAGGTTTTGAACATATTTGTATTATTCAAACAAAAATTGATATCTTAAACTCTGATTTCGAGTTCTAGATGCCAATTTTTGTTTGAATAATACCAATATGTTCAAAACCTGCAATTTTTGTATTCATATTAAAGAAGACAAAGATAATATCAGCTCTAGTTATAATACTGTGATAAAATAAGTATAGTCTGTGATAACTAGTTTTTAATCTCTGTTTTATCTTTTTGTCAATTAATTTATTAAATATTTATTAGTCTCGCGTTTTAAAATCAAAAGTGCAATATAGATTTATTAGAGAAATATTTTATTAAAAATTATAGAAATTATTTATTTAAAATAAAATTTATTTCAAAATGTAACTTGACGACAAAAGTGAGTAACTAGTAAAATGTTTAATCGAAAATTAAAACTGTTCATAAAAAAATGTAATTTGTAATGCATTGTAAAGGTCTAATAAAAATTAACTAACCCTGAAGATGTTGGCAAAAAACCAAACGAAACGTTGGGAAAATTAATGGATTAGTCTTTTAATTGCTTTAAAAAATAAATGCTAAAAATAAAACAAACGATATTAAAGTGTTTTATTTTGTGAAATAAATAAGTGGAAGTTTTGAATAAAGTAAATAAATTTTATTAACGAACCTGAGAAAGTATTACACTATCAATATGATTGCCTTACGAAGCCTATAAACTATATAAATAAAACAAAATAAAATAAAATAAAAAAAAAATAAAATAAAATAAAATGAAATAAAATAAAATAAAATAAAGAAAATAAAATAAAATAAAATAAAACACTTTGAACATTAGTTCGAAAGTTCTATCCACAATCTTTGAACGTTGGCGTTGTAAAATTGGAATAAAGTGTGGAAAGGTCAAAATTTACAAGAAAATTAGTTTTTGTCTTAGATTTGTGTCTACAAAAATAGACATATGTACATAGGTTTACTTAAATTTTTTTGTTATTGATATTTTGGATTTCCCTCTTATTTAAACTTGATCGTTTAAAACGAGAAACACAGGAGTAGGTATCTACCTAACTACCTACAAAAAAACTATAACAATCTTGTAAGAAAAAAAAAAAAAACAGTGACCCAAATGAAGATTTAAATTTGTAAATATTAAATTACTCTAAACTCTGACATCATCATCATCATCGTGTCCTGTAACCCCGGCTGGGACATAGGGCGTCAACAAAACGTCTCCATCCTTCACGGTCTGCTGCAAGGTACTTTAGCTGTGGCCACGTCTTTCTCTGGGATTCTGCTTCCGCTAAGACAGTTGATTTCCATGTTGTTCTTGGTCTTCCAACCCGCCGTGCACCCTGAGGATTCCATTCAAAGGACTGCTTTGCAATTTCATCGTTTGGTTTCCTCAGTGTGTGACCAATCCAACGCCATTTACGCTTTCTTATGTCGACGTCCAGCCGCTCTTGACTTGTCCTGCGCCACATAATTCCTCATTTGATATTATTTGTGGCCAGCGAATCTTTAGGATGTGGCGAAGACAGCGATTCACAAAAGCCTGCATTTTCTTCGAAATAGTAGACATGACTTTCCAGGTTTCACAAGCATATAACAGCACGGATTTGACATTGGATTTGAAGAATCTCAACTTAGTGCGTAAGGAGATTTGACTGGATTTCCAAATTGGGGATGATGTAACAACATCTTTAAAGTTACCAGTCTATTACACTAAAAAATTAGTTGGCAACACTGATGCTATTTTTTAATTGCCATCTTGATATTGGGCACGTTCCGATGGTTATTCTCAGTTATCCGGATAGCTTTGTGTTGTTGCAATCCCTTGTTAAAAAACAGCTGATGACCGCTGACCCAACAACAACTCAAATTATCTCAACATTTTTGGGATAACTAGATAGCATAGCGAATAAACATTGGAACGCGAGGATTGTCTCTCTTGATTCAACCTTAAAACCTAGCTAACCTCTTTTTTGTACTTTTTATACATAAGCTTTAATTTGAATAAAATCTCTGTAATCTTGAGTTATTTAAATCATTTCTTTTAATCACAACATTTGGCGACGAGGAAAGAAACGAACTTTATGAGTATGGACGTCGAAACTCTTGAATTAATTCAAGAGTTTCGACGTCCATACTCTCAAAAAACTTCAAGAATCCAACCAGGAATTCCTCAAGACCATGCTGGATCAAAAGCCCATTAAACAAACATTCGTTTCTTCTTTCAAAGGCTTCGATAAATCTAAAGAAACGTGGGCCACATATCTTCTCCAGCTGGAACAACATTTCATTGCAAACAACGTCCTTGAAGACGACACAAAGCGTGCTTGTTTGCTTAGTTGGATTGGTGGTGAGTCACTGGATCTACTTCAAAAATTATACGGAGAAAAGGTCGCGCAAGTACCATTTAATCAATTAATTGAAAAACTCACTAATCATTTTGAAAAAAAGCCTCATATGCTTGCATCTAGATTCAAGTTCTATAGGACGTTTATGCAACCTAACCAAACGTACTCTGATTGGGTAGCAGAGCTGCGTGGTACGGCCAAAGAATGCATGTTCATCTGTGGAAAAGCTAGATGTGGAGAGTCGTACATAGACTCAAAAATAAGGGATATGATTATTCTATACACCCCACATGATAAGGTTCGGTCAACTGCCCTACAAAAAGACAATCCAACACTGGATGAGGTTATTCAGATTGCACAACTCTACGAGGAAACTACGAAAACATGCAGTGAGCTTAAGAGTGAACAGAAAAGTGGAGCAGAGGTGAATGCTGTCCATCAATCAATAAATCACCGATCAAGAGGTAAGCGGGTAAATATCAACTATACAGGTAGCAAAAATGCAGCAAGACAAAGTAATAAGTCGTGTCCTGGATGCGACATTGCTCATCAGCGGTCGGAGTGCTTTCACTATAAAAACAAATCAATTTGCAAAAAATGTAACAGAGTTGGGCACATTGCAGCCGTATGCATGTCATCAAAAGCCCCAGAGTCATTTCAGCAACATCGATCATCCCAGTCGTATAGTCAGAAACAAGATATTCCAAAGTGGCAGAGCAAAAAGCAGGAGACTGTTAATCAGATTAAACCATTTGAAACTGTAAGTACTGTTGATCTATTTGATTCACTAGTGCCACACATTGAAGTCAACCATAGCTATATTCCCTCAGATAAGCTATACGTAGATGTAAGCGTCAATGAAAAAATTCTCAAATTTCAAATATATAGGTACAGGTGCTTCGTGTTCACTTATTGGCCTTGAAGGATTTCAGAAACTGAACACACCATTGTGTACACCAACAACAAAAATCTTAAGAGCGTATGGTGGCAGTATCTTACCATTGAAAGGCACAATATTAGTTGACGTAGCCTAAGGTTCACATAATAAAAGTTTGAGCTTGATCGTTGTTGACAGTCAAAGTGCATCCAACATTCTTGGCATGGATTGGTTTCAAAAATTGGAATTCGGCATAAAGATGCCAAAGAACATCAAAGTAGTCAACGAATGCACTTCTTTAACCCCTCAATGTTTCAATGTAGACCAGGAATCTCTCAAAGTAGAACTTGAAGCCCTCAAAAATGAATTTCAATCCACATTTTCATCGAAACTTGGACTCTGTTCCACGTATAAAGCAAATATCGTATTGAAACCAAAGTTTTGCAAGGCATACAATCTACCCTTTGCACTTTATGATGACGTACGTAATGAAATTGACCGATTGGTATCCCAAAATATCCTCAAGCCAGTGAATTCAAGTGAATGTGCCCTTTCACACGAGGAAACTGAGTTGCCAGCAACTTTTAGTTCCAGGGTGAGAAGGGCAGGAGGAAAGAGGGGCGAACAGAATCTCCCCGGTCGAGGATTTGAGGAGATTTTTTGACATTTCCTTTCACATCTAGGTTTAGGTGTGTTCAACCAATATAATTTCAAAGGAAGTTTCAAAAATTGGCTGGAGATTTGTTTCCTCGTATGAAAGGTACAAGAGATTTTTAAGGAGATTAAAAGAAAACGTCAAAAAAATCTCCAGCAACTTGTTTCTTCGTGTGAAAGGGGACAATGGGCTGCTCCAATTGTGGTCGTCAAAAAACCCAATGGAAAAATAAGAATTTGTGCTGATTTTAAGGTCACTGTAAACCCTCAAATTGAAATCGATCGATACCCAATTCCAAGAATTGAAGAGCTGTTCCATAAACTCAGTGGTGGACAGTTGTTTACTAAAATCGATTTAAGTGATGCCTATCTTCAGATCGAACTCACAGAGTCTGCAAAAAAGTTAATGGTTATCAACACCCCTTTTGGTCTTTTTCAATATGAAAGGATGCCATTCGGAATCGCGAGCGCACCTGGCATCTTCCAGAGAACTATGGAAGGTATAGTAGCTGGTATTCCTGGGTGTGCAGTATATCTTGACGATGTTATAATCACTGGTAAAAATAACGAAGAACACCGAAATAATGTCAAAACACTTTTAGAAAGGCTCTCAGCACATAACCTCAAATGTAGAAAAGAAAAGTGTCACCTTGCGCAAAAACAAATAGAGTATGTTGGGCACGAGATTGATGCAAAAGGTATCAGACCATCTGAAAAAAGAATAGAAGCAATAAAGTTAATGCCACACCCAAAAAACATAACTGAATTAGAATCATTCATCGGAAAAATAAATTATTATAACAAGTTCAAAGTTAAAAGTTCAAGTGAGCTCAACTCCATGATTGCGTTTCGCCCAGGTACGATAGTTGGGCTCATCAGTTAGATGACTATCGTACCCTTATAAGACGCAATTTTGTATCGATGTTTACCGACTAATATAAAAATCACAGCATTAAGATACTATGAATTTTATTATTCTAAGGGAATTTGGTTAAATTCAGACACTTAGAATTTCAAATGGAGCTCACTTGAACTTTTAACTTTGAATTATATATTCGGTCACTCCACTTAAACAGAAGAATTTCTTTTCAAATTTTCTTCATATTCAATTATTATTATAACAAGTTCATTCAAAATTTCTCATCAAAGGCTTCAGTCTTGAATCAACTAAGACGAAAAGACAGACAGTTCACATGGGGAAGAGAACAAAATATAGCTTTTAATTCATTGAAGGATGACATCATCAAAGCTGTACAATTAGTTCATTTTGACGAAAATCTCCCTCTCATTCTAGCAACCGATGCATCAAAAACGGGAATTGGAGCTGCTCTTTCACACCGTTATCCAGACGGTACTGAAAAACCAATTTCTTTTGCATCGAAGACGAGAATCAGGCAAAATACTCGCAAATTGAAAGAGAAGCCTTATCAATAATCTTCGGCGTGACAAGATATCATCAGTATCTCTTCCCTACTTTAATCGAAAGCTTGCTCTTTCTCTTCAGAGTGGAGTTTTGCTCCTTCAAACAGAACACACTCGTGTTGTTATACCAAGATCGCTCGAAGACCAGGTTCTTAAAATGATTCACGATGGCCATTGGGGCCAAACTCGCATGAAACAACTTGCGCGCAGATATCTTTGGTTCCCGAACATTGACCAAGCGATCCAGCATTCTTCAGAAGCTTGTTCCATCTGTTGTTTACACGCAAGTCAACCCAAGCAACAATATTCATCCTGGCCTGAAGCTACTGCACCGTGGGAAATCCACATCGATTTCGCAGGTCCTTTTTTTCTCTCGGATGTGGTTAATTTTTGTAGATTCCTTTTCCAGTTTTCCATTTGTTTTTGAGCTCTCATCGACAACTTCAGAATCTACAATCTATGCACTGCAAAAAATTTTCTCAATCGAGGGACTGCCAAGTACAATTGTCAGCGACAATGGTCCACAGTTTTCATCAGCCGAGTTCAAAAAGTTCTGCATGCTTAATTCTATTGAACATGTTAGAACAGCACCCTTTCACACTGCATCAAATGGGTTAGCTGAGCGTGCAGTCCGTACTTTTAAAGAGTCTTTCAAAAAAATTATGCAAGAGGAGAATGACTGACAGAAGGCCTTGTATAAATATTTGATCACATTTCGTGCGACACCAAAGCAATCATCAAACAAGTCACCATCAGAACTGTTGCACGGCCGTCAACCTCGCACCATATTTTCGGCCATGTTCCCAGAAGAGCAACGAAGTCAACATCACTCTACCAAATTTAGAATTGGACAAGAAGTCTACGCAAGGTTATATACAAGAGGAAATCGGTGGATTGCTGGACTGATCACCAAGGTAGTCGGACGTATGACTTACATCGTGCAAACAACTAGAGGCAACACCAAACGACACCAAAATCAACTCCGAACACGACAGCATACAGAAACCAAAGACGAAGTAGCCACTGACGATTTCGACATCGACATAAGTGCATTGCCATCATCGTCACCTGACAGTGCTTCATACAATGGCAACGGTGCTGGAATAGACAACCAAGTAAGAAGAGCGGAGACCAGCCCCGTGGCATCTGGTAGCCAGATACCACTTCAAACCGAAATGCCGAATGCAGCCACACAGAGACTAGAATCGAACGCAACACCAATACCCAGGTGTACGGGAAGAAAAAGAACACAGCGTGTCTTGTTTCAGCCGGGCATATAGGACAAATAAGGTCTGAGGGAGTGATGTAACAACATCTTTAAAGTTACCAGTCTATTACACTAAAAAATTAGTTGGCAACACTGATGCTATTTTTTAATTGTCATCTTGATATTGTCTCTCTTGATCCAACCTTAAAACCTAGCTAACCTCTTTTTTGTACTTTTTATACATAAGCTTTAATTTGAATAAAATCTCTGTAATCTTGAGTTATTTAAATCATTTCTTTTAATCACAACAGGGGACAGGGTACTGAAGGCAGCACGAGCTTTATTCATTCTGCTTTTAACGTCCAGATCCGTACCACCGTTTGCAGAAACAATACTGCCAAGGTAGTTGAACAGTTCCACTACTTCAACTGGCGTCTCCTGTAGGATAATACGCTGCTGTGTGGAGCGGCCTATGAGCATTATTTTTGTCTTTTTGCTGTTTATTCTTAGACCACTCGACTCTCCCTTCACTTGCAGCGTTTGGCACATCCCGTTCAGCCCACTGATGTTATTTGCCAGTAGACATTATGTCATCGGCATAGTCTAAATGACTGAGCCTTTCGAACGGTCTCCACTGAATGCCCTGTCGCTCAGCTGTACCAACACTGGCCGTCAATACGTCGTCCATCGCCAGCAGGAAGAGAATTGGCGATAAAACATTCCCTTGTCTCACACCCTGTTGCACTACGAAGGAGTCGGATAGCTGCCCATTGTGCAAAACAAAACACCTTGCGGTGTTGTAGAACTCTTTAATAATGGCAACAATTTTTGGTGGAATTCCTCTACCAAGCAACGATCTCCATATACATTCTCGGTTAACTCGATCAAAGGCCTTCTCAAAATCCACGAACATGAGGTAAAGCGGTGATTGAAATTCCATCGACTGCTCGAGGACGATACGCAAGGTGTTGATATGATCGACACACGATCGACCACTGCGGAAGCCAGCTTGATGCCTCTTGAGTGTAGACTCGATTCTATCCTTTATTCGCTCGAGAATGATGGTTGCCATTAGTTTTGGGAAAACGGACAAAACGGTGATACCACGCCAATTGTTGCAATTCTCTAAGTCACCTTTCTTTGGCAACTTTACAATCACACCATCCTTCCAATCCCTGGGATAGCATTCGTTTTCCCAAATGCTTTTTATCAAGGGATGTAAAATACTAGCCGCTGTTACGGGATCGGCTTTCAGGAATTCAGCTGGTATTCCGTCCAGTCCAGCTGCCTTGTTGTTTTTGAGGAGATTTATTGATGTAAGGATTTCCGATTCTGACGGGGGTTCGATGTCAGTACCCCTATAGTACCTGCTCATCTCGTTTAGTTTGGGCACTTCAGCACTCTGCTCAACTGAATCCTCATATCGCAGGGCAGAAAAATGGTCCTTCCATCTACGAAGCTGATTCTCAATTGATACCAAAAGTGTGCCATCCACATCCATTACAGGATGATTGGTGTTGCTTTTTTTCCCGATCATATCTTTGGCTATTTGGTACAATTCCCGGATATCTCCTCTTCTGGCAGCGATTTCCGCATTATCTGCGAGCCCATCTAACCTCACCCTCTTGTCACGTCTCACACAACGATAGACAATTCTTATGTGCAATGCGGTACTCTCTTCGCAAGTCAGCCTTCGTTGAATATCTGCTCCGGCATTTATTTGGATTTTCAACGATTTGCGAAGTTCGCGATCTTATCCCAGGTGTCTTGGGATATCCAAGAGTCTCTACGCCTCGTCCGCTTGGGTACAGTTTCGGATCCAGCCTCCATAAAAACACTTTTAATTTCACCCCACATCTCATCAATTGTTGAATGCTGGATTCCGTTCAATGACGAGGCTCTGTCGTTAAGGGTGGTGACATAGGGCCTTACTAATAATCAAATTTAGTGTTAAGCTTAGAAGAAAATCTCCGGATTTTAGAAAATCCACATACCAATAACGAATTTAATCTCCAGTTTAGTCGTTAGCAATATGTCAAAATTTAATACATGGAAATCCATGTTTAAAGTCGAACACTAAATAAAAAGTGTTGCCCTAGTGCTGTTTTATGGTATTTAAATTTGTATTTAATACTTAAATCTATTCCCAAGTTATCAGGTATATTTCAATAGGTACCTATTTTCATGGGTTGGTTTCAATCTTCAGATCCTTGTTTTACAGTGAAAAAGAAGAACTTTATTTAGAAGTACTTTATTTACTGTTCTTATGTTTATGTATTGCAACAGGAACAGATTATTTATTTTTTTCCGAAATATTTAGTACGTCTGGATTAACGTTGAATATGTGCATAATTTTTTGATTCCGTTATATATATTACCATACCAAATTACGTATTATCTAAAAAGTGATTTTTTGTGTTGAATGGGAAAGGATTTATTTTGAGTTTTTAGAATTCGTTTCATAGTTTTTTATTTATTTAACATTATATAAGTTAATCAAATCTATTTGAATATTTTAAAGTATATCTTTCAAAATGGTTGTCAATCATGTGGTTTTTCTTTGGTCACTCTTAGTAGTCCTTTTTAACTCCTCTATTGCAATAATAGTCTTCCAGTGGCTTCGTTCATTACAATCATGTTTTAGGAGTGTTTTTTACTTCCCGCTGTCATTAAGCAGTGAGATCACACCTATACACGTAAACATACGTAGTTATTCTTCGGATTACTTGTCAGAGAAATTAATGTTTGAAAAAACGTTTCTCATAAAATAGCATCATTTGTCATTTGAAATTCGTTCGTTTCATATTTTATTGAAATAAAAAAGGATAACATTTCTAAGAAAACCAATGGAAACAACAGTACTCTGATAACTAAAAAAAATAACAACTAAATTGGCAGGAACAGAAATATCACTGTAGGAATCCCAACAGGAAATAATTTATTTCCGTAGCAATTTCCAATATCATACTGGTATGTTCATATGTCATACAACTATGAAGTTTACTCAAAATATGCATGTTCTTGCATTATGGTTATCAACTATGTACAACAAATTACATACTATAGTACTGAAAAAGTTGCTGTTTAAAAAGAACACGGCAATACTTATCTTCACTCTTTGAACAATAACAAAAAATTGAAATTCATCTGTCATTTTGTCGAGCTAAGGAAAGTGTATTGAGATTTCGATTCGGTAAACAAGTGAAAAAAAAACCTAATTAAACTAAATAAAAAGTGTAATATAATTAGTGTAATGAACACTAGCAATACTTTATTAAACAAAACTTAAAAAAAAAACACGCGGTGCTACGTTAAATCCTGTAAAAACGCCTATAACAAAGAGTGTACAAATATTTCATTTCAAAAGTGAGTTTTGTCTGATATTTCCCCATAAAGTAATGTGAAGTGATGTTTTTTAGGTTATTAAACTATCGTAGAATACTTTTCAACTGATATTTCATGATATTTTGCTTTTATAAATCTAATTTGTTGTAAATAAAAATATACTTCAATCGAGTGATTTAGTTGAGATTGATCTGTCAAATGAGAAATTCTCTTCCAGGAGGGACGGACTCATTTTTGTTGGTGATGGCAAGGCGCTTTAGTGTCTGAAGTGCAAAGTTATTTTTAACGTTTGAAATGATTATATTCTTAAAGGTCTTTTTGCTGTCGGCCCTAACTATCATCACAGTTTTGTATTTTCGCAATAGTCTTTATTCATTTTAAAAGTATTCTAAGATGATGTATTTACCTAAAGAACTCCACTTCACATAACTTTATGCAGAATATGAAACAAAAATTACTGTGAAATGACAAATTTGTTCACTACGTATTATAGGTGTTCTTACATTATTTAATGCCGCATGTTGTCTTATACATATATTTTTTTTTTAAAATAAGTATTGCTTTATTAGCTTTTTTTTAATTTTTCAACGTTTTAAAATCTCTATACACTTTGCTATAGCTCGGCAAAAATGACAAGCACCTCAATGATTTTTTTTCTTTTTTTTAATCTTGCTTTCCTTAGGCGCCCCAGAGTTTAGCCGTGTAACTGCACGCCGACCCTGTGTCAATGCATTTGTGTCTGTGTATTTCTTCTTCTATGTTTTCACTTTTGTTAATGTAGTGTGCGGTTTTTTTTGATGGAATTTGACGCAAATTGTAGTAGATTCAAGGAAAGTCTGAGGATTTTGTTAGCAAAAGGGTAAAATTCTTTATTGGTAGCATTCCGTTTAAGCTCCACATTTTATTTTAACCTCTCAGTTAGCTAATAGTCGACATTAGTGTTTGATTATTAGTAAGGCCCATAGTTTCGACATATGCTGGGGTCATTCAAAGCATTAGTAATGAATTTTGAGCTCCTTGCTGCATCCTGCGCTGGTTTTTGTACGGCAGCGGTTCGTAATTTGAGACTCATCAGAACCAAATGGTGGTCGCTTCCCACATCGGCATTTCTTATACTCCGGACATCACACATAGACTTCCTCCATCGCTGCTGAATCATGATATGATCAATTTGGTTTTCGGTTTGACCATCTGGATGCACCCAGGTAATTTTGTTGCACGTCTTATGCTTAAATACAGTCCCAACTATCACAATACGATCGCGTTACAAAAATCGACAAGCAAGTCACCATTTTCATTCCGTGACCCCAAGCCATTTCTTCCCATCACGCGTTCCAGTCCGTAATTGTCTGAACCGACTTGGGCATTAAGGTCTCCCATAACGACTATGATGTCAGCTCTCGGAACACTACTGTAAACCGAGTTAAGATGAGTGTAGAACGCGGTTTTGTCTTCCTCTGTCGCTTCATATGTGGGGGCGTAGCACTGAATTATTGTGACGTTACGAATTTTTGAACGAAACCTTGCTGTCATTAATCTCGCAGAAATGGGCGCCCAGGAGATCAAACTACGCCTCGCTTCTTCGTTCAACATAATTCCGACACCATGCAGTCTTTGGCCACCCTCTCTTTCATCTTCCCCGGAATACAGCATTCTCGTCTGTCCAGTGTCTGATCTGTATTCAGCTCTTCCTATCCACTTAGTTTCGCTTATGCCCAGGATACTGATCTTTAGGCGAAGCATTTCACGCTCAACCTGCTCGTATCTACCATCGCTGTACAAGGATCGAACGTTCCATGCTCCGATTTTCGTACGTATGCGGTAGCCAAAAGTAACATTTGCGCTTCTTGAAAGATTTCTTCTATTTGTCAATTATTTCATTTATTATTATGGCGTCTTGATTGACGCTCGTACATGAAAGATGCCGCACCCCAAATCTGACGTGCGGTTTACAGCAGCCATTCTCCATAAAATGGTTACCTCTTGGGGACTCATATCCAATTGTTGTCATATTTCATGTACATACAAGCATATATTCCAACATGATGTTTTCCGCGATACGATTAATAACATACATAAGCTCAGATTTGACAGGCACACCCACCTTTTGTATGGTCAAACACATAACTGCTCGAGGCCGCTAACTATGGGAAAACAGACGCCTTTTGTAGCCGCCCAATATGGGTTACAGACGCTACCTGCTGCTGCCGTTGGCCTTTTACCAAAAAAAGCTTCTCCGCCACCAGACTATCATGCCGTTGACCGCTGCCTGCAGTTCATCCGTCTTAAGGGGGCTTTTAACCATCCCGAGGACAAGTTTGTGCCCTGACCAGCCAAATTAAAAACGCGGAATAGCGAAAGGTTAGCCTTATTCCATGGGTTAAGTGCAAAATGTTACTAATAAAACAAAAGGGTATTGGTCATTTTCGGCCCAGAGTGAACACTAATGAATTTGGTATCAAATGAAAGCTTATGTTGAGCTTGTTATATGAGGAAATATTTTCAAAATCTGTCATGGGAGATCTGAGATATGAGACTGCAAATAGAGCTTTTTCAGCTTTTTGTCAATATCTTCCGATCTAGAATATGTAACCCTGAGGCCACACGAGCAAGTACTTGCAAGGAAGTTGGCTACATACACTGCCTGTCAAATTCGTAATTTGCATTCCACTTGCCTCCAACTTGCTTTCCAATTGCATTCCACTTGCTTGTCTCCCAACTTGCTTCTCAACTTGCTTCACTACTGGCTTCAAAACTTGCATGCCAGTTGATAAGCAAGTTGCTTGGGTTTGTTTGTTTTAGTAAACAAATGTGTATGTATTGCAACTTGCTTGCAAGTACTTGCTCGTGTGGCCTCGGGGTAAGAAAAAGATATTGGTATCAAATGAAAGCTACATTTCTAGGCTTTTAGGCTTTTCGAATACCTAAAATTATTTTGCTACTTTAAACACATTATGAGATATTTTTAGAAAACTACATTTTTTGCACTGCCTTTTGCACAACGATATCTCTTAAAATTCAGTGATGACATACACTTTTTTGGCACCATTGAAAAGCTTAAGTTGAAACCTTTAATTTAATATATAATTTAGTAGCCTTGCTCAAATAAATACTTACATATAAACAAAAATTAATTTAAAAGGCACTTAACAAAGCAAAGTGCTTAAAATGTGTGAAAATAAACAGATTTCGAGGAAACATTTTTTCAAATCAGGCATGATATGTGACGTTTCTTTATGATAAATGTTATTTTTCTTTGGTTTTTCTATTTTGTATTTACATTGTCATTACATTACATTATTTTCGTGTCCAACCCAGCTTAGATACCAAATTATGGTCTTAATGGGAGCGATTTGGGCAAAGCAAATTACTGTTCTTCGACCTACAAGACAATCGCAAAAATAGGTACTTAACTGTAGCCATCCGTAGGTGGGTAGGGAGGGCCAACAAGGGGCATTTTCCATCCTGCTGGAAAATGCACACTACCAACATATTTTTAATTTTGAAAAAAAATCCTGTGGGTCTCTTTATGTGCTCATTAATGGCTTATTGCTCTGTTGATGGCAAATATGTACAAATATTCACCACCATTTATAACTCAAAAGTGTTCAAAACTTATTTACCAATTATACTTCATCCAACAAAAATAGGCAGTACACGTCTTATGGGAAAGCTTTTTCGAAATCAGTAGCGTGCCATATTTTTGCACCATACTAAATTCAAAGAACCCCTCCATAAAAAAGTGTTTGCCCCCCGTAAATTTCTGATTGCAGCTGACACAGATCCGACACGTCCTATTGAGCGTACATCTGAGTGCGCACTGAATTGCTCTGGCCTATGGCTATTGGTATTGGCTACTGCTATTCAACCCCCATTCAAATACTGATGTGTATTCAGAGCTACCCGTGTCTATTTTGTAACTTGTTCAGCTTTTTTTTCTTGGGTTTCTGTTGAGGTGCTTTAGATTTTAGAGCTTTAAAAAAAAAGTTTTTAATGATAAGTGTTATCGTGGAGTGTTTTTCATCTTTTGCATTTATTTTAATGGGTGGATGTGGAAAATACGTTAAAATGCAGTTACCAAATTTTAAGCAGTTTTCTTTGAAGGAGAACATTATTTGCATAGATTTTCATATCGCGAGGTGAAGTAAAGTATTTTTATGCAAATTGTATTTTTAAAAGGTGTATTTTTTAAGTTTTGTGCAATTTGTGTTTTTGATACGGATATAAGTTTTATGCAATTTGTATTTTTAACTCGTGTATTTGTGAAGAGGTGTGTTTTTTTTAGATTTTTTTGCAATTTGTATTTTTAAGTCGTGTATTTTGTGTTTTATGTAAGTAGTTTGAACCCATATTGGGCGGCTACAAAAGGCGTCTGTTTTCCCATAGTGGGCGGCCTCGAGCAGTTATGTGTTTGACCATACAAAAGGCGGGTGTGCCTGTCAAATCTGAGCTTATGTATGTTATTAATTGTATCTCGAAAAACACCATGGTGGAAGGATATATGCTATTACATGAAATATGACAACAATTGGAAATGAGTCCCCAAGAGGTAACCATTTTATGGAGAATCCTTCTGCAGCTTCGGCTACTGTAAACCGCACATCGGATTTGGGGGTGCGGCATCTTTCGTCAATCAAGACGCCATAACAATAAATGAATCGTTAACAAATAGAAGAAGTCTTTTAAGAAGAGCAAATGATACTTTTGGCTACCGCATACGTACGAAAATCGGAGCATGGAACGTTCGATCCTTGTACGGCGAAGGTAGATACGAGCAGGTTGAGCGTGAAATGCTTCGCCTTAAGATCAGTATCCTGGGCATCAGTGAAACTAGGTGGAGAGGAAGAGCCGAATACAGAGCTGACTCTGGGCAAACGAGAATGCTGTATTCCGGGGAGGATGAAAGAGAGGGTGGCCAAAGGCTGCATGGTGTTGGAATTATGTTGAACGAAGAAGCAAGGCGTAGTCTTATATCCTGGGCGCCCATTTCTGCAAGAATAATGACAGCAAGGTTCCGTTCAAAAATTCGCAACGTCACAATAATTCAGTGCTACGCCCCCACAAATGAAGCGACCGAGGAAGACAAAACCGCTTTCTACACTCATCTTAACTCAGTTTACAGTGGTGTTCCAAGAGCCGACATCATAATTGTCATGGGAGATCTCAATGCCCAAGTCGGATCAGACAACTACGGTCTGGAACGCGTCATGGGGAAAAATGGCTTGGGGTCACGAAATGAAAATGGCGATTTGCTGGTCGATTTTTGTAACGCTAATCGTCTTGTACTGGGTGGAACTGTGTTTAAACATAAGACTTGCAACAAAATCACCTGGGTACATCCGGATGGTCAAACTGAAAACCAAATTGACCACATCATGATTCAGCAGCGATGGAGGAAGTCAATGTGCGATGTTCGGAGCATAAGAAATGCCGACATTGGAAGCGACCATCATTTGGTTCTCATGAGTCTCAAGCTACGAACGGCAGCTGTACAACGTCAATCACAGGGTGCAGCAAGGAATTCGAAGTTCAATACAAATGCTTTAAGTGATCCCAACATATGTCGTAATTATGTCACCAACCTTAACGACAGAGCTTCGTCATTAAATGGAATACAACATTCAACAATTGATGAGATGTGGGGTGATATAAAAAGTGTTTTTATGGATGCTGGATCCGAAACTGTACCCAAGCAGTCGAGAGTTAGAGACTCTTGGATATCCCAAGACACCTGGGATAAAATCGAGCTTCGCAAATCGTTGAAGATGCAAATAAATGCCGAAGCAGATGCTCAACGAAAGGCTGAATTGCGAAGAGAGTATCGCTTAGCACATAAGATGGTCTATCGCTGTGTGAGACGAGACAAGAGGGTGAGGTTAGACGGTCTCGCAGAAAATGCGGAAAACGCTGCAAGAAGAGGAGACATGAGGGAATTGTACCAAATATCCAAGGAAGTTGTCGGGAAGAAAACCAACACCAATCATCCTGTAATGGATGTGGATGGTACACTTTTGGTATCAATCGAGGATCAGCTGCGCAGGTGGAAGGAGCACTTTTGTGCCTTGCTTAATGAGGATTCTGTCGAGCAGAGTGCTGAAGTGCCCCAGCTTAACGAGATGCGTAGATCATATAGGGGTATTGACATCGAGCCCCCTACAGTACTGGAAATTCAATCTTCGATAAATCTTCTCAAAAACAACAAAGCAGCTGGACTTGATGGTATACCAGCCGAGTTCCTGAAAGCTGACCCTGTCAGAACGGCTAGTATTCTACACCCGTTGATACAAGCTGTGTGGGAAAATGAAATCTATCCCAGCGACTGGAAGGATGGTGTAATTGTTAAGTTGCCAAAGAAAGGTGATCTTAAGAATTGCAACAATTGGCGAGGTATTACAGTTTTGTCCGTTTTTCCAAAATTAATGGCAACCATCATTCTGGAGCGGATAAAGGTTAGAATCGAGTCTACACTCAAGAGGCATCAAGCTGGTTTCCGCAGTGGGTGGTCTTGTGTCGACCATATCAACACTCTGCGTATCGTTCTTGAGCAGTCTGCGGAGTTTCAATCACCGCTTTACCTCATGTTCGTGGATTTTGAGAAGGCCTTTGACCGAGTCAACCGTGAATGTATATGGAGATCACTTCTTGGTAGAGGAATTCCCCCAAAAATTGTTGCCATTATAAGAGAGTCCTATAACAATGCAAGATGCTTTGTTTTACACAATGGGCAGCTATCCGACTCTTTCGAAGTGCGGCAGGGTGTGAGACAGGGAGATGTTCTATCGCCAATTCTCTTTCTACTGGCGATTGACGATGTCTTGACGGCCAGCGTTGGAACATCAGAGAGGCAGGGCATTCAATGGAGACCGTTTGAAAGGCTTAGCCACTTAGACTATGCCGATGATATATGTCTCTTGGCAAATAACATCAGCGGGCTGAACGGGATGTGTCAAGCTCTGAAGTTAAAAGGAGAGGCGAGTGGTCTTAAAATAAATAGCAAAAAGACAAAAATAATGCTCACAGGCCGCTCCACACATCAGCGTATTTTAATACAGGAGATGCCAGTTGAAGAGGTTGAACAATTTAACTACCTTGGAAGTATTGTTTCAGCAAATGGTGGTACTGATCTGGACGTTCAAAGTAGAATAAATAAAGCTCGCGCAGCCTTCGGTTCTCTCTCCCAAATTTGGAACTCATGTCAAATCCGTGCTGTTATATGCTTGCGAAACCTGGAAAGTCACGGCTACCATCTCAAAGAAATTGCAGGCTTTTGTGAACCGTTGTCTACGCCATATTCTAAAAATTCGCTGGCCACAAATTATATCAAACGAGGAATTGTGGCGCAGGACAAGCCAGGAGCGGCTGGACGTTGACATAAGAAAGCGTAAATGGCAATGGATTGGTCACACACTGAGGAAACCAAACGATGAAATTGCAAAGCAGTCATTTGAATGGAATCCTCAGGGTGCACGGCGGGTTGGAAGACCAAGAACAACATGGAAATCAACAGTTCTAGCAGAAGCAGACTCCCAGAGAAAGACGTGGCCACAGTTAAAATATCTATCTGCAGACCGAGAAGGATGGAAACGATTTGTTGGCGCCCTATGCCCCAACCGGGGTTACAGGACTTGATGATGAGTTTGAAATGGCAAAAATCAAATTAAATAAAACAATTAAATGACAATGTCTATCTAAAAAAAGTGCGGTAACCTTACATACTATTCTTTCATATTTAGGTTCATGTAAAATAAACACTACGACAACCCTGTGAGAGCTTTAATGAAGGACAGATTTATGTAATCTACTGAAGGCAGAATGCGAGGCAAACGCCCTATCTTGCCTACACTGCCTATTTTTGTTGGATGAAGTATAGTACTTACATACTTCTTGCACAAGTATACATACGAACCTAGGGAAGCCATTCCTAATGTTAATGAAAAGTTTTTGCGCTCACATCATGACCATAATTTGGTTTCTAAGCTGGGTAGGACACGAAAATAATGTTACGTCACCTGTCTAATTTTTAGATAATATTTTAATTGTCTATATGATTTGGATAAGTTTTCGTTTAATTTTCTTGCTAATAAATCAGACAGCATTATGAATTAAGGAAATCGATTTACAAAATAATTAAAAAAAGTTTTACAAAGTAAGTAAAATAAGAAATTCGAAATCTGTTTATTTTCGCACATTTAAAGCACTTTGCTTGGTAAAGTGCCTTTTAAATTAAGTTTTGTTTATATGTAGGTATTTATTTGAGCAAGGCCACTGAATTATATATTAAATTAAAGGTTTCAACTTAAGCTTTTCAATGATGCCAAGAAAGTGTATGTCATCACTGAATTTTAAGAGATATCGTTGTGCAAAAAATGTAGTTTTTTAAAAATATCTCAAAATGTGTTTAAAGCAGCAAAATAATTTTAGGTATATCGAAAAGCCTAGAAATGTAGCTTTCATTTGACATCAATATCTTTTTCTTCAATATCCTAGATCGGAAGATATCTGCCAACTTCAAGCTCAAATATCTCAGATCTCCCATGAAAGATTTTGAAAATATTTCACTTATATAACAAGCTCAACAAAGGCTTTCATTTGATACCAAATTCATTAGTGTTCACTCTGGGCCGGAGCGCCATACAAAAATGAGCAATTCCCTTTCTGCTATGTGTGTGACGTTTACTATGCTAAAACCACCGAAGCAAATGGTTTAGTGAAGGAATAAGCAGCAGACTCTTTTTTTTATTGGCGTTGGTATCAAAAGATTTACATTTTCAATAACATTTTATTTCTATGCACAATGATTTCATTAGGTTCTGAAGAATATAAAGCAAAAGGTTATTTTTAAATGGTTTGGTTAGTTTTTATGAACTTACTTTGTCGTTGGTGCTGTAACTCTCGCTTCTTTTCCGTTTTTAGGTAAATTTTCCCTTATACCTATTAATTAATTAATAAACATAAACAAGAAAATTCTTAGGTATGTTTGGTAACTTGCAATTTTAAAATGTCAAAACCCATACGGAAAAAATCCCAAGCTTCCGAAACTTGGTTCAAATTTCAAGATACTTAACAGGCTTCGTACGGTAAACGTCATTTTACTATTCCACGAGCATACATTTTTTTAATGCGTAATTTAACCTGTGGCTTAACTCTTATTCCATGAATTAGTTAAATCGTGGAATAAAGGTAGAATAAGCGTTTTTTTATTAATAGTGCTGTGACAATTTTAAGATGCATTAAATTCTTGGCTCATGTTTGCAACGAAAGATAACTTTCCACCCACATCAGTAGCTTTAAATTATATTAATTTATTAATTGACATCACATTTCACCAAAGAAATCACTCCCATTAGACAGGTAGATACTCTTTTTAGAGTTTATGATAAATAGCTTGAAATATTGAAAACAAATCGATTGAAAAACTTCTGGTACAAGAAAACCAAACTCAAACTACCACTACAAATAAGTTTCTCTATCTCTATTTTAGTCTTTTTCTCATGCATTTATACTTTGTCTTACCCTGAAGCCACACGAGCGAGTAATCGCTAGCCAGTTACTAATACATCGAAACTTTTCCTACTCGCTAGTCAACTGGCTTGCCTTTTTCAAAGCCAGTTGAGAAGCGAGTAGAGCGGCGAGTGATTTGACAATTAATGTACATATGCACCCAACTCGCTAGCGAGTACTCGCTCGTGTGGCCTCCGGGTTACTTAAAAACAAACTACGAGAGTTCAAACAAGAGAGACCGAAGCCTGATTCACAATGCGACGGGAAAACGAGACGAGAGCGTGACGTGATTCGCTGTCATCTTTTTCTAGTTATAAAATCGTTTCCCAATTCACAATGCGGCGAGATTCTTTACAACGAAAACCCTTTTGTTAAAAATAAAAAATAATACAAATTATCCAAAAAAGCTTTAAGGACAACAGATTAGGAATTACTTGATCTTTTAATTTCAAGTTATTGTATTTTTTCTTTAAGAAAATACTTCCATTATGTAAATAACTTGTCAAAAAATAAAATCGTCGTCTTGTAGCGTTTTTTTTTTCAATTTTTCGAATTCTTGGCGTGACGTGACGACGAGAAACGCTTCATTGTGTATATCCTCATATAAATTTCATTGTTTGAAATTCGTTTGACAGCAACGACGGGATCTCGTCACGCTCACGTCTCGTTTCCTCGTCGCATTGTGAATCAGGCTCGAAACAATCAAACCCGAAACCACAAACAAGTTTTTTTTTTCTCTGTCATTTTTTGTGTGCTCTGCTCATACTTTCAGTTTTTTACATTGACTTATAAAAAAGCTTATCGTTGCCGTAAGTAGATATACCTACATGCTACATTTTACAATGATCTTATCCTATTCCTTTTCCTTATTCCTAAGCACAAGAAAATCGAAAGAGGAACCAATTTTTCTTGTTTTTGTCTGTCGTTTGTTGTTGTTTGGAACCAGTTTTTCTTGTTTTTATCTGCCATTTGTTATGGACTAGTTTGCTGTTTGCTCAGTTGTTTTTTTTCTCTGAGTAAGAGAATTTTTAATTTCCCTTTCTCTGAAAAGCGATCATACGCCATCTGGTTTGTGAAGGAGTCTAGAAAAAATTTCGTCTGATGATAATACTATTAGATCAGCTATACTCAACCTGCGGCCCGCGGGCCGCATGTGGCCCGTCGAGTATTTTAAGTGGCCCACCTGGTATACTTAAACAAATATGCGATTGCATAGAAAAACAATACCATAGATCAAAACTTACAGCCGTTTGGAAAAAGTGCCTAACTAAATCAATTTGGAAATAGCACGGAAATAGCACCCAAAGAAGGACTGAACATTTTGGATGACATTTCCTAATTTCTTCGCTTATTTAATCAAATGGGAAATAAAGCCCAAAATAGGAAACATTTCCAAACAAAGAGTGCACAGTGAAAGACATTGAATTTGAAAGACAAGTGGCAATAGCTCCATCGACAAACGAAATGTCGTTTTGTCTTTTCGTTTTAACGAACGGCGGATAGGAGTTTTCGTTTGGTCATCCCGTAGCGCCCAGAAGCAATTCAAATGCTTCTGGAAAAGTTCATTTGGCACTAGATGACAGTTCTTCTTCTAAAAAGAAGAGAGCAACGATTCTGGATTTGAAGAAAAATCAAAACCAGAAGCACGAATACATGCGCTCAATTGAAGCGTCAAAATTGTCAAATGGTATTTGTTATTTGATTTTGGAAATACCAATGTGCTTTTTCATTTAACTAAAATTTGGAGTTAAAATAAAACAAATATGAACACAATGGATAGGCCAAACATTTCATCCTCTCCATTATCGTCATCTTCATACCTTGCACTCTTGCAGTAGAATTTTTGCTTAGGTAAGGAGTTTACTCAAAATAAAAACCCAAGGAGCAGACATTCGTTTCTGTTATTAAGGAATATCAATATTCAGAGAACAGCTCTGTGAACGGTTCATCGCCCAAATGCAATAACCAAGTGCACAAATACAACCAAACTTCAGAGTCAAGAAAAGGGTTGCAACTTGTTCGTTCGGCATTATAAAATCTGGATCAGAGAGCTCCGGAGAGTTCTTCCGAATTATCAAACGAAAAAGTTATGACAAAGCAAATATTTTGCTAACGTGTGAAAGGCACTGATTTTGCAGCTGATTCAACTCAAATCGCAAGTAATTTTGAGAAGTTTGACCGATTTTGCTCTTAAAAGTTAAGGCACAAATAGAAAAAACAATAAGACTGTGAATTGAGCGACCACAACATATTTTCTATCCTACAAAAAATGTGTAGAGAAATAAACGAATTAGGTTAGCATGCAGGAACAAGCCAAACCTTGAAAAATTGTTCTAAATTTCAGAAATCAAATTAATTTTTGTATTAAAATGAATAATAAACCATTCAATCTAAATTACTTAACACCTAAATGCAAACATTTTTCATGTTGCGGCCCGAGGCCACTAACTCAAACTTCTTTGTGGCCCTTATAAAAAAAAGGTTGAGTATGGCTGTATTAGATTTATATACAATGGTATTAGTTATTTTTTTTCGCAGTAAATTACATAAGAAGAAAAGAAAAAGAGAGTTGTTTTGACTTCTTTGTGAAAAATTCTGTTAATTTTACTCTCCTGTTCTGTCAAAAAACGGAGAAAATTACAGAGCGCTCAAGAAATATAAACTGACTAATTTGTAATCTTGTAGATTAACGAAAACAACTCGTATGGTAAGTCTTGGAGATTTAAAGAAGACTTTGTCGTTGGTGCTGTAACTCTCGCTTCTTTTCCTTTTTTTAGTTAAATTTTCCCTAATACCTATTAATAAATTAATAAACATAAACAAGAAAATTCTTAGGTATGTTTTGGTAACTTGAAATTTTAAAATGTCAAAACCCATACGGAAAAAAACCCAATCTTCCAAAACTTGTGTTCAAATTTCAAGATACTTAACACGCTTCGTACGGTAAACGTCACTTTACTATTCCACGAGCATACATTTTTTTAATGCGAAATTTAACCTGTGGCTTAACTCTTATTCCATGGTTTAGTTAAATCGTGGAATAAAGGTAGAATAAGCGTTTTTTATTAATAGTGCTGTGACAATTTTAAGATGAATTAAATTCTTGGTTCATGTTTTCAACGAAAGATAACTTTCCACCCACATCAAAAACTTTAAATTATATTAATTGACATCACATTTCAGCAAAGAAATCACTCCAATTAGACAGGTAGATACTCTTTTTAGAGTTTATGATAAATATCTTTAAATATTTATGCTGTACCTCTCGCTTCTTTTCCTTTTTTTAGTTAAATTTTTCCTAATTCCTATTAATAAATTAATAAACATAAACAAGAAAATTCTTAGGTATGTTTTGGTAACTTGAAATTTTAAAATGTCAAAACCCATACGGAAAAAAACCCAATCTTCCAAAACTTGTGTTCAAATTTCAAGATACTTAACAGGCTTCGTACGGTAAACGTCACTTTACTATTCCACGAGCATACATTTTTTTTAATGCGAAATTTAACCTGTGGCTTAACTCTTATTCCATGGTTTAGTTAAATCGTGGAATAAAGGTAGAATAAGCGTTTTTTATTAAAAGTGCTGTGACAATTTTAAGATGAATTAAATTCTTGGTTCATGTTTTCAACGAAAGATAACTTTCCACCCTCATCAAAAGCTTTAAATTATATTAATTGACATCACATTTCAGCAAAGAAATCACTCCAATCAGACAGGTAGATACTCTTTTTAGAGTTTATGATAAATATCTTGAAATATTGAAAACAAATCGATTGAAAAACTTCTGGTATAAGAAAACCAAGCTCAAACTACCTACAAATAAGTTTCTCTATCTCTATTTTAGTCTTTTTCTCATGCATTTATACTTTGTCTTACCCTGAAGCCACACGAGCGAGTAATCGCTAGCCAGTTACTAATACATCGAAACTTTTCCTACTCGCTAGTCAACTGGCTTGCCTTTTTCAAAGCCAGTTGAGAAGCGAGTAGAGCGGCGAGTGATTTGACAATTAATGTATGCACCCAACTCGCTAGCGAGTACTCGCTCGTGTGGCCTCCGGGTAACTTCTCCCTTTCTCTGAGAAGGAGTTTCTGGTTTGTGAAGGAGTCTAGAAAAAATTTCGTCTGATGATAATACTATTAGATTTATATACAATGGTATTAGTCCACTCGTGTGGCCTCCGGGTTACTTAAAAACAAACTACGAGAGTTCAAACAAGAGAGACCGAAACAATCAAACCCGAAACCACAAACAAGTTTTTTTTTTCTCTGTCATTTTTTGTGTGCTCTGCTCATACTTTCAGTTTTTTTACATTGACTTATAAAAAAAAGCTTATCGTTGCCGTAAGTAGATATACCTACATGCTACATTTTACAATGATCTTATCCTATTGCTTTTCCTTATTCCTAAGCACAAGAAAATCGAAAGATGAACCAATTTTTCTTGTTTTTGTCTGTCGTTTGTTGTTGTTTGGAACCAGTTTTTCTTGTTTTTATCTGCCATTTGTTATGGACTAGTTTGCTGTTTGCTCAGTTGTTTTTTTTTCTGAGTAAGGGAATTTTTAATTTCCCTTTCTCTGAGAAGCGATCATACGCCATCTTTAAACTAGGCTTAAGGCTAGTAAAAAATATAATTGTGAAAAATGTATAAAATATGATATTTATTTTCTTGATTCCATATTCGTTCCTTATAATCGCTCTATGCCATGAATATCGTTTCTTTGGGTTTCGTACTTTCTGCCGTTCGTTTCGTAATTCATAAAAGGGTCCCTGACGAAAGTTTTTACTATGACAAAGTGCTTAGAATTTTAAGATGATACTTTTATCTATTTATTTATTAAGGGTATTCATTCAACAGCGTAAAGTCGTCGTAAACATTGTAAACTTTTAAGCTTCGTAATTCTGTCACAATTTGTATGGGAAATTTGACAGATTTACGAAGTTTACAACTTTACGATGATTACGACGAGTTTACGCTGTTGCATGAATACCCTTATTATTTATCTAATTTCTTTTTCATTCAAAAATCTTGTGGGGATGAACTAGTCTAGGATCCCGCCCTAGGACGACCTACCCTCATAAAGGTACCAGATGAGCGGTATACAGTTTTGAAGACAGTGTCTTTAAAAACAATTTGCGCATGGGTTGCCTGTCGAAAAATGGTCAAGGCATAGGGCTGCCAAGCAATTACTCTCAATTTTTGAGGTTTTTCTTGAAAATAGATTCTAGACTTTTCTATTTGCTTACCCTCAGTTACCCATTATAAAAATTTTATTTAAAAAGTAAAAATTTTAAA
This sequence comes from Dasysyrphus tricinctus, assembly GCA_963921185.1. Classification (NCBI taxonomy): domain Eukaryota; kingdom Metazoa; phylum Arthropoda; class Insecta; order Diptera; family Syrphidae; genus Dasysyrphus; species Dasysyrphus tricinctus. The sequence goes on from OY992533.1 coordinate 36,897,240, forward strand.
CTACGTGATTTTTTGAAATTCGAAATTTTATAAGGGTAAATGAGGGTAAGCAAATAGAAAAGTCTAGAATCTATTTTCCAAACGAAAAATGATAGGAAGTGAGAGTAATTGCTCTCTATGCCTTGACCATTTTTCGACAGGCAACCCATGCGCAAATTGTTTTTTAAGACACTGTCTACAAAATTGTATACCGCTCATCTGGTACCTTTATGAGGGTACCTACCGTCCTATGGCGAATTATGTTAAAATCAATACCACCAAATGAGATCACAGATCTCAATATAAACATAGACAATGCAAAAACAAACTGTCTCCAGCATCCGGCCACTAACACCGTGAATGCGTATTGTTTATCATCATGCTGATTCAGCATCGTATATCAGATTACTTAGAGTTTCAAGACAGAGGAACATTAATTTTAAGTCAGTTTAAAGATATAATTCTAAGTCCCCTTTCACACGAAGAAACAAGTTGCTGGAGATTTTTTTGACGTTTTCTTTTAATCTATTTAATATTGGTTGAACACACCTAAACCTAGATGTGAAAGGAAATGTCAAGAAATCTCCTCAAATCCTCGACCGGGGAGATTTTGTTCGCCCCTCTTTCCTCCTGCCCTTCTCACCCAGGAACTAAAAGTTGCTGGCAACTCAGTTTCCTCGTGTGAAAGGACGCTAAAAGTTGCTGGCAACTCAGTTTCCTCCTGTGAAAGGGCACTAAGTAGAAGGTTTGTAATCTACATACTCAATAAAATAATTCTTTTTTAAAACGCCAAAAGCGTGAATTATTATTTAACTGGCGGGATCTTCTATTATCTTATTAAATTAAACAGAATGCAAAAACTATCAATATGATTGCCTATAAATTATATAAATAAAATAAAATAAAATAAAATAAAATAAAATAAAATAAAATTAAATTAAATAAAATTAAATAAAACACTTTGAACATTAGTTCGAAAGTTCTATCGATAATCTTTGAACCGTTGTAAGTAAAATTGGAATAAAGTGTGGGAAGTTCAAAATTTACAACTATAACAACCTTGCAAGAAAAAAAAAATAGTGGCCACGAAGATTTAAATTTGTAAATATTAAATTACTCTAAACCCCGACAATTTTAAGATGAAATATATTCTTGGTTCATGTTTTCAACGAAAAATAACCGTCCACCCACATCAATAGCTAAAAATTATAGATCTTAATTGACATCACATTTCAGCAAAGAAATCACTCAAAACTCCAGGCAGGCAGATACTTAACTCCTTTTAGAGTGCATGAAAAATAGCTTGAAATATTGAAAATAAATTAATTGAAAAGCTTCTGGTACAAGAAAACCAAACTCAAACTACCTTCGAATGAGTTTCTCTATCTCAATTGTTTTTAAGTATACTTTTTCTTACTTCAAAACAAACTACCAGAGTTCAGACAAGAGAGACCAAACAAATCGAACCCGAAACGGAAACCACAAACAAGTTTTTTTCTCTGTCATTTTTTGTGTGCTTTGCTCATACTTTCAGTTTTTTTTACATTGACTTCTAAAAAAAAAACTTATCGTAGCCGCAAGTATATATTGGCGAATGGAGTCACGGCACCTAGCAGTCAGCACGTGAACCCTATGTGGGGGATACATTTTTTTCATTTTGACATTCAATGTATTTCCCATAAGAGAAAACCAAAAAAAGGTCTGAAAAACATTACTTTTGCTAATTAATTTTCTATGAACACGTATTTATTTTATAGTTGCAATAGAAAAAGAATTTATGTGAGTTAGTTAATCAAGAAGAATATGTATCAAAACTTATGTATAACTTCCTATATTTTGCAGATGAAAAATGTAAACAAACCTGTATTGTTGTTGTTGCTTTCCAAAATGGATTCATTTCGTAAGCGAAATTGGTGTCACGTGCGTAGTCAGGGAAGGGGTTTGATAGACAAGAGTCAATTATGAAGATTTTTATATTATATATTTTACTACTGTTTTCTAATAAGTAAAAGCTTACGTCACCGAAACTTTGCAGTAATGTTTTTATGAAGATGTAGGTATAAAGTATTTCTATATATTTATGTATTGCGTTTGAGAATTTGTATTCTTGAGAAAAAAGGAGTACAAATATTTGTACACTGTTTGTGCAACAGGTCAATACAATATATTTTGTGTTTAGAAACTAGCGAAGCTCATGGGGTCAATAACACCCTTTATTGAATAAATAAAATTTTGCGTTTAATTTTTTACAATTCTTATTTTCAAAATATGTACCCTCCAAAAACATCAGGAAATAATAAAACTTCAATTGTGCCTGCGTCTTTTGTTAATGCCGCATTTACACGATTGGAGAACTGGCAATATAATGACCAAAACAATAACAGAAGAATAGACAAATTCATTATTTTTGTCATTATAACGGCAGCTTTTCACCAGTCGTGTAAATTCGGTATAACGAAGAAGCATTTAAAATATTAACATACTTCCAAACCAAAAAATTCTGTACGTAAGTAAAAATACTTAAACATTTCTTTTTTGTAATTAAATTGGTAAATATACATATATGCAAGAAATTTTCAATCCAAACAAAAACATTACATGTATTTGAAAATCTTCATTTTCAATACAAACATAATTAACAAAGAAAAAAAAACTGTTCATGTTTTGAATAATCTTGGCTACGTCTCTGCGCTGCTTTTTTCTCAAACGAGTATTGGTGTTGTTGTTTCTCGTTGTAGAGGTAGTTTGTTTACATTTTTCATCTTAGGCCTGGTTCACACGAGATTGTACTGCACGATTTTTTGCAGTATAAATCCGTGCGGATGAGCAGTGGCGTATATATTTTACATAGAGCCTTTCACACGACGTTTGTACGGCAAGAAAACGTACTCAGCTAAGTACGTTTATCGAAAACTCAACGGACTTATCAAAAAAACGAATGAACTGCGACGTATCGTCTTCCAGTGGCGTATAGTTTTATATAGCCTTGTTCACACGGTTTAAATCCACGTTGGGTATTTGTTCGTTGGCATCGAATGAGCTTCAGTGGAGAGAAAAGCCCATGTATACAAAAAAAATTTATCGACCGATAGGGTTGATTTAAAAAAATTATAACTCCGGTAATACTGATTGGATCTTGAAGGTTAAGGTCTTTAAATAAAGAAGAGGAATGAGGCAACAAATATGCGTTTTTAGTTTTTCAAAATTATAAAAATTTTCATAAACATTTGAATTTAGAATAAAATAAATGGAATTGATTTGGGCTTTATTCACCCCTATAGTATGAAAATTTTTGCCCCTCCTCAATGATTTTTTTTACATAATATAGCCCGTTATGTCAGCTTTCTTTAAAGACTCTAACCTTGAAGATCCAATCAGTAGAACGGGAGCTATCATTTTTTAAAGCCATCCATATCAAATTTTAATAAAAAAAATTCCATGTAGATAACGGGATTTTCTCGCTGGTGGATGGTCGTGGACAATGGTCCAAGCAGGTAATTTCAATGCAATTGTTTTGATTTTTCGATCAATTTAAAATCAAGATTGTGTCGCTTATATATCACGTAGGATAATGAATGAGGTATCAAAATAACCGTAATTTTATTTATATGTTATATTTAAAACAACAAGAAAATTCATCAATGCACAAAACAGATATGAGTTCATATGTGAAAGCGCTCAAATAATGCCGTTATCTCCGTCCAACGGTATTCTCGGACTCCTATTTTTTAAATTTATATTTAAATCAATATTTTCTATCATCCGTCTAAGTTTCAGGTTTCTAGCTCTTTCCCTTAAAAAGATAAAAATAAAATACTTCACAAATTCAAACTTTTCCATTCATTTTCATTATACTGCAGCTATTCGAGTTTTAAACGAATAAAATATAAATATCGTGTGAACACTCGATTTTTGTTCGGTAAAAACCGAATGCGATAAAAAACGTGCGGTACAATCTCGTGTGAACCAGGCCTTAAATTTAAAGCATTTGAGGCGTCAGTTTTGATTTATTTTTTGCTAGATTTGTAAACTAACATGTTTTGTTATTCTATTGCAATCATAAAAGTTGTATCCGTTTATATAAAAGTTATTAGAAAATGTAACATGAATATGACTCTCTTTTGCTTTTCTCTTATGGGAAATACATTGAACGTCAAATTGAAAAAAAATTTATCCCCCAGATAGGGTTCATGTGCTGAAATGCAGGTGGTGTGGAAAGCAACTTACCAGGTGTCAATACCCACATGCTACATGCTACAATGTTCCTATCCTATTCCTCTCCCTTATTCCTAAACACAAGAAAGTCGAAAAAGGAACCAGTTTTTCTTGTTTTTGTCTGTCGTTTGTTGTTGTTTGGGACCAGTTTTTCTTGTTTTTATCTGCCATTTGTTATGGGCTCTTTTGCTGTTTAGTCAGTAGTTGTTTTTTTTTTCTGAGTAAGGGAATTTTTAATTTCCCTTTCACTGAGAAGCGATCATACTCCATCAGTGCCGAGATTCAGCTAATTCGAAACCGCAGGGAGTGAGTGAGATGAGTTACTTTTCGTCGAAAATCGATTCAGTTAGCAAAAGTGAGTGAGTGAGCGAGTGAAATAAAATGTCAGATCACTCGCCAGATATTTCCGCAGTGACTTGGTGTATGTGTTGGTAAATTTTCCAGTTTTGGATAAGTATGTGTGCTTTTCTCAAGAATTCCTATTCTTGGATAGGAAATGAAATAAAAAACAACAATGTAGATAAAAACAACTACTCTTTTATTGATTGTAAAATCTTATTTTATTATCATATGCACATATGTAAAATCGAAAAAAAACTCACATTCAACTTTAATTACGACAAAAACAATAATTGATTCAAAAGATACTCCATTTTTAATATTTCAATGATTACATTGTTGTATTGGTGGTGATGTGAAACAGAATATCAAACGTTCGAGTGTGACAAAGATATTGAATTTGACTCTATTGTTCGAAACCTTAGTTTCGAACATGAGACAAAGAATAAATATAAAAGAGCTTAATTCTACCTCCTTGTCACACTCGTTACGCAAAACGAAATGAAACAAAAAATACAACAATGTAAACATTGGAATCTTTAATAATGGAGTTTGGAGTATCTTTTGTTTCAATTATTTTTTTTGTCATAATTCAAGTTTAATGTGAGTTTCACCCTTGAGAAATAAAAAGTTTAAAAGTGTTGAAAGTGAATAGAATATAAATTTATTTAATATATATATGTGCATATGATAATAAAATAAAATTAAAGAATCAATAAAAGGGTAGTTGTTTTTATCTACGTTGTTGTTTTTTATTTCGTTTCCTATCCACTAATAGGAATTCTTGTGAAAAGCACACATACCTATCCAAAACTGGAAATTTACCAACACATACACCAAGTCACTGCGGAAATATCTGGCGAGTAATCTGACATTTCATTTCACTCGCTCACTCACTCCCTTTTGCTAACTGAATCGATTTTCGACGAAAAGTGACTCATCTCACTCACTCCCTGCGGCTTCGAATTAGCTGAATCTCGGCACTTGTTTGTGAAGGAGCCGAGAAAAAATTTCGTTTGATGATAATACTATTAGATTTATATACAATTTCTTTTTTTAATTCGGAGGCAAATACACTCCAATTCAACATAATGAGCACATGAATTTTCATTGTTGGTTTGTCAACTTTTTTTTTCAAACATTGTGCACTGTCCAAGTTCTATCAAAGTTCATATACAAAAAAAATTTGACACAAGTTTGGACTAAAAATCACAGAAACCCAACGTAAAGGATCAGACATAATCACCGCTATTACGGTTGTCAATTATCAATTTGATAGTTGATAAATTTAAAATTCAATGTTTAAAAATCCATCTTATAAAAGTTTTGATCATTGAGAATGATGCAGACAGTTGCTTATAACAAGAAAATTAAAAAATATAAAAGAATTGCTAACCAGGACCCATGTTCTGTAACTCAGGCGATAACTTTTCGAATCGTTTAAATATGAAACAACTCTTTCCTCAGTTATTGCCTCTGGAAAGAATTGGGTTTCTATAACTGAAGGCGGTAACTTCAATTTCCGAACTATTCTGGCTGGAATTTCCATTGGAAGGTGATAACTTGAAATGTCGTATCGACATTGCAAAACCAAAAGAAATCTTTTTTTTACGTCGTGACGTGTGTATAATTTATATTTTATTTTATGTGGTTCTTTAATTGAATTTTTGTGCCGTGGAGATTGTTATTTCGTTTAGTTATGAAAAGACGTAGGTTCAGGACGTCAAGATCATCAAAGCGAATAATACCGAGTCAAAAAGATCGGATTTGCACATAATTCAGTGTTTGCCTACAGAAAAAAAAAGTTCTTTATTCTATTCAATTCTTTCCTCTAGGATATCTCATGTTGCAAAGAGAAAATGCCGATTCCATGCGTTAACTATAAATAAATAAATACATTTTACCATTCATCGGCAACTACATTTCTAAATTTATTTATTGACTTACTTTTTTGTTGGATCAATTTTAATTTTAAATCCATTTTTGTTTTATTTTGTCTCTTGTTTACTTTTATCTCACTAGCTTTAAGGTCAGCGATAAGTTTTGACGTCTGAAATGAAAAACTTATCGACTTTAAAAGATACAGAAACCCATTTTATCGATTTTTTTCCAGGATTTCTATTCCGATTGTTCCAGTCGATAAAATTAACAACTGTCAAAGTTGCAGAAACCCGATGATGCGATAAAATGAGTTTCTTTTCAATTCTCAACGTTTCTCGAAAATTTGTATCAATTCAAAAGTTTAAGAACATGGGTCCTGTTTTTTAATAAATTGAGTTAAAAAAAACAATTTTCAATGTTTATCAAATTGATAATTGACAACCGTAATAGGGGTGAATATTTTGACACAAGTTTGAACTAAAAATCACAGAAACCCAAAGTAAAGGATCAGACCTATAAACAATAAAAACTGTTTCAAAAAAATTTGTTTTACTTCCATCCGTTAACTTTTATTACCAGTTTCAATATTTGAGCTTATTCAGTTGACACAAAAAGACTGCATTTTCCCTTATGGAAAGACTTTGAAGAGAGCCGGAGGAAAAATAGCAGTGCTTTTTGAATTAATAGGAGTGTTCAGGAAAACTAGATCTCAGACGGCTCAGTGTCAAAAACTGAGAAAGGGAATCCAATATTTTGTTTCTTCAGTAATTTGACAGCAAAATTTCTGAGGAATACTGTTCACGAGACTGAGATTGCTGAGGGCTCTGAGATCTCATTTTCCTGAACTCGCCTAATCTTTCTGTTTTCTTTTCCCAACATCATAAACAAACAATAAGGATAATCAAATGATTCATTAATGCACAATAGCCCTGTTTTTTAGTGCATTTTTATCTTCGCTTAGAAAAAAGTAGCATGTTAAATACAACAACAATACGGAATTATACCAGTTCGTTGTTGTAATTAACATGCTAGTTTTTTTTAAGCGAAGATAAAAATGCACTTAAAAACAGGGCAAATGTTAAGAAAAAATGGAAAATATACCTTTGAAAATTTGTGTCTTTATTCATTCGAAGAGGAGTCTGTCAAACGTGCGAAATTGTTAGCTGTCACTTTGACTTTGACAATTTAGTAGAGATCTCTATGGTTTCTGAGAGGAAATTGTGAAAATTTGCAAGAATTTCACGTCAGCAAACACACCCCAATCCAGAGAATATCAAATTTGATATTCACTGCCCTAATCTCTGTTTGCATGAGGCTCATTTTTTTAAGGATCCAAGAAGTACCGACAAAGGTGGTGTGTGAATTTGCTGAATTGGAGATTTCACGCTACCAAACACACCTATTGCTCATTACTCAACGTTCACTCCAAAATATTTACATTTACGTAGTCTCAAAAATTGTATTTTAGCTTAAAATAAAAAATAAAATTTTAATTAAAAGTATTTGTTCGCTATGTCACATTCAAGCAGAGGAGTTGATACATCCGCTGCCGCGGTCGCTTCTTCGACAGGTGGCCCTCAGCCCCTTGTTAAAATTGGACATTATTCTCTGGGAGCAACATTGGGAACTGGAACATTTGGGAAGGTTAAAATTGGTGAACATCAGTTAACAAAGCACAAAGTTGCTATTAAGATATTGAATAGACAAAAAATCAAAAGCCTCGATGTTGTGGGGAAAATTCGCAGAGAAATCCAAAACTTGAAACTATTTAGACACCCTCATATAATTAAGTTATATCAGGTAAGACAAATAATCACAAACAAATGTAATACATCTGAAGTTTAATTACCATAAAGGTCATCTCCACGCCAAGTGATATCTTCATGATTATGGAATACGTAAGTGGAGGAGAGCTTTTCGATTACATAGTAAAAAATGGTAAACTACAAGAGCATGAAGCTCGACGTTTCTTCCAACAAATTATATCAGGAGTCGACTATTGCCATAGGCATATGATTGTTCACCGAGATTTGAAGCCAGAGAACCTGTTGCTCGACCACAATATGCACGTTAAGATCGCTGACTTTGGTCTCTCCAATATGATGTTGGATGGAGAGTTTTTGCGCACTTCTTGCGGTTCTCCTAACTATGCTGCACCTGAGGTAATTTCCGGCAAACTTTATGCGGGACCCGAGGTTGACATTTGGTCATGTGGAGTTATTCTCTATGCTTTGTTATGCGGAACCCTTCCTTTTGATGATGAGCACGTACCAACATTGTTTCGCAAGATAAAATCTGGTATTTTTCCTATTCCTGAGTATTTAAACAAACAAGTAGTGAACCTAGTATGTCAGATGCTTCAGGTTGATCCTCTTAAACGAGCCAATATCGAAGAAATCAAAAAACACGATTGGTTCCAGAAAGATCTTCCATCATATCTTTTTCCATCTTCAATTGAACAAGACAGCAATGTAATCGATACATACGCTGTTTCGGAGGTTTGTGGTAAATTTGGGGTAAAGGAGACTGAAGTTCATAATGCTCTCCTAAGTGGAGATCCACATGATCAACTAGCCATCGCTTATCATTTAATTATAGACAACAAACGCTTTGCTGATGAACAAGCTAAAGCTGAGATAACTAATTTCTTTGTGGCTGGAAGCCCACCACCCGTTGTCCATTCACCCAATGAAAGGTCTCAGGATGGGGCTATTGCTTTGAACTCTGGGGCCACGGGAGTAAATTCGAGCTTTAGACCACATCCAGAGCGGATTGCTCCGCTAAGAGACCGTCAGTTTGCAATGTCTGCTGCAAGCGCAACTTTTTCCGATCGACCCAAAGGAACGCCTATCAAACGAGCCAAATGGCATTTAGGTATTCGTTCGCAAAGTAAGCCAAACGATATAATGCTTGAGGTTTATAGAGCAATGAAGGCATTAGATTACGAATGGAAGATTATCAATCCATATCATGTACGTGTCCGCCGACAAAATAATCTCAATGGCAAATTCTCCAAAATGTCATTGCAGCTTTATCAAGTTGATACCAAAAGTTATTTGCTTGATTTCAAGTCACTCACTAATGATGAAGTTGAGCAGGGCGATGATGTTATTATGGAAAGTCTAACTCCACCACCAATAATGAATAGTGGGATTATGCCACAGCAACCAACAGGACATCATACTATGGAATTTTTCGAAATGTGTGCTGCTCTTATTATTCAATTAGCACGTTAATCTTATATTTTGTATATTAAGTGCTTGTTTCACAATGTCTAAGTAAAGTTACAATAAGGGATGGCAAATGGCAAATAATGCCGAAGGGTCATAATTTTTAATCAGACCTTTAGCCAGTTTATATTTCTTGAGCGCTCAGTGATTTTCCTCCGTCCTTTGATAAGGTAGGAGAATAAAATATAAAAAGGATCTCACATAGAATTCAAAACTATTTCCTTTTCTTTTCTTATATAAAATTTAATTGGATACAAAATAATTGAGCAAGCGAATTTTAAAACTTTCAATCTCAGATTTTAACCTCAAAAGTGAGGAATTTTTATGAGGAACCGTGTTTATATTTTGGAGAGCCCTGAAATATAAACTGGCTAATTGTGAAACAGTAAAACTGGTATACCTACATATATCCTGCTAGCAAACTTTGTTTTCAAATATAAAACATTATATTATATACCAAAACATGTCAGTATGTAATAATAAGCCTGGTCGTGTATTTATTTCCCGAAACTACAAATTTCTTCGAAAATTTCGAAGAAATTCATAGTTTTGGGAAGTACACAGACAGACATAATGTGTTGTAAAATAATTATTTAAATATAAGAAGGCTTAAAACAAAAGAAAAGTAATGTTAATTAATGCTATTATTTAAGATCAATCACACTATCAGAGGACTTCGTGCTCTCCTAAACATTGCCAGTTTTTTTTTATAAGTTGTCCAGTTTATATTGCAGGGCTCAGAGAATTTCCCCATTGAAATATTAACTGAACAAATTTGTTCTTATTAAGACAGCTAAAAAGTTATTAATAAATTATTTTCGTTGTTGTCTTACTTATACTACGTAATCGTTTGTCTAAGCCCTGACTAAAGCGATACTGGAATAAAATATTTCCACCTATAAAGAGCTTTGAAGTGCTTGTACATGAGCTGGATCAACGATCCCGAAAACATTTTTTAAACTATTTAAAGCGCTATCTTAAGTACTGGAGAGTGATAGGACGCCACTTCGGCCCTAGGCTCAATGAAAGGCAAATCCCCAATCATGGTCAACGGCATGATATTCTGGTAGCCGAGGAGTCTTTTCCTGAAAGGCCAACGGCGGCAGCGTCTGTAACCTATATTGGCCGTTACAAAAGGCGTCTGTTTTCCTATAGTGGGCGGCTTCTATTAGTTATGTGTTTGACCATACAAAGGGGGGGTGTGCTGAATCTGAGCTCATGTATGTTATTCATCGTATCTCGGAAAACACAATGGTGGAAGGATATTAGTCCAGTCATTAGGTCATTTGACCTTGCGCGCAGAGGCACTGTCTGATTTTTTTTCATGGATCGATAGAGGCTCATTTAAAAAGCTTAAATTCAAATTTGCACCACCTGACAACTTTTTTTACCAAAGTTATTGGTAAAAATGTGTTTTTTGCCATTTTTTCGTCTTTTGTGAATATCTCGGCTGCAGTATGTCGCACAGAAAAAAATAAAACATGGATTTATTTATTATAAGATAAGCTATTAAATCATAAAAAAATTAATTTGTTTAAACAAATAAAAAAAAAGTTATAGTTAGTTAAAGTAAGTTTTTATTGTTTGAAAATCACTCTTTCGTGATTATTAAGAAAAAAGCTCATCTAACGATGAAGTTTTTATTTTTTACTTTTAAAGTCTTTGTAATTACCTACAATTTAATCAGCCCTTAACTACCAACACAAGCCAAGATATAAATTTATGAACATAGGTAAGTCAGTGCACCCACGCCATTTTATGTTTTTAGGTTTTATTTTATATTTCAGCCCCAGTATGTCGCAAAGTTAAAATTAAAAAGTTTTATTGTTTATAATAACTCTTTCTATCAACTTGCGTTAAATTCAATTTGTTTAAACAAATAGAAAAAAAGTTTTAGTTCATTAAAAGGTTTTTTGTCTTGATTTTATACCTTTTTTTTCATAACTATTGAGAAAAAAACTGTACCTAACGGTACCTTTTTTCAGGTTTACTTTTTTTTGTTATAGTCCTATAAATTTTCTATAAATTAAAAAAAAAATTAGTCCATTACGACAAACAGGAGCCAAGTTATTCATGAATTAAAAATGACGCGTCAGTTTACCAACGCATAACAATATTCTTTCTTTTTTTTGTGAATAGGCTATTGATTATGTCCTAAAAAACAGGTCAATAAGGAAGTAAGACGTTCGTGGAATTTTATTGTAACAATCTTCAAAGGGGTCTTTGAAGATGAGAAAACCGCGGAGTGCTATTAAATTAGAGGGTGCATTTTGGAGAAAGGGGTACAAAAGCACCCTTTTTGGTTTTTTGCATATAACTCGAAAACGAAGCAAAATTTCGAGATAATTCTCTAAACTTTTTTGTAGAGAATACAATTTACTATCAAAATTAATTTTTGAAAAAAAAAACAATTTAATTTTAATTTTTTTTACGTATTTCCTTATAATTTTCGTACCAGCAGGGATAGGTATAGGTATTCCTTTCTATAAAAGAAAGATAATTAAAATTCCTTTAAATAAATTAAAAAAAGGAACGGTTTGGATAAAAATCGACCGAGAAATAGTCGTTCAAACTGGGCTGATTTTAAGTTTTAAAGCTTTATGAATGACATTTTTGGCTATTTTGATGGACTTGTTAGATAATACACTCAAACTGGGTGTATTAGTGAGCCATGCCCAGTTAAGTCAAAAATAAAATCAAATTTCAATTTTTTTTACAGTTTTAGGGTTCCCATCTAATTTTTTCAAAAATAAGAATAATTACCAAAATCAACACATTTGCTCTTACAAAGTCGGGTTTTGAACACATGTTAGCTTATACCTTCTCGAACATGAAAATAAAAAATAGTTCCAGACAAGTTTTACGGTTGAAAGTCCTTGCCAGACAAGCTCAACATTTTTAAAGTAGATATTATAAGAATTTACTTTTTATTTGAAATTTTAAATAATTATCAAATCTTTTTTAACAAAGCCGGATTTTCAATATAAGTATGACTACTAATGCCTCCTTATATAGAGACAAAATTGTGCCATACGAGTTTGGCTGTCGAAAATGCATGCCAGGCGGCCTTTAATGGTATAAAGTTGGTGATTTTTTTCCTTTTGTTCTCTAATTTTTGAAATAATTATCAAAACTAACAAATCTACTTTCACAAACCAGGGTATTAAGTAGTTTATGCCTTTCGTTATATGGACAAAAAAGTGCCAGACGAGTTAGGTATACCAAAATAAAAAAAGTTATTTCTTTAATACCTACATATTAAGAAAATGTTGAGCTGCTCTGGCAAGGACCTTCAACCGAAAAACTGGTCCCAAACTATTTTTTTCACGTTTGAGAAGGTATACTAACTGCTAACATGTGCTCAAAGCCCGGCTTTGTAAAAGCAAGTGTGTTGATTTTGACAATTATTTTAAATTTTGAAAAAATTAGATGGCAATCCTAAAACTGCGAAAAATTTGAAACTTGACTTTTATTTTTGACTAAACTGGCCATGACTCCCTACTACACCCAGTTTGTGTATAATCTAACAAGTCCATCAAAATAGCCAAAAATGTCATTCATAAAGCTTTAAAACTTAAAATCAGCCCAGTTTGAACGACTATTTCTCGGTCGATTTTTATCCAAACCGTTCCTTTTTTTAATTTATTTAAAGGAAATTTAATTATCTTTCTTTTATAGACAGGAATACCTATACCTATCCATGCTGGTACGAAAATTATAAGGAAATACGTAAAAAAAAATGCGATTTTCACATTTTTTGGCAATGAATTTTTAAAAATTTTGCCAACTAAAAATTAAATTGTATTTTTTTTCAAAAATTAATTTTGATAGTAAATTGTATTCTCTACAAAAAAGTTTAGAGAATTATCTCGAAATTTTGCTTCGTTTTCGAGTTATATGCAAAAAACCAAAAAGGGTGCTTTTGTACCCCTTTCTCCAAAATGCACCCTCTAATTTAATAGCACTCCGCGGTTTTCTCATCTTCAAAGACCCCTTTGAAGATTGTTACAATAAAATTCCACGAACGTCTTACTTCCTTATTGACCTGTTTTTTAGGACATAATCAATAGCCTATTCACAAAAAAAAGAAAGAATATTGTTATGCGTTGGTAAACTGACGCGTCATTTTTAATTCATGAATAACTTGGCTCCTGTTTGTCGTAATGGACTATTTTTTTTTTTTTATTTATAGAAAATTTATAGGACTATAACAAAAAAAAGTAAACCTGAAAAAAGGTACCGTTAGGTACAGTTTTTTTCTCAATAGTTATGAAAAAAAGGTATAAAATCAAGACAAAAAAACCTTTTAATGAACTAAAACTTTTTTTCTATTTGTTTAAACAAATTGAATTTAACGCAAGTTGATAGAAAGAGTTATTATAAACAATAAAACTTTTTAATTTTAACTTTGCGACATACTGGGGCTGAAATATAAAATAAAACCTAAAAACATAAAATGGCGTGGGTGCGCTGACTTACCTATGTTCATAAATTTATATCTCGGCTTGTGTTGGTAGTTAAGGGCTGATTTTTTTTTTAAATTGTAGGTAATTACAAAGACTTTAAAAATAAAAAATAAAAACTTCATCGTTAGATGAGCTTTTTTCTTAATAATCACGAAAGAGTGATTTTCAAACAATAAAAACTTACTTTAACTAACTATAACTTTTTTTTTATTTGTTTAAACAAATTAATTTTTTCATGATTTAATAGCTTATCTTATTATAAATAAATCCATGTTTTATTTTTTTCTGTGCGACATACTGCAGCCGAGATATTCACAAAAGACGAAAAAATGGCAAAAAACACATTTTTACCAATAACTTTGGTAAAAAAAGTTGTCAGGTGGTGCAAATTTGAATTTAAGCTTTTTAAATGAGCCTCTACCGATCCATGAAAAAAAATCAGACAGTGCCTCTGCGCGCAAGGTCAGGCCCTTTTTCACGACGTGATGACTGGACTATATATGCTTACACATGAAATTGACAACAACTGGAAATGAGTCCCCAAGAGGTAACCATTTTATAGAGAATCCTTCTGTAGCTTCGGCTGCAGTAAACCGCACATCGGATTTGGGAGGCAATTTTCGTGTACCAGCGTCAATCAAGACACTATAACAATAAGTCGTCAACAAAGAGAGGAAGTCTTTCAAGAAGAGCAAATGATACTTTTGGCTACTGCATATGTACGAAAATCGGAGCATGGATCGTTCGATCCTTGTGCGGCGAAGTTAGATACGAGCAGGTTGAGCGTGAAATGCTTTTCTTTCTTAGTTCCTGGGCGCCCATTTCTGCAAGAATAATGACGGCAAGGTTCCGTTTAAAAATTCGTAGCAACACAATAATTCAGTGCTACGCCCCCACAAAGCGACCGAAGATGACAAAACCGCTTTCTACACTCAACTTAGTTTACAATTACAGAGGTGTTCCGAGGGCCGACATCATTATTTTCGGAATACCAGCCGATCTCCAGAAAGCTGGTATTCTGGAACGTCTGGTATTCTACATATCCGTTGATACAAGCTGTGGGAAAACGAAATCTATCCCAGGGACTGCAAACACGGTGTGATTGTTAAGCTGAAAGGTGACCTTAATAGTCTAAGAGCCGACAGCAAATTTTGGGAGTGGAGGTATAACCAAAATCGGAGTATGAGGGATTGTAGGTACATGTATCGTGATATCAAATACCAAAGTCTGGCAGGTTTTGTTTAACCTTTGGGAGGGGTGGGGGGTTAAAAAGAGCTAGATCCCCTGATTTATTTTCAGGGCTATAAACCATTCAATTCATTTAAAAAAAATCGGATATGATTCCCAGTAATTTCTTCTAAGCATAAACACCACAATCTTGTCGGTCCGATGAACAAAACTCAAGATATAACTATTTTACGTGAACCTTATCATCCCTTTTTTGGAGATTTTCAGCAAAACAGAAAATCAACAAATAAAGTCTCCACAAAAAACGGCAATAAGGTTTGCTTAAAAAGGTTAAATCATGGGTCCTATTTATCGGATCACCAAGATATAAGTCTTCAGACTTAGGGAAAATGACAGAGCATCATATCCTATCTTTTAAAAGTGAATTGAAGTGTTAATGACCCTACCATATAAAGAGGAAACCAAGCGGGTTTTAAACCCCCACCAAAGGCTGAGAAAAAAATCTGACAGACTTTCATATTCCATATCACGATACATGTACCTCATACTCCGATTTTGGTTATACCTCCACTCCCAAAATTTGCTGTCGGCTCTTGGTCTATAAGAATTGCAAAAATTGGTGAGGTATTACAGTTTTGTCCGTTTTTCCAAAACTAATGGCAACCATCATTCTCGAGCGGATAAAGGTTAGAATCGAGTCTACACTCAAAAGTCATCAGGTTTCCGCAGTGGGCGGCTGTGTGCCGACCATATCAAAACTCTGCGTATGGTTCTTGAGCAGTCTGCGGAGTTTCAATCACCGCTTCACTTCATGTTCGTGGAGAAGGCCACTGACGGTGAAAGGGGAGTCGAGTGGTCTAAAAATAAAAAATAGCTAAAAGAAAAAAATAATGCTCACAGGCTGCTCCACACATCAGCTTATTTTTATACAGGAGACGCCAGTTGAAGATTTTGAACAATTTAAGTACCTTGGAAGTTAATGATGGTACTGATCTGGGAGTTCAAAGTGGAATAAATAAAGCTTGCGCAGCCTTCGGTTCTCTGTCCCAAATTTGGAAATCAAATCAAATCTACTTACGCACTAAGTTGAGATTCTTCGAATCCAATGTCAAATCCGTGCTGTTAAATAAATAAATAAATTGGGTGGCGCAACAGCTCGTGGAGAACCAGGGCCTAGTTACTTACAATTCTCAACCATTCCTGTATGCGAGTTATGTTGGCAGGAATGGAGGGGACCTACAGTTTTTTGCCGAGTCCGAACCGCTAAATGAGAAGCACTTTTTCATGACAAGTATACTCTTGGAGGATTTGTCAGTTCTTCGCAAGAGGCAGTACCTCGGATAAAACATTTCGGTTTTTAGGTGGCACGGCTGAGAATCAAACCCACACCTTCGGCATGACAGTCCTACGCACTAAACATCAAGCCACGAGGTAATATCCGTGCTGTTATATGGTTTCGAAACCTGGAAAGTCACGACTACCATCTTGAGGAAATTGCAGGCTTTTGTCAATCGCTGTCTTCGCCATATTCTAAAAATTCGCTGGCCACAAATTATATCAAACAAAGAATTGTGGCGCAGGACAAGTCAAGAGCGTCTGGCCGTCGTCGACATAAGAAAGCGTAAATGGCAATGGATTAGTCACACACTGAAGAAACCAAACCTGGAGTACGTGAAGGATGTAAACGATTTGTTGACGCCCAATCGGGGTAACAGAACTTGATGATGATGACAATTCTAAGCTATTGGCTAATAAACAAAATAAGGAACATTTACCTACCATGAACTCGTTTATTTCACTCTCAAGAGTGCCTTTTTGACTTTATTGCATACAGATCAGTATTTCAAAACAATTAAACCAAAACATGTTTTGTAAGCGCGAGCGGTACAGAGGACCAGCAAAGCGGGCCACCCAAGGTAATCTGTGTCCAAGAAAACTGTTGACATTGATGCCTACCTGGCAACTTTACATATCCTAAGCGTAGCAACGGAGTTGCGAGTTACGGAAGTTACGGACAATGACCTTCCAACCTTGAATGAAGAGTCTCATTCTAAAACAATATTTAAACCATTGCCATTGTAATGAATCAAATTACTTATATTTAATTTAACTTTACTTTGCATTTCCGCTACTCTACTGAGTAAGCATAATGCTAAAACATTGTTAATAAGCTAAGATAGGAATATAAAAATTAATAAAGAAAGAGTTTGATTTTGGACACCAAGAAAGACGGTATTATTATTTAACTGGCGCAGTCGTACGGAAAAGATAATAAATACAAATTATTTTAAAAACTGAAAACGAAGCGAAAAAAAAAAAACGCGAAGAAACGAACTTTTAAATATATTTGTGTTTACTATTCACGAACCCCACCTCCACCCAAGAAAAGTGTATATTTGTTACAAAAAAAAAAAAAAAACATACACAGTTAGTGATTGATAAAATCAACCCAATAAAAGTGCACATTTGTTAAAAAAAAAAAAAGTAGTGACCACTAATCGGACGTTTCAAACTGAAAAAATACATACATACAACATTCTGGAAAAAATAATAAGAACAACGAAGCGAAACCAAATAATTGACGAAAGAAGAATGGCAGCAGCAACTGAGCAGTGTATTTCTTTGCTGACGCAGATTGTAGAGAGGCAAAACGAGCCACAATCATTGCGGAGGAGAATTCAAAGCGATCTAAAATTTGCACCCACATTTGATGGAACCAAGGGTACCTTGCCATCGTTCATTATGTCAATGAACAGAGTGTTAGGGGAGTATGCAGCAACACGAGCAGGAGAAGTTTTTTCGGTAATATATAACGAGAAAATAACAGGACCAGCAAAGAACTTCCTAAATATCGTGCCACCGACAACATGGGATGAGACAAAAAAAAGGCTGAAACTGCATTACCAGGCAACAAAGACCCAGGGAGCCATCGTACAGGAAATACAAACCTTAAAAGTAAGTTCGGTTATAGGTTTAAGCGACAAAATAAGAACTATTGTGGATGACATTGCCGAATGTGGCATGTATAGTGAACATCCAGGTGAATTGGTTAATAATTTAAGTAGTGTATTAATACTTAAAATTAAAGAATTAACGGCAGGTTCGTTATTATCCAAAATTTGTAATGTTTATAATCTAGAAGAAATTAGATTCATCATAAACCAATATATTGGTCAGGATGATTTTAATTTAAAATTTGTTAATTCAAACTCTCGATTTCAAGAAGGAGGTCGAATCAGAACACAAACAGTAAATTATCAAAACTATCCTCCATTTACTAATAATTATAACAATAGATTCAATAGTAATAATTATAGCCAATCTCAATTCAGAAATAATAATCAGTCAAGTCAAAGAAATCCAAATAATACTAACTTCAGAAATAATTATTCTCGGCAAAGTAGACAAAATAGTTCAAACTACAGAAATAACAATTCTCAGCAAAATAGACAAAATAGTTCAAACTTCATAAATAATGATTCACAGCAAAGTAGGCAAAGTTCCAATCATATGTCAGTAGATGCTCTAAACGATGAAATAGATGAAACATTTTTTACAAACTAGCCTTGGAAAAAAATAAAATATATATATCAATTACATTTAATGATATACGGTATGCTACTCTTGTAGATACTGGTTCTACAGTAAGTATATTAAATTCTAAAATAGTTCCAAATACAATATATGAGCTCATGGGAGGTGAAGCCCATATAAGTACAATAGATGGTATAGTAAAGAAAAATAATGAATATGTAAAAACAAAATGTCCAGATGAATTTAAACAGGAAATCAATGCTAGGATAAGATGGGTTAAAATGAATTTAGAAAAACCATACGGTTTATTAATAGGTATGGATTGGATAGATAAAAATGTGAGACTTATAGATATACATAACGAAGAATTAGTTTTGAATAATAATGAAAGAATTCCATTTTTAAATAAGAAAATGGTTGATGAGGTAAATATGTTAGAAGAAAGTGATTTCGGTTGTATAAAATTAGAACATTTAAACAAAGAAGAAAAGTTTGGTGTAACTCAGTTAATGAAAAAATACAAAAATCTGTTTTATAGAGAAGGAGATAGATTAACAAATACAACAAGTATAGTCCATGAAATTAAAACAACAACCAATGAACAGATAAATTCCAAACTGTATAGGTATCCACCTCAGCATGAATCTGAAGTTCGAAAACAAATGAAGGAAATGGAAGCTCAAGGCATAATAAGAAAAAGTAAGAGTAGGTATAGTTCACCTATTATAGTCATACCAAAAAAAGGGGATAATTCTGGTATACAAAAATTCAGAATAGTAGTCGACTATAGAAGACTTAATCATATTACAATTGACGACAAACAACCACTTCCTAATATGGATAGCATATTAGACAAGTTGGGAAAAGCACAATATTTTACTGCTATTGATTTGGCAAAGGGTTACCACCAAATCTTAGTAGCAGAAGAAGATATTGAAAAAACAGCGTTTGTTGCACCGGATGGCCTTTATGAATTCTTAAGGATGCCGTTTGGCTTGAAAAATGCTCCCGCTACATTTCAGCGACTAATCAATGAAATATTGAGGGACTGCATCAATGTAATATGTGTTGTTTATCTTGACGATATCCTTGTTTATTCAACTACCCTAAGTGAGCACCTCAAATCATTAGAAAAAATTTTTAAAATACTGTCGAACCATAATTTAAAAATTCAAGCAAATAAATGTAGTTTCATGCAGAAAGATACAAAATTTCTAGGACATATTTTGACCAAAGACGGCATTAAGCCAAACCCAAGTAAAATTGAAGACATTAACAG
Organism: Dasysyrphus tricinctus; assembly: GCA_963921185.1. Lineage (NCBI taxonomy): Eukaryota > Metazoa > Arthropoda > Insecta > Diptera > Syrphidae > Dasysyrphus > Dasysyrphus tricinctus. Next base: position 36,917,351 of record OY992533.1, read on the forward strand.
ATTAGAGTTACCAAAGACTGAAAAGCAATTAAAGAGTTTTCTAGGAATGACTGGATTCTACAGAAAATTTATAAAAGATTACTCTAAAGTAGCATATCCACTAATAAAATATTTTAAAAAAGATATGAAAATTAATGCTAAAGATCCTCAGTACATCGAAGGCTTTGAAAATCTTAAACTATTAATATCTTCACATCCAATTCTAAAATTTCCCAATTATGAAAAAGAGTTTACGGTCACAACAGATGCTAGTGACTATGCTATTGGCGCAGTTCTTTCACAAGACAGTCATCCAATATGCTTTGTTTCTAGAACTCTGAATAAACATGAGAAAAGCTACAGTGTTACCGATAAGGAATTCTTAGCAATAGTTTACTCAGTAACCTATTTCAGGCCATATTTATATGGTAGAAAGTTTAAAATTGTGACTGACCATGCTCCGATAAAATACTTAAATTCTAAGTATAAAGGGAAAGAATTTTCTCAACGAAATCAAAGATGGATTTTGAAATTACAAGAATACAACTTTGATATTGAGTATCTGAAAGGAAAAGAAAATACAGTAGCTGATTTTCTAAGCAGACAAGAAACTAGTCCCCAAATTAATGATGAAAACAGTAGTGAATCTAATATGGACCTATCTGATACCATCCATTCAGTAGAGGAACAGCTTCAAGATCATATTTTCATAAAAGAAGATATTGTAAATAAGTACAGAACCCAGTTTATTTTAACTTATAGTCCAAGTAGGGAATTAGAAGTTCTTCATGGCAGAAGAATAATAGAGATAAATCCACAAAATGATGAAGATAAAATAAAAAATATTCTTATGAAATACGTTAAACCAGGCCAAAATGGAATATATTCGTATGTTGAGGAAAAAGATTACAATAAAATACAGCAGCTCATAATTCAATTATTTTCAAACAATAAAAAAATAAAATTTATGAAATTAACTAAAAGGGTACAAGAAATTGAAACAGAGCAGGAATGTCATAAGCAAATTTCTCTCTATCACACTATAGAATCTTTACATAGTGGAATAAATGAAACTTACCAAGTTCTAAAGAATAAAATATATTTTCCAAAATTACAAGAACATATTCAGCTTATTATAAATAATTGTGGCAAATGCCAAGAAATTAAATACGATAGAAATCCTATCAAACCAGTTATGAGTGTTACAGAAACACCAAAAGCTAGGAGCGATATTGTTCATGTAGACATCTTTCATTATAATAAACAAACATTCATTACTATTATCGATAAGCTTACAAAATTTGCCGTTGCTTACCTAATAAACGATAGGAATTGGGCAAAGAAGACCGCTATATTAGAAGGGTATTTAGCAACTTTTGATAAACCAAACAAAATGATTATGGATAACGAATTTAAATCAGAACGGCTCATTAAATTTTTATATGATAAAGAAATTGAAGTACATTGGACAAAACCCAATAGTCATACAGGCAATGCGGATGTCGAAAGACTTCATTCGACTTTGATAGAAAAAATTCAAGCAATTGAAGAAAATATTACAGTTGAACAAAAGATTCAAAAAGCCATAGGAAACTATAATGATAGATATCATTCAACCATAGAAATGACTCCGAGGCAGGCCAACAGAATTAATGACACTTCGTCTATACAAAAATTAGTTGATTGTATACACAATAAGAAAATCAAAAATATTACAAAAATTAATAAACGTAAGGAAAAGTATGTAGAAAATAGAACTGAAGGATATATTAAAAATTATAAAAGAGTTAGACACAAGGACCAACCATACTATAGAAAATTTCCATTAAAGAATGTACATTTATTAAATATTAAAAGGAAACCTAAATTTTCAGATATTAATAATCCTAATGATGATGACAACCTCAGTACAAGGGTTATTGCAGGTTCATCACATTCCTGAAGAGAACGGCTATGCAAAAATCAGGATGAAAGAGGTAGATATAGTTAACGATACTGATACTGTTATACATATTGTGAACCCTGGTGAAATGATGCTAATTTTAAACAATTTAGAATCTAATATTAATCTCCTGAATATAAAAGATAAGGAAACTTTGTATCCTGAAGTCAATTTAATTAAAAGTAAGATACGAACAATTAGTAGATCAAGCAGACAGAAGAGAGGTTTGATAAATGCTGTTGGTAGAGTTCAAAATTGGTTATTTGGTACAATGGACGATTCAGATCGTGAAGAAATTCTTGAACACCTAAGAATTACTGATGAAAATAACCATGCATCTATTACTAACCTAAACAAACAAATACAAATAAATGAACATTATAATAAATCTTTGTCTGATCTAAAACTTATAATAGAAAACGATAGGACTAAAATATTAGAATCATTAAACACAACAAATGAATTTATTCGTAATTTAAATTATAAAATTTTAGTTTTGGAGCAGTCAACTATGCTTAGATATTTGGAAAATAAAATAAATAAAATTCTCGATAACATAATGGCTGCAAAGAATAATATTATTCATCCAAGTATGTTAACATTAGAAGAAATAGAAACTTATAATATAGACTTTCATACAATTCAACTTTTAAAAGCTGGAGTTATGGAATATAAAAATCAATATCTCTTAATTGCCATTAAAATACCTGTTAATTATATATCAACTGAACTCAAATTTATAAAACCAATCCCTAACTCAAATTATTTTATGATTGATGAGGAAGAGGAACTAATAATCGAAATTAATGATAATGCTTATAAATACGAAGAAAAATCGATGTTTAAGAACCTTAAGAAGAGTAAGAACTGTATTTTTTCTAATTCATGCCATTTAATATATAATAATGTGACAAGTATCGAAGAAATTGATGGAAAAACTTTGTTGCTCAAAAACATGTTTAAAGAATTAATTTTTCAAAACTGTGATAAAAGAACAATAACATTAAATGGAAACTATTTGATTAACTATAATAACTGTAGTATACAAATTAAACAAAATAAATTTACAAACAAGGAAATAATAATTCCAGACAAATATTTTTATCCATCTGATAAAAATAATGAAGTATTTGTAACACCTATTAATTTTAATAAAATAATAATGGAAAATGAAAAAAACTTAGATGAAATAAGAGAATTAAAATATCATAAGAAAATAATGTATGGTTCGAATATAAGTTTGGCTCTAATTTTAATATTAAGTATAATTGGTGTAATCATTTTTATATTACTAAAGACAAAAAAACAAACAATCAAAATTGTAAATAATTTGAAGCCGGAGACTTCTGATTTAAAGGGTGGAGGAGTTACGGAAGTTACGGACAATGACCTACCAACCTTGAATGAAGAGTCTCATTCTAAAACAATATTTAAACCATTGCCATTGTCATGGTAATGAATCAAATTACTTATATTTAATTTAACTTTACTTTGCATTTCCGCTACTCTACTGAGTAAGCATAATGCTAAAACATTGTTAATAAGCTAAGATAGGAATATAAAAATTAATAAAGAAAGAGTTTGATTTTGGACACCAAGAAAGACGGTATTATTATTTATTGAGCGGTACACAGGGTGTTAATATCCTTCGATTTTAAAATTTGATAAAATTCGCGAAGCTTGTCGTATACGGTACTTTTAACTTTGGATTTTATTTCTAGTTTTCTTTTGGCCTTTTTTTCGGTGTTGAAGGTTCAATAAAGTCCGAAATTTAGTTTTGGGCTTTTATGCATTGGGCTTTATTTTATGGCACCCGTGTTTCTTGAACAAGTCACTTTAAGACCCTGTCTTATTTGTCAACAGTTTGTTTCTGGTGATGATACGATAAGGAATGTAGGCAAGTATAAGGCATAAGAAGAGGTAAGGGAATTGATTAGTGGAAGATTAGTTATTGGGAACCTTCCTTAACCATCTTGAATTTTGTGTAAATTTAAGGATGTTGCTTTAATGGCAAAATCCACGATATACTCTCTTATATTTTATATTCAAAATAACTGTTTTTGGCACTATTGGCACGGAATTGTATATTGAGTCACAATATGAGATAGACTTCCTGATGTTAAGTTTTAAGTGAATTCTAAAAGCTTTAAAAAAATGTCTTTTTTAACACTGCATTTACAGTGTTGGACAGAGAATTAGCACACATTAGTGGATCGGACTTAAATAAGGAAGATCTTTATTTTTGATTTGTTCTTGGAGCGTAATTTAATGAAAACTCTTTAATTCAATTTTTGCGTGGCCGCGATGAGATAGGTAATAGGTGGGCTCTCGGACTATTATAGTCGCTGTAGGGATTAATTTAACTGTTTTTTGTTTGCATAATATAAGTATGTGATTGGAATAAAATCTGAAAAAAAAAATCAGGGCATGTAGGTTGAAAGTAGTCAAGAAAAAAAATTCTATATTCACTTGGACAGAAGGGGTTATTTTATAAAAAAAATACTTAAAATAAAAAAGAAAGAAGATATTTAAAAATCAAAACTAACACAGCTTTTTGGAAAGCCAGAAACCACTATGATATATTTTTAATAGTCTCTTAAGTAAACAGTTTCTGCAAAAATTGTTAAAAATATATTTTTAATTTTCTTAAAAACTAGAAAATACATAAATTAATACTGAATTGCATACAATACAATAAAAGTTTGAAGACAATTTTTGTCAAAACTATTCATCAAAAAACTTAATTTAAAATTAAACCATAAGAATGAACTTTCCAAAAAGCTTCAAAACATACTGTAAAAGTTAAAGTTGTTTTTAAATATATTTTTTTTATTTTAAGTTTTTTTACACGGGACAGAACTTGATGATGATGATTTAAAAAAAAGTTATTCATTTGTCCCAGTTCCAGGCCCACCTCGGTCAGACCATACTCCATAAGACACACCACCAAAAAGAATCTATGAAAAATATATAAAAAAGGTCGAGTTCGTAAATGTAAATGTTCGGCAACATGACAAAATTCAGGCCGGCAAATACCTTCCCACCTACAGTTTTTTCCACTTTAAATGAAGCGTGACTGCTTGCTCTCTGCAGTGAGAGTAAATTTTACCAAAAAGTACATCAATAATGCCATTTTTTAACAACTCTTTTTGGCAGTGATGCGGTATGTCTACATTTACGAAATCGAGAAAAGTGTTCATTTATCCCAGTTATAGACCTCTAGAACCTCATCTGTCAAACCCTACTCCATCGGCCACCACCAAATAAAAATTTACATTTTCTAAAAAAACTTACATTTTAACACATTCTTTGTTCGTTCCTCCACATTTGCTGTAGAAACAAAATTTCTGTATTTCAATGTTTGGGACATACGGAAACGTGTTGCAAGGTACAAAAATTCCACTTTCGGAATAGTCAATCCGAGAGTAATAGATTTAATTCCGTTTTAGAAATAGAGTACAAAATATTGGTTTTCGGAACAAAAACAGATTAGGGCCCCTGGTTTTGCTTGACTTTTCAGTATTCATTTCGTTCCCATTCCTTCATTGAAGTGAGATGTTAATAGGTACTGAAATATCAAAAAATTCAGTTTTTCAGTCCAATGTGAACAACGTCTACGACACCATTTAGGTACGTCATATATATATATATATTATTTATTTTATAAATACGCCTATCACTTTTATGTCTATTGTGGACCGTATTTAAATGGCAAGATTGCCATATTAATATGATAATACTATATTGCTTTAAGTAATGAAAAAAGTATTAGAAAATGTTTAATACAAATTAGGAAGGTACATAATATCAATTATCATTTTTATCGATTTCGTTTTTCGTTGGTTTCAGTTTTTGTATGAGAATTTCTATGCTATTCGCATCTACTAGACCAATAAACTTATCGACAACTACTCCGTTGCGGAACGCCAACACAGCAGGAACAGCCTTAACTTCAAAAGTTTCCACCAAATCTGTGTTAGATTCTACGTCTATTACTGCGAGATCGATTTCATCTGAATTTTCAAGTAACTCTGTCATTTTGGGAGTAAGTATCTTGCAAGGATCACACCATTCTGCATGAAAATTTACAATAACTGGATTCTCACTGTTAATTACCTGTAAAATAAGAAACGTTTGAAGAGGAAATTATATATGTAATTTTTCATTCATTTTGAACAAAGCAATCACCCCAACCACGAAAGTAGTGTTACTAAAATGTATGTTGACACTAGAGTTTTCCAAAATGTAAAATTTTATATCCTTGAGAGTGTAAGAACAGAGACGATGCTAGTATTTACACAAAATAAAATTATTAAACAATATTGAAAAGAATAGAAATGGTCGTTTTAGTAAAACGAGTTTCGTAACTGGGGTGAAATATCTCACTTTACGATCAAAATCATAATGATCTTTTATTATAAAAGATTTGGAACAGCACTGTGTATTCGACAAGAACCTTCTTAAACTAGTTACCGCTTGGCTAGTCAAAATCCTTGGTAATTGGTTCAACATTTCAATTTTGTTGGTTTGCTAAGCGCTTTGGAAAACGAGTAAGATTTTATTTTATTTTAAACAGTAATTTTAAAATTACCTTTCCTTTCCAAATTATTGTATATGAAGATCATGAAACTATTGAGGCCACTTTAAAAAATAAAGGATGTTGGCTTCATCGACAAAATAATCTGCGATAAGAAAATTCAAGTATTTAGGTACCTACATACTCAAATTTAAAGAAGAGTTGTTTCACACCCAAGCCAATAACCAAAAGATAACAATTATTATATTTACTTTATAAAATCAATGCCTTTTATAATTTAAATTATATTTCTATTTAACATTTACAAACCATTTACTTAAATTTGTTTTCATAAGGCAAAAATACTCAAACCTAGGATTCGTAATTCGTGCATATGTTTTTCTTCAAAACGTCAATTTAACCATCTTACTATTAGATTGCTGAATACGAAAGCAGAAGAGTATCAGCTATATGACCGTTCACTGCAATAAGACAAGACAGGAAGATATGTGCATATAGACCCAGAGATTCTCTGCAAGGAATTTCAGTACCCACTTTGTCGGTACTTCTTGGATCCTTACAAAAATGACTCTCGCCACGGGCACATAAATTGGCCGCGTTCCACCGGCTATTGGATAAGTTATCCCCTCACTTTCTACTCCCTTCACCAATGAACAAAAGATCGTCTGTGGAAACATCGGGGGTGTAAATGCCGACGACTAAATTTTGGGATAACTTGAGATTTGTTTCTTGAGAACAGATGATTTGTCATTAGTGCCGAGATTCAGCTAATTCGAAACCACAGGGAGTGAGTGAGATGAGTAACTTTTCGTCGAAAATCGATTCAGCTAGCAAGAGTGAGTGAGGGATCGAGTGAAATGAAATGTCAGATTACTCGCCAGATATTTCCGCAGTGCCTTGGTGTCCCAAGGGACACAATTTTGAAGTTTGCAACAAGAAATTCAAAAATATGGTTTCACAAGAATAACTCAGAAGTTTTCTTAAAACACCTTCGTTTCCCTGGAGTTTTTGTGAAAATATTGAATGCTCTCATTGTATTTAAAATTTTCGTTTCAACTTTCTTATATTCAGGTCACTTTTCATATTTACAGCTATATTATTCACTCCAGGGCCCCTATTCCGGTTCTATGATAAAATGAAATGATAAGCTTTTTATCACGAGAATTTTCATACGACTTTTTCATTTTATCATATCATTTTTCCCAAAATGTTGATTCTCGTTATACCAGTGAGTGCAAAAATCAGCTGATTTTGTGCTGAATGTGTGCTGAATGAAAACAAAAATTATTTTACAGAAGTTTCTTCGATATTTACGAATGATTTGGTGGTTTTTAAGATTGTTTTTAGTAAAATTGAATAAATTAAGCCAATTTATTAAATAATTATTTGGAAATCGGTACATTTAAGAAGCTTTGACATGTGTCGTACCTATGTTTTGTCCGTGTTTCTTACTACCTAGTATGAAAAAAAAGAGCAGATACTGGTTTGTGAGTATCTATTAAGAAACACTATATTTTTGCAATAATGCTTTTTTTTATTTAAGAAAACCTATAAATATTACGAAGAAATTAATATATAATTATTTACAACAAAGAAAATCAATAAAGAAGTGCATTGTTTAAATTTTATTCATGTTTCTGGTTTTGTTTACCTTTTCAATTTATCACTAGGCTTTATCAGGCAACATTTCTCAATGATAAATATCTTTTCATATGATAAAAGTTTGACAGACGTTTTCACGTTTACACTGAACCAGAATCGGAAATTGAGATTTATCACTGAAAAAACTTTTCATCGCATTTATCATAGAACCGGAATAGCCCCCCAGGGGCCTATTTCAGCGCTACTACATCAACTACATCATACAACGACATCTTACAACTACATCAGTTACATTTTTCTGTTTCAAACATACAACTGGAAGTGTTGTATGATGTAACTGGATGATGTAGTTGATCTGACATTTCTTTTATATATTCAATGTGGTAAAGCTAGAACCAAAGATACTCGATAATAAAGATGGCGAAGTCGGAAATCATATTTTTAGGTAGGTGTGCGTGCCGGACCATAATGTTAAGCAAAGTGTGCGTGGTTAAATCATCTGGGAATCATATTTTTATTTTGCTGTTGTATATCTCTGGGTAGAACTATATATATAATTATGGATTCGGACATAATTATTCTCATGACGATTTGGAGGTTGAAATATCATATCTATAATATTTATAATAGCCCTGTTTTTTAGTGCATTTTTATCTTCGCTTAGAAAAAAGTAGCATGTTAATTACAACAACAAACTGGGGCCTATTTCAGCGCTACTACATCAGCTACATAAACTACATCATACAACGACATCTTACAACTACATCAGTTACATTTTTCTGTTTCAAACATACAACTGGAAGTGTTGTATGATGTAACTGGATGATGTAGTTGTTGTAGTTGATTTGACATTTCTTTTATATATTCAATGTGGTAAAGCTAGAACCAAAGATACTCGATAATAAAGATGGCGAACTCGGAAATCATATTTTTAAATAGGTGTGCGTGCCGGACCATAATGTTAAGCAAAGTGTGCGTGGTTAAATCATCTGGGAATCATATTTTTATTTTGCTGTTGTATATCTCTGGGTAGAACTATATATATAATTATGGATTCGGGCATAATTATTTTCATGACGATTTGGAGGTTAAAATATCATATCTATAATATTTATAATGTTATGATTAGATTTAAATAAATACCTTCATTCGTATATTAACGTTTATACCCAGCCATTTTTCCTTCTTACATCAACATTTTTTGATGTAAGAATGTAGTAAGAATTTCCTTTTAGTTGTATTACAACAATGTAGCTTGAAAAGCTGTGAAACAGAATCATACATTTTTCCAATATTTCCAGTCACTCCTCCGTACCTACACTGTTGTACTACAACTGAAAATCGATTGCATCTTTGAAACAGAAATCATACAACACAAATGTCAAGATGCTACATTGTAGTTTATGTAGTAGCGCTGAAATAGGCCCCTGGTATAATTCCGTATTGTTGTTGTATTTAACATGCTACTTTTTTCTAAGCGAAGATAAAAATGCACTAAAAAACAGGGCTAATGTTATGTTTAGATTTAAAAAAATACCTACATTCGTATATTAACGTTTATTCCCAGCCATTTTTCCTTCTTACATCAACATTTTTTAATGTAAAGCCTAGTTTATACTTCAAAGCGAAGTAAAATCAAATTTGAAATGAAACATCAATAATGAATGAACCCAAAGGTTTTCAAAAAAATAGTATTTGTCAAAAAATTTGGTTGCAAAAAGCCAATTGAGTTGCATTTGTTTCGAGACAAATTTGTTCCTCTTTGTCGTCAAAATAATTGCATTAATTTTTGACAGTTTTTCACGCCTAGGAAAAAAAGTATTTTTTTCTATGAAAACTACACTTCACATGGATGTATAAACCAGGCTTAAGAATGTAGTAATTTCCTTTTAGTTGTATTACAACAATGTAGCTTGAAAAGCTGTGAAACAGAATCATACATTTTTCCAATATTTCCAGTCACTCCTCCGTACCTACACTGTTGTACTACAACTGAAAATCGATTGTATCTTTGAAACAGAAATCATACAACACAACTGTCAAGATGCTACATTGTAGTTGATGTAGTAGCGCTGAAATAGGCCCCAGGTGTAAGTAAGGTTTAAGTGAATTTTAAACCTGTTCTATTAACTCGCATTTTTTAAACCTTTCAATTTAAACTTTTGTTCATAATATTCACTCAAAAGGCGCATTCAACTCGGTGGATTTAAAATACATTACAACCGGATGTAAAATTGATTAAACTTGACTATACACCATTTTAAACATACGGAATGTCAATAATTTGACATTTGCCAGCTCGTGTTTCCTATTTTTTCGTTTTTTGTTGTTGTGTTTCAAATTTTATCTTTCAAAATTTAAAAAATTGAGTTGGCGTTTGAAAAAAAAAAAAAAACAAATCAAAACAGTGAAATTAGTGTCTATTAATTTATCTCAATTTATGTTTGTATAATAAATTGATACAAGAAAATGTCGAATCGCAAAATAAAAGGTGATGGTTATGGAAGCAATAACACAAAAAAGAGGAAAACCGTTTTTTCCAAACCGAAAATATTTCCGGAAATCCACATCATCATAATCATCGACGCAAGCCCGCTTGTACATGCGGTACACTCGACGAGAACGACGTTGATTCTCCATCTAGTCCAGAAATTCATCTTTTGACGACGAAGACATCACCATTTCATTTATAAAATCCATTTTATTTTGTTGCTTTTTTATTTTATCTTTAATAATGTACATATGTGCGTAAAAACTTCAAATATGACTTTGCTTCGCTTAAATGAGTGAATGTACTGAAAATCTAGTTTACACCCGGGTTAAACTACTTTAACAGCTCCCTGGAGGGCAGTTAAAATTGAATCGGGTTAAACGCGACAAAGTTTAATAAATAGAGTTTATTACCGGGTTTTAAGAGTGAATATTATGAGCTTGGGTTGAACTTTTGACACTTAACTCACTTTGAACCAAGGTGTAAATTTAAAACCGGATTAATTGAGTGAATAATATGGCTGTTAGTGAGACTTAAAATAAATAGGCGTGGCTTAATAGTAACTGAGTAGTTATCCATTGTATTTCAATGTATTCTAATTTAAATTAGCCGTTCTTAAAAGCAGAATTGAAACTGTTTTGCGACTTTGATCTTTTGCAACTTCAAAGTAACTCTAAAGTGCCTAATTGATTATGATTCAGTAAAACTAATATATAACACTTTTGTAACAAAGTGAAAAAGTGACAGAAATATTAAATAAATCTTAAATACAACTACATTGTAACTTGCTGTCAGATTCTTCAATAATAACTACCATATATTAGGGTGTCTATTTCTCAAAATATTTTTTTAATGGCAGACATCCCCTTATACTACGTTTTCATTAGAGCTGAAATGAGCTAATTTTGCAAATTACGGAAAAAGTGTTTTCATTTGTAATTTGGTAATTTCGTTTGACAGCTCATTTCATTTTTGAATTTCAACTGGCTGTTAATCGATTTTTGTTGTTGTTTTCTTTTGTCTCCTTCCAGTGCGCTTTGACATTTTCATACAAAACTAATTCAGAGCTCTTCAAACTGTAGCAAATTGGGTGTGTTCGTTAGGTTTTGACTTAATTTCCAACCTAATTTCGTGCAAATTTGGTTGAAATTATCTCATTTCGAAATGTGAATTTGTATGGGAAATGAGATGATTTCGTATCGCATTTGGAAATTTTCAACGAAATTACCTCATTTGGCCTAATCAAAACGCAGTATTACCCTGAGGCCACACGAGCCAGTACTGGCTAGCCAGTTGGCTACATACATTAACTGTCAAATTCCTATCCGTGTATTTGCTGTGACGTAGCCGGCACGCCAGTTGGCAAGCAAGTTGCTTACAAGTTGTATGGTTTCTTCTTCTGTTGACAAAAAGTGACAGAACGAAAGCTTCGAGTAAAAAATAAACATCAACAAAAGAAAAATTGAACAATAAATTACAAGTAATTCAAAAATATTTGTATTGACATATTTTGTTTAAGTAATATTCTTCTTTTTTTACAGAAAATTATTTATCTGCCGGCCGTATGAAGCAATACAAACTTGTTTACTTTGAGTACTTTCATCGATGGGGCCATTCCCAACGCGGGGACTCATCCTCTTGTGGCAATAGTTGGGAGTGTTTATGCCGGTCTTGATTCTTCAACGTGGTTTTGTCGATGCTGTGCCCCAACTTTTGGGAACAAATAATGTCAATAAAACATTTATTATACGTGAAAAGTTTGTACTAATTTACCAGACGGTGCCAAGTATGAGGGAGCAATTAAGTGACATCAACCTCCAAAATGTATCTACTGATTGGAGTTGATGGCATCCCATATGCATTATGCAAGTTTTTTGAAGGTGATTCTCGATATGTATAACCCCAGAACTAATGCAGGAACATTTTTCGCGTGCAGGTGATATTTTTAACTTGGGTATTGAGTGCTAGAACTCTTATCCAACCAAAAGCTTCCACCAAATTAATGGCCCGCCGCGTGGGCTCCTACCAAAGCAGAGGTACATGACATTATACGGCAAGCCAATACTTTTAATACTTCTCGCAACAAAATTGTATCCGATATGTCATTAACCCATACAATTTTGTAAAGGTATTGCTGTTGTTGCGGCACTAAGCAAAAAGAACTGGTGCTGGTAAAATTGCGGCACTTCAGCCACAACCGGTACTCTTTTGTGGTACTTTGGCAACAGTTGGTACTTACGTTATACTGCGGCACTTGGCAACGTAAAAGACTTCTCGTTAATCCTCTCAATGTAGAAAAAACAAAGGATTTCTTGAGATGAATTACAAAACCTAGATTTAATTCAATGATTAGGTTAGTTTATACATAAATGAATTCTTAAATTTTAACTTACAGTGTCTTTACTTATTAAGATATAAGATTATTTCGGCTTTACAATATAATAGATTGCATGTGCAATTAAAGTGCAATGTGCAATTAAATAAAATCTAAAAGAAATTTAATTTTAAACAAACTGGTATTTATAATTTTGATAGAAGCTTACTATAATTATTATTTGGCAGCTTTAATTAAAAAATAAAAAAGATAACTTCAATTGTTGCAGGTCACAGTCAGAATGACGAGAAATCGCCATTTTAAAACAATTGTGGAAAATTATTTAGCTCTTAGCAGTAAGGAGTTGACTACATTATATTTTCGTGGCCTGCTTCAGAAGGGCCTGTTCCAATGTAAAGCCCTGTTCACAACACTCCCCCTATGTAGCATCTCCGGTCGGCTTTTCACTTTCTGGAATTCCGATGTCGAGTACTGCCAGTTTTACGATAGGCCTTTCATAAATGCCTATTTGGGTTTGTACTGTTGCACTTTGTACTTGGCCATCACTTAAAGTTTGCGTTTGAATAACTCTACATTTGGGCCAAGATCCTCTGGTATTCTTTGGGTCCACAATAAGGACAATATCTCCAATCTCAATTGGTTTTACTATCGTCGTTAAATACCGCAAACGACTAGATGAATCCAATTAAAAATGATTCGGAGTGAGCGCTTCTTGATTTTCCGTTTCTATGGGAATGTATGTAAGAGGTCGTGAATTGACGATGTTTCTGCCTCTATTAACATGCTCCTTAAAAGCTCATCTGAAGGGTTGCGAGTTAGTGTTATGGAATAAGGGACAGTTTTAATGGAGTGCACCATGCGTTCCCAACTACCTCCCATGTGGGGCGATCCAGGTGGTATGAAGTACCATTTGGTCACTGTGGTGCTAAAATTTTCCGCCAACTTTTCTGTTTCGACTTGCCAAGGCTTCTTTTAGTTCTCTTTCGGCCCCAATGAAGTTTGAACCATTGTCGCTATAGATCTCAATGGATGTTCCGCGTCTAGCCATAAAATTACGTAGCGCCAGGATGCAGGAATCATATGTAAGGCTATGTGCGACTTCCATACAGCCCCGGATCTACGATTTTTACCAACCGGGGCAAAAACTTGATTTTGGCGCCCCTGCCGTTTAAAAAAAAAACACATGTTCTAGGTTGGATTTTTGGTCACTGGGAGAATAAAACTTTTTAATGGATGTGCGGTCCATACCTATTCAGCAACTTTTCATTATAGATAAGAGAATTGACAATGCCTAATGAAAGACTATACACAGCAGAAGGGAATTTTATTTTTCATTCTATCGCGAATCTTATTTTTTGGTTCCTAATAAAATTCGTTTTCATTCGAATCAAATCTGCAATGATCTGTAAAATATGGTTTGTTCCCGAATTAATCATGGGAGAACTATTGAAGATCCATTAAAATAAGAAAGAAAAATGTAATTTTATGAAAGGTCAAAATTTCGAAAAGCCAAAGTAACGCCAGATAAAGTATCGAAGTACAAGGTTTCGAAAAACTCTCGGGACTTCGTTGTTGCTTGAGCGATTTCAATGAAATTGACAGAGAGGATAACTGAGAAAGAGTTATAGCAGAAAAAATATTTTCCAAATAGGATGTTTCAAAATTATGTCAACATTTTGCAACTTCATTCTTCCTTGAGCGATTGCAATGAAATTTACACGTGGTAACTGATACAGAATTGTAACAAAAAAAAAAATGTTTTTAAAACAGGATGCTTCAAAAAATTTCATTATTTTATAACTTCGTTGTTCCTTGAACGAATTGACAAAAACAATTTCAAAGTACAAGTCATTTTAGATTGGCTGGTTCTTTGATACGCGTGAGGGTAGTCTCTGGCTGGTGGGAAATGTTGTGCTAATCACCATTTTGAAAAATAGTGTTGAAAACCGTAAATCCAATTTCTGGACTCCAATAAAACTGTCAAAATTTTTATTTCATTTTATAGGTTGAAATATCTTTAAAATTTTGTGTTTACAAATATTTACGACATCATGCAAAATAGTTGTCGAAAAACTGTAAAAATGGTTTCTAGCGTTTATTTCACTTTTTGTTCATCTGAACGAAGAATTTTGTATTACACAGTTATTTGTAGATCACCTGTGCCGAGATTCAGCTATTTCAGCGAGTGACTCATCTCACTTCTCACCTCACTTCACTCGCAAAAGTGATTCAGCTATTTAAGTGAAATGAGTAAGTTCGAATTAAGCTTCGAACATGAGACAAAGAATAAATATAATCGAGCCAAACTCAACCTCCTTGTCACACTCGTACGTTTGATATTCTGTTTCACATCACCATCACCTATCCATGAATAGGAATTCTTGAGAAAAGCACACATACCTATCCAAAACTGGGAATTTACCAGCAAATACACCAAATCACTGCGGAAATATCTGGCGAGTAATCTGACATTTCATTTCACTCGCTCACTCACTCCCTTTTGCTAACTGAATCGATCAGACGAAAAGTGACTCATCTCACTCACTCCCTGCGGTTTCGAATTAGCTGAATTTCGGCTGATTTCCTACTTGTTTTTATTGAGATTTCTCGTGAACTAAAAAATATCTACGAGAGTGGTCGCAGAAGTACCCGACCTAACAAGGAAAACATTAAAATTTTCACAAAATGAAAATTTATTTCTCTACATAATCCTCTTCTAGTCCAATACATTTTTTTCACAGATGTGCAATCACTTCGATAGTAAAAAGCGTTGGACTCTTCAAAATTGCGATCAAATTCAGACTCAGCATCTTCATTTCTGGATAATCTCTGACCATACTTAACAATTTTTTTTAATTTTGAAAAAGAAAATAATCCTAAGGGACTGGTGAATAATTCATGGATTTTTGCCATCGCAATATCACAAGTGTGAACTGGCGTGTGTATTGATAAAACAAAACTTTTTTCTTCGTGAAATGCTGCCATTGCTTTCTCTATTTCGTCACTAAATCACTGCAACAAGTTTGCATAGTACTCTCCGTGTATTGTTCTTCCTTTTTAGATTTTAGATAATCCACGGAAATTATTTCACGCGCCTCCCAAAACACTGAAGCCATGTCCTTGCCCGCAGGTGAAACAGTCTGCGCCTTCTTTGGAGCAAATTCTCTCCTCCCAGTCCATTATTTTGACTACGGCTTCGTCTTAGAGCCCATGCTTCAACCATGTTAACAAGGGACGCAAGGATTCGAGGGTTTATCTCGATGAAACTTTAGTCAAATACTTGGTTGAACATTGCATCGTCACAAACCTATTTTTGTTCATTTGTGAGTAATCGGGGCAGCCATCTTGGGCTCAGCTTTTTCAAGTACAAATCAACGGTTTATATGCAATGAACAGGATAACCTAACCTTCATCCGAGGGTCATCCGATACCACTTTATGGGCTATTTCAACCATTTCCGGAGCGCTCACCTTACTTTGTCAACCGCTGCGATGTTGATCTTGGCAGTTCGTGCAACCTCGTTTTAGTTCTGCCACTCAATATTTTACGATTGTAAATGATAGAGCAGACTCTCCTTTGATAGAATTCATCTCCGCTACCATATTGGTTGAATCTAACTCCTACAGTTTAGGAAGGAGGGGAAGTATTGTAAAAATGCACTTAAATACAATCAAAATAACAATTTTTAAAAAACAGAGAAAAACTTTCAACGATGTATTAACGCTCGGGTCTTTTGTTTAATTTTTCAATCCAGTTTTAGGTAGTTGTCAATAGTTTTTGAAAAATTATTTAAAATGGTGAAATAATGATAGTAAAAACTGCTAAAGGTTGACGGAGAAATACAATTTGCCGCATATCAATTCATTTAATTTCATTAAACGTCGCAATTCTCAATTTTTTTCATTCACATGGATTTGGCGCCCCTACAAGGTGCCGCCCGGGGCACAGGCCCCGGTTTGCCCCCCCATAGATCCGGGGCTGCTTCCATATGTACCGCTCTGATAGTTAAGCACGTAATAAGTACCCCCCATCTCTTTTCTGTTCTTCGCCCTGGACCAAAGTAATCGACACCAATAAATGAGAAGGGCCTGCTAAACGAGGATAAACGGGCGATAGGTAGTTGAGCCATCATTGGTGGTTGCGGTTGCGCTTTAGCGTTTTTGCAAGTTTGACAGGATTTCCGTATTTTCTTAAAGACGGTCCTCATTTGAGAGATGTGGTACTTTTGGCGAAGTTCATTAATCACGGTTTCATAATTCTGGTGTCTATAACACCGATGCAAATCCATTATAATCAGTTCGGTAAGGGTTGGCTACGAAATCTCGCAAATCAAAATCTCGCATTCAAAATCTCGCATAACGAAATCTCGCAATTACAAAATCTCGCTTTTCATAATCCCGCAATTACAAAATCCCGCTTTTCATAATCTCGCAATAACGAAATCCCGCAAACTAAAATCTCGCATATCAAAATCTCGCAAAATTGAATTGCATTGCAACAAATAAATTTTTTTAATCAAAATCTCGCAAATTTAAATCTCGCGCGAGATTTAAATTTGCGAGATTTTGATTAAAAAAATGTATTTGTTGCAATGCAATTCAATTTTGCGAGATATCCTACCTACTGCAAAATATATAATCCAGTGTCTGGGTACTTTAAGACCACACTGTTATTTATAAATTTGAACTTTTGATTTTCAATATTATTGCTTTCAAAAGAACAAGAAGGAGAGAGAACATAGAGATGGTACATTCAGTTGTAAAGTGTCATGTGCAAATCGCATAACTCGTATTTGGCCTTGAACAAGAAAATACTTTTAGTTCCATTATGAACGCATAAATGACTATAGAGGTTATTAACAGTAATAAAGGATGTACACATTTTTTTTATTGACAGGTACAGTTATTAGTTGGAAGGAAAATTATCCAAAGTGCTCTTGGGTAGGTATATTCTCAAAAAAAAAAAAAATCTAAAAGTCGTGTGTGATTCGTTGCTGGGAAATTTGAAGTTGCGAGATTTTGATTTGCGAGATTTTAAATTGCGAGATTTTGGTTGAAATTTGCGAGATTTTTAGGTTCAAACTGAAAATGCGAGATTGTGAAAAGCGAGATTTTGTAATTGCGGGATTATGAAAAACAAGATTTTTAATTTGCGAGATTTCGTTATTCGAGATTTAAAAAAAATGCGAGATTTCGTTATTCGAGATTTTGGTTTGCGGGATATCGTAGCGCTCCCGTTCGGTAATTGCATGTGATTTTGGAAGAATAATCGGTTGCTTAGATTCTGTCATCACTCCAGGAGCCAGGAGGGCTCTCGCATTGGTACGGATTATAAATTTCTCATCCAAGAAAGGACACAAGTTGAAGAGTGAACTATTTTTCTGAACAAACTTATTCCAATTTCCTCCTGGTAGGCACTATCCTGGGCGATTCTTATCAACGTGTTTTCAGCACTGCGGAGCTCTTCACGTGTTAAGTGGCCACGTCTCTTGTAAGGTTGGTTTTGCTTTCTCATGGATTGATGCGATCTCCAGGCAGGGAGACGGTGTGCTAAGGTACCACGTATCTTGCAAGGCTGATTTTGCTTTCTTGTAGAATGGCGGGATCTCCACGCAAGGATGTACGCTGTGCTTCTTAACAGTAGACTCCAGCTTGAAACCTCTTTAAATCGTATGACACTTTCTGGACGTAGAGTACGAATGTTGGTGAAGTTTGGTTTCAGCTCTTCGATTGTCGTACTCTGTTCTGAAGATTCTTGTGGCCAGTTTTCCAAAGGGAGTCTTAAAAATTTGGGCCCCATGAACCAGTGACTTGAAGCTCTCTCATCTGCAACGTTTAATTTGGTTGGAACCCATCGCCATATTCTTCTATTTCTGTTAGGTCTAGTATCTCACTGATGCGAAAGGCAACGAACAGTCTGTATCTACGGTGGTCTGAACGGAGCCCAGGACAAAACGTTTTTAGAGTCAGACCAAAAAGAACTTCTGTTTAAACTGTATAGTATGAGAATCGGTTATGGCTTTGGCAACCAGCACCAAGAACTGCCGCCTGTAATTCGAAGCGAGGAATTGACAGGATTTTAGAGGTGCAACCCGCGTCTTAGATCCAATAAGAGAACATTCTACTGATTCACCATATTGGCATTTCTAACGTATGCTAACGTAATTGAGTTTCTCCCCAAACATCGGCTGTGTATAGCATCGTGGAATTCTCAATTTTTCGACTTCTGGTAGGTACTGGATCCACTTAAGCCACTTTTCGTGCTCAGAGTCTGCAATTTCCTGGTCCCAATCAATCTTTGATCTCCAAATCTCCTGCAAGAGTATTTTGATATACTACAAGAGGAATTTGGGCTTATAGTCCTAGCGGGTCTAATATAGTCATCAGTGTTCGTAAAACTTCACGCTTTGTTGGTCGCTTAGGGCCAAAAAGATATGCTGAACGATTTGGATTAGCTGTTCATTTGTAGGTGAAACAATCTGAACGCGTACACCACCACATGCCAAGCACCTTTTCGGTTCCCAGTTCAACATCCATATTTAAGTTCATTTTGTCAATTGGTTGACAACTAAGAGCTTTAAGTACTGCGGCAAGGGACTTTGGATCTAGGTAGTTAAGAAAAATTTAGGCGCGAGCCAAGAATTTTTTCTATCCCAGCGGATGGTTTCGGGATGCTGGCGTTACGCGCGGCTATGGCTCGTCGGAGGGGGGGATCTTTTCCGCTGTCATAATAGTCCACAAAAGTAAGAAAATTCATGCCGATCTGGGGAACTAGGAAAAATGAGGAATAGGGTAGTGAAACGCGTGGAAACAGAGTACTCTTTTCAAACAAAAAAATAAATAAAATGAATCGGCTGATGTAATGCCGGATGCTGACCTAAAAAGGAATATAATCAGCTGAGCTGATGATTGTAGGAAAAGATAGGGGAAAACACACACACAAGAAGTATAGGGGTCGGATGTTCATGACCCCTGGCTCTGTACCCACCAATAACCACTGACTAAACTGTCAGGGCTCCATGGCCTTCAAATGCCTAATTTTTGTTGACGACCCCGAAAGTTATTCATTATACGTAGAATATTTACATCTCCTTATTTAATTTGCTTGCCTCTTCGTCGTCGCCCATGAGGATTTGAATTACCTTAACATTTCAAATCTTAGATTAAGATGAAAAAAAAGTTTAATTTCTGCGCCGAATTCATAACTTATTTATTTAAAATTTCAAAATCGTAATTTAAATTTAAAGAACAATCCATTTAATTTTGAGAAATAATTTCAATTTTTGTATCATCGAGAAAAAAGGATACAACAAATCTGGTGTACTACAAAATTGAAATTCAAGTTTAGAGATAAACATTTAGTTTTGAAAAATAATTTCATATTTCTAATCCCGAGAAAAACAGATGCAATGGATTTGTTAAATTGGAAATTCTTAAATTGAGTAAAAGACTTAATTTTTAAAAGTGAAAAAGCTTATACTTAAATTAACGAAGCGAAAATCCGAGGTGAAAGAATCAAATTAATATACCGAGTGTTCAAACAACAAAATCGAGATAACAGGTGTATTTTCTTTTATACTAAATTCGGTAACAGGTAAGTATTCTAGGTAAGTACAAATTATAGTGTTTTTTTTCTCTTTTTTCTTTAAAGATACGAACGTACCAGCCAAATACAATATACTACAAAAGTAAATTAATAATAATAAAAGTTTTTATTTACTTACAGCTTTTCTTTCTCCAGGTGGATGATCCGTGCGCACGAAGATCCTTGATAGCTGGTTAGGAAATATATTTTGTAAGGTATATAGGTAGTGCTGGTATTTTCTTATCGCTTAGGTTTTACTTTTTCTGTTTTTTTTTTGTTTTAGGTATTTTACTTTTTCTTTATAGGTTTGGGATTCTTTTTTCTTTTTTTTTGTTGGTCGGAACTTTAATATTGTAATATTTTCTCAGGTTCGTTAATAAAACTTATTTACTTTATTTAAAACGTCCACTTATTTATTTCACAAAATAAAACACTTTACTTTTCTTACTACCAACAAAACGATTTATTATTCACCACTGAAATTAATTCACAAACTTTACTTTTCACTTTTATTATAACCAACTTTATTCATTCACGATTAAAAACAAACTGTGTCGCTGCCGTTCAAACATGTGCCTTTTATACTTGTTTTCCAAACTCTCGAAATAAGGAGAACGTTCTAGTCTCTGCTTCCAGAGCTTTCCATAGGGGAAATTTCCCAATAATTTCCCTTCAAAAAGCTTTTATTTGACAGCTGGTAAATCTGCTATAATCCGGCAGATGGCGCTTCCTTCGTTTGAGAGTTGCTATAATTATAGCTACTAAGGGTATGTTTGCACTGCGACCGTAAGCTTTATTGTGTCCGTTTGTTTGCTTTACGGAGTCGTTATAGTTCAAATTTGGAAAGTCATTACAATATGTTTGTTCTTTTTTTTGTATAATTTTACTTTTTAATTTATTCTTACCGAGATATCTCGATTAACTTCGCGGACAAAAAAAAATTGTTAAAATATACGAAACCAAACGGATTTAAGCCTTTACAAAATATAGAATTAAGAGCTATAGTTAAGTACGAGATAGATTCTTACGGCCTTTTTTTTTTTCTTTTCCCTTTTTTTTTTTTTTTTTTAAATATTTCTCTATACTATAAAAAAAAACACTTTCTCTTTTAATTAAAAAAAAAAAACTACGAGGACGTGGTATCCGAGAAGGCGAAGACGTGACGATGGCGATGAAGGTGACGGTGATGAAAACTGTTGTGAAGTCGATGGGAGCGGCGATGGTGATGAAACTATTGTGTCGTCAATGGGATCGGCGATGGTGACGATGATGAAAACTAATGCCCTGGGTTTTCGATAGCTGGCGATGACTGTAGCGTCGACGGATGGTGGATGACGTGGTGGGTGTGTTTTATGTTAGGAACAACAACCCTGACTACCACAGACATGGGATTATTTCGATTGCCGTCGTGAGCGTGGCAGACGACGACGGCGGATCGAAAATTAAAAGTGTGCTGGCGGTTTTCGGGCAACTGGGTGCTCCACAAAAAACTATGTCGGAGGATTCGGCTCTTCGGTTTTCAAATTTTTTTTTTTTTTTGAAAACCACCGTCTCGACGACAACCCACGGCTCGCTGCTGTCCGATTAGGTTTATAATTCCTGTCGATAAAGAGTTGAATTTGAAACAAAATTGCAAATGGGTTTTGGCGTCAGCGCACGTGATGCAATGCTGCTCACCCTGCCCTCTAAACTAAATTAAAAGTAATATCTACCTTAGGTAATTTGGATTATTCCCTTCGGTTCCTTGCTCGTTGTTCAACTTCCTTTTGGTTTAGAAATACCAAAAAAAGGAATAATCTCCAAAGCGTGGCAGCCACACCACTTTCTTTTCTTTATGGGAGATCTGGACAGTCTGGTTCCTTTTGGGTTGAACGTTCGTAGAAAAAGAACGCCATGATTCGATTCGGGAAGCCGCTGCCTCAAGTTTTCGTTAATTTTTTGTTCTTCTTGGACTTTCGTCCAGTGAACGAAACTATTGCGCGGGTGTGTTCGTTTCTAAAAGTTAAGTGGTGCCAATATGTTTTACTTAAACATTGGTTGGAAATCCATAAGGTTTGTTTACACGATGGTGTGAATGGTATTAAATTCAAGGCGACCCGCTACAGTACTTCGGTTGAATTGGAGATCCAATTCCTTATATGAAATCCTCCTTGTTGATAAATGTGTCTGATTTCCTCGGCTAGCTTGACTGCTTCATCCTCCGTGGGTACGCTGTCCATTAGATCATCAACGTAATGATTGTCTTTGATCGCTCGAGCTGCTCTGGGGAATTCGTCTGTTAATTGTTTCGCATTTGTGTTGTTTACGAATTGAGCGGCGCATCATGGAGAGCATGTGGCTCCGAAGGTCATAACCGTCATCACGGCGTATGTATCTAAATGTTCGTTTTTGTTGTTGGGCCAAAGGAACCTTTGGAAATGCTGATCCTCTTCCCTTATCTTCACTCTTGGTGAAACATTTCTTGAATGTCTCCACATAGCGATCCGGTTCTCTCGAAACTTCATAATAACCGATGTTAGAGACGTAAGCTGATGAGGGCCTTTCAACAAGACGGAGTTGAGTGATATTCTTTAAACAGCTGCAGCGGCATCCCAAACGATGCGAAGCTTCCCAGGTTTGTTTGGATTTTGAACTGGAAATATGGGAAGGTATCACACTCCACGATGTCTATCCAGTAGGTCCTTAGCAGAAAGTTTTCGAGCATAGCCCTTCGATACATATACTCGTCTTTTTTTCGTTTAATATTTTGGCTAGATCAGGGTCTCGCAGCATCAGAACATCTTCGGTTGGCATCAGTATATTTGAAGTGTTCGTGGCGCCAAAGCTGTCTGAGGTTATAAAGGCTTTTACTAACCGTTGTAGATTGGCATCACTGCAGTCGCAAGTTTGGAAAGTATAGTGTTTTCCTCTTTCAGAATTTTCATTGTAGCCACCATGTACGACCCATCCAAGGCGAGTTTTTGTGTTGTTTTTGTGGCACAAGGATCTTGGGCACCACCCTCTTTTGTTTTTAAGGGGAGGCCAAATCTAGCATTGCTAAAGCCCAATTAGCAGCCTAGGAGCATCATGACGGTAAGCTTCGATTGTAATTTCTTTGAGGTATGCATACTTCCTCTGCATTTCATTGATGTCAAGTGATTGCGATATGGCAGTTGCGAATCCTTGACTGTGTGCACACTAAGAGTATGCTTTTCTGCATTACACGCTGTACTAAATATTTGTAGGTTGAACACTTCAGAATCATCTTCAAATCTCGTCATGTTTCCAGTCCAGTGTAAGCATATAGTGGTCCTCGATCACCCTTCAGTCGCAATTTTCTTGCAATTTCATCGTCTATCAATGTGAGAGATGACCCTTCATCTAGGAACGCGAGTATCTTCAGTTGAATTCCATTTCCATATAGTATTACTGGAACTATCCGAAATAGCACTGAGTTGAAGTCATGAGTTCGAATACTTGTCTTATGTGGTGAATGTAAAGCAACTGTATCAGAGTTTTGGAGGGTTTTCATACCGGCGAGTTGGCTGCTATCTGAAAACCTTTGCCGAGATTCAGCTAATTCGAAACCGCAGGGAGTGAGTGAGATGAGTCACTTTTCGTCGAAAATCGATTCAGCTAGCAAAAGTGAGTGAGTGAGCGAGTGAAAAGAAATGTCACATTACTCGCCAGATATTTCCGCAGTGACTTGGTGTATGTGTTGGTAAATTTCCAGTTTTGGATAGGTATGTGTGCTTTTCTCAAGAATTCCTATTCATGGATAGGAAACGAAATAAAAAAACAACAACAACGTAGATAAAAACAACTACCCTTTTACTGATTCTTTAATTTTATTTTATTATCATATGCACATATATAATTAAATAAATTTATATTCTATTCACTTTCGACACTTTTAAACTTTTTATTTCTCAGGGGTGAAACTCACATTAAACTTTAATTATGACAACAAAAATAATTGAAACAAGAGATACTCCAAATTCCATTATTAAAGATTCCAATGTTTACATTGTTGTATTTGTTGTTTCATTTCGTTTTGCGTAACGAGTGTGACAAGGAGGTAGAATTTAGCTCTTTTATATTTATTCTTTGTCTCATGTTCGAAACTAAATTCGAACTTACTCATTTCACTTAAATAGCTGAATCACTTTTGCGAGTGAAGTGAGATGAGTCATCTCATCTCACTCGCTGAAATAGCTGAATCTCGGCACTGTTGTGGAACGAATCTTTTGAAGCTCATTTATTTATTTAGCTTAATACAAGCGTACCTTAAATCTCTAAGTAAATCTAAACTAAAATTTAAACTTAATTCTATGGTGGGCTTTTCATTGTTTTTTTTGTTCTTTTATTATTTATTTTATAATTGAATTGATTAATCCATAAAATAAAGAAAACGTGGGGCTTTGGATTTGGGGCTTAGAGTTAGGGCGAGTTAATGAGTGTCAAGTTAGCAAAGCAATTTTGATGAATCGAAAAATGGTTAGTTGGATAATTTGCCGTTAACTAGTTGTGTAAATTTCGAATTTGTCATTCAATGTTTTCTATGTTTTTTTGCTAGCTTGATATCAAGTTAGCAAAGCACCCTGTCGAAAATCAGTAAAAACTTCTTATACCTGATGGTTTATGGCTTCATAATTTGCCGTTAATTAGTTGTGACAAATCCAATTTGATCGTGCAATGTTTTCTATGTTTTTTTGGGTGCTTTGCTAACTTGATATCAAGTTAGCAAAGCAACTCTCACGGATCGAAAAATGGATAGGTACATATAGGCCTATTCTGCCACATCTTTTATTCTGCTATGAATTTTCTGTTATCAACCATAAAAGATTTTCAACATAAAAGATCTTTTATAATTGGTATTCAGCAGTTCGATCTTTTATGCATTTCTGTTATGAAACTTCGAAAACGAAATTTGTTACCAAACAGACCTAAAATCTGTTGTCAAAATCAGCTGATCTGCTATGAAGAAAAATTTCGTTTGACAAAATAATAAAATTGCCCAACATTTATTTACGCATTTAATTTGTTACTATTTAACCTTTGCCTGTATTTGAAATGGAATTGTTGTATTAAAGGCACGCGTAAATTCTGCAATTTGTAAATTAGAATTCAAAGTGACTAAAAGATCAAAGTGACTACTTTTTTAAATTAAAGTTCCTTCCAGTGATCTCTGTTTTCGTCTTCAATTTTTTTTTGTTTTTATTTTCTTATTTTTTGTTAAAATAATATGTATTTCAATTTATAAATAAAACGACTCGTCTGAAAAATAGTTGACCAACATTTGTTTGCATTTATTTTTTTTTAAGATTTAACATGTGTGTTTGAAACCAAATTATTATTCTTGTGGCTCGCGTGAATTGTTGCATTAGAATTATTTCCTTAAATGTATCCAATTTGAGAAGCTGTATGAGATATTAATCAGGAATATGAAGAGGATTACTTTCTTATCTTGGTTCCATTAAGTGTTCTGTGCTTTCATAAACAATTATATTTCAATTTTCTTATTTGTTGTATAATATATGTACATACATATGTACATACATACATACTTACTTCAATATATTTTCCTACATTTCTCACATTTTAAAAACATTTATTTGACGAAATAAAATATAAATTTTTCATTTTTACTGCGTACTGTTGAAATCTTTTATGATAAAAGTCAGAAAAGTTTATCTTTTATTCTTTTATGATTTATAACAGATTTAATAACAGATCTTGGCATGCTGAATACCAAAAGAGCTATTCATAAAAGATTTTTTCAGAGTTCGAAAATTTGACAGGTCATAACAGATTTCTTAGCAGATTTAATAACAGATTTTGGCATGCCGAATACCAAAATGATAATTGATAAAAGATTTGTTGACAGCTCAATCTTTTGTATGGAAATTCATAACAGAATAACAGAATAGCAGAATAAAAGATCTCGCCGAATAGGCCTAATAATTTGTCGTTAATTAGTCGTTAATTAGTTGTGACAATTTCGAGTTTGTCGTTCTGTTTTCTATGTTTTTTGTTTTGAAAAGTGGTAAAAACTTCTGAAATTCAATATTTTAGTGCTTAATAATTTGCCATTAAATAATCGTTAATTAGTTGTGAAAAAATCAATTTTGTCGTGTGATGTTTTCTTTGTTTTTTTGGGTTATTTGTTTTCTATGAGTGTCAAGTTAGCAAAGCAACTTTGACGAATAGAAAAATGGGTAAAAGGATAATTTGCCGTTAATTAGTCGTTAATTATATGTGACAATTTCGAATTTGTCGGCAATGTTTTCTATGTTTTTTGAGTTCTTTTGTAGCTTGACGTCAAGTTGGCAAAGTACTATCTGAAAATGGGCTTAAATCTATTTATACCGGATGGTTTATGGCTAAATAATTTAGCATTAACTAGCCGTTAATTATTTGTGATAGTTTTGAAGTGGTTATTCTATGTTTTCTATGTTTTTTTCAAAAGTTGTTAAAACTTCCAAAACTTCATATGTTGTTCCTTGATAATTTGCATTTATTAGTCGTTAATTAGTTGTGAAAAATTAAATTTTGTCATGCGATGTTTTCTATGTAATTTTGGTTATTTGTTTAATATAAGCATTAACGACGGAAAATAATTATCAACGGCAAATCATCCACCTACCCATATGTTGATTAGTGAAAACTGATTAGGTAACCTCTAACCTCATAGAAAACAAATACCATAAATTACATAGTCACGGGTCACGGTTCATTGTGTTGTTATTCGTGACAGTTTGTTCATGGTTGTTTCATTATTTGCAATTGCTGCATTATTATGTACAGTTGTGGTGCCGTCGCTATCGCTGCTGTTAGGTCTCTCTGATTGCGATTTGGCATTTTTGTTTTTACTAATGCTGTTCCACTCTGAACCATGTTTAAAACGTACGTAAAGAGATCGATCAGCACGATTCTACCCAAGTCGTGCTAGTTCATCCTCACTCAATGTAGGAGTCATAAATTTGGAAAGCAAAAACTGTGAAGGTTGGCCACCACCATCGGATGTGTTAGTGTTTCCTGTGTTGCCTGCACGACTGCCACCAACAGCTGGCTGTAGAAATTGACATGACGACAGACCGAAATCGTTAACGGTCAACACAGATGTATTCAATGGTACTTCTCTGGTATTTTGAGCGTAGAACTGCCGCTGCCACTAGTGCCACCCACATTTGACTGCGATTGTTGAATTGATGATGTGGTTGTGTTGTTAACAGTCCATTCGGTGGCTCGGCATCTACCTGCCCCACCACCTCTGCTGCTTGGAGTACCTTACCTGAAACTACCATATTCCAATTTCCTACTATTTGCATTTGAACTGGATGAGGAGACCATGGGGTGTGCTTGACGCCTTTGTAACCTTTCTAATTGCTGTCGAGAAGCAATTACCTGCTGTAGTTCTAGTTGGACTTGCATCTGGAGTTGTTGTAGTTGAGATGACTGTGAACCACTGCCACCACCACGACGGACACCAGACAATTGTGACGATAGCTCAGCAGTCGGATCAACCGAATCACGACCAGATGGTGATAAAGCTGATAGGCCACTTGAAGAATTAACTAGCATATTAGATCTTCGAGAACGCGGTCCTACTAATGTACGTCCTGGAATTCGACGTACCCCACCACCGTGACGTATTGCTGATGGCTCATCTAAAAATGATAACAGCTCGCGCGTGCCGGTTCTATGCTCCAATGTTAAATGACCAGCAAAATCATCTGTGAATAGATTTGGTTCACCACCTGGCAAACCAGCGCATACTGGACAAACAACTTCTAAGCTCGTCTCTGTATGCTCTGAATTTCGTATTCCAACAGTGTCGAATCACTGAAACCCATTTTCTTACAATAGGGGCAGGTGAAACTTTGTGGCTGTTCTGAATTAAGGATGTTGGGATGCATTGCATAGGAAGATCCACTGAATGTCTGGTACTGGTGACACCTTCTTCATAACAATTGGCACAAAGATTATAGTCATAGCAAATGAGATACTTATAACGTCTGCCATTCCAATTGCTTTTGAGACACGAATCACAGCTAACTCCTTCATGTCGAATCATTGTTCACCACAAAACAGAACTGCACTTTTTACCCCGAGAAACGGTAGTAGTATCACCTCCTCCTTTATGCTTGTCGTGTTCGTGTTCGTTGGGAATTGCAAGCCACCTCCGCCACACCACCAACAATCAGCCACTGCTCCTCTTTTGCTGCTGCTTTATTTTCTCGATTGCTTCTCAATTCTTCTGTTCCTTGGTGGAGAGGTTGTGGTGGTATCTTCGACACAATTTTTTTTTTTTGGGGAAAATCGTATAATCTTGATGATGACTTGGACGTGTGTTGGCGTATTTTTGTGTAGTATCCTTCTTGATATTTGATTTTGATCTTCAACTCAATGTTTTTGGTTTTCTTTTATAATTTGGGGCTGCGGCGACGGACGACATTGCAACCTGACATTCAAGAATTTAATTTTTTTAATTTTTTTTGAATACTGCTATAACTGATGAAAAGAAATTGAAAAGAAAATCATTTTAATAATTTTTTTTTTATTTCAAGTGCTGTGACACTCAGTGACAGCCATGTGCATTCAGCCAAAGATTATGAGGAAAAGATGAGATGGTTAAATGACAGCCTCAACAGCCAGAGGAGCGAAAGTTCAACGAAGTAGATGCACTTAGGGCCAGTTGTACAAATATTTAACTCGTGGTTCAGGAATTTTAGCTCACTGACTTTGGAGAATGGACTGAGGTTCAACGATGGTTCAGGCATTAAATTGGCTACTGTAAAATACTTGAATCTTGAACCATCGTTGAACCACAGATCAAAATTTGAACCACATTTGTACAACGGGTCCTAAATGAGAGAGAGTCTCACGGTCGGTTATCTCGATTGGTTTTGACATCTCGTTCAAAATCTCAGTAGATTTGTTGGCACAACGTTGGAACGATTCAAAAATAGCAGTTGGATGGTTTCTCTTGTGTAGGAGTTTTTAGCTTGCCTCCAACAGAGCTCCAGCAAAACTACTTATTTTATAACTTTGGCTGACTAATAGCGTTTTCGTTTGGTCGTCCGGAAGAGTCCGGAAGCGTCCGGAAGCATTCCGAGTTGTCTTGACTTTTATTGACTTTATGGCAATTGAAGAATTGGCTTTCATTCACGCCAATCTATGGATCACCCAGGTCTAATGCATTGTTTATTTGTTAATTGATAGGTTGGTTTCTACTTTGGCAAGTTGAAATAACTTAAAAAATAATATTTTAAAATGAACCCTATCGCAAGGAATGAAAGTAAAAGCGTAACATTTATAAAACACTTTTGCTTTAAAGTAAAAACTAAATATAAACAAAATAATATAACCCAAGCCAATGGAAACAAATAAAAAGATAATAAATAGCTATTTTCCATGGCTATATAGAGTTAACTTGCCTGTTTTTTCGTCCGGAAAACATTGGAACTCTAAATTTTGTGCTTCCAGGTTTTTTGCTTGTGGTTGTGCTTCCTGGATGTAATCATAATCAATGCAGTCTGAAAGATAATATACATTTAATAAAACAAGAAAATTTAAATAAGAAAATACACAACGTACAGTCATCAACCTCGTCTAGGTACAGGTCATGGTCGTAATTTTCATCGTTTCCTGCAACTAAATAGAATATTTTAAGAAGCAACTATTTATTTATCACCTTATCACTTTATTACTTTTTATTTTTTTGGTTTTATTTTCCATTTTCTAGTTATTTTAATTGTTTAAATTTGTTGTTCGTGTTCCGTTGAATGTTTTAATGTTCACAACGAAAAACTCGGTAAGATTTTTTTTCTCAGGTTTGACAGTTCACTTTTTTTTTGTAAAATCGCGCCGAAAAGTTATAGCAAAAAATGCACACATACACAACATGAACATGTACACACAAATACAGACGAAGATGCCATAATCAAGATGAACATGTTCGTCTTTACTATAATCTTGATCTTGATTTCTATGTTTTACTATAATCTTGATATCATCAAGATGCTCTGGATTTTGGTCTTACCTCTCTATCCAACAAACGAAACTTTTATATTTTACATCCCTTTTTTTTCAAGATATGAAATCAAGTTACATGTAAATCCACCATTATTGGTGGATTTACATGTATCTTGATCTCAAGAATCAAGAAAAGTAGAGTGGGTCAGATATACGTCTCATTACGAATGTATGAAAGAGTACACAGGTGGTTACTCTTTTTGACTTGCTATAAACTGCTATAACTTGTTGACAGGTGTCACAAACATATGTTTTTGCTGTCAAAACTATTTGTTGACTTTTAAAAAATTAAACATTTTTTGTGGATCTAACATTTCTCGTCTATTTTTTAATTAAATTAATAAAACTAATTTCGAAAACAACTGCTTCCAAGAACTTTCAACTAGGGAGGAGTATGGCCTGTTGTAGTTCATTTCAATTTCAACGACGCGACGATGGATACATTGGTCACATCCAGAGAATATGAAACAAAGAAGCCAATCCTTCGTACGTTTCACCCCCCAAAACCCATTTGTTTACATTGTTGTATTTGTAATTTCATTCCGTGTCAAAGAATAAATGTGAATTGCAACAACAATATAACGCGGTGAGTTTTATTTGTTTTGACAGTTCATTTTTTTTTGCAAACTAGTTGTGGTGAGAATCTTTCTTTGATACGTCTCAATTGTTTTTGTCGATTTTTTTCAATAATTTATATTTATTTATTATTTAAACAAACAAAATCGCAAATTTAATATGGAATTCGGTGCGCGCTAAAACACATGGCTTTGGTAAGGGATATACAAATATTTATGTGCATATAAAAATCATGATGAATTATAGTTTTTTAATTCTAGGCACTTCTTATTGGTAATCTCAGGGAAATTGAAATACATCCAATGACCAGTGGACTGTTACAACTGGAAGTCTATCATATCAGTATTCAAATCAAAGTAGCTTAGTTTCAGTGACTCGTATTTGGCGCCGGCTACACAAAGCAGCAATATGTCCAGTGATGGCAGCCTACAAAGACGAATCTCTCGGAATCTCTTAACTTCATTTGAGAATCAGCATTCACTAAATGATTTCATGGGTTTCTTGAGTGACAATAACTATTATCGTACCCCTCAGACAAATGGAGGAATGAAGGTTGTTTAGCTTCACAATATCGTCGAAAGAGAGTCGAAGTAATCCTGAAATAAGAATAGGACGTGACATCAGTTATTCCCACAAAATGACCCGCCGCCGCCGACCAAGACTTGGTCTGGCAGTGTGTATAACAATGAGTGAATCTTTCGAGGATGAAATGGAAATGTTTTGCTAGGAGCATATTGCTCTGTTGGAATCGATGTTAGTTGGCCTTCGAATCCTGCATTAATCACAAGGAATTCTTGAAGGTAAATTTGTTAAAATTAAAAATTATTCGCTTTAAGTAACGATATTTTTTCTTTAGAATCATGGTACATGCGTGGCAAGCAACGACCCAATGGTTTATATACAAAGATTATCAGCAGCAGCAACAGCTGCCACCGCCGCCGCCGCCACGACAGCTGCCAAGGAAGATATTTCACTTCGAATAGCAAAAAATCATATCAGATACCGTCGAATGCCACTGAACTGGAATTCGATACAGATAAATGATCATTCAGTGTACAATAATCAACCTTAGATTGAAAACAACAGTGACCCCAAATCATGGTCATCGGTATCATCCATCGAAATAAGAAATATTAAAATGAAAAAGATTCGAGTACCATCAGATATAAATTAAGTTGTGTTGCAAGTGCCTGGCACAGAGGATCAGCAAATGGAAGAAGATGCTTTAGCAAAGTGTGATATTAAACTAAAAGCTGGATTCATTCCTTCGTTGTTTTTGAGTATCAACGATCATTATGTATCCGATATGGTCTTACAGGTAGGAGTATATATTCAGGAAGCAAATATTGGAAGTAAATTAGTTTTGTTGCTTGTTTTTAGGGAACATCAGCACCTCCACATAAATGGGAGTTAAATATCAGAGAAGATCTCGCCTAGCTACACATTCTACTTCCTTAATTTCATTACCAGCTAAAAAAGTAGCAGTAATAGCAGATATGAAAAATAGGTATGATGATTATCAGGACTAATTTTTCCTTACTAATTCTATACTTATTCATATTATAGGATGTACAAATTATATCATCTCGAAACCAAACTATTCTCTTCTCGAGTGTTGTGAGTGGCCCTGTTGGAATTTATTATTACGCAGATATTCTCTGTATATTTTGTATAGGCGGGAAAACAACTGACTTTATTAATGTATTAATTGCAACATATAATTTATCTATACTATATTATAAAGACGAAACATTTATTTGTTTGTTTGTTTTTTTGTTTGTTTGTACCTTTATAGGGGTAAACTCTGGAATTATTCAACCGATCCTTAAAATTCTCTTATAAATGAAAAGATATAGGGCCTTACTAATAATCAAACACTAATGTCGACTATTAGCTAACTTAGAGGTTAAAATAAAATGTGGAGCTTAAACAGAATGCTACCAATAAACAATTTTACCCTTTTGCTAACAAAACCTTCAGACTTTCTTTGAATCTACTACAATTTGCATCAAATTCCATCAAACAAACCCGCACACTACAATAACACAAGTGAAAACATAAAAGAAGAACTACACAAACACAGATGCATTGACACAGGGTCGGCGTGCAGTTACACGGCTGAATTCTGGGGCGCAAGATTAAAAAAAAAAAGAAAAAAATCATTGAGGTGCTTGTCATTTTTGCCGAGCTATAGGAAAGTGTATAGAGATTTTAAAAAAGTAAAAAAAGCTAATCAAACTAAATAAAAAAGTGAAACAAAAGGAAATACAGTGAATACCTGCAATACTTATTTAAAAAATATATGTGTATAAGACAACATGCGGAATTAAATAATGTAAGAACACCTATAATACGAAGTGAAAAAAATTTTTCATTTCACAGTAAGTTTTGTCTGATTCTACATAAAGTTATGTAAAGGGGAGTTCTTTAGGTAAATATATTATCTTAGAATACTTTTAAAATTCTTCTTCTTCCCGAAAATACAAAACTGAGATGATTGTTAGGGCCAACAAAAAGACCTTTAAGAATATATCATTCAAAACGTTGAAAATAACTCTGCTATTCAGACCCTTAATGGATTTGAGCGCCTTGCTATCACCAACAAAAATGAGGCCGTCCCTGCTGCACGAGAATTTATCATTTGACAGATGAATCTCAAACTAAATCACTTGATTGAAGTATATTTTTATTTATAACAAATAAGATTTATTAAAGCAAAATATCATGAAATATCAATTGAAAAGTATTCTACGATAGTTTATTAACCTAAAAAACATCACTTCACGTTACTTTATGTGGAAATATCAGACAAAACTCACTTTTGAAATGAAATATTTATACACTCTTTATTATAGGCGTTTTTTTAGGATTTAATGCAGCACCGCGTATTTTTTTATAATTTATTTAAAAACGTATTGAAAGTTTTCATTACACTAATTATATTACACTTCTTAATTTAGTTTAATTAAGTTTTTATCACTTGCTAAACGATTCGAAATCTGAAAAAAACATTCCTTTAGCTCGGCAAAATGACAGATGAATTTAATTTTTTTTATTGTTCAAGGAGTGAAGATAAGTATTGCCGTATTCTTTTTTAACAGCAACTTTTTCAGTACTATAGTATGTAATTCGTTCAAAGGGTTTGGACGATTTTAATTTTATTTTAAGTACATAGTTTTCTGACATATGTATGTACATACCAACATGAAATTGCTACGGAAACAAATTATTTTCTGTTGGGATTTTTACAGTGATATTTCTGTTCCCGTCAACTTAGAAGATAATTTTTTTAGGGATCAGAGTACTGTTGTTTCTATTGTTTTTTTCAGAAAATGTATCCTTTTTAATTTCAATAACCGACCGACTTTCTGAATTCATACAAACTTTATCAAATGACGCTATTTTATGCGAAACGATTTTTCATACATTAATTTGTCTGACAAGTAATCCTAAGAATGACTACGTATGTTAACGTGTATAGGTGTGCTCTCTGACAAAAATACTCCCAAAACATAAGTGTAATGAGCAAAGTCACTGGAAGACTTTTGGAAAACAGAAGGAGTTAAAAAGGACTACAAGGAGTGACCAAAGAAAAACGACATGATTGACAATCATTTTGAAGTTTGTCTCGTTATGTTTTTGACAAGACGTTTGTGGAAATATAAATATGCTTTAAAAATATTCAAATGGATTTGATTAACTTATATAATGTTAAATAAATAAAAAACTATGAAACAAATTCTGAAAACTCAAAACAAATCCTTTTCCGTTCAACACAAAAAATTACTTTTTAGATATACGTAATTTGGTATGCAAATATATAAAACGGAATCAAAAAATTATGCTCATATTCAACGTAAATGCAGACGTACTAAATATTTATGAAAAAAAAAAAATAATCTGTTCCTGTTGCAATACATAAATATATACTCGTAAACAATAAATAAAGTAATTCTAGATAAAGTTCTTATTTTTCACTGTAAAACAATGATCTGAATATTGAAACCAACTCATGAAAATACCTATTGAAATCTACCTGATAACTTGGAAATAGATTTAAGTACTAAATACAAATTAAAATACCATAAAACAGCACTAGGGCAACACATTTTATTTAGTGTTCGACTTTAAACATGGATTTCCATGTATTAAATTTTGACTTATTGCTAACGACTAAACTGGAGATTAAATTTGTTATTGGTATGCGGATTTTCTAAAATCGGGAGATTTTCTTTTAAGCTTAACACTAAATTTGATTATTAGTAAGGCCCATAATGTCCCCGAGTAACATAGGCTTAATTTTATTTGGATACAAATTATATGCAACGTTAAAATCTAAATGTTTTATTCGAAAAACTAAGAGGATGTTGTCTTCATGTTCATACATAGGTACATATTGTGAAATGGGGTAGAAATTAAAAATGGGTTTATGATTTAAAATACTTTTTGAGTTGGGAAGGTTATTCTTCAAGGCTTTAGGACTGAACACATTTCAAAATTTAAATATCTTTGGTGTGAAATGGGGTATGTTAAATATGGAATCTGATTTTAAACGTCCTTTCTGTATTTGAAAGGTTATATGAACAGGATGTCATTCGAAAATTTTGCCTAACCGAGCAAAGCCGGGCCAAAAATTAATTTTTGGCTATACCTTTCACTTAAAAAATTAATTATGAAAATACGTTGCTATTATAGCCCAGTCAATTTGTGGAGTGCTGAATCCAAATTTGAGGTTTGCAACTAAAATTTCGTAACGCAACATGCAAAAAAAAGGCAAAAATGCATTTTTTAGAAGATTTTTTACTCATGGCTCGAAAACTATCAATTATTCGCGAATAACATCAAAGTACGATTTTTAGCATATTTTCGATAACAAGTATGAAATTCGTCTCGTTTACACATTTTTACTTGCGATATATGTATATGTAGGTACTATAGGGCATGTTTTGTATTCGTGCAAAAAAATATTTTGAGATAACAATCAAACATGACATTACGATGATAGAGAACACGAAAAAAGTGGGTGGCACAATTCTGTCTGTCTGGACCTCAACCTACAGCCTAGACCACTGAAGCGACTTTCTTCAAATTTTGAACTTAAGGTTTTTTAGCAACGTAGGAAAACTGCATGTATTTATGTTTGGAATTTCAACCATTTTTTCCTATGTTGGCTCAGTCATTAAAGGGCTTTTCTTTAGTATGCGTCCAAAGATGCTTGCCTGGTGCAATCTTTTATAAAATAGTCTGAAGATGGTCCACTCTCTGTTTTGTCAAAAACCGCTGCAATAATTTCTCACCCAAATGTAGTATGCTTTGCCGAACAAAAAGCCAATATTTTCATTGAGAAGTTGACCTTGCTTTTGGCTTGCGCGTGGCACCTTTTCTAAAGTTAAATTGTTCTTAAAATATTGAACAGCATTAAATATCATCGCTTAAGAGTGTTCCGGACTGAAATGGTAATTTCATGAAAAAGATTGTGAAGCGTGTACTTGTCCGATCAAAACGATTATGGTGTCTATGGACAGATAAACTTATTCTCTAGGACATCATTGGAAAAAAATTTAATTTTGTGCTCTAGATTTTGGTAAAAGCCTCTAAGAAATCGAGAAAATTGGCTAAAATCGCCATTTTTCAAAGCAAATGTAGCCTACACTATAGCATTTTTGCAAAAAAAAATGTTTAATAACATAAAGTTCCATATTTTTAAAATGCCACTATTGGAGAAAATTTTAAATTTTGTACCTAATAAAAATTTTAGTAGTGCAAAGTAAAAATGCTTGTGAATTTTGAAAAAAACGCATTTTTGACAGTAAATTTTTTATACCTAACGGTATTTTTTGCTG
Organism: Dasysyrphus tricinctus; assembly: GCA_963921185.1. Lineage (NCBI taxonomy): Eukaryota > Metazoa > Arthropoda > Insecta > Diptera > Syrphidae > Dasysyrphus > Dasysyrphus tricinctus. The sequence goes on from OY992533.1 coordinate 36,954,257, forward strand.
TGGATATAAATTCAATATATTTTCACGATTTTCATTAATTTTATAATCATAATTGTATCATTTGATATTGAAATTTTTAATTCTTAAAAGGCACTTTTTCACAGAAAATTTTTGTAAACTTGGAACTTAAAATCAGTTACTTTTAGAAAAAAAAAATGTTTAGTACAATAATACGCTTACTAGTGACCAATTAGTAAAAATGCAAAGTTTTATAAAACAAAGTATATGATGAAAGTGCAAAAAACTGGTCTTATATATGCAAAAGAAAGTTAGCAAATGACTGGTATTGTTCAGTTCGGAACACTCTTAAGAGCATTTTTATATTTCAACAAATATTTCGGAGTACGATTTTCTAACTCCATGACGATTGACAATAAGGCGCCGAGCTTTTACATCGCATGATTAATTTTTTTCAGTATGCAAATTCCGGAAACAGCCTACTTTTAATATTTTGAATGCGTAGATCTACAACATCTTACCTACAACCTTTAAGCCACTTGAATTTTGAAAACAAACATAATTTATGAGTCGTTTCTAATTATGTGCACGATCGAATTTTGCCATTTGCAAAACCATTAACTTTTTGACAGTTCAAAAACTCACCTCGGTAAAAATTAACAGTTATAAAGATTAGGGATGTGTGAAATAAGTTCAAAAATTAAAGGTGAGGACAGACTATTTTGAAGGATTAGCATTAATTTGAACGATTGATGAAAAACGTGACTATAATAAAATGTCAGTTCGTGTACTTCCCAAAACTGCGAATTTCTACAAATTTAATTTTTTTGACAGAACTTTGGGCTAAATTTGTAGAAATTCGTAGTTTTGGGAGGTACGCGAATAGACTGAATAATTGTTCTTTTTATCAATGTTCGTTGTTTTCGTGTACGCAACATTAATTTTAATTCACATATTATAAAGTAGGTACAATATCTGTTTAAAAATATAAGGGGTATTCACGATCCGATGCAACTGGTCTTGTATCATTGCAAAAGTGTAAAAGTTTAAAGGCTCTCCCAAACCAATGCAAATTCGTAGCGAATTATTCGCAAAGTCAGTTTTTTGTTGTTGTTTAGCGTTGTGTATCTTTCATATTTTGTATTATTGTGAATGATTTCGCGTCGTCGGCGAATGTTTCGCCTTGGTTTGGGGGAGCCTTAACACTTTCTTGCACTAAAACAACAAAATATACTGAATGTCAAATTCCTACACTTTTTCATTTTTGCTATTTTTCCAACCCTATTGCAAAAGAAAAATACACCATAGTAAAGTTTGCGTTTTGCACTCCCCAAATGTCATTCTTTTTGTCAGCTGATATTTGTTTGTGAAATCTTGTGAGTTTGTTACAGTGTAACTATAGATAAAAGAAGTGCGTTCACGATCGATTGTAAAAAAATAAAATTTTATACTAGGCTTGTTGCATCAGATCATGAATACCCCTATAGTATTGTTTTACCATTCACATCAACTGATCCGAATCAATTTTTAATACGTAAATAAAAAATAGCCTTACGGCCATATTAGGTGTATTTTTTTGTGCACGTATCTTTGCTTAAACAATAACTTGCATGTTAAATACAACAACAATTCCACTTAATACGCTAAGACCTAAAATGCACATCTCCGCTCATGAACTAAGCAAATATAAAAGCAGAATTATAGTTATAGTAACAACAACTGTAGACAGTGGGTGAAGGGTGGCGGCGTATTTTTGTGCACCAATTATACTGACCCTTAATTTGAATTTGATTTAAGTGAATTTAAAATTGAACGATCAAATCCTGATTTATTTTAATTCACTCCAAAAATGCATTAAATCAAATGGCTTTCTTTACTTTATTTCTTTTTTACTATTTATTTGGTTCATTTATTTTATTTCTTTATTTCTGAAAACAAAAAAAAACTATGAAACTTCAGAAGGAAGTGGGTAATTTAGTTTTTGTATAAATATTTTTTGTATGAATTTGTATGAGCTATATCGCACTAAGCGACAGCTGAACTTCACGGCTAGGCATAATGCGCCAAAGCTGATAATCTGACCAACTATGCCGCGGTTTGAAGTTCCGTTTAATTCTTTTGTTACAAAAATACACACCTACATATGCTGGAATTACACGACTGATAAAGTTCCAATTATTTCTTGACTAAGCACCCATTTTTCATAAAATAGATTATGGCAATAAGGATCAGTTGTACAAACTTTTGGTCCGTGGTTGAGCGATGGTTCATGTTATATGTATTATTTATGTTATAATAGCCAATTACAAGCTTGACCCATCGTTGAACCTCATTTAACTCTCCAAAATCTGTGATTTAAAATTACTGAACTGCGGATTAGAATTTGAACCACGACTTTAGAAGTTGCCCTTCATGATACTTAGGGCTAGTGTACATATTTAATCCGTATCATGGCAATTTTAACTCATCGACTTTGGTGAATTAACTGGTTCAATGATGGTTGAAGCATTTAATAGGATTCTAAAGCATACTTGAGCCTTGAACACTTTTTTGACATTGTATTAATACTCAATAGGATAGTATGGAATGGCTATTAAAGCAAATTTTCTTTCTTATACTATGTTCAAACCAAAACGAAATCCGAAATTTCAGTTGAAAAATTTTGGTGTTTTAAATTGATGGAACAAGATTTCATGGAAATTTCAGAATTTCAATGAAATCCTGCTCCACCAATTTGAAATCTCAAAAATGTTCAGCTGAAAACTCAGATTTCAGTTTGGTGGGAATATATTAAAATATACATGCCGATTAGTCAATTCGCAATATTCTACTCCCCCAGAGTCGACCAGTGCCGAGATTCACCTATTTCAGCGAGTGAGATGAGATGACTCGCCTTACTCGCCGACTCATCTCACTTCACTCGCAAAAGTGATTCAGCTATTTGAGTGAAATGAGTAAGTTCGAATTTAGTTTCGAACATGAGACAAAGAATGAATATAATAGCGCCAAATTCAACCTCCTTTTCACACTAGTACGTTTGATATTCTGTTTCATATCACCAGTAATGGACGCGAAATGAAATAACAAATACAACAATGTAAACATTGAAATATTAATAATGGAGTATCTTTTGTATCAATTATTTTTTTGTCGTATTTAAAGTTGAATGTGAGTTTTCATCACCCTTGAGAAATATAATTCTATTATACATAATGTGCATATGATAATAAAATAAGATTTTACACTCAATAAAAGGGTAGTTGTTTTTATCTACATTGTTGTTTTTTTATTTCACATCCTATCCATAAATAGGAATTCTTGAGAAAAGCACACATACCTATCCAAAACTGGAAATTTACCAACACATACACCAAGTCACTGCGGAAATATCTGGCGAATAATCTGACATTTCATTTCACTCGCTCACTCACTCACTTTTGCTAACTGAATCGATTTTCGACGAAAAGTGATTCATCTCACTCACTCCTTGCGGTTTCGAATTAGCTGAATCTCGGCACAGATTCGCACTGGATTCGCATTCGCGTTTTTTCTTAATTAGTGAATTCTTCGAATGAACTTTACTATCGATTCCTGAACTTCCCTACTATTTTCCAAACTATATTATCGCTTTTGTCATTTATTGACATTTCAAACGTGACACGCAATCTCAAGTGGTGTTCAGACAGTCCTTACGTCAAAGTGAGTCGCCTCATATGAAGCCTGTCTAAACGTAATCCTAAAAATGTAAGCAATTTATTTCTTCAAAAAGAATGTTAAATAACTTACTTTAACTAAACTATACTTTTAAATTCAGAATTATGAGTCTAAATTTACATTTCTGTGTTATTCATTATGATTTTCTAGCAAATAAAGATATCAATAGCAGATTCGCAACAAAATTAGCGCGGAAATAAAATGGGAAAGTTTGTATGGAGAGCGAATCGTTTGCGGTTTCACTAATATCGTTTCGTTTCACTAATGTTATTCGTTTTTTTTTTCTATCTCGAATTCACTAATAGCTAAAATCTCGAAAATGAGTTGAATCGTGGTAAAAGCTCATTCGCCGAATTGACTAATAGAGGTGATAATTTACTTGACAAACGAATTTTTGTTTCTTCTTTACAATTTTGTATAGTAAAAAGACACAGATGTATGAAAGGAATTCCTTGATTTTACTAACTTTCTTATATCCGTCACCTACAGCCACCTTTTTATCTAAAATTGTTCCAAATCTTCATTATAATTTGTATTTAGATGATAGCCCTGTTTTTTAGTGCATTTTCATCTTCGCTTAGTAAAAAGTAGCGTGTTAATTACAACAACAAACTGGTATAATTCTGTATTGTTGTATTATTTAACATGCTAATTTTTTGTAAGCGAAGATAAAAAGGCACTAAAAAACACGGCTGATATATAAGGTGAAGTTAGCACTTTGAAGTTCGTTCTATCCGTTTTTATACTCTTTGAACATGTCCACGATTTTCAAAAATAACCGACAGATTAATTCACCACCCTATCAGAACTGTGGTGAATGGAGCAGTTGGTTCTATGTGTGCGTTTTTCACTAATACTTTGCAAATCTAATACATCAGCTGTTCGCTTCAGCTTGTAGGCAAATCAAATTGACAGCTCAGGATTGGCTTCTCTGTTTCATATTCTCTGGTCACATCCATGGAGCATAGAGCGATCTATTGATAAACGCGGTAAAGAAGGGCATTCTAAATGTTTGTATTTAAAGTGCCATTCATATGAGCTGCGAATAGCCAACTGCGAATTGCGAATGGTCGCGAGTTTTGAGATTTATTTCACATGAGTGGTCGCCGACAGATGCGAATTGTCAACAAAATAAACCAGTAAAATGAGTGCTAAACAAAATTTGAGGTTAAATTCGAGCGAATTTTTTGTTCGCAGAATTGTGGAATGCGTCCTGATGTTGTAGATTGCGAATAAGTGTTTGGCAGTTCGCGGAAAATATCTCATTGGTCGCGTAGAAAATATAAAAATACTAAATTTAACAATTTAAACTAATTTTCGTTCGTATTTTCTTTTTAAAATTGTAGATAGGGTCGTTTATTCACTTTGTCAAAAAGTTAAAACACTAATTTGTTGATTTTTGCGCTTGGAATTGCCTAAACAAATTTATTCGCATTCGCAGTTCGCAGCTCATGTGAAAGGCACTTAACTCATATTGTACATAATGAAATCCTGCCTCATGAATTTAGAATTCTCATTTCGAAGGTCTCCCTAGCTATGAGTGGATCAACTTGGGGTCACGAAATGGTAAAAATGATTTACGTACAAATATAATTGCTACAGAAATGATTGTTTTAATTTTTTTAGGGTATTTATATTGAACTAACTACCCTGAATAAATCTCGAATATTTCAATAAATATTTAGTGGAAAAACAAACTCTTGATATAGGATAATCTTGTTTCAAAAAAAGGAAGATGTGTCCAATGACCGGCGAGCTTGCACCGAAATTCAATTTGATGTCTTCCAATGATCCAAAAATGATGCTCAACAAATATTAAATATTGTGGCGTTTTGGAGTCACCCTGTTCATAGCTAGTTGACACCGGACTGCATATTGACAAGACAACAAAAACTGTCACAAGACACGTGCTAACAAGACAGAACAGAGAGTTGAATTGTCTAACTTAAAGAAGAATCAGAATACAAAATAAAATATTATTCGTATAAATACTCAACGTATTATTATTTAAAGTCTTTTCTTTTAGTTGCAACTACAACATTTTGGCGACGAGCGAAAATATGGCTTTTAATGAATCTGTGATGGCGAATGTCAACCAGACGTTCTCGCAGACTTTCGGAAAACTGGAGCAGTTTCAACCAACAATGGCCTGGAATAACTACAAGGAACGCATGGAGTTTTATTTTGAGGCAAATGGAATATGTAATGAAGTATCCAAGAGAGCTATTTTCCTTTCATGTGTTGGCGAGTCGACATATGAAATAATCCGCTCTTTGCTTACGCCCTTGACCCCAAAGGACGTGTCTTTCCAAGAAATCGTAGAGAAATTGGATGGCCATTTCCATCCAAAACCAAATGAAATTGTACAGCGATTCACGTTCCATCAACGTTGTCAGAAGAGTGGTGAAACGATCGCTGACTTTGTAAAGGATTTGAGAAAACTATCTGAACACTGCGATTTCATGGAACTAGACAAAATGTTGCGCGATCAAATTGTTTGCGGAGTGGCAGATGAATCATTACAAAAGCGTTTGTTCAGTGAGCTCAAACTTGATTTTAAAAGAGCCTATGAAATTGCAGTTGCACATGAAGCTGCTCAGCGCAATGTACTAAACGTCCGAGGCAACAATGACGTTTTGTCTATAACATCCAAGAAGAAGTACCAACGCCCAGAATCTGTACGCTGTTTTCGATGCGAAGGCAGTCATTTTGCTGATAAATGCTTTTTCAAAGACAAGAAGTGCGAATTCTGCAATATCAAAGGTCATACTGTCAAAGCATGTTTTAAGAAGAGAGCAGCGACACGTCAACAACAGCAAGCTGTCCATACATTAGAAGAGAGAAGAACCGAAGAGGAATCTGAATCCGATGCGAATCAATTAACGGGAGCATCAAATTATTTTTATGAGTTAAATCACATCCAGACATCAACCTCACAGAAGATATTGACACAAGTGTGTCTAAACGGTGTAATAGAATCATTTGAAGTTGATTCTGGTGCGGCCTGCACAGTGATTTCCGAAGTTACCTGGGATCGTATCAATCACGAAAAGAGGCCATTGATTCCATCAAACATTACTCTGCAGACGTGGTCGAAGGAGAAGCTGCGTATTCTTGGATCATCTTTGGTGAATATAATATATAATAATAAAGAGTATAAATTGCCAGTTGTTGTTGTTGCAGGTGGTGGGAGGTGTTTGCTGGGCCGAGATTGGTTTTCTGTGTTGGGAATTTCGGTTCAAGGTGTTTGTGCATTGGAGGTGGCAAGGAATGTGAGGCTGGAGAGTCTGGAAGTGAAATATAAAAACGTTTTCAGTGAGGGACTGGGTGCTCATGTGGGGCCACCTGTTTCCTTAGAGGTACAACCAGGATCAACTCCGATTTTTCTGAAACATCGTCAGTGCCCTATCGCCTGGAAACCGGCAGTCGAAAAAGAGATTGAAAAACTCGTTCAACAACGAATTTTAGAACCGGTCATATTTTCTCGCTGGGCCACGCCTATTGTACCTGTGCCAAAATCTGACGGTTCTGTAAGAATATGTGGCGACTACCGTAGTACAGTAAATGCGGTGATAAAAGCTAATTCTTATCCACTACCAATTTTTATGGAGGTTATGGCATCAATCTCAGGGGCCACGATATTTACTAAGCTGGATTTACAACAGGCCTATCAGCAGCTGGTGGTTGATGATGCCTCGGCTGAGCTTTTGACCCTCAATACGCACAAGGGATTATTTAAGGTACGCAGACTTCCTTTTGGTGTTTCGGCCGCTCCAGGTCTATTTCAAAAATTTATGGATGGTCTCTTGGTGGGTATCCATGGCACAAAAGCATATCTCGATGATATTATTGTGTCTGGAAAAGACGAAAATGAACACAATCGCAATGGCCTTGCACCGATACAAAATCTATCGTATGTGGGGTGGATCCTCCGCCAATCCATTTGGATGTTCAGCAAATGGATCAAATATATCTTGTGGCTCCATAAATAGTCAAAAACAAAATTTGAAGAAAATCGGTTCACCCGTTTAGGCTTCCGTTTATGCACCGCAGACGCAAATTTATTTTTGGATCTATCATGCTTGTACCAAACACCATCAGTTTTGGTTTTTGATTTCATTGAGCCATCAGGGGCGTACTATTATCTATCTATCTATCTTAATAGGAGCAATTGTCTGTTCAATACTGTCGATTGTTATTTAGAATAGCAATTGTATTACTCTACAGGGGGAAACCTGTAGACCAAGACACAAATGTTATAGAAAAAAGTAGTTTTTATATAGTAGGCAGTTCGATTTTTGGTTTATTTAAACTTTAACTTTTGTCTTTAGGTCTTAATGAACAAAAAAGTTCCCTTCCCTCTGGTTCAGGATTTTTCCCTTTCCGCATCTCACAATTTAAACTCTCTCCTTATATTGATTTTTCTGTCTTCTGTTTTATTAGTTTTAATATTAAAGCTTTTTTATTGTTTTCTTGTTATTTGTACTGCTAGCTCTTATTTCTTTGTTGATTTTTATTGTAAGCTTTTTTAGGATTCCAATTCTAGAGCGACACCGATCTTTGTGACTACCAGCATTGAAGTTCTTGCCATCGAGTGATGTCATCACGTAGTTTTGTTGGTAACCGAGACAAACTTAGCTATTATTGTTGAACTTGGTGCGGATGGCAGCATCCTTGTTATGTTCACCGCCGAACTTGGTAGCGTTTGAGCCCAATGTCCAGGATGATTGTCCAGTCTAATCTATCGACGCCCTTCTGGAACACTGGAGCCGTTGAACTTTTGGCCATCGTTCCTATAGATAGAGAGAGAAATCATTTAAAATATTTATATAATTAATGTGTTTGAGCTTATACATACATACCTACATATGTATATGTAGGTAGTTTTTCCTACACAGGTGTGTGGACGACCAAGTAATTGGTGTGAAGCCCAAGGCAAAGTAATTGGTGGTGATCTATGATTTTTGGTTATCGAAAGTGGTTTGGTAGTTAGCCAACAATTCCGGTTAGCAAACTACAGCAGCAGCAATTGATCAATGGACCAGCCAAATTAACGTTTTCTTGGCCATAGACGACATTGAATTTGCCGTTCTTGTTGCTGAAATAGAAACAAAATTATGATGATATTTCGAATCCTGTAGATTTAAGAAAATTTTATTCTTACCCATATTGAAGGACAAAGGTAGCTTTGAATGTGATTTTTAATCTCTTTGCGCCCCTGATCTTGCATGACAGCCTCTGAGTGAGCAAAGTGTTATCTATGTGTTTCACTTTTCGTTGAATGTTAGACCATAATCACTAATTTTGTATTTGGTTTTCCGATAACAGCAACCATTTCCAGAATCCTAATTTGAGTGAATGGATATGTTGAATTCAATACCAGTGGTCCGTTCTTTTTCTAACAATAGTTAACTATTGTCAACAATTGTTGACTTTTATCGTTCCTTTATTCTAAAATAGTTACGATTCGTAACAATATGACGTCATAACATCGTTCCTAAATGCATTTTGGAGTGTCAAATAGTTACGATTTGTAACTATTTCCAACTAATGTCCAGGACATGAGTTGAAAGTGTTGATCTGTCAAAGTGCACAAGTGAACCGATTTGTTTACAAAACAAACAAAATTTTTGTTGGTTTTGATAAAGTTCAGTGAAAAAACAAAATTGAAATAGCATTTGTGCCGATTGTAAGCGATAAAGGAGAATTTTTATTAGAAAATTATACGATTTTATGCTATAATAATGCAAATAAATTTTTTTTCATTCGTTCATTTGACACATCAACAATATATAACAACGAATCGTTCCTAAATGAAGTTGTAACAATCTTAACAAAGTTTAACAATGACACATCAACAACATTTTTTGACATATCAACAATAGTTAACTATAGTTAGAAAAAGAACACAACACTGATGATGTCTTGATTTTGCAGTCCAATCCACACTGTGAATGATAATGCTTGTATTTGTCGTTCTGTTTGCTCTTCTCCGCTTGACTTGCCATCGAGTATGAAAATTCGTGCTCCCGTAATGGAAAGTTGAGGCTTCTTTGCATTCTCGTACGATGTCTTCCTGTTTTGTCCTCCATTCAATGGTGGAGGTCGTGAGTTGCACAGCATCGTAGAGACTGGCTTTTGATTCCGATTTTGGAAATCTTCAAATTTTCTTCAATCTTCCTTATGTGAAATTCGATTTCTTGTTGGGCGATTTCACGTTTTTTCACCAATTATATTGTACGGCCAGCTTCAGAATTCACAAGCGGCTCCTTTGTAGTGAGCCATTATTAAAGGTTTTAAACAAATATTTAGTTGGAACAAACTTATAAAAATCTTTTGTTATTTCTAAATTCTTGACTGTTGTTTTTTTTTATGTTTGACGTTCATTTTTTTTTAATGGTGCCAAAAAATTATGGCAAAATATGCATACATGCATAAACATGAAAATGAACACACAAACACTGACGATATGCCATAATCAAGATGAACATGTTCGTCTTTACTATAATCTTGATCTTGATTTCTATGTTTTACTATAATCTTGATCTTAGCCCTGTTTTTTAGTGCATTTTTATCTTCGCTTAAAAAAAAGTAGCATGTTAAATACAACAACAATACGGAATTATACCAGTTTGTTGTTGCAATTAACATGCTACTTTTTTCTAAGCGAAGATAAAAATGCACTAAAAAACAGGGCTATTATCAAGATGTTCTGGATTTTGGTCTTCTCTCTCTACCCAACAAATGAAAATTTTGTATTTTACATCCTTTTTTTTGTCAAGATTCTGTAGCAAAATACGTAGCGGACGTTAGAATTTGAATATGCAAAATACCTTCGACTTTATAGCAACTCAATGATAGTCAAACTAGGATTGGAGCTTGACTAGTAAGGGAAATTAGTATTGCCAAACTTATCGGAGATTCATTTAAGGGAAGTTAACTAGAGGTCGCATAGTTGAGAGCAGAAGTCTGAAAATATTTATCTTAAGTAAATGAGTATGAAGTCATTTAGATAGATATACAGGCTGTCAAGAAAGTAGGGTATAGGCATAAGAAAATAAAAAAAAAAAAATTTGTAAATGAATAAATACTTATATTAATTAAAAGAAAATTAAGAAAAAAAAAAAAATAATAATAAGAATAAGTAACAAAGCGAGTGGAGGATTCGAACCAAGGGTGATGATCGGATTCGTGGGCGAGCGTGCAAACCACTCAGCTACGGAAAGCCTTGGGTATGATAGATTGTAGTGGACTCATAGTCATACCAAATGGTCTAAAGAAGACGAGAGGAAGCTTGGAAGATTAAATAAAGAAAAGTTAAAGAAGACTCGATTCGATAACTAATACATGTTACAGAAAGCGTATGAGATGGGGCTAACCAGAAGAGGGGTAAAGAGTTTTAAGAAGAAATTAGACGGAAATACAAAAATTTGGACACACATATTACAAACAAAATAAAATTCAATTTTTAAAGTTAAAATTAGATTTTTTGATTAAAATTCTGCCCAAAATTCTAAAAAAATCGATGCCGGATGCGCTTCCATACTGAAAATTTTAACGAAAATATATGAGGAGACGAAGAGGATAAGGGGCCGACGATAAAAACTAAAGCAGTTGGCTTTGGATAATCGAGCGCGTTAGTCGCAGTCGGGTGATAACAACACGAAATTAAAAAGTACAGTCACAAACGATCACATTACCTTATTTAAACTTTTACATAAAGAAAAAGTCAAGTGTAAATAAAACTTAGAAACATAAATTGTCATTAAACTACAAAAAAAAATAAAATACTAAGTGAAAATTTATGAAAAAAAAAAAATTAACAAGAAACAAGAAAAGATTGAGTAAGTGAACATGTGATACCAACTAGTTTTGTTTGCAGATTTATAAAGAAAAAGAAAAAAAAAAGAAGACTGATCAAGGTAATTATAAAATTTCTAAAATTTCAGCAATACATCATCAAAGCGACAGAAAAATCATAGAGAGCACCAACGCCACACTTGCTGGCACGAGAGCTCCATGATCATAACGGTGACACAAGTAGCCTCAAATCTCCAAAGCCGACAAATTTTTACTATTATTGCCGAAGACACCAAAGGCCCCAAGCTATCGAGAGTCTATACGTCTACGGCAGCCTTATCTGGAAGCACAGACAACGTCATAACCTGTGCTTTATCACACGACACACTCAATAGCCACGCTTACAGCAATATTTTACAACACACGGTAGCATCAATAGCAGCAATACCATAAGACACTCCACACATCATTAATAACAGCTCATCACTTAAAGCAAGATCATACAACACACACAATAACCACACTTCAGCCATAAAACACCCATCATCACTAACAGCAATATCTTACGACTCCCATAACCCATTCACCAACAACAACATCATACGATCTTAACTCATACAGCAATATACTCAACATCATCCCTTACAGCAATACGTACAACTTCAGCATTCATCAATACCATACGACACACATAACACCCATTCACCAACAGCAGCAAGATACGACCTTAACTCATACAGCAATATACTCAACATCATCCCTTACAGCAAATACGTACAACTTCAGTAGATCTCAATACCATACCACATCATCTCTTAAAGCAATAACACACAACCAACACACCTACAGCAATAACTTAGACACCCATCACACATCACCCTATTCAACAGCAAGTTTAAGCGACACCGACATCAAGATAACATGGAACAAACAACACACTTACATATAAGAGATAACACTATAAATAATTTTATAAAAGCTAAGTAATTTTATTTATTTATCATTTAATATTTTTTTTTATTATTCTAAACTAGCTTAAACTTAGGAATAACAAGAAAAAAGAAAAAAAAAAGAAAACAAAAGAGAAAAAAAAAAAAATAATAGAACGTAATTTCAATAAGAATAAAGTTAATACTAAAAGCTAATAATATACATTTATTGAAAAGAAAATAATAATTAATATTATACAGGTTTTTTCTTATTTTTTTTTTGCAAATTCGATTTAAAACCCTTTCAAAATTTAATTCTATCCCAACAGGTAAATTTATTAAAAACAGAAATTGATAACGAACTGAAAAAAAAAAGTGAACGTGAATAGGAAGCCAACCCAACCGAAGCGGTGCACCACCTCGTTGGATCGACGGCAGAATCTCCGAATCAAAGTACAAAAGTAAATTTTTTTATAAAAAAAACTAGGGGTAAGTGCCTTGTTCTTATCAATATTACATAATTAAATTTTGAAAGCTGACCTAATCGAATTCGCGATATTAGATTTTATTTGTTTTTATATAAGATCGTAAAAGAGAGTATTACTGCCGAAGAGTAAGGCTCGTCGAAAATACATACGATCACAGAAAACTTCCAAATTGGAATTATAAATAAATAATACAGGTTTTTTTTTTATAACTAAGAGAATGTAAACCAATATTAAATTTAAACTGAAAGAAGAAAGAAAGCTTTAAGTAATTAACCTTGATGAGAGTCATAAACATATTTGATTTTTTTTTTTTTGTATGCAATTGAATACAGAGGCATATCGTAAAATTCGATAATAAAAAAAAAAGTACTTCGCGCATTTTGTGTAAAATACTCCTATTATTGCAAGTCAGGACTAAATTTAACAATTAGTATATTTTGAATTTAAATTTATATCACATGTTGTATATGAAGATAGAGTTAAAATTTATTAATGAATTTCCCTATAATACTTTTTTTTTTCTTTTTGCATATTTGTTTTGTTTATTGAGGTAGGTACATACCTATACCTACTTTTATTAGACATAATTATAGATAAGTACTTATATATATTATTTTTTTTTTGGAATAAACAAGTTTGTAACATATGAATATGAAGTCGTAAATGGTGTTATGAATTGACTTCTTATTACGCAAGGGAAGATGTTTCGTTTGAATTTTCAGCTTGAATTCGCAAACAAATTTTAATGTGGTGCTAATAAAATAGTATAAAGGGTGGGTGTGGAGACGTTGAGAGCCAGAAGCGACAAGGTCGATGACAACGACGGTGGATAGACAGTAGGTTTGCGTCGAAGGTCAAATTAGGGGGCAGCTGTACTAAAACTAAGTGGTTTCAGTTGCCAAGGTCGTTGCACATATGGTTGTTGCAAAGGGGGGTTTACCACTCCGAGACGACCAACATCTTGTCTCGGGCTGTATACAAGGGTCACACTTGTTGGATTTATCCTATCTCACTCAGGCCTTGTTTCGTAGAACACGAATTTTTTTTTTGTGAACTTTTTTTTTGTTTCTACTTAGGATGAATATTGGGCTCTAGCATTTTTTTTTTTTTTAGAACCTATATATTTTTTTTATTATTTAAAACAACCAACATCGATGTTTTATGGCATGAAATAACGTAACAAACGTTCGGAACTACGCTGGCAAGAACCTACCCTTCCGACGAGCTGAGCCATGGTGAAAAGCAAGCATGCCAAGCCAACGTAGACCGAACACCCTTCTCTCTTGTCGCCAGGATCGGCCATTACTGTCCTGTGACTTTTGGTCGTAATGGTGGCTTAAGGGGGGAAGGTTATTCCATGGACTTGAACTAAGGACGGATATCTTAATGGATGCTTACGATTTGGTGGGTTTGAGGGTTTTAGCACCTCCCCTTAGGGAGATATTAGTTAGTTCCTTATTAGAGTCTGGGTATACCATCAATGGTTCGTTACAATTCCAAATCAAGATACATGTAAATCCACCTTATAATAAATTTAAGGCCGTGTGCCTATTGCGTTAAAATCCTGGTTAAATTTGATCCCATGGCTAAATTTTGACATTACCGAGGTGAATATAGACTTCAAAATTTAACCTGCTCAGGAGCTCGTTAAAATTTTAGTCGGTGGTTAATTTTTGACATGTCTATGGGCGCGTTCGGCTGCGTATCTTAAGCGATCCGGATTTGTTTGTGTTGTTGTTAACCCTTATAAAAAAACTGCTGAGGGAGATAAATGTAGATAAATATTTTATTTTGCTATCAAGAAGTCATGAATCCTATCGGGAAAGATGAAAAATGGAAAAAAAAAACTAAAATTAAATGAAAGGATTAAGAAATATAGACAAAGACCTTATAATAAATTTAAGTATGCACTCAAGAAGAAGTTTGAATAACTTGATATAAATCCTTGATAATAGCCGTTTTCCTTTGGAGGTGGCGAAGTACTTACGAGTAGATGAAAACCCTAATCTAGTACTACCAACTGCACACGCTCTCATGCGCGAGTAGATACATTTTACATGGGAAAGCAGTTTGATGTGTTCCATTGAAAAAAGCTGGCAAAGTACTTGCAAGTACTTCGCCACCTCCAAAGGAAAACGCCTAATGTAAAAGAATCAATAAAATTTATTGAAAATACTTTTTCAGATGATTCATTCATTTTGCAAACTGATATGTTTGCGAACTATCATTACTGAGAAAAATGCAACAACAAAACCAATGGGAAGTGAATATAAAAAAAAAAATCCCATTTAATCCAATTGACCCAGCGGCTCCATTAGCAATATTTGAGGCAATAAATTGCCTCACTCATTGCTATTGCCTTTAATAATGCGAATGGAGACGCTTTGTCAATGGCAATGGCAATATTGCCTAGAAGATGAGAGGCAATTATTTGGCCAGTTTATATTTCTGAGATCTCAGAGGGCTCAGAGGACTCTGAAATATAAACACGATTCCTCACAAAAATTTCTAACTTTTCCCCTTAAAAACTGAGACTGAAATTTTTTGGATTCGCTTGCTCAGATATTTTTTGTCGCAGTAAATTACATAGGAAGAAAAGAAAAAGAGAGTTGTTTTGACTTCTATGTGAAGAATTGTGTTTATATTTTACCCTCCTGCTCTGTCATAAAGCGGAGAAAAATTACTGACCGCTCAAGAAATATAAACTGGCTAATTAATTTCCATCTTCAAGGCAATAAATTGAGGAAAAATGGGATTCCCCGTAATTGTGAATGGCTTCTTTATTGATTTTTTCAATTAAATCGTAGAATATGAGAACGCACATGACAAAATATAGTGAATTAAAATTAAATTTTATTAAAAACAGGGGATTTGAACAGCATTTGCAGTCAAATATTTCTATACACACATTTTATAATTGAAATTGCCTGGCAATGAAAGTGCCCACCCAAGCAATAAATTGCCATTCCTATTCCAATTGCAATTGCCTCAAAAATTGCCAATGGAGCCACAGCGTGACACACCAAAAACCTTAAATTTTACTCACCCCTATAAAAAGGGATAACATTTAACTGGGATCAAATTTAACCAGAATTTTAACGCAATTGGCACACGGCCTAAGTATGCACTCAAGAAGAAGTTTGAATAACTTGAGATAAATCCTTTAAGCGAAATTTTAGCTCGATCTGCGTACTACGCTTAATGTAAAAGAATCAATAAAATTTATTGAAATTACTTTTTCAGATGATTCATTCATTTTGCAAACTGATATGTTTGCGAACTATCATTACTGAGAAAAATGCAACAACAAAACTAATGGGAAGTGAATATAAAAAAAAAATCCCATTTAATCCAATTGACACAGCAAAAACCTTAAATTTTACTCACCCCTATAAAAAGGGATAACATTTAACTGGGATCAAATTTAACCAGAATTTTAACGCAATTGGCACACGGCCTTACTCTCTTACAAAAATGCTCCAATGCTTTAGAGAACGGTAGTGAAGTTGACTGCATTTACACTGACTTTTCTAAAGCATTTGATCAACTTAGTCATAATATCATTTTATTCAAACTTAAAGCTTTCGGCTTTCCACCTTTTTTTTATATATTGCATAAAATCGTACCTTGAAAATAGATCGTACCACGTAAAAAAAACTTCGACACTCTCTTTCAAACCCATTTAACGCTCACTTGGGTGTACCTCAGGGAAGTCATCTGGGCCTTTTTCTATTTATTCTCGCTATAAATAGGTCTGTTCCTTTACTTTGAATTTCTGTGATTTTCTGTGCATTCCTGCGCATTTCAGTCCAAAGTTGTGTCAAAGTTCATATAAAAAAAATATTTTGACACAAGTTTGGACTAAAAATCACAGAAACCCAAAGTAAAGGATCAGACCTAATGATGTTGTCATGCATACGTTCTAGTGAAATTCTTCATATCGGATGATATGAAGATTTTCAAGAAAATAAGTGCTGACCATGACCACAGTCCCTTGCAGGCTGATAGTGTAAGCTTTACTTTATGGTGTGATAAAAACAGTCTTTCCTTAAACCCTATTAAATGCCAAACAATTACTTTCTCTAGAAAACGAGTTGCAAGTGCTTTTAATTATTCTATTTCCCAGCACAAACTGTGCCGTGTGCGTGTCTTAAGCTTCAAGGATTTGGGTGTTCAGTTTAGCTCTAATTTAGAATTCACAGAACACATAAATTATATTGTTAAACAAGCGAGCTTTAACGATCCGTATGTTACTCTTTATATAACTGTTATGTACGACCTCATCTTGAGTATGCCTCTCAAGTTTGGTCTCCCTTCTATGAAATTCATAAAAGTCGTATTGAATCAATACAACATAAATTCATTCGCTTCGCTCTGAAGGGTCTCCCTTGGGCTGATCCTTACAACCTCCCATCATATGAACATCGGATCCAGCTACTGCATGTCCAAACTCTATATCAAAGGCGGGTTAATAATGACTTAATATTTCTTCACCAACTTATAAGTGGTCAAGTTGATGCCCCTGACTTGTTAGCCTGTATTGGTATAAATTATCGGGGAGGATCTCACCACCTAAAAAGATTTGAACTTTTACACTTCGATTTTCATCGAACTAACTACGGAATGCATGAACCTCTAAAGTCTAAACCGTATGTGTAAGCTTTTTAATTTAAATGGTTCCTCATAGTGGAGGAGCACTAGCTTTTTATTTCGGAACCCAGGGAACCTGCTCCGATTTTGATGATTTTTTTTTTTTTTTATATTTAGGAAATTGAAATTAGAAAAAAGTTTACAATTCAAAAATCGACGCTCTCAACAGGAAATTTTTTAAAAATTGAAAAACCAAATTTTTTTCAAAAACTAAATAATTTTTCCTGTATTTGCTTTGAACAATTAATTTTACTTATAAAGCACACTTCAAAAGTTTATAAAACATTTTAAATAATATTACTAAATATAAAAGTCCAAAACCCAGAACAGTCAAACCCGCTTATAGTCACAAGGAGATGAAAAACCATACGCTTTCAGGCGGCCCTGATACTAAACGATTTTTGCTATTAAGCGATTGTGATTATAAATAGGTCTTACTGTGTTTTCGTTGCTGCTTATACTTATTCAAAAAATATACACTCCGCTTCAACCGAATAGACGCAACATTTTTCAAAGGTGCTTTGTCCTTTGTTATTAATGTATCATTTGATGATGCTTTGTGTTTGTTTGTGACGTTGGAAAAATAAATCAGATGGAATAAAATGCAAAGCTTTTTTTTCTCCAACTTTCTTGCAAAGTATTTTCACATCGAAAAATTCAAGTAAATAAACACTATTAATACCTAACCTACCACCTTTTTTGATTTTCAAATCTTTTTAAAAGCTCTCAGTTCACACCAATTTCGATAGCCATTCTTATTTTATTCCAAATTTAAAAAAAGATAAAAGTTTATAAATATATATTGTAATATTTCTCAGGTTCGTTAATAAAACTTATTTACTTTACTTAAAACGTCCACTTATTTATTTCACAATATAAAACACTTTACTTTTCTTATTACTAACAAACGATTTATTATTCACCACTGAAATTAATTCAAAAACTTTACTTTCACTTTTATCACGACCAACTTTATTCATTCACGATTAAAAACAAACTGTGTCGCTGCCGTTCAAACATGTGCCTTTTATACTTGTTTTCCAAACTCTCGAAATAAGGAGAACGTTCTGGTCTCTGCTTCTAGAGCTTTCCGTAGGGGAAATTTCCCAATAATTTCCCTTCCAAAAGCTTTTATTTGACAGCTGGTAAATCTGCTATAATCCGGCAGATGGCGCTTCCTTCGTTTGAGAGTTGCTATAATTATAGCTAATAAGGGTATGTTTGCACTGCGACCGTAAGCTTTATTGTGTCCGTTTGTTTGCATTTCGGAGTCGTTATAGTTTAAATATGGAAAGTTATTACACTGCCCCCCTCTTAGGATTGATCGTCCCGAGCAAATCCATTACTTCCATCACCATTATAATGATGTAAACGGTCGCTGTGAACTACTTTCAGTTTGCCTCTTAATCCTCTCTGAATGCGGTAGACGACATCGTTTATTCGTGTTACGACAGTATAAGGGCCTTCCCAATTTTGTTGAAGCTTCGGTGAGAGTCCCTTCCGACGGTGGGGATTATAAAACCACACAAGGTCTCCCACTTGGAATCCTGTCGTTGTGGCTTTTGCGTCGTATCTTGTTTTCATCCGATCACTCGATAGCTTTATATTTGCCCTCGTCCTTTCGTGAATGTCAACTAGCTTTTCTTTGAGGTTTTCCACGTAGTCGTCAATTCCTTGTGGCTCACTTGTATAACATCCAAATTTGATCTCGCTTGGTAGTCGTATTGTGGTCCCGAGCAGGATTTCTGATGGTGTATGTCCTGTTGAGCTATGTACCGCACTTCGATAGGCCATCAAGAATAATGGAATGCCGATCCCAGTCTCGTTGGTTATCGCTTACAACTTTGGAAAGGTGTTCTTTAAGGGTCCGGTTGAATCGTTCAACCATCCCATCAGATTGTGGGTGAAGCGATGTTGTCCTCGTCTTCTTAATGCCAAGGAGTGTACAAACTTCCTGAAAAATTTTGGACTCGAAGTTCCTCCCTTGATCTGAATGGAGTTCCATAGGTACACCAAACCTGCTTACCCAGTTGAAAACAATCTGATCCGCGACTGTTTTGGTTTCCTGGTTTGGGATGGCAAATGCCTCAGGCCACTTGCTGAAGTAGTCCATTACTACCAGGATGTATCGGTTTCCGTTTTCGGTTTCTGGAAAAGGGCCTGCAACGTCTATTGCAATCCTCTCAAAAGGCGTGCCCACATTATACTGCTGCATTTCTACTCTGGACTTTTCTGCCTGGTCCCTTGCTTGCAACACAAGTATCACATTTTCGGCACCATTTTTCGACGTCTTCTCTTGCGTGTAGCCAGTAGAACCGCTGCCTTACCTTTTCCAGTGTCTTATTGACACCCAAATGTCCTCCGGAAGCTCCATCATGCATCTCTTGCAGAACGTCATTAACTTTGGAACGAGGTACGACTAGCTGCATCACATATGATTTGCCGTCTGTGGATTCCCATTTACGTCTTAGTACTCCTTCTTGTACATGAAGCGAGTCCCATTGTGCCCAATACGCTTTAAGAGTTGGACTTCTATCGGAGATGTCACCCCATTCTGGTTTCTCTTGGTGTTCCTTCCACGCAAGAATGGGTTCAATATTCGAGTCTTCTTGTTGGGCAGTCCTCAGTTCTTCATTACTCCAACCGTAAATGGGATCGGCTCTTACCCCGAGGCCACACGAGCAAGTACTTGCAAGCAAGTTGCAATACATACACATTTGTTTACTTACACAAACAAACCCAAGCAACTTGCTTATCAACTGGCATGCAAGTTTTGAAGCCAGTAGTGAAGCAAATTGAGAGGCAAGTTGGGAGACAAGCAAGTGGAATGCAAGTGGAAAGCAAGTGGGAGGCAAGTGGAATGCAAATAACGAATTTGACAGGCAGTGTATGTAGCCAACTTGCTTGCAAGTACTTGCTCGTGTGGCCTCAGGGTTAATCGCTGGATGGAAGCAACCTCCTTCTCTTTCTGACGTGTGCAGTGCTTGCAGTCCGATTTGCATGGTCTCCGAGATAAGGCATCTGCATTTGAGTGCAACCTTCCTCTTCGATGTTGGATCTGGTAGTCGTGTGTCTGCAATCTCTCAATCCATCTTGCCACTTGACCTTCTGGATTTTTGAAGTTCAACAGCCAATTAAGTGCGCCATGATCTGTTCGAAGAAGGAACTTCTGTCCATAGATGTACTTATGGAAGTGTTTTGTTGCCGATACTAAAGCTAGAAGTTCTCTTCTGGCCACGCAGTAATTTCTTTCTGGCTTTGAGAGCACCTTGCTGTAGTAGGCAACAACCTTCTCTTCTCCTTCGTGGACTTGTGATAGTACGGCACCAATTCCTACGTTACTTGCGTCAGCGTCGATGATGAAAGGTTTCCCTGGTGTCGGATAGGCCAAAACTGGTGTATTGCAAAGGCGCTGCTTAAGTTCCTGGAAGCTTTTCTCGCACTCGCTTGACCATTTGAACGGTTTGCTTTTCTCTGTTAGCTGGTGCAAACTTTTCGCGATCCCAGCAAAATCCTTCACAAATCGTCGATAGTACGTGGCTAGACCAAGAAAGCTCCGGAGTTGATGTTTATCCTGTGGTGTTGGCCAATTCTTTACGGTGTCAACTTTTTCAGGATCAGTCTTCACTCCTTGGGAAGAGATGATATGTCCAAAATATTTTACCTCAGACTTGAAAAACTCGCACTTGTCTGGATTCAATTTCAAGTTTGCTTCTCGAAGCCTCTGGAACACGGCCTTAAGGTTTCCACAATGCTCATCAAATGTCTTACCATAAACAATGACATCGTCCAAATAGACTAGGCAAGATTTCCAAGTAAGTCCTTGTAAAACACACTCCATCAAACGCTCAAATGTTTCCTGAGCGTTGCATAGCCCGAAAGGCATCACTTTAAATTGCCACAGACCATTTCCTGTGGAGAAAGCCGTCTTTTCTCGATCTTCTGGATGGATTTCTACCTGCCAGTAGCCACTCTTCAAGTCCAATGTTGAAAACCATTCAGCTCCTTCCATCGCATCCAGAGTATCGCTGATTCTTGGCAGAGGGTAGCTGTCTTTCTTTGTCACATCGTTCAGCCTCCGATAGTCCACACAAAATCGAGTACTTCCGTCCTTCTTTTTGACAAGGGATGCCCAAGGACTTTTAGAGTTTTCTATTAGCCCATCTTTCTTCATGTTCGATATCATCTCTTCAACTTCGGCTTGTTTGGCTAATGGGAGACGTCTTGCTGGTTGTCGAATAGGTCTCGCGTCTCCTGTGTCGATTCGATGCTGCACCAGTTGTGTTCGACCATACTGCCCATTGGGTGAAGAGAGTATATCAGCGTACTCGTGAAGGAGGCTTCCAGCAACACTAATCTGATGTTCACTTAATTTTGAAGACTTGAGAATGTTTGACTTCATAGAGTTCACTTTCCTGGGGTCCACATATTCTTGTGTATCAACTTCTGTGATTTTAGTTATTGCAGATACGGATTCACATTTTCCAACAACTTCTCCTTTTTTTAAGCTTGACTTCATACGGTTTGATGTTGAGTATCCGTACGGGCACCATGTTGTTCTTTGGTGCCACAAGGGTCTTCCCTAGGATGATGTTTTGAGAAGACTACTCAGACTCTGGCTCCACCATTAGGTATCGATGGCTACCCAAATCTCCCTTTATTTTTGTCCAAACGAACACTTCTGAAGAAGGTGGCAGGCAAATATCTTCCTTTATGACAGTTCTCAGAGTTGATGAATTTTCATTGCCATAAACCATAGGAATTTCCACATTTCGGTATTTGAGAACTTGCTCTCCGATATCGAGAATTACTCCATGCTCTTTCATAAAGTCGATTCCAACGATGCACTCGTCACATATATCTGCTACCAGAAACAGATGTGAAAACTCCAGTACTGCCAAACGGATTCTTAGACGAACCTCCCCGTACACTCTGGCTGCTTCTCCTGTTGCTGTTTTCAGACGGTAGGCGTTGGTGTTATGCAGCCACGTCATCTTCACCAAGTCCTTTCGAACAATGGAGGCAGTGGCACCGGTGTCGATCGTAGCCACTTGCTTCTTGCCGTTTAGTGTTGCCTCCACAGTCAGACTTTTGTTGTTTCGTTTCGTCTGTGAGACCTGGATGGTGGTTCTGGGGCCATCGATACCAGAAACCAGCTTCTGCCCCTCGAAGTTGGTTCTTACTCGTTTCCCGGTTGAGAAACGGGGCGAGTAGGAGTATTGACATTGTTGTTGTTAAAGTTTCTGCTTCCACAATGTTGACATGCAGGTCTTCTAGGTGGCAATCTGCACTGGCGTCGAAGATGTCCGATCTTGTTACAATTCCAGCATCGAGCAGGTCCATCTCGCTGGTTCCTTTGGAATGCAGTTCTCTGGCAAGAACACTCCTCAATTTCTAGTTCTCTTACCCGATGAACTCCTTGAGAAGCCTGTTCTGCTGCTTCCATTGTCAGGGCGAACGCCAATGCTTCAGGGAGTGTGCGTTTTCCAGCCGTTCGAATTGCTCGCTGAAGGTTGATGTCAGATACAGCACGAACAAAGGCTTCTGTTGCGAATTGGTTGATGATTTCATCTCCTGCAGCTGGATATGCCAGATGTGCCAATCGTTCGATGTCTGCTTGAAGCTGTTGCAGAGTTTCTCCCCTCTTTTGGATTCTAGTATTGAGTTGAACACGGAAGACTTCTTGCATATGGCCATCTCCAAAGCGTTTGTCAATGGCCTGAACAAGAGCACTGAAGTTGCCACTCTTATCTGCTGGTATGGTTTGCAGCAGTTCAGCAGCAGTTCCTCTGAGGGCAAGCGTCAGAGCTATGTATTTGTCCTCCTCATCCCAGCCATTTGTTGCTGCGGCTGCTTCAAACTACTTCTTGTAGATTGACCAAGAAGTTTGTCCATCGAAGGTTGGGGGATGCATCTCCTTTCTCCTAGGACAGTCACCAGAACTTTCTCGAACCTTCATTTTTCTTACTTTGTCCAATTCCTTAGTAATGGATTCGATTTTATCTTCCACTTTTTCGAACTTTGATTCTACTGTCGACAATTGCTTATCGACATTAGACAATTGTTGATCGACAGTTAACAATTGTTTATCGATAAAAGAAAATTGTTTATCGACACGCTCGTCAAGGGCAATAATTCTATTGTCAAAGGCATCTAACTTACATTCGAGCATATTTGTCTGTTTTTCCAGCAGACACTTTTGTTCTTGGCTTTGTTGCTCGAATCGTTCGAGAAGATTCTTTTGTTCACTACGTTGTTCTTGGCTTTGTTGTTCTAGAAGATTCTTCTGCTCTTGGCTTTGTTTTTCTAGAAGATTCTTCTGCTCTTGACTTTGTTGTTCGAAACGTTCGAGAAGATTCTTTTCCTGACTATCAAATTTGGCAAGCAGCTGAGACAGCATGTTGGTCATGCCCGATGTACTTACTTGCTCTTGCTGTTCTTCCATTTCAATGTCGAATATAAACGTGTCCGGGTTTTTTCCACATCTTCTTAAATCTTCTTGCAGACGAATTATAAGATCATTTTTTGTTCCAGCAGTAGGAAGATCTCGCTTATTCAGTTCTGCCTTAAGTTCCACTAAATTTAAATCATTCAAAGATTTACCCATTGTCTTCTTTTTTTTCACTTTCCACACAATAAATTAACTGAGTGCACAGATAAAATAAGTTTTATTCCACTTCTAACACCAATGTAATATTTCTCAGGTTCGTTAATAAAACTTATTTACTTTACTTAAAACGTCCACTTATTTATTTCACAATATAAAACACTTTACTTTTCTTATTACAAACAAACGATTTATTATTCACCACTGAAATTAATTCAAAAACTTTACTTTCACTTTTATCACGACCAACTTTATTCATTCACGATTAAAAACAAACTGTGTCGCTGCCGTTCAAACATGTGCCTTTTATACTTGTTTTCCAAACTCTCGAAATAAGGAGAACGTTCTGGTCTCTGCTTCTAGAGCTTTCCGTAGGGGAAATTTCCCAATAATTTCCCTTCCAAAAGCTTTTATTTGACAGCTGGTAAATCTGCTATAATCCGGCAGATGGCGCTTCCTTCGTTTGAGAGTTGCTATAATTATAGCTAATAAGGGTATGTTTGCACTGCGACCGTAAGCTTTATTGTGTCCGTTTGTTTGCATTTCGGAGTCGTTATAGTTTAAATATGGAAAGTTATTACAAAATCTTCTATTCCATCTCGGGCCGTCCCGAGTACCTACTGTCGCTGTTTTTCTTTAGCTTCATAATTCGATCCGGCATGGAGTCCTAAAGTCTCTTTATGTAGTCCATCTAAATTTCGAGTCAGGGATTGTCCTGGTGAATAGTTTATGGGTCCAAAAATATACGAAAATCTAGGAAAAATTTCTTTCCCGGATTTTGTGTAAGTTATTGGTGTCCAGTTTTCAGGTTTGAGTAGCTAAAATGTTCTGCATACCATTCAATGACCTTCTCTAAAATTTTTGAACTAGGGTTAATAACTTCCACAGCTAACAGAAGTAATTACAAATCTGTGATGTTTGGGAGAAACATGATAAGCTCCATTTTAAAAATTGCATCTTTACGTCCACTTTACATCGACCTAGAATCTGAACGGGTGGATTGATTTTTTTCAAATTTAAAACAGAATTTTTTAAAGTTTATGTCCACAAATATTTCAATTTGAAGGAAATCGGTCCACCCGTTTAGATTCAAGGTCAATCAAAAGGGGACGTAAAGACGCAATTTTCAAAATGGAGTTATCATGCTTCTCCCAAACACCACAGAAATATTTGTTGGAATGAGCATTTGCAAAGGTAAAAAATATTGTTGGACCTGTACCTTGGATTGTATACCAAGACATGACCTTTACCCACATATCCAGGGTAACTATAGAAGCTCGATTGAGTCGCAAAACGTGAAACTTTTGCCATGGCCACCTTATTCAGCGACCTTAAACATCATCGAAAACGTTTGGGCATGGCTATATTGCAAAGTTCATGAGGCTAGTAGACAGTTTGAAGACAAGAACTCCTTAAACGAAGCTTTCTGCGATGTCTGGAGCAAGATTTCGCCAGATAAAAAAAAAACTGTATGATTTAATTCTATCCAAACCATCTTATAGCTCTTATTACAAAACAAAAATGGGTATGCTCATTATCTTTTGATAAGAAACATAATCAATAAATGTTTAAAACAGAAAAAAGTTAACATTTCGATCTTTTTGTTAATTTTTCAAAAGATTATTTAAATGCTCTCAATAAAGTGACACAATTTCTCATACCTTTTTTGCAGTTCATTACTACACCTTGGAAGATTCTGACGGAGTAACCAAGTGACGCATACATTTTTTTTATCGGAAAGTATGTATACCTACTTACAGGTATTAAACATTCCCAGGAAAAAGTTTCCTACAGATATTTGTGGGGAAAAAACGATTGTGGAAAAAGTGGCCCCAAACAAGAGACGCGTAGTGTATAATGAGACTTAACGATTCCATGCCGGATCGAATTTATGAAGCTACATATAATGAAAAAAGCGACAGCTTTGCTTTTTTTCCTTCTGATTTATTTTTCCAACGTCACAAACAAACAAAAAGCAAAATCAAGTGATACATTAATGACAAAGGACAAAGCACCTTTACAAAATTCTGTCTATTCGGTTCAGTGGCGATTTCTGGGGTGCCAGCACGTAACTTGATACAATTGAGTTTTAACGATACAATCGAGCATTCGCAGCACCTATTTTGGTTCAATCGAGTGTCCTCGATTGTATCGTCACAGTTGGTAGCACACAAACTCGAAGTTGACGTTTGAAACAAAAGTTTTCACTCGACAGAAAATAGTTGTCGTCGGCAGTGCTTTTTTATGAAAAGCACGGAAAAGCAAAATAAAACATATGTCAATAAATAAAAAACAGAGGGAGATTTTAACTTTTTATAAGTTGTTACCAAGATTTAGCCAGGGGAATACTTATAACTGTCCAAGTGAGGAAAAACATCAATTTGCTGTGGGGAAAATTGGCTAACTCCTTGAACACAGAGGGTCCACCAAAAGCATCTACAAAATACGAAAAAGGAAGGTTGTTGTTAAAAACAAGGAAATACACATAAGGGCACGGCTAAAAACAATCGACAATAACTTGTAGGAAAAAATTAATCGAGTGCGCCGGCTTATAGGCAGTAGGCTTTAGGCTACCTAGTTAATGGAGCCCCCACATCAAAATCCTTTTTATAGTTGGACACAATAATTTTCCCTGGCAATAATAATAACAATCGGGACGATAAAAAACAAAATAAAATGCAATTCGAAGTTATGTGAACGAATTTAATTTTGAAAAATACCAATCTGACATTTCACTTTGTAGTTCACAATGACATTTTTAAGTGGAAATCACAATGAAACTCGTCTCAAATTACGTGCTGCTGAAAATAATTTGTTTCGAGTTGACCGACGATCGACAATCCTCGATTGTATCAAGTAACGTGCTGGCACCCCTGGTCTTGAGTTCTGGGTTGGCTACGAATAATCCTTTGATCAAAGCTGAATGTAATGAAAGCAAACATTTTTAATTGTTTTCCTCTATAATCAGTTTAAGTTCTTTTGCTTTTAAGTTCTCAGTTTGTTTCATAATATATCAAATTTTTTATTAGGAAATTTTGTGGACTTGGTTGATAAATATAAGCCATATAGTTTGCCAAAGGGGGATTAATTTAGTAGTTTTTAATGTGAGACTTTTTTAAAAACACATTTTTGATATTTTACTTCCAATTGAGCTTTATAATTTAGGTATTTCTGATTTCTTAAGACAAATACTAAATCATAAATAAGGTGTATTTTTGTTCCTTAATATTCAAGTTATGTATTTTTCAGGTAAATGTGCTCGAAAAGCATATATTAATATAGATGCCCCAAGTTTGTTTCCCCCTAAAATGTCTTGTGAATTTTTTTATAATTTTGTTTGGCTGAAAATAATTTAAATTATTATAGTCCATTATTTGACATCTCATTTTGGAATATTAAATAAAATTACCAATGTTGATAAGTTACATTTATACTGAATTCTTTCAATTATTTTCAAAAATGATTTGCAAAAATGAAAGGTATTTTTTTTGTGTACATTTTTTCTAAGCTTTTCCGTGGTTTACAATGATGTATGATACATTAAAATAAAAGTATTTTTAAT
This sequence comes from Dasysyrphus tricinctus, assembly GCA_963921185.1. Lineage (NCBI taxonomy): Eukaryota > Metazoa > Arthropoda > Insecta > Diptera > Syrphidae > Dasysyrphus > Dasysyrphus tricinctus. The sequence continues at coordinate 36,981,965 of OY992533.1, forward strand.
TGTTAATCGAAAAAAATAAGATTCATTAAAATCCGTTGGTAATTAAAAAAGTTATTAACGTTTTTGTGAGGCCGGAACAATGTACAACAAAGCATGTTTTAAATGTATTAAATTCAAATAATATTTAATTCCTGCTCTGGTGTTGGATATACAACTTTGTGATTACCTACATATGTATATTTAGTCTTTATACTAAATTTAAATACTTGATTAAAATTTTTTTCTATGTTCAATATTTATATGAAATTTTTAGATATTAATGCCATTAAGTTGGTGTGAAAATAACATTACTTCAAATTGTTTTTACATTTTTTTCATAGTTACCATGTAAAAAATAATAATTTTTTTTTATAAATCTAACGATTATTTTACTGACAGTATTTTAAAACCTTAATTATAAAGATTCATGCAGAATTGTTTGAGTATCATTATATTAATGAAGCTATGTCGATCAGTTTTTTAATTAAAATGCATTTTATTTGTAAAAAAGCATTTAAAAAAATTCTGGCACCGCTCATGTAGGTTTGATGGTAAAACATTGTATAACATAATCTCAGAAGAGAAAATAAGCAAAAAATAAGCATTTTTTGTTTTTTCAAATTGTGAAATTTTTCATCAATTTTTGAATTTAGAATCCTGTAAATCGAATTGAAGGCAGACTTAATCACCCCTTTAGTATGAAATGTTTTACCCTTTTTCAATGATTTTTTCACACAATGTAGCGTGTCATTTTGGCTTTATTTAAAGACCTTAACCTTGAAGATCGGATGAGTAGAATGGGAGTTATGATTTTTTCAAGTTAACCATTTAAAATTCGAACTAAAAAATTTGCTTCAGATAACTAGGTCCTCCACTGGTGGGCACTGGTCGGCAATCAACTCACATTTTTCTACCCAGTGGTCCGTTCCTTTTCTCTAAAATGTTAACAATTGTTAACAATTGTTAACACTGATCGTTCCTAAATTCTCAAATTGTAACATCGTGTAACATTATGACGTCATAAAATCGTTCCTAAACTCAATGTTGAAGTGTCAGAATGTTACACTTTGTAACAATTTCCAACTCATCTCCTCGACATGAATTGAAAGTGTTGATCTGTCAAAAGCAGCTTAAACTACAATGTTTTCATTTTGTGATTATCTTTTGTTTACTTTTCGTTGCTTGGATTTGGAATTGTTTGCATTTTTGCAAATATGTGTTTTCAATTCAATTGAATTTAGTGTTGTTTTTGAGTTTTGAATTGTTTTATGATAAATTTACTTTTTTTTTCGACAATGCATTTTATCAATTCCGTGTTTTTTGTTAAGGAAATTTGTGCTCATAGTTAGTTTAAGTTAATAGAAATTTAATTTAGAAATTATATGTATTTATTTTCAATTAATTTTATGCAGTAAATTGTTTTTTCTTGATTATTCATTCTAAATGCATTTCGATTTTTTTTTTCAACCTTGCCGTTTGACAGATCAACAATATTTTCAACATTGATCGTTCCTAAATGAAATGTTACAAAGTGTAACATTCTTAACAATGACATTCCAACATTTTTTTTTGACACATCGACAATTGTTAACATTTTTAGAGAAAAGGAACGGACCACAGGCGTTGGCTCTTTCAATAGAGCCAACCTTTGTGGGTATTTTTGTGGGTCTGTTCTTAAAGATAGAGTGACACAGCACATCGGGAATAATTATGTAGTTTGTATGAGATTTGTTGGCGCAATTGTGTGTAGCCAACACGGCCAATATTGAAAGAAAAATAATATTAAAAGCGATTCCTACTTTGTATGGGATTAATATATCACGTAGGAGTTGCAGTGAATGGCTCGATTTAAACAGGTTTTGCTGGTTTTATAATGATTTAAACGGATTGGGGTGTTGTTTTTTTATCAACATAAAAGGATATTTTATTCTCAAGTTTTAATACAAACAAATTGTTTGTAGTACGTGTATTTAAGATGAAATTTTAGGGTTGGCGCAGCCAACTGAGAGGAATCGCCAATGAAGCGGTGTATATTTTTTGAATAAGTGTAAGCAGCAACAAAAACACAGGAAGACCTATTTATAATCACAATCGCCGAATAACAAAAATTGTTTAGTATCAGGGCAGTTGCCGCCTGAAAGCGCATGGTTTGTAATCTCCTTGTGATAAGCGGGTTTGACTGTTCTGGGTTTTGGACTTTTATATTTAGTTAAATTATTTAAAATGTTTTTATAAACTTTTGAAGTGTGTTTTATAAGTAAAATTAATTGTTCAAAGCAAATACAGGAAAAATTATTTAGTTTTTGAAAAAAATTTGGTTTTTCAATTTTTAAAAATTTCCTGTTGAGAGCGTCGATTTTTGAATTGTAAACTTTTTTCTAATTTCAATTTCCTAAATATCAAAAAAAAAAAATCATCAAAATCGGAGCAGGTTCCCCGGGTTCTTGAATAATGCACTATTTTGGGCTATCGTTCCTCCACTATCAGTTGACTTTAACTTAGGTAAAATGGGATTGAAAAAATTGTTTCGAATCAGTGCTCCACGTTCTTGACTGTCTTATCTCCTGTTTAAGATACTTTAAGTTTTTTTTATTATTGTTAAATTTTGTATTGTTTTTATTTTTGTAATTTTGTTTAGTTTTGTAAACTTTTTGTTTGTAAGCATCGTGTTGGTTGGCATTATTTTACTATTTTACTAACCACTAACACATGCACTTATGATGAGCCTCTGTTTGAAGGTTGCAGCTTGATCTAAGCTCTCTACAACTAGGAATCTGGTGTAAAAAAAAAAAAACAATTTATTATTCACCACTGAATTTAATTCAACGACTTTACTTTTCACTTTTATTACAACCAACTTTATTCATTCACGATGAAAAACAAACTGTGTCGCTGCCGTTCAAACATGTGCCTTTTATACTTGTTTGACAAACTCTGGAAATAAGTAGAAGGTTCTAGTCTCTGCTTCCAGAGCTTTCCGTAGGGGAAATTTTCCAATAATTTCCCTTCCAAAAGCTTTTATTTGACAGCTGGTATATCTGCTATAATGCGGCAGATGGCACTTTTTTCGTTTGAGAGTGGCTATTGGCGAATGGAGTCACGGCACCTAGCAGTCAGCGTGTGTAGCCTTCTTGTGAGATAGATTTTTTTCCGATTTGACATTCAATGCATTTCCCATAAGAGAAAAACAAAAAATGCTGTTGAAAACTTTAATTTTACTAATTAATTTTATATGAATATTTATCTATATTATAGTTGCAATGCAATAACAAATAATGTTACTTTGTAAATTAAAAAAGAATATGTATCCAAACGTATGAATAATTTCCTTTATTTTGCAGATGAAAAATGTGAACAAGCCTGTATTGTTGTTGTTGCTTTCCAAAATGGATTCATGTCGTCAGCCAAAATGATATCATGTGCGTAGTCAGGCAAGGAGGTTTAAGAGATTAGGGTCAATTATTAAGAAAGTTTATATAATTTTATTATTATTAGACACAGTCATCGTCTAGCTTTCGTAGCGATAACTTCGATTTGTCCTAGGAAAAGATTTATATATCTGTCTCTCTTTCTCGTGTAAACCACGTGTTTTTTCTTGTCATTTTGACAAATTTTTGCAAATTGCAATATTTTGAAGTTATTAAGTGATTTACATAAGAATTATTACATAAAATAGTTTGATTAAGTTTTCGCCATGGCATCGGAACCCCCCCGAAGAGGGGGGAAATTTTCCACCTTAGATTTGGAAGTTCTAAGTGACCAAACTCAAACCCATAAAGGCAAGCGTCCCCGAACAACTTATACTGCTTTGGACTTCTCCAAGAACCCAAGTAACATCAAAAATCCAAAATACATTACCATAACATCTACAGACAAAAATAAATCCCTTAACTCATTTAGTGTCTTCGCTCTGCGGAAAGCAATCGACGGCATTAGCACCCAATGGGAAACAATATCCCAACTCCGCGACGGGAACCTCCTTATCCTCACAAAATCGGAATCAATTGCAAATAAATTTATCTCGGCCAAAAACCTTTCAAACTTGTGTCCCATTTCAGTAAAACTCCATGATTCTCTTAACTTAAGTAAAGGCATAATCTATGCCCCCTGCCTGATTAACTGCCCCGAAGAAGAAATAGTCAGTGAAATGTCATCTCAATTTGTCAATTCGTTAAAACTGTCGAAAATAAAAAAATTCCCACTGGGCACATGGTTCTCACTTTCAACCTCTATAATCACCCTGAAGAAGTTGTAGCCGGTTGGATCACAGTTCGTGTCAAAGATTACTTCCCCAACCCCATGAGATGCAAGAACTGCCAAAGATTAGGACACACAAAAAATCGGTGCTCAGGTAAGCCCACGTGTCCGGTATGCAACTTACCACCTCATTCTCCCATACCGTGTGCAAGAAAATTATGCGTTAATTGTGAAGGATCGCATCCATCTATCTCAAATGAATGCCCTAGATACATTCAAGAAAAACAAATTCTGGAAATCAAGACCAAGCAAAAATGTTCCTTCTCTGAAGCTAGGAGAATCTATCAAAAAACTTTTCAACAAATCGACCCCTCAAACACATACGCTTCTCAAATTTCAAACCAAAAATCAACAAAAATATCTTCCGAAACCAATTCAACCCCAATGACAACTGAATCCAGTGTCCCACAAAATAAACCAACATCCGATGTCACTCCTTCCACATCTGTAAACCATTCAAAACTCGAAACCAAATTAGCTTCTTCTAAAACTGCACCAGAAACCACCGCTTCTGCATCACAAAACCTCACAGTAAGCCTCGGCTCTAAAAATACTTCCGCTCCTTCATCACAAAACCTCACAGTAAGCCTCGGCTCAAAAAATACTTCCGCTTCAACCCTATCAAACAATACTAACCCAAATTCTTGTATATCTAACCCCTCTTCATTAATAAACACCAATACAATCCACAACAACAAAACCTGTACCTCCCCTCTTTCAAATATTACAAAAGATCTAATGGAAAAATCAAAATACTACACTACACCTCCAACTTACTATAATGATGACGATGACGATGTGACGGATGTCACAATGAAATAATCATACAATTACCACCTATCATTTGGCGGCGGCTTCCATCGGCGGACTATTCACAGGAACTACTTCCTGTGACATGTCCGCCGCCGGCAGTCGCCGCCTGGTTAAATTATAAAAAGTATCCCTGTTTTTGATTGCCTTCGGCATAAAATTCTTGGGATCCCACCCTATTTAAAATAAATAATCACTACTCAATATCTACCTTGCAATAAGGTATTATAAACAATTAAAAATTCCAAAACCAACTAATCAATTTCCGAACTCCCTATCCTAAATGCAGCTTTTAACCTCTCCAGTTTCACTCTATCTCTTCCTTCTCTTTTTCGCAATATACATAACAAAAATCCATATTGTGTCTAAGAGTTTTCTCATTATAATGATGGTTAAAGTTCTTCAATGGAACATAAACGGTCTTTACAATAATTACCACGAGCTGCAATTATTGATTAAGGAACAGAACCCATCAATAATCTCCCTCCAAGAAACCCATCTACCCTACACGAGTGACCAAAATAAATCTTCTTATGCCTCTCCCAAACAATACAATTCCTATTTCCACAATCTCCCAACGAACACCACCACCAAACAAGGCATAGGCCTTTTGATGCACAAATCTATTTCTCAGAAATCTGTCCCTATTATCTCTAATCTCTCCGCCTTAGCAATTGAAATAGAACTTAAATTCAAAATAACTCTTATAAATATATATATTCCACCCGACCAACCATTTTCAACATCCGACTTAGTTGACATTGTTGATGGGTTTCAAACTCCAATATTGTTGACTGGTGATTTCAACTCTTGGAGTCCGCTCTGGGGTTCCCCACAAAGCAACACAAGAGGCAAACAAATCGAAGATTTCCTCGCTAATTCAAACCTCATTCTGCTAAACGATGGCTCTCCCACTCATTTTTCGACCCACAATTCTCTAACCCATGTTGACCTAACAATGATCTCTCCTCAACTATTCCCCAATACATCCTGGCTAGCTTTTGACAACTTATACGGAAGTGATCATTTCCCAATTCTATCAACACTTACAATAGGCAGTGATTCGGGCACCTCCAAATTCAAACCCAAATTCCTTACCGATCGCGCCGATTGGGAGCTATTTCAAACACATGCTTTAAAATCACTATCACTTAGGCCGCCCTCGCATAACATAAACCAAGAATCTTCGATCTTACTTAAAACTATTAAAGAAGCTGCCAATACCACGATCCCTCAATCCCATAAGCCCGTTGGGAGATCAAACCCTCCATGGTGGAACAAGGAAATAAGCGAGTTACGCGCTATAAAACAAAATGCTTGGAAACTTTTTAAAAAGCATCCAAATAATCATAACCTGATCGAATACCGAAAGTCTAACGCCTACTTTCGTAGAGCTGCAAAACTTGCAAAAAAAAAAAGTTTCGAAGAATTTACAAGTAATATCAACTCCAACTCCACGCCAAAAAAACTATGGGCTGATATAAAACTTTTAACTGGTATCTACACCCAGCTTATCTATAAAGATATTAAAAACTGATACCCAAACACTGGTCGATTCCTCGGATATCGCCAATCACTTCGCCAACAAATGGTGCGAATACTCAGATGACAGTAATTTCACCCCCCTGTTCCTTCAATCTAAAACCACTTCCTTGCAATCCTATCCCTACCTGGCTGACACATCTGCTGCAGCCAAATTAGTTGATTTACCTATAAGCCGCATTGAATTCGATAACTGCCTCCAACTTGTCAAAGGAAAAACTCCTGGCATCGACCGGGTATCCTACCCCATGCTTAAAAACTGTCCTAATTCCCTCAAGCTTCGTATTCTTTCCCTTTACAATAGTATCCTCGACACTGGCATTATTCCTCAGACTTGGAAAACTGCCACAGTCATACCTATCCTTAAACCTAAAAAAAGTCCTCTTGAGCCTAATAGTTATCGCCCAATATCCCTACTTCCTTGCATGGGTAAAATCCTGGAAAAAATTATTGCTAAAAGACTTCAATGGTTCATTGATAAAAATAATTTTATAAGCAACAATCAAGTTGCCTTCAAACACGGGCTTGGTACAACCGATGCTCTCCTGTGCATCGATGAATATGTAGCATCATCTCTGTCCACAAAAAATCATGTATCTATCTTATCAATAGACTTCGAAAAAGCTTTTGATAGGATAGGTATCCATGTAGTTTTAAACAAACTTATTGATTGGAAAGTTGGACCAAAATTGTTTAATTATATCAGATCATTCCTTACAAATAGAAAATTCCGCACAAGAGTTAACAATGTGTACTCAAGTTTAAAAAATTTAAAAAATGGAATCCCCCAGGGATCCCCACTTTCAGTGGTAATCTTCATTATTGCCTTTAACGACATAAGTGACATTTTATCTAAATTTCAATCGCTGCGATTTTCTTTATATGCTGATGATCTTTTAATATTTTCAAAATGCAAAGATATTGTAAAAATAACCGATATATTTTCAAATGTTCTAACTGATATCGCTAATTGGTGTAACTTTTCCGGTTCTATTATATCTCTTACCAAAAGTAATATCCTACATATATGCAAAAAAACAAGCTGTTCAAAGAATATTAATCTAAGCTTTAATAATACACAAATCTGTAATGTAGATAATTTAAGTATCTTAGGTATCATTTTTGATTCAAAATTTAGTTTTAAGCAACATTGTATTCAACTTAAGAAAAGCCTATCTGCCAGGGTTAATATTATAAAATATCTATCTTGCCATTCCAGTTCTGCTCATGTTAACACTATAATTAGAATTATAAAATCAATTATTTTATCTAAGCTTGATTATGGATTATCAATTTATGGCAAATGTTCAAAGACCTCTCTTCAGTCGCTCAAACCAGAATACCACGCTGCAATCAGACTAGCATTAAGAGCTTTCAGGACGACTCCTATCTTAAACATGCTTACTGAATCCGGCCTTCCGTCCATCGAAGAAAGATTCGAACACCTTACAGCACTTCTGGCCCACAAATTTACCGGGACAAACAAATCACCAATCATACCGGCCGCTAAACTTTGTTCTCTTCGGAAGAAACCTCCTAAATGTCCATCGACCATCAACAATATTCTATCCATTGCCGACAACATTGGTATACCACTCATATTCAATACCGAAAAGGAATTCCCAAATCCACCATGGCTTCTTTCAAATAATTCAATCATCACCGATCTCAATTCGTTACCGAAGAGCTCAACAAATAACGATGTCTACAAATCTCACTTTTTGGAGAAAGCCTACTTTTACAAAAGTAACAATTGGAATTTCTTGTACACAGACGGCACTAAGGATCAATATGGTACGGCATTTGCCGTGGTCGATGATACGAACAAAACTCTATATAAAAGTCTTCTTCCTGAATTTTCATCAGTTTTCTCCGCCGAAGCTGCTGCCATCCTCACCGCAGTCAAAACAGTTTCCAAGGAGAAAACCATAATATGCACTGACAGCCTCTCCACCATCAACGCCATAAAGAATATTAACAATAACTCAGCAGTTATAAGGAACATAAGAAATAAGCTTATAGCGAACAATAAAACACTTAAACTTTTTTGGTTCCCTGGCCACGCCGGGATAACAGGAAATGAACTCGCCGATAAAGTCGCAAAAAGAGCTGCCAACGAACCCCTCATAACGACTTTTGCTTTGAGTAAAAAAGACATTTACAACGCAGTAAAACATCATTACACTGACTTAAAAAGGCGTCAATGGAATGGATATAACCACCACTACTCCACCATTAACCCGACAGCTACTCCAGCCTTTTATCCCACCAACTGCTCCAGCAAAATGATAAGATGTTTCTCCCGACTACGGTTGGGGCACTCTTATATAACACACTGTCACCTCATAGAGAACAAAGATCCTCCTAGATGTCACCTATGCAATAATGGGATACTCACGATCCCCCACATACTATCCGATTGCGATGGAACAAGAAGAATCCTATCATCACGCTGTATCAACACTGCTTTATCTGATCTACTAAAGTCGCCATCATCAAGTAACATTGAATTAATAACATCCATTTTAAAAGAACTAAATATTTATAGACTTATATAATTTTATATTTCATAACAAATTTGTAACATAAAAATTCGTTATCTTAAACATTTATAAAACTAAATCTTTATCGTTAGCTTTTAGCCCTGGTAGCTAGTGCTATAATCCTTGTATTATATTGTAATTTATTTGCAATTTAATAAATGTATAATAATAATAATAATATTATTATTAGAAAAAGCTCAGTAGGAAAGCTTTGTGAAAATTTTTGTATAAGGATGAATGTAGGTATGTAATATTTGCATATATTTATGCCTTGCGTTCGTGTATTTGTACTCTCCTTACAGAAAGAGGACTTAAATCTTTTAGCCCCGTTTGTGAAATAAGTTTTTAAAATGTATTTTATATTTAGAAACTAGTGAAACCTTGGGGCTAGTGACACCCCTAATTGAATATAATATAGAGGATTTTATTTTTTGATTATATTTTGTATTTGTATATGAAGTTAAAATTTTGTTTTTTTTTTTTTTTGCGTTTAGGCTATTTACCCAGATTTTTTTTTTTAAATAAATTTTATAAAAAGTTTTAAAAAATGATAAAACTATCTGAATAGGTATTTCTTATCTTTGGCATTGCTCGATTTTACAACAACAAAAATGCTTCATATTTTCAATTCTGAGTTAAATTTTTCAATTCATAGTTTTAAAACATCCTTCGAAAATAAAAGCATTTTTTTAATAAAATTTAGCAAGAAAATTTATTCACAAAAAAAAAAAAATTAGCTATAAGTATATTTTATGAAGAAAAGAGAACAATTCATGTCTTAAATAATCCTACGTCCATAGAGTAGGTATATTATAGATAATATAGGTACTCTATGACTACGTCGCTGTGTAGCTTTTTTCTCAATCGAGCAATGTTGTTGTTGATTCTAATTGTAGAGGTGTTTTGTTTACATTTTTCATACAAAAATTGAAGTGTTTTAACAATCAGTTTTGATATATTTTACGAAACTCATATGTTTTTTCATTCTATTTCACTCATAATATGAATACCCTTTCATATGAAAGTTATTAGGAAAATTAATGTTAATGAGACCATGTTGTGCATTTCTCTTATGTGAAATACATTGAACGTCAAATCGAAAAAAAATCTATCTCACAAGTAAGCTACCTGCACTGACTACTAGTAGGTGTGGAAAGCAACTTACCAGGTGTCAATAATTATAGCTAAGGGGTATGTTTGCACTGCGACCTTAAACTCTATTGTGCGCGTTTTTTTGCTGTAGTGAGGCGTTCAAATGTGAAAGTCATTACAATATGGTGATAATAATATTATAATTGCTAATGCTGGATTTACACGACTGGAAAGCTGCCACTATAATGACAAAAAGAATGAATTTGTCCATTTTTTTGTTGTTGCTTTTATCATTATACTGGCAGGTTTCCAATCGTGTAAAAAATCCGGCATAAACAGGCTGGCCACAGCCACAGCTTTTAAATTATTATTAAAATTTACTTATACAATTTTAAACATAAATAAATGAATTGATTACTTACTTACTTACTTGTACCAATTAATTTGAGGCCACAAGTTCAAGAAGTACTTACTTGTACCAATTAATTTGAGGCCACAAGTTCAAGAAGAACGAGATAACATTGAAATATGGATATTTCACGAAGAGGTCAAATAAAATAATTTATTTTACGTGGAAATCGAGTTTATTTTTATCACATAAAATACAATAATTTGTTTTGTATTTATAATTCGTACATTGTTTTTGATTAAATCAAATCCATTTTACTATAGAAATTTGGATTGGGTATAGACTTTAATAATTTTCAGTTTTTCCAACATTTCAAGTAAATAGAATTAAAAATCCAAATTTACTTCAAATTAATTCGTTGAATTTACGATGTAATTAAATTAAATGATTTTTTTTCAATTAGTGAACAAAAAGTAATTTTGATTTGAATGTTTGTAACTGTCATGCTTACCTATTCGTATAAAAAATGAGATGAAAACAATGTATCGAATGATTTTGTATACATATATATGTAGTTACTATGTATAATATTTGAATAATAATAGGTTCTTTATTTTTTACGGGTAAGATAAGTTTTTACTTTTTGAATAGACCCTTCTTTAAGAGGTTTTTGGCAAGCTATTTAATAACTTACTCAATATTGTATAAAGATATAATTATAATTTATTAAATTTTTAATCTACTCTGGCTTATTATATTTTCACCAACCAAATATTTAAACAAAAAAATGCTTAAAATCATAAGTCTTTCTTGCAGAATGTTATGTTTTTGGCATCGCAGTGTTTGTTTACATTTATTTAAAGTGGTTATGTTCAGTTAACTTTTTTCAGACGTCTTGTTAAAAAAAATTAAAGTGTCGTCTAATTAAACATTTTGTGTATGTATTTTTGTAATTAATGCAGTTAACTTTTTATCAGACTTATTATGGTTTCCTGGAATGTTAACAATTTATCAGAAAGAAAATAATCCGGATTCAAATAAAGTATTCAAATTAATTATAATCTTAAAAATATGTTTAAGTTTTCAACAGCGAATATTAAAGTTTTTTTTATTTATTTTATTTAAAAAAAATATTTATTTACAAATTATTGCGAAATTTTGGAACGAACATAAGGATTTTTGCTTTATGTTATAATATAATATTAAATGGAATTAAAAACAAAAAGAATATGTTAGTTAATACAGTAAGTCCGTTTTTAATGAACCTTCACTGTAAGCTATTGTGAGATCATCAGATGCAGGTTTCAGATATTCCAAGGAAGACTTATCAAGTTCTCCATAGTAGTCCGCGGGTAGCTTTTCATTTGAATCACCATCTTCACCAGTTTCATCCGATTGACTATTTGGTACACGAGTTACACCTAATTGAAATATGTTTTCGGTTTTTGCCGTTATTGGAGTGTAACTACCTAGGGGCGCTGAGCCTAAAATAATAATGCAAAGAAATTAATAGGGACTATAGCAGTAAGAAGCCGCTCAATAACTTCACACTTCAGCGACGAATGAATAATCTAAATATTAATTTAATGTTCTCTTAAAAGAAAATCTCTGCACAATTAAAATGAAATGAAATATTAGTAAATATTAGTTACCTCTTAATCACTATTTCTACTGTTTGCAATTATAAACTCTTGATTCAATGAAAATATAGCTAAAAATTTGATGATTTTTATATGGATTATGGATTAACATATTTTTGATGAAGTGAATAATAGGCGCAAATTTTTTTAAACAACATCTGGAAATATAATAATATGAAGGTAAATTTTGTTAGGGTCAATTATATTGCAAAATATATCTGAAGTTGATGAAATTAAAAACAAGAATAAATAAACCTCGAATATGTATTTGTGATTCTTCTTTATTTTTAAATTGAAAAGTTCTTTCATTGAACTGAGTTATGTAATGTTTTAATTTTATTTAAAAGAAAGGAAAGACGAGAAGTGTTAGAAGTGATAGATGTGTAAGCGCAAGAAACTTATTACTTTTGCCCATCTCACAAAACTATTTTACTGACAAAACTACACAAAAATATTCATAATTTTATTATAAGACAAATGTCGAACATAATGAACATACAAAATTACAAAAATTAAACCAATCAACCTTATGGCTACAATTTCATAACGGTGTACGTAAATTACAAACTGGCAAAATGATTTCGATGAGCTAGTCGATTTTATGAATATTATAGATTTGGTGGCGCAATAGCTCGTGGAGAACCAGGGCCTACTGACTTACAACTCTCAACCACTCCTGTGTGCATGTTGTTGGCAGTAATGGAGGGGACCTAAAATTTTATGCAGAGTCCGAACGGCTAGATGAAATACATTTATTCATGACAAGTACACTCTTGGAGGATTTATCAGTTCCTCGCAGGAGGCAGTACCTCGGTAAAACCATTTCTGTTTTATTTAAGTGGTAGCGGCTGGGAATCGAACCCAGACCTTGGACATGACAGTCCAACGCACTAACCATTATGCCATTATTAATGATTGTTGCAGATAAAAAAGAGAATTGGTAAAAATCAAAATTTTAATGCTCACTTTTTAAAATAGCCAACTTAAAATTTGAAATCGTAATAGCAGAAATCTAACGGAAATTATTTGAGCTTTCGTGCTGAATGGGTCATCTTAATGTGATGCCTGTGGAGAATTTACGTTTGTTAGTTCTCAGGTAGAATCCGTCATTGATTTTTTCACTCGAAAACTTTGTGTTGGCCCTGGCCAAATTTTCGCCAAACATGCTTATAGTGCATATTGAAAAACTACAAGTCTTATACAAGAAGTTACTTTCAAAAGTGTTTAACACAACAGTTAATACCTTCGTGCGATATTGGGTGCAGTGTTTTGGTATGGTAATCGAAGTTTTAGAATATCTACTCAGACAGTTCTTCATATTTTGACTGCCAAATTCGATAAAAATTATTATATAGGTAGGATCAGGTAAAACGCTGTTGTAGGTATGATTTGGTGAAATGGTAATCAAAGTTTTTAAATATCTACTCGGGCAGTTCTTCATATTTCGACTGCCAAATTCGACAAAAATTATAATATATCGAGGGCTCAGAGCTGTCCCGAACCAAGTCATATATTTTGTTTTTTTTTTGCAGATTTTTGTGGATATTTTTCAACTCAAGCTTTTCATTTTTAGATAAGAGAATTATAATAATAATTTAATTTAGAGAATAAATTTTAGACGTTTCCTATTCATCAATTAATGGCAGTTTATTTAATAAACCTCTTATTATCTATGAATTTTCTTTTTTTGACTTACAGCTTCGAGCCCTCCAATTGTAACTAGATTCAGGTAAAACGCTATGTATGTAGGTACGATTTCAAAGCAAATGCGGACCTTATTACTTATATACGTGATGAGAAATAATAGGGGTCACCATAAAACTGTTCCCCTTAAATAAAGGCAACCACCTCGCTCCATGCCACTAACCACTTTCAGTCTTTGGACCAAATCAGACGTGAAAGCTAAAGTGAACCTTAAAATGTCTATTGAAAGTCTTTCCAGGGGAACTTCGTCTACATCCAGAAATGTCTATGAACACTTAAATCCCGAATTGTTTTTGCGAACAGTTTTGGCATTTTTCAGTTAAAATTTTTAGTATAGTTTTCAAAAATTGATTTGAAATTTTAAGCTTTTCATCACACCAAATCTTACAAAATTGCATTTTTCAATTAAATTTAACACAAATCATTAAAATTGTTTTGCTTGGCAATAAGTTGAAAGAAGTATATAATATGGCTTCTCTAAAGTGAATCGTTTTGAAATTTGCTCATACATATGATTTCACTTACATGATCTAAAATATATTTTTTTTTCATTTCAATTAGACGGCAGGATTTCCACGTCTTTATTCTTAATAAAAACTTTGTAAAATAGAAACACAATGTCATCCGAATTCTTGTTCAAATATGATTGCATGGAAAATACATTTTTAATCGTTGGTGTTTAAAAAAAAAAAAATATTTTTTTAAATATCAAATTGTTAAAATATTTTTTAAGAAATAATCTTAAGTATTTATTTCTGTGCAAACCAAAATGAAATTAAAAAATAATTTGTGAACCCGTTTTAAAAATTTAAAAATATCTTTTTTGAAAATTTTGATAAACAGTATTATTTAATCTTACTTGAAATTTGTATATAAGAAAATAATCTAAATCCGTTCAAAAATAAAAAAAATAAAAACATTCTATGAGAGGTACTATTAATAGTTGTTAAGTGTAAGTTTTTATAATTTTTGGTGGTATATTGCTCTAATTTTAGCATACAGAAAAAGTTTAATCAAAATCGTAGGAGCCAGTTTTGAGAAAAAAAATATTTTCCTTAACGGGGTTTGAACTTTTTTATGGAAGGTACTGTTATAGGTACCGAGTTTAAAAAATCGACCATGTTGTTTTCGAAATATATATTTAGTTTTCAAACAAAATTTTTTTAATAATTTTAAGAAATCTAAAAATACATACGGTCACTCCCAAAAGTTTTCGGAATTAATCTAAATTAAATCTATGCAATGATTTTTCTTGTTCTGTTGAAATTATAAAAAAAGTAACGTCAGGTAGAATCTCGCGCTATTAAATTTTCTTGTTTCCCACATTAAAATGAGCATATAACAAGATGAAACAAAGAGGAATGTAGATAACAGAAAAACAACAATAACAGAACAAAGAATAATAGAAGAAAATAAAACTCATGCTTAAAAATAAAAACTTTTTATTCCGAATATCTTTTGATTATAACTTTTTTATACAAGATTATTCAGCCAAATTTTAAAATAAATAATAAAATGATGGGGACTATCGTGGATAAAATTGCCCACGGAATTTCTCCCATATTTTAAAATTGTAATTGCCAACAATTTTCCACTGTTCCTTGCAGGTTCAAATTTTTCGATCAAAATGGTAGCGCAGTGGCCAAGGAATATTAATTGTCGATGCCGATAAGTTCCGAGAGAAACTGCGACCATAATTCACGTTCCCAATTTTCGACGATGGGAAAAATTCCGTGGGAAATTTTTTCACGATAGCCCGCAATATTTCAATCCAGTGGAGGAAACTTAGTTAGTTTAACTGTTCTTGCTCACTTCTTACGTGGCCTCGTTTTATTTTGGAACTATCTATCTAAACACTATCTCGATTTGTCAATAAAGCCAACGGCGGATCAAGGGGATGGGGGCTATAGTCGATTCGTAAAACCAATTTTTTGGGAAAAAATATCTTCTTTTTTTTAATTTCTTATAAACTAAGGACAATTTTTGCATTTAGTTTTCAAAATTTGACTAAGAATTGATAAGAGCATTCAAAGTTAAAAAAAAAGTGGTGCTTAAGTACGCGAAATTTAGAAAAAAATCAACTTGAAAAAGAATCATAAATTATTTCAAAAATATTACCTACCTACTTTAAAATTTAATTTAATCTTTAATTATTTATTTAATTTTTAATTTAAAACTTGATCTAAAAAAAAAAGAATGAAATATTGGCTTTAAAAAAACTATAGCTATGTATATACTATGTGCTTTCGGTGATTTTAAATATTTTTTTCCATTTTAGGTCAATTTTTCAAAAATTTCCTCCTTGTTTTAAGGGGAGGAGATAGAATTTTCCCCATGTACAATTTTATTCTTAGATTGTAACCAGAAATCATCCCCCAAAATATCAAGCACGAATTTGGGGACGCCCAGTATACATTTATACAGGGGATAGCTAGCATAACTTAAGAAAAGCAAGTCGCTTGAGCACCGCCATCCATTATACCTAAGCTATACTCTGTCCAATTTATATTTGCAGTACAGGCCTTATGGAAGAGCTCTTTCAAAAAGCCTGTTGCTGCTTTCAAGGCACTAAGAAATTGCCAATGAAATAAAAAACAGGATTACTGAGTTTCATTAAAATTGTTTGTGTAATCTTAAAAATAGAGCAGTGGAATTAACATTAACTTTTAAGTTGAGGAGGTATTGTTTTTGTGCATAAAAACGCACCTGTTATCTTATAAAAAATAGATTCAATTTATTGTGGTCATCATTGTTTTTGACTCTATAGGCGTTTTTCTTTTTTAATTCAGAAAAGAGCTCTGAACAGAGTCCGAGCATGTCGAGCATGTTCTGAACATCATCTGAGAAAGTTTGTTCTGACCACCCTGAACTATTTTTGAAATACACCTGAACACTAGCTGTCAAATGCTATGCGTTCAGTATTGAACTCAGTCTGCTCAGTCATTTTATTCTGAGCTCATAGAGCGCGCTCTGAACAAACTCTGAACACACTCCGAACAAAAAAAGAAATACAAATTTTTAGCTCTGAACGCTCAGAGCTAAAAAAGAAGCACAACTTTTTGTTTGACAGTTCAGGCTCTGCTCTGAATTAAAAAAGAAAAACCCCTTATGTTATATACAAACAAAGAGTTTGCCACTAAATATTGATTAATTTTCAGTGTTTTTGTATTTGAATTGACAATTGCAATTGTTTTGTCGCGTGTAAATTTTAGGTTACTTGATACATTTCAAAGTAGATTAGTAAAGTTCATTATAATTTTTAAAATTATATATCAAAGGGCACGGTAGTGCCCAGCCAAGTTCGCGGCACTACACCCTTTTTACAGGAACAAACTCAAGCCTGATTCACAATGCGACGAGGAAACGAGACGTGAGCGTGACGAGATCCCGTCGTTGCTGTCAAACGAATTTCAAACAATGAAAGTATATGGAGATATACACAATGAAGCGTTTCTCGTCGTCACGTCACGCCAAGAATTCGAAAAATTGAAAAAAAGACGCGACGAGACGACGATTTTATTTTTTGACAAGTTATTTACATAATGGAAGTATTTTTTTAAAGAAAAAATACGATAACTTGAAATTAAAAGATCAAGTAATTCCTAATCTGTTGTCTTTAAAGCTTTTTTGGACAATTTTTATTATTTTTTATTTGTAACAAAAGAGTTTTCGTTGTAAAGAATCTCGCCGCATTGTGAATTGGGAAACGATTTTATAACTAGAAAAAGATGACAGCGAATCACGTCACGCTCTCGTCTCGTTTTTCTGTCGCATTGTGAATCAGGCTTCAGGCGATTTTCAACCCCCCTCTAACTTCAGTACCAATAAAGTCAGAAATTTCAAATTCGCAGTATTTGCTGAGCTGATTAAACACAGGTGACTCACCAAATTTCAACTCTTTAGCATTAGTAGTCCCTATGCACACCTCCGCGTGGTAGAGGGCGGGTAACGCTAAAGCAGCTGGTAGCGTCTGTAACCCATATTGGGCGGCTACAAAAGGCGTCTGTTTTCCCATAGTGGGCGGCCTCGAGCAGTTATGTGTTTGACCATACAAAAGGCGGGTGTGCCTGTCAAATCTGAGCTTATGTATGTTATTAATCATATCTCGGAAAACACCATGGTGGAAGGATATAAGCAAATACATGAATTATGACAACAAATGGAATTGAGTCCCCAAGAGGTAATCTTTTTATAGAAAATCCTTCTGCAGCTTCGGTTGCAGTAAACAGCACATCGGATTTGGGGGTGCGGCATCTTTCATGTACGAGCGTCAATCAAGACGCCATAATAATAAATGAATCGTTGACAAATAGAATAAGTCTTTCAAGAAGCGCAAATGTTACTTTTGGCTACCGCATACGTACAAAAATCGGAGCATGGAACGTTCGATCCTTGTACAGCGATGGTAGGTACGAGCAGGTTGAGCGTGAAATGCTTCGCCTAAAAATCAGTATCCTGGGCATAAGCGAAACTAAGTGGAGAGGAAGAGCTGAATACAGATCAGACACTGGACAGACGAGAATGCTGTATTCCGGCGAAGATGAAAGAGAGGGTGGCCCAAGACTGCATGGTGTCGGAATTATGTTGAACGAAGAAGCGAGGCGTAGTTTGATCTCATGGGCGCCCATTTCTGCGAGATTAATGACAGCAAGGTTTCGTTCAAAAATTCGTAACGTCACAATTATTCAGTGCTACGCCCCCACAAATGAAGCGACCGAGGAAGACAAAACCGCGTTCTACACTCATCTTAACTCGGTTTACAGTAGTGTTCCGAGAGCCGACATCATAGTCGTTATGGGAGACCTTAATGCCCAAGTCGGTTCAGACAATTACGGACTGGAACGCGTGATGGGAAGAAATGGCTTGGGGTCACGGAATGAAAATGGTGACTTGCTTGTCGACTTTTGTAACGCGAATCATCTTGTGATAGGTGGGACTGTATTTAAGCATAAGACGTGCAACAAAATTACCTGGGTGCATCCGGATGGTCAAACCGAAAACCAAATTGATCATATCATGATTCAGCAGCGATGGAGGAAGTCTATGTGTGATGTCCGGAGTATAAGAAATGCCGATGTTGGAAGCGACCACCATTTAGTTCTGATGAGTCTCAAACTACGAACCGCTGCCGTACAAAAACCAGCGCAGGATGCAGCAAGGAGCTCAAAATTCATTACTAATGCTTTAAATGATCCCAACATATGTCGTAACTATGTCACCACCCTTAACGACAGAGCCTCGTCATTAAACGGAATTCAGAATTCAACAATTGATGAGATGTGGGGTGAAATTAAAAGTGTTTTTATGGAGGCTGGATCTGAAACTGTACCCAAGCGAACGAGACGTAGAGACTCTTGGATATCCCAAGACACCTGGGATAAGATCGAACTTCGCAAATCGTTGAAAATCCAAATAAATGCCGAAGCAGATGTTCAACGAAAGGCGACTTGCGAAGAGAGTACCGCATTGCACATAAGATGGTCTATCGCTGTGTGAGACGTGACAAGAGGATGAAGGTAGATGGACTCGCAGATAATGCGGAAATCGCTGCCAGAAGAGGAGATATCCGGGAATTGTACCAAATAGCCAAAGATGTTATCGGGAAAAAAAGCAACACCAATCATCCTGTAATGAATGCGGATGGCACACTTTTGGTATCAATTGAGGATCAGCTTCGTAGATGGAAGGACCATTTTTGTGCCCTGCTAAATGAGGATTCAGTTGAGCAGAGTGCTGAAGTGCCCCAACTAAACGAGATGCGCAGGTCCTATAGGGGTATTGACATCGAACCCCCGTCAGAATCGGAAATCCTTACATCAATAAATCTCCTCAAAAACAACAAGGCAGCTGGACTGGGCGGAATACCAGCTGAATTCCTGAAAGCCGATCCCGTAACAGCAGCGGCTAGTATTTTACATCCCTTGATAAAAAGAATTTGGGAAAACGAATGCTATCCCAGGGATTGGAAGGATGGTGTGATTGTAAAGTTGCCAAAGAAAGGTGACTTAAAGAATTGCAACAATTGGCGTGGTATCACCGTTTTGTCCGTTTTCCCAAAACTAATGGCAACCATCATTCTCGAGCGAATAAAGGATAGAATTGAGTCTACACTCAAGAGGCATCAAGCTGGCTTCCGCAGTGGTCGATCGTGTGTCGATCATATCAACACCCTGCGTATCGTCCTCGAGCAGTCGATGGAATTTCAATCACCGCTTTACCTCATGTTCGTGGATTTTGAGAAGGCCTTTGATCGAGTTAACCGAGAATGTATATGGAGATCGTTGCTTGGTAGAGGAATTCCACCAAAAATTGTTGCCATTATTAAAGAGTCCTACAACACCGCAAGAAGTTTTGTTTTGCACAATGGGCAGCTATCCGACTCCTTCGTAGTGCAACAGGGTGTGAGACAAGGGGATGTTCTATCGCCAATTCTCTTCCTGCTGGCGATGGACGACGTATTGACGGCCAGTGTTGGTACAGCTGAGCGAAATGGCATTCAGTGGAGACCGTTCGAAAGGCTCAGTCATTTAGACTATGCCGATGACATATGTTTACTGGCAAATAACATTAGTGGGCTGAACGGGATGTGCCAAACACTGCAAGTGAAGGGAGAGTCGAGTGGTCTAAGAATAAACAGCAAAAAGACAAAAATAATGCTCACAGGCCGCTCCACACAGCAGCGTATTTTTCTACAGGAGACACCAGTTGAAGTAGTGGAACAGTTTAACTACCTTGGCAGTATTGTTTCTGCAAACGGTGGTACGGATCTGGACGTTAAAAGTAGAATAAATAAAGCTCGTGCTGCCTTCGGTACTATGTCCCCAATCTGGAAATCAAGTCAAATCTCCTTACGCACTAAGTTGAGATTCTTCGAATCCAATGTCAAATCCGTGCTGTTATATGCTTGTGAAACCTGGAAAGTCACGTCTATCATTTCAAAGAAATTGCAGGCTTTTGTGAATCGCTGTCTTCGCCACATCCTAAAGATTCGCTGGCCACAAGAGCGGCTGGACGTCGACATAAGAAAGCGTAAATGGCGTTGGATTGGTCACACACTGAGGAAACCAATCGATGAAATTGCAAAGCAGTCCTTTGAATGGAATCCTCAGGGTGCACGGTGGAAGACCAAGAACAACATGGAAATCAACTGTCTTAGCGGAAGCAGAATCCCAGAGAAGGACGCGGCCACAGCTAAAGTACCTTGCAGCAGACCGTGAAGGATGGAGACGTTTTGTTGACGCCCTATGCCCCAGCCGGGGTTACAGGACACGATGAATGATGAAGCATTAGTAGTTCCCGAGATATAGGACTTCAAAAATCGCAAAAACCGTAACTGACTGACTCACTGACTCACTGACACACTGACTCACTGACTCACTGACAGATCATCAAAATTATGGAACACATCGTAGAAACTTGAAATTTCGCACAACGTTAGGCCTTGTAGTGCATACAAAGGAAAAAATCGAAAATCTGCAATTTTCTATTCAGGGGCGTGGCATCCACCCACTTTCTTAAATATTCTAATAAATTATATGTAGCACTTCCGGTTGTTGTAGAACGATGAAAATTGGTAAGTCGGTAGGGCTTGAGGTACTTAGAAAGAAAAAAATTGAAAAATTGGAATTCTCCTTTCAGGGGGCGTCGCATCCACCCACATTCTTAAAAATTCTTATAAATTATATGGCGCACTTCCGATTGCTGTAGAACGATGAAAATTGGTAGGTCGGTAGGGCTTAAAGTACTTAGAAAGAAAAAAAATTGAAAAATTGGAATTTTTCATTCAGGGGGCGTGGCATCAACCCACATTATTAAAAATTCTTATAAATTATATGGAGCACTTCCAATTGTTGTAGAACGATGAAAATTTGAAGGTCGGTAGAGCTTGAAGTACTTTGAAAGAAAAAAATTGAAAAAATGGAATTTTCCATTCAGGGGGCGTGGCATCCACCCACATTCTTAAAAATTATATGGAGAACTTCCGATTGTTGTAGAACGATGAAAATTGGTAGGTCGGTATGCCTTGAAGTACTTAGAAGAAAAAAATCGAAAAATTGGAAGTTTCAGTTCAGGGGGCGTGGCATTGAACCACATTCTTAAAAATTCTTATAAACTATATGAAGCACTTCCGATTGTTGTAGAACGATGAAAATTGGTATATCGGTAGAGTTTGATGTATTTTGAAAGAAAAAAATCGAAAATTTGGAATTTTCCATTCAGGGGGCGTGCCATCCACCCACTTTATCAGAATTGCTATTATTTATATGCAGCACTTTCGGTTGTCGTAGAATTATGAAACTTTAGGGCTTGATTTTCACCTGGCAAAGTAAATCTTTGCAAAAAGGAGTGAAATCACAACAAAAACATAAATGTTAAAAAAAGAGCCAAGTTCTTATGTGTACAAGAAACCTGTGCGTAAAAAGTCAGCCAAAAAAAGTAATGAGATCTAAAATATATGCCAAGTTTTAAGTTCATGAAGTTTAATATCAAATATCTTAAGTAGAGTAATATCGAAACAATTCCAAATCATGACATAAGTTTGGTATTTAATGATTACTGATTAAAATTTGGCTGCAAAGGGCTCCATATGGTTTTCCAAATGCTCTTGTACTGATGCTTGTCCATCTGCTGCTCTATTTTCGCAATAGGCCCTACACCGCACCATGAAAACGCAGCCCACTCACCTCCGTGTTTCATAGTTTTAACTGTGTAACGTGGATTAAGATCTAGCTTTGGTGGACGCCAAACATGATGCTTTCCATCAGAGCCCAATCGATTAAATTGCGACTCATCACTCCAAACAAATTTTTTCCAACATGATAAGGATTTGGATCCGTACTCCCGTTAACTTAAGCCTGGCTGTAATATATTTTTTTTAGACCTCGGATAAAACATTTCTGTTTTTAGGTGGCACGGCTGGGAATCGAACCCACACCTTCGGCATGACAGTCCTACGCACTAACCATCAAGCCACGAGGTACTACTTGTATTAAAATAATACAAACTTATGTTATATTTTAATAGTTTATAAAGTAACCTAACAAAATAAAATATAATCCTTCAGCTTAAAAAAAATATTAAAATAATAACTAAAATATTAAATTGGAACTTAATCATGTAAGGTTTTGAAACTTAATTTACGAATTATTAGAGTCCAACTCTTGCTAACCATATATTTTAATATTCCTATTGTTTTTAATTCAAAGAGGTGTAGAATTTTAATTTTATTTAGCTTAAAATAGGATGCGTAAATTTTTAATACAAGAGGATCAAAATTTAATGCGAATTGTATTAAATATAAACAAGATGCGTATATTTTTAATAAAAAATATTAAAATTTAATACATTTTGTATTAAATATTAACATTTATAACTTCTGCTTTACTTGCCCATCCCTCTCTTTCCAAGAGATGAGAGGTGGATAGTAAAAAGAGACGTCCAAAATGAGTCGCTTCACATGAAACCTGCATCAACACCGTCTTAGGTGCCAGTTATAGCTATCATTGAAACTCATCATTGAAAACTTTAATGATTGATTTTGAAACGTTTCGGAAGTAAAATCATTAAATATTTTGATGGACAAATAAAGCTCAAGACTTAATTAATATTTCCAGTCAAAAAAAATTTTCAAATAGACCCAACTTTTCACAAAAATTGACTTTTAATTTTTCAATGATCATTGGTAAGGTAGTTCAATCATTAAAATAAGAAAAGTTTTTTTTGTGTGGAAAGTTGGGCCTATTTGAATCATTTTTTTTGACTAGAAAAATTAATTAAATCTTGAGCTTTATTTGTCCATCAACAAAATAAATGATTTTGCTTTCTAAACGTCTCAAAATCAATCACTAAAATTTTCAATGATAGCTATAACTGGCGCCTTACTCTTGAAGGTGCGACTATTAGAAGCTTCTTAACAATGGTGCAGTGGATGTGGTGCTTGGCTGCTAACTTAGAGGTGTGGGTTCGAGCCCCATTCTAGGCAGCGTTCTTTTCTATATTCCCCCAGCTTAACTGGATGCCACCCGTGGGATTTAATGAGATAATAAACACCTTGATCTCAATCCACTGTGTCAAATCGTTCCTATTCTTCTACTCTTTCTAACTAGTGCCGTGCAATTCAAGTTGCATTTAAAAGACCTAAGGTCTTACAGGCATATAGTTAAAATTATTATTATTATTATTATAAATTTAGTCGAGGTTACCCAACTTGCCTACCTAGTTCTAAACGATCGGCAATCTAAGAAAGTCTTTTGGAAAGAGTATGATTAAGAATTGGTAAAGAAACGAAACAGTAAAGTTGTTCGAAATTCTTTATTTAAAAAAAATCCTTTTCATAGCATTTCATGTTGTTTTGGTGGCATAGACATGCGTAAGTTAAGTGATCAATAATTTTTCCAAATTGAAAAGCAATTGAGGAAAAAAGAACGAAACTAAAAGCTCCAAGACTTTGGGATATCTCTGAACGTTAACTTAATAAATAGAAATTTCATTTCAAGAGTTAACGCATAAGAACTAGATTATGGTAATAAAAAAGCAAAACTAATATTTTTATTTATCTAACGAAAATAAACTAAACTAATTTAGCGTACATATTAATAAGTTTAAGAGCCCCGCACACTACAGACAGGTCGGGTTGGGCTGCCGATACTTTAGTTTGAAGGCAATCGTATAGCACATCAAACTTATTTCCGCCGATACTGAAAAGAGCCATATTCTCTACCATACTGAGAGATCAATATGTAATAGAGCCCGAACAAACGATCGGCCGATAAAAAGTCTGTAATGTGCGGGGCCTCTAACGGATCTATTTCGTTTGCTTCATCGTTTTCAAAGAGTTGCAAGCGTTTTTTTCTAAGGTCACTACATTATGTTTACTATAAGAAAAATTATTAAATTTAATTGTTGAAGAAAATGAAGATGATTTAAATAAGTTTACTGCTGCAGGAGACTCATTATTTCTCTTTGCCTCATTGTCATTTAGGAAAAATCGAGCATATTGTGGATTATTGAAAATTGAATTGGTCGATTTAGTTTTATTTAGCGCTGGAAGAATTCGTTGAGAAATTATATTCTTCGGACCGCTTGAATAATCTGTAAAAAGTTTATTTATTTATTTAAATCGCACATTTTAAGCAACAAGAGTCATAATTAATTTGAATTGACATGTGATTGTTTGTTATAATTAGGAAACTAGCTCCACTAGGATTTAAAACAAAAATTAAGTGAAGGAAATGCTTTCATTGGTAGAAAAAAACTAACCTGCGAAACCTGCGGAATGGACAAAGCAAGATTTTATATAGTTTGTTTTTCTTTTTTGTTTTACATGGTTTTATCGCTTGGAAACACTTTAACATATCGGCGGAAAATTTTCCTGTAAAATTTCATATTATATTGAATTGTTGTGTTGTTGCATAGCAATGTTTACAGTGTTTGCAACGTTTTGTACATAAGGCAAAATATGTGAAAAATATTGAGAACATAATGCTCAAATGATTGAAGAAGTAGATAAACAAAAACGATATTATTACAAGAGCAAGGACTTTGATGAATAATAAATGATGCAGTTTCTTTGGTTGTTTGATTTGTGTGCAGGATTAATATTTTTTGTTTAACCATCTAAATTACTTACCTAGAGACAAATTTCCTAGAATTTTATTATTGTGGGGAAGTTGTATTATTTCTTCAGATTTAACATGATGATGGACTATTGGCGAATTCATTTCCTCCCGGGAGTCATTTGCAGACGCTCCATATGGTGATGTAGATGCATCCAATTTATCGAAAGAACTTAAGTCAGCATACTCACTCCCTGAGTCTTCAATTACAGATGATTCGGATGGATATTCAAATATCGAAGTAAGTGTATCATTGAATTGTACTCGGAACTTTAATTAACAAGCAAAATAAAGTTATTATTTGATAAATCTAAATAGAATTAAGATTGTTATGCAAATACTTACAGTTTCTTCTTTAGGTTGACTTTTTATGTTAGATTTACCGTCTATTATGATGTGAGCATTTTCAAATTCTACATCACAAGGTGAAGGCGGGCACATGGGCCATTCATCATCAGGATCTGTTGAGGTTTCTAGAGATAGATCACCTAGCAGTACGAAGCCTGAATCGTTTGGCTAAAATTTATATAAATAAAACATTTGAAGCTAATTGATCTATTAGGGATAATTAATTCTTTATAACGGAAAAAAAAATGTGAATTTTTGATGACTATTTTGTTGGGTTCAAGTCATAAATGAAACACTTTATAGTATTATTTTAAATTATTACTAAGCTTTAAATCAAAATGTTTCAATAAATAGTTTCCCAGAATCCGCAGTTCAGATGAAGTTTCAAAGATTCATCTGAAGTGCTGAAACCAGAATTAGCGGGAGTTTTGAGGAGTTACGAACCAAGAACTGACCCTTTATCCAGGGTGTCAAGTGCACCGTGTTTATTGGATGGTTTGCGGCCAGGGTGTATACCGGCTGTATTCTAACGGTGCTTCTTCGATGCCGGGTCCAGTTGAAGACTATCTACGATCATACCATGTTATACGGAGCTCTGAAATAATGGCTGACCAACCCTCCTCTAGCTGCTCGTGAATTAAAAAAAAAAAAATTGGGTGGCGCAACAGTTCGAGGAGACCAGGGCCTAGTGACTTACAACTCACAACCATTCCTGTGTGCGTGTTTGTTGGGCAGGAATGGAGGGGACCTACAGTTTTTTGCCGAGTCCGAACGGCTAAATGAGAAGCACTTTTTCATGACAAGTATACTCTTGGAGGATTTGTCAGTTCCTCGCAAGAGGCAGTACCTCGAATAAAACATTTCTGTTTTTTAGGTGGCACGGCTGGGAATCGAACCCACACCTTCGGCATTACAGTCTTACGCACTAACCATCATGCCACGACTTAGCAGTGCGTGCACAAAATGGTTCCTCCGGTTACTCAATAGAGGTATGACCCGAGAGGAAGTTAGGGAAAAGGTGGATGAAAGAAAAGAGGCAGCAAAAAACTGGCTCCTTCGAAAGCAAAAAGAAAAGGTAAAGAGGACGAATAATCATCTGACTCTTCCTCTGAAGCATGCGGCAAAACAAATCAGAGTGGTGGCATCAGATATGGCTGGATCAAGAACTGTACATACAAAGGCAGCGAACATAGGCCATTCTCCCATGCAGCTACAGCCCAGGGTGTCAGGATTGCTGTATTGCCCAAGAGCTACCCCTAGGAGGCTTCAGTACTGAAGAATTGACTGCCTTGGAAGATACATTCGTAGAAGAGGTGTCCATCGGCTGGGAACGTACATTGAAGTTAAACGGTGTTCACTACAAAACAGGCTTGCTTGTGGTCGATTGTGAGGGGCAGCTTACAGGGAATGGCTGCGGCAGAAGGCTTCGAAGCTAAACAACTGGAAGGGAACTGCACTGGTTGCATGCTTGGGAGATTTCATTCCCAAGATGCGAACCATCACTGTCTTCCTTGCAAGAAGTATGGGCCAAGAAGCCTGGAAGGTTCTACGCAGTAAACCAGAGGGTCAGCTCAGGCAGTAATGAAGGCAAATCACGGACTTCACTACAAGTTCCGGAAGTTGAACCATGATAGGTCTCAAAAAACCAGCGATGCCAGGTTCCAGTGACGCCCCAATAATGTTCCAAGTCGGAAGGAACCTACCATCGTGAGTCCCACTAAAATTCTCAGCCCTATCCGTAAACCCACTCTCCCCCCTCCAGCAAGGAAGTACATGGTGGAAATTTGGGGCTAGTACTGAACCTGGATTTATGTACGTGGCCAAGTAAGAGGCCTAACAAGTAAGGACTATACACTTATCTGGGATACGAAACAAGAATAGTCCAGCACCTGTATAATAGTAAGAAATAAGATAAAATTTATTTAAATTGAATAATTTTGAATGAACAATAACAACCTCTCTGAGTTACCACCAAGTTTATTAACTGGAATTATAGCTATTTCACAGGTGTCATTTCGATCTTCAGCGAACCATGTAGCAAGCGATTCAGAAGTCGATGCAATACATACCGCGCCACTGAAACCATATGATTAGCCCAATCCCAATGCAGGTTTGGTTGTTTATCCATTGCAACAGCGATTAGAATTTTTTAAACACACACAAGCTTGCTATTTTTCAGTCGGTTCCTTTATTTTTCCCCGTACCCGATCGTTGGTCATACAAGAGGGGATGAGTTGAAAGAGTTGACGCTGGTCAAGAATTAGTTTTCAAATAAAGTTGGGTTTTGTGTATAAATGGAAATCCAGAAAAAGGAGTAAATGCTGCGAAGAATACATCAATTTAAATTGAATAGTTTGGAATGAACAACAACAACCTGTGTGTGTTACCACCAAGTTTATAGGCTGGAGTCTCGGAATCGCTTGGCATGTACAATGTACATTGTTTGCTATCAGATGTCGGCAAAAATTTTTTCAATTAATATGAGCAAGATCAGACTTAGCTCCACTATAGGAATCTGAAGATCGAGGTGGCACCTGTGAAATAACTCCAGCCTTTAAACTTGGTGGTAATACACCAATGTTTTTGTTCATTCAAAATTATTCAAATCGAATTGGTGTATGTATTCCTCGGAGCATGTAGTGCACCTGTGTGGATTTCTATTTACACATATTACATAATCAAATGTATTTCAGAATTTATGACGTGAGAACTAGTACCAATCCAGGCTGAAATTAACATCAATGGTTTTTCACAACTAAAATTTATTAACATTGCAATTATTTTTCAATGCCAAAAACAACGGTAACGGGTAACGCTAACGTGCAGGGGGACCGAATGGATGCCGGGATAAGCAGACAACCCAGCGATGCTGGTCAGGGCACAAACTTGTCCTCGGGATGGTTAAAAGCCCCCTTAAGACGGATGAACTGCAGGCAGCGGTCAACGGCATGATAGTCTGGTGGCGGAGGAGCTTTTTTTGGTAAAAGGCCAACGGCAGCAGCAGGTAGCGTCTGTAACCCATATTGGGCGGCTACAAAAGGCGTCTGTTTTCCCACAGTGGGCGGCCTCGAGCAGTTATGTGTTTGACCATACAAAAGGCGGGTGTGCCTGTCAAATCTGAGCTTATGTATGTTATTAATCATATCTCGGAAAACACCATGGTGGAAGGATATATGCAAATACATGAATTATGACAACAAATGGAAATGAGTCCCCAAGAGGTAATCTTTTTATAGAAAATCCTTCTGTAGCTTCGGCTGCAGTAAACCGCACATCGGATTTGGGGGTGCGGCATCCTTCATGTACGAGCGTCAATCAAGACGCCATAATAATAAATGAATCGTTGACAAATAGAAGAAGTCTTTCAAGAAGCGCAAATGTTACTTTTGGCTACCGCATACGTACGAAAATCGGAGCATGGAACGTTCGATCCGAGCAGGTTGAGCGTGAAATGCTTCGCCTAAAGATCAGTATCCTGGGCATAAGCGAAACTAAGTGGAGAGGAAGAGCTGAATACAGATCAGACACTGGACAGACCAGAATGCTGTATTCCGGCGAAGATGAAAGAGAGGGTATTTAGTATTTAGTATTTTATTCTTTATTAGTTTAAAAAACTCTTTTGAACAATTAATTACTTAAATGTTACATATTTTTACAATACGCTACGCAATTTGTTTTTGAATAAATTTATATTAGTTTCTGTTTTAATATGTACATCTAGATTATTGAACATTTGTGTTCCTTTGTACAAAATATTATTTTGAGAACTAGTTCTTCTATATAAAGGTAATCTGAAATCACCCAAGACTGCATGGTGTCGGAATTATGTTGAACGAAGAAGCGAGGCGTAGTTTGATCTCATGGGCGCCCATTTCTGCGAGATTAATGACAGCAAGGTTTCGTTCAAAAATTCGTAACGTCACAATTATTCAGTGCTACGCCCCCACAAATGAAGCGACCGAGGAAGACAAAACCGCGTTCTACACTCATCTTAACTCGGTTTACAGTAGTGTTCCGAGAGCCGACATCATAGTCGTTATGGGAGACCTTAATGCCCAAGTCGGTTCAGACAATTACGGACTGGAACGCGTGATGGGAAGAAATGGCGTGGGGTCACGGAATGAAAATGGTGACTTGCTTGTCGACTTTTGTAACGCGAATCGTCTTGTGATAGGTGGGACTGTATTTAAGCATAAAACGTGCAACAAAATTACCTGGGTGCATCCGGATGGTCAAACCGAAAACCAAATTGATCATATCATGATTCAGCAGCGATGGAGGAAGTCTATGTGTGATGTCCGGAGTATAAGAAATGCCGATGTGGGAAGCGACCACCATTTGGTTCTGATGAGTCTCAAACTACGAACCGCTGCCGTACAAAAACCAGCGCAGGATGCAGCAAGGAGCACAAAATTCATTACTAATGCTTTAAATGACCCCAACATATGTCGAAACTATGTCACCACCCTTAACGACAGAGCCTCGTCATTAAATGGAATCCAGAATTCAACAATTGATGAGATGTGGGGTGAAATTAAAAGTGTTTTTATGGAGGCTGGATCCGAAACTGTACCCAAGCGAACGAGACGTAGAGACTCTTGGATATCCCAAGACACCTGGGATAAGATCGAACTTCGCAAATCGTTGAAAATCCAAATAAATGCCGAAGCTGATGTTCAACGAAAGGCTGACTTGCGAAGAGAGTACCGCATTGCACATAAGATGGTCTACCGCTGTGTGAGACGTGACAAGAGGGTGAAGTTGGATGGACTCGCAGATAATGCGGAAAGCGCTGCCAGAAGAGGAGATATCCGGGAATTGTACCAAATAGCCAAAGATGTTATCGGGAAAAAAAGCAACACCAATCATCCTGTAATGGATGTAGATGGCACACTTTTGGTATCAATTGAGGATCAGCTTCGTAGATGGAAGGACCATTTTTGTGCCCTGCTAAATGAGGATTCAGTTGAGCAGAGTGCTGAAGTGCCCCAACTAAACGAGATGCGCAGGTCCTATAGGGGTATTGACATCGAACCCCCGTCTGAATCGGAAATTCGTACATCAATAAATCTCCTCAAAAACAACAAGGCAGCTGGACTGGACGGAATACCAGCTGAATTCCTGAAAGCCGATCCCGTAGCAGCGGCTAGTATTTTACATCCGCTGATACAAAACATTTGGGAAAACGAAAGCTATCCCAGGGACTGGAAGGATGGTGTGATTGTTAAGTTGCCAAAGAAAGGTGACTTAAAGAATTGCAACAATTGGCGTGGTATCACCGTTTTGTCCGTTTTCCCAAAACTAATGGCAACAATCATACTCGAGCGAATAAAAGATAGAATCGAGTCTACACTCAAGAGGCATCAAGCTGGCTTCCGCAGTGGTCGATCGTGTGTCGACCATATCAACACCCTGCGTATCGTCCTCGAGCAGTCGATGGAATATCAATCACCGCTTTACCTCATGTTCGTGGATTTTGAGAAGGCCTTTGATCGAGTTAACCGAGAATGTATATGGAGATCGTTGCTTGGTAGAGGAATTCCACCAAAAATTGTTGCCATTATTAAAGAGTCCTACAACAACGCGAGGTGTTTTGTTTTGCACAATGGGCAGCTATCCGACTCCTTCGTAGTGCAACAGGGTGTGAGACAAGGGGATGTTCTATCGCCAATTCTCTTCCTGCTGGCGATGGACGACGTGTTGACGGCAAGTGTTGGTACAGCTGAGCGACAGGGCATTCAATGGAGACCGTTCGAAAGGCTCAGTCATTTAGACTATGCCGATGACATATGTCTACTGGCAAATAACATCAGTGGGCTGAACGGGATGTGCCAAGCACTGCAAGTGAAGGGAGAGTCGAGTGGTATAAGAATTAACAGCAAAAAGACAAAAATAATGCTCACAGGCCGCTCCACACAGCAGCGTATTATTTTACAGGAGACGCCAGTTGAAGTAGTGGAACAATTTAACTACCTTGGCAGTATTGTTTCTGCAAACGGTGGTACGGATCTGGACGTTAAAAGTAGAATAAATAAAGCTCGTGCTGCCTTCGGTACTCTGTCCCCAATTTGGAAATCCAGTCAAATCTCCTTACACACTAAGTTGAGATTCTTCGAATCCAATGTCAAATCCGTGCTGTTATATGCTTGTGAAACCTGGAAAGTCACGTCTACCATTTCGAAGAAATTGCAGGCTTTTGTGAATCGCTGTCTTCGCCACATCCTAAAGATTCGCTGGCCACAAATAATATCAAATGAGGAATTGTGGCGCAGGACAAGTCAAGAGCGGCTGGACGTCGACATAAGAAAGCGTAAATGGCGTTGGATTGGTCACACACTGAGGAAACCAAACGATGAAATTGCAAAGCAGTCCTTTGAATGGAATCCTCAGGGTGCACGGCGGGTTGGAAGACCAAGAACAACATGGAAATCAACTGTCTTAGCGGAAGCAGAATCCCAGAGAAAGACGTGGCCACAGCTTAAGTACCTTGCAGCAGACCGTGAAGGATGGAGACGTTTTGTTGACGCCCTATGCCCCAGCCGGGGATACAGGACACGATGATGATGATGCCAAAAACAAAAATAAAGTGTTTCTGGAACAAAGGAAGAACTCTCATTGTTTTCACAAAGGCCAAAGAGTTGAGAGCAAATTGAAAAAATTGAAATAGGTATAATTTACGAGTAGAAAAAACATAAGTAGATTCAAATTTAATTTATGTAGGTACAAAGGCCAGCTACGAACTCGAAAATAATAAAGGGATTGGCGGTTGGATCCAATAAGGAACAACAGTTTTCTGATTACGAACGGGCGTTGGGATGAAAGCATGCCAGGATCACTTAAATCGAAATTGAAACTCTGTAAGAAGAAGCGACAGTAAAAAGGTCGAATTCCTAAACGCATATCTTGCCGAACATGCTAAGCAACAATTTTCAAATGCAAACTTGTAATTCCTGCTAAGCAGAATATCCCAATATGCACGAGATTATTTTTTCTTGTGCAAATTCAAAGGTATTTGTGCTAATGCAAAATCATATTGCGCAATTCAATAGAATTTGCTTTCTGTGTTTTAAATCTGCTTCGCATGAGTGTTGCTTGCAAATCTTGCGTTTAGGAATTTGTCCTAATATACCACAAAGGTCCTATTATCGTTCACAAGTAATTCCAAGTGCACACAACTCTATTTCCTATGAATCTTTTGAAAAAAATAATTATGTGAAACTGGTGGAAGACGTAATCAAAGATTAAAAGAGATGGCTTTTGCTGTCGAATTTCTTCTTAATAGTACTCATACAAAATTCTTATGGCCTATTGAATAGACCGGAAAATGAGGGGTATAAAGGAACAGTACGTGCAAAGGTTTTTACTTTACTTTTATGTTTGTTTGGCTCATAAGCATACTGAAAACCGAAAATGCTACTAAATTCACCCATGCGTTTCTGAGAGAATGGTCACGCTGGCCACTTTTCAATATTTTTGGTATAACTCGAAAACTAAGCCGAATTTAACAATTTTACATATAATACTTTTTGTTCAAAATTAAATTTTTGGAATGGATAGTTCAAAAAAAATTTATAAAAAAATTCAAGCAGGAAAAGTTAACAAAAACCAACCTAAAAAAATGAAGGAATTCTAAATTTGTTAATAAATTGTGCATAACTTTTTTTGAAGCAAAAATAGGGTCAAGACATGCACGGACAAAATAAAGTAGATACTAATGGCTTTAATATGGCATGTTCAAAAATTAATATTGGTTCAAAATTGACAGAGATATTCCCATTCAAACCTTATCATTTCTTATAATTTTTCGCAGTTTTGGCCCGAAAGTCCCTTTTTCGGTACAATAAGGCAAATTTCACATTTGTAAAAATGTTCTAAATCAAGATTTTAATATAATGACATTAGCCGTGTTTTGGTGAAAGTGATGAGCAGTGCAGCAATAAAATCTGAACAAAACGCTTTTATGCACTTTTGTATACACTTCAGAGTTAGTATAGCCGGCTTTCGTGTAGCCTACCTTTAAATGGTTTAGCCTACCATTTAGATAGTATAGCCTACCTTTTGGATGGAATAGCCTACCTTTTGGATGGTATAGCCTACCTTTGGTGTAGGAATATTTACTCACCAACCGAGCTGAGCTCCATTTTTGGTATTGCCTACTTTTAGGATAGGAATATTTACTCTACAACCGAGTTCAGCTCCCTCATTCATTTCACGATTACAACATTTATATTCACTCTTTGTTCACTTTGATTACTGCCCAAAATTATATGCACTCTTAAATGTGTTGTTGTTTGTGTGTAAAAATTTGCTGCGCTGCCTATACACTCGTTCAAAAAACACGACTAATCGCAATTTCGTTTTTCGGCTGGTTTTACATGTTTTCAGACCTACAGACTGAACGTCTGGTCTGATTAACATAAGATTTGGTACTAGGTGCAAGGAATGTTAAATTTTTCATAAAGTACCAAAAAACAAGCTTTCGGACAAAAACTACGAAAAATGATAAGAAATGGTTAAGTTTGAATGGCTATATCTCTGTCAATTTTCAAATAATGGATTTTTTTAACATGTCATATTAAGGCCTTAAGACTCTACTTTACTTTGTTTATGCAGGTCTTGAGCGTATCTTTGCTCCGAAAAAAGTTATGCGCAATTTAGAAAAAAAAAATAAAATCTTTGATTTTTCGATTTTTTGTATGTTGGTTTTTGCTTAAATTTTTTTAAGAAATTTTCCAATTTATCCATTTCGATAGAAAACTTAATTTTATTTATTAATTACATATGTCAAATACTACGAGTACAGCTGTTTCGAACCTTCAGAATTCTCATTCACGCTTTCGAAGGGAAAATTATTCTCCCGGGGAATCCCTGAATAGGAGAATTTTACTCTCTGGAGATCACAGTTCCCGGGGAATTGGGCTGAATATAAAAATTCGAAGTCGACGGTCATACCATTTACCAAGAAAAGGCTTCTGCCACGAATGAAACCTTTAAGGTAAGCTGGCCAAGTCATAGAAACGAAGAGGGAGGTAAGGTATCTAGCAATCAAACTAGACAACAAACTCCTATGGAACAAACATATTGAACTAACAGTGGGCCAAGCCAGAGAGGCCCAAATGATATGCAAAAGACTTGCAGGAAAAACATGGGCGTGTAAGACAAACATTCTCAGATCGAAATAAAGTAAGTAATTCATTTAATGCTTGTTTTTTTCTTTAGATACATCGTTTTATATAATGAATTTTAAAGCTATGGCTTTGCCGTCAGCTCGGTTGGCATTAAGTTTAATTTATACAGATTTTTTACAAAGTTATATAATTTGTTTTTATTTTATTAATATAAAATGTATTTACTCGAATTCATTTATTAATAACGTTCTATATTTATAAATGTCTTTCAAAAAAAGGTAGAGTATTATCCAGTCAGAATCGTTAAGCAATGCGATTGTTTCTTCCATCGTCATTGTTTTTTTGTTGAAGTATGTAAGCCGGTGTGGAACGAAAATTGGACATATACAAATGACATAAAAACAGTCTTCTTTCGCTTTCAAATTACATAGCGTACAAAACTTGTTGAAACTTCCATTGTATGGACAACCATTGAGGCCTTGGACTTCGCATCTAGTTTTAAATATTAAAGATATTTCTTTGTAACACATTGAATCGTTGAAGTTTCCAAGAAGAAGAGATTTTAAGAAAATAAATAGAAAAATTATTTATAGTCAAAGACTATAAACAATAAATCCATTTATTTCTTAATTTTTGTGGAGTTTATGAATAAAATTCAAATAAAAAAGGTTTTTGTGGCCTTTACTCCACTTAAATTGAATTTGAGTTGCGAATATAATATTCTACTTTCCGAATCACGTGCCTTTACTATGAATGAATCGCGTGTAGAATTTTCGTGTTTTTGAATAATGCGGTAAAACTGCTCCTTTCAATTATTTAAGTTAAAAGGATCTAGCGTCAACACTTCTCCACAGGCTTGTCCCAAAACTTTCCACTTCGACATCCACCAATCTTCGTTCTTCATTTCATATAGGGCCATTTTTTTTTAGCTAAACGGGCATCCTGAAGAGAAAGTATCTTAACGATGTAGTTGGCTTGGGACTGAAGCGTGTTAGTGAAAACTTTTGGTAGACCTGTTTCAAGGTACAGGGCATAGTTTGGTGTATTTAACGGCAGTTTAAACAATTTCTTCAAGAAGTTTCTGTGAAACTTTTCTATCACATCATACTAATCTATTCCCCATACTTGGGCTGCGTAACACAGCGTAGAATTAACAACAGCATAAAATATTTTATACTTCACAGAAAGTATGATTCGTTCGTTCGAGAAGACAATTCTCCAAGAGAGATTTAATAAACTTTGAGAGGATTTGGCTTTCTCAGCAAGATTTTTGGAGAAATCCATGGTCTTATTAAGTTTAAGGCGCCAGTTATAGCTATCATTGAAACTCATCATTGAAAATTTTAATGACTGATTTTGAGAGGTTTAGATACCAAAATAATTTATTTTTTTGATGGATGAATAAGGTTCAAGACCTAATTAATATTCCTAGTCAAAAAAAAATTTCAAATAGGCTCAACTTTCCACAAAAAAAGACTTTTACTTTTTCAATGATCATTGATAAGGTAGTGCAATCATTGAAATAAGAAAAGTCTTTTTATGTGGAAAGTTGGGCCTATTTCAAATTCTCTACTTTACTTTGTTTATGCAGGTCTTGAGCGTATCTTTGCTCCGAAAAATGCGCAATTTAGAAAAAAAGAATTAAAATCTTTGATTTTTCGATTTTTTGTATGTTGGTTTTTGCTTAAATTTTTTTAAGAAATTTTCCAATTTATCCATTTCGATAGAAAACTTAATTTTATTTA
This sequence comes from Dasysyrphus tricinctus, assembly GCA_963921185.1. Taxonomy (NCBI): domain Eukaryota; kingdom Metazoa; phylum Arthropoda; class Insecta; order Diptera; family Syrphidae; genus Dasysyrphus; species Dasysyrphus tricinctus. The sequence continues at coordinate 37,018,717 of OY992533.1, forward strand.
TTAATTACATATGTCAAATACTACGAGTACAGCTGTTTCGAACATTCAGAATTCTCATTCCCGCTTTCGAAGGGAAAATTATTCTCCCGGGGAATCCCTGAATAGGAGAATTTTACTCTCTGGAGATCACAGTTCCCGGGGAATTGGGCTGAATATAAAAATTCGAAGTCGACGGTCATACCATTTACCAAGAAAAGGCTTCTGCCACGAATGAAACCTTTAAGGTAAGCTGGCCAAGTCATAGAAACGAAGAGGGAGGTAAGGTATCTAGCAATCAAACTAGACAACAAACTCCTATGGAACAAACATATTGAACTAACAGTGGGCCAAGCCAGAGAGGCCCAAATGATATGCAAAAGACTTGCAGGAAAAACATGGGCGTGTAAGACAAACATTCTCAGATCGAAATAAAGTAAGTAATTCATTTAATGCTTGTTTTTTTCTTTAGATACATCGTTTTATATAATGAATTTTAAAGCTATGGCTTTGCCGTCAGCTCGGTTGGCATTAAGTTTAATTTATACAGATTTTTTACAAAGTTATATAATTTGTTTTTATTTTATTAATATAAAATGTATTTACACGAATTCATTTATTAATAACGTTCTATATTTATAAATGTCTTTCAAAAAAAGGTAGAGTATTATCCAGTCAGAATCGGTAAGCAATGCGATTGTTTCTTCCATCGTCATTGTTTTTTTGTTGAAGTATGTAAGCCGGTGTGGAACGAAAATTGGACATATACAAATGACATAAAAACAGTCTTCTTTCGCTTTCAAATTACATAGCGTACAAAACTTGTTGAAACTTCCATTGTATGGACAACCATTGAGGCCTTGGACTTCGCATCTAGTTTTAAATATTAAAGATATTTCTTTGTAACTCATTGAATCGTTGAAGTTTCCAAGAAGAAGAGTTTTTAAGAAAATAAATAGAAAAATTATTTATAGTCAAAGACTATAAACAATAAATCCATTTATTTCTTAATTTTTGTGGAGTTTATGAATAAACGAACCAAACAAACGAAATAAGGACAACGAACTTCGGATCTGCACGTGGAATGTTCTGTCTCTCTATAGACCACGTGCAGCCGAACATTTAGCGGAGGCCCTAGACAGCTACAAAGCAGACATCACCGCCATCCAAGAAGTGCGATGGGATGGGCCGGGCAAGAGAAAACTGAAAGACTGCGATATCTACTACGGTGACTGTTACCGACCACAAGGGCAGCGTCTCTTTGGATGTGGATTCGTCGTTAGAGGCAGACTTAGGCAAGAAGTCTTGAGTTTCAACTATCTGAACGAGCGCCTCACGACAATTCGCATCAAGGCTAAATTCGCCAACATCAGCCTGATATGCGCGCATGCCCCCACAGAGGAGAAAGATGACGACACCAAGGACGAGTTCTACGAGCTCCTGGACAAGACATATGAGCAATGCCCTAGCTATGACATTAAAATTGTCTTGGTTGATTTTAATGCCAAACTGGGAAGAGAAGACGTCTTTGGTGGCACAATCGGAAGATACAGCCTGCACGACACCACCTCCGATAACGGACTCAGGCTAATCGACTTTACTGCGGGGCGAAACGTTGTGGTAGCTAGTACGCAGTTCCCGCATCTCGATATACATAAGGGGACATGGCGAATTCCTGGTCAATCAACCGCCAACCAAATTGACCACATTGCGATCGACGCAAGGCACTCCTCCAGTATCAAGGATGTCCGAACGTTCCGAGGAGCCAACGTTGACTCGGACCACTACCTCGTTGTAGCAAAGATAATGCTACGGATATCCAGACCAAAGCCAAAACAGGGAAGTACTGTGAAGAAGTTCGACGTCGGACGGCTACAGTCGCAGGAAATCGCCAGGTCCTTTTCCGATCGAGTCTCTCGCGCCCTCTTAACTAGTCCTTTGCCGCCAACTGCAAACATCGAGAACCAGTGGAAAAACTGCCAGGAAGCCATCAGAGATGCCGCCTCTGACGTGCTGGGCTTTGCACGACCACCACAGCGAAACCCCTGGTTCGACGAAGAATGCCGGCAAGTACATGCAGCCAAACAACAGGCATACAAAGCGGCGCTGCATAGAAGGACCAGAGCTGCTCGCGAGCTCTACGAGCAGAAGAGGAGAGAGGAACACAATCTTCTTAGAAGGAAGAAGAAAGAGCATGAGAAGCGCGCGATCGAGGAGTTAGAGAGATGCCACTGCAGGAATGAGGTTCGGAAGTTTTACCAAAAAGTAAAAAGAACCTCCCAAGGTTACAAGGCCCGAACCGAAGCCTGCAAAGACGATCAGGGGAACATCGTGGTGGAATCGCAGTCGGTGCTGAGGATATGGAAAAATCATTTCTGCAAATTGTATAACGGCGATGACGAGCCGAATTCCGCTAACATGCAAATTGCACCATTCAACTTGGACGACGTAGGCCAACAATTCCGTCCACCCGATCTTGACGAAGTGAGGATAGCCATATCTAAACTTAAGTCCAATAAAGCTGCTGGAGCTGATGGCCTTGCGGCTGAACTATTCAAAGCGGCTGGCGATGAATTGGTTAGGAGTATGCACCAGCTCATCTGTGCTGGACCAACTACAGAGGCATCAGCCTTCTTAATATCGCCTACAAGATCTTCTCTGCCGTACTTTGTGAACGCCTGAAGCCATTCGTCAACAACCTGATAGGTCCATATCAGTGTGGCTTTAGGCCAGGGATGTCCACCATCGACCAAATATTCGCACTACGGCAGATCTTGGAGAAAACCCAGGAGTTTCAAATCGATACCCACCACCTTTTTATCGATTTCAAGGCCGCGTATGACAGCATCTATAGAGACGAGCTATATAGAGCAATGTCTAGTTTTGGCATCCCTGCCAAACTCGTCCGTTTGTGCAGGATGACGATGGAGAATGCACGCTGCTCCATCAAGGTCGGCAAAGACCTCACCGACACCTTTGATGTCAAAAAAGGTTTTAGGCAAGGCGACGCGCTGTCATGCGACTTCTTCAACATCGTTCTTGAAAGAATAGTGCAAAACTCTCACGTCAACACTAGAGGCACAATCTTTCAAAAGTCCGTCCAATTACTCGCTTACGCTGATGACATTGACATAATGGGACGAACAAAGCGTGATGTCAGTGGTGCTTTTGTGAGCATTGAGAAGGAGGCCAAGAAGATGGGTTTAACGGTGAATGAAAGCAAAACGAAGTATATGCTGTCAACAAGAAAGGACACCCAACACCGACGTCTAGAACAGAACGTCACTATAGACAGCTATAATTTTGAGGTGGTCAGAGACTTTGTCTACCTAGGATCCGCTATAAACTCAGCGAACGATACCAGTGCTGAGATCAAACGAAGAATTACTCTTGCCAATCGCTGTTTCTTCGGGCTAAGAAGGCAATTGAGAAGCAAAGCCCTCTCTCGAGCAACTAAATTGTCCCTGTATAAGACGCTTATCATCCCGGTCCTGATGTATGGTGCAGAGGCATGGACACTGCTAACGGTGGATGAGAACGCGTTAGGCTGTTTCGAGAGGAAAATTCTCCGGGTGATTTTTGGTCCCGTCTGCATAGATGGGAAATGGAGGAGAAGATACAACCACGAACTGTATGGGCTGTACAGCGACACCGACCTAGCCACAAAAGTGAAAAGCCAACGACTAAGATGGCTGGGTCACCTAGAGCGAATGGACACCAATGCTCCGGCCCGGAAAGTCTTTGAATCCAACCCCGTGGGACAACGCAGTAGAGGTGGACAGCGTAAAAGGTGGCGCACGCAAGTGGAAGAGGACCTCAACCAACTTGGCGTGCGAAACTGGAGACAGCTAGCTAGAAACCGAGCCGGCTGGAAGAAGCTTGTTGGTTGAGGCCCTGGTCCACCCCGGACTGTAGCGCCACCTTAAGTAAGTAAGTAAGTAAGATTAAGATATGTATACCTACATAATATATGTATTACTGTATAAAATATGTAGGTTTAGTAAACCTTTTCTGTGCCTATTTAGACAATCGATCTGAAGAAGGAAACTCCAGTCGTGCGTCGGAGCTGACACACACACACTTTTTTTTTCTACTGTTTACTTCGTTTTTATTTGTTAATTTATTTTCAATTTTGTCAGTGCCGTCGAAGGGATGATGCAATAGTGGGAGGAAGCTTGACAAATAAAGTATGATTTAGTACGAAAAGTAAGAAAAAATTTGAAATCAATTTAATTGAAGAAAATTGTTAGCATTGTTAATTTATTTTGATAGATTTAGGGCCTGTTTCACATTCTCTGATTAAAGTTCTGATTAGTTAATCGACACATAAATTCTGAGGCAGGGTCATAAGTTCACAAATAAAAATAAAAAATAGTTTGTGAATTTATAACCCATTCAGGTGGGTCATAACATAAGACATTCGTTGTGAATTTTTCTCCTGTGGACTTATTACCCTGTGCCAATATTTATGTGTCGGATATCTAATTACTTTTAAATGTAATTGAATAAATTCAATTACTAATTACATGTAATTGAAAAGTGTTAATTACTTGTAATTCAATTATATTAATGTAATTGAAAACGAAAGTAGATTACACAAAATGTAATTAATTAATTGTTTTGTCAATTACATTTTCCTTGGTATTGCACAAATGGTTTCCTGAGTGTTAAGTCTCTGTACGTGTGTTGTTTTTAACTATGTATTTAATATATATTTTATTCACTTTTATCAAGTTTTTAATTGACAATCGTCAATCACCGGCTGCGACTGCATTAAGGACCTGAAACTTGTGCAGGCTCGTTGGTGTTTAATCAGTTCCAAAATAACTTACGAATCATTCTTCACAAACTAAGGGTTTGTTTCACAATGTCTGAGTAAACTTATGATTTGTTATTCGACAGTTAAATTATCCGCAAATTACCCTGAGGCCACACGAGCAAGTACTTGCAAGCAAGTTGGCTACATACACTGCCTGTCAATTTCGTAATTTGCATTCCACTTGCCTCCCACTTGCTTTCCACTTGCATTCCACTTGCTTGTCTCCCAACTTGCTTCTCAACTTGCTTCACTACTGGCTTCAAAACTTGCATGCCAGTTGATAAGCAAGTTGCTTGGGTTTGTTTGTGTTAGTAAACAAATGTGTATGTATTGCAACTTGCTTGCAAGTACTTGCTCGTGTGGCCTCGGGGTTAAATCCTCTCACTAACGAGCTTTGCGTTTCACAATGATCTAATAATTAAAATTATATGTCAATTAGCTATTCGTAGGTTATTCCAGTTTTCCAGATAAAATATTTTTGACAGAATGGAAATATTCAGAACAATAATTTATCAATAAACATCATCAAAATAAGACCGAGACTTCGAAACAGATTGCAACAGGAGACTTTTGTGAAGATTATTTAAAACGAAAACCTTCGTAAGCTGCATGTATAGCGTTACCATACTAAGAAAAAGTGCATCGAAAGTACAATTTTTCTAAAAATTGCTTAATTGAGGGTAATCACTTCAAATTCATTACACTTTGACGCCCTCTACTCGTGGTCCCAAAATAGCGGACAGACGTTCCCGAAAATACCTTTTTTTGGGTGTTCAGCTGTTCAGTGGTGATCTCATGAATGCGAGTATGGTAAGCATATGAAAGACGTTAAAGTGGCTCTCAAACCACTGCGATTTTTATCGCGTTTTGCGGCAGTTAAATGCAAATCAAATAGTCTTTTCTTACACTTTTTCAATGACAGTAATACATAAGCACGTCTGGACGTGCATCGGATCGTGAAAACCTGTTATATAATGTTCTAAAATTTTACCACACTATGCAGTGTGACTGATGATAATATTCAAAAAATAATTTATAATCATCAAATTAAAACTGAGAGCTCGCAAAAGAATTCGTAGGTACTCTGGAAGTCAAAATTTGAGGCACCTTATAGTAAAAGAAAGTGCAAGAAAATATTGCACTTTGTTGCAGGAATACTAAGCTATTTGTGAATATCCCTTATACTTTAAATTCTAAAATTGCATCACTGCATGTAAAAATTTATCAAATTCGCCCTCTTATGTTTGAACCACATTCAGTAAAAGTTCAAAACCATTAAATTTATCTGTTTTCATGGTAGCACTTACAGCTTTGAATGTTTTAACCGCCAGTTAAATTTGCTAAAGTTAAAGTTAAAGTTTCCAAAATGAATATATTGTATTAGTTTGGTAGTAAGAATACCTTTTATTTACTTTTATTATTATTATTATGACTTTTATTAAATTCAAACATGTAATGAATTACAATCCCAGAAATCAATTACCTTAAATGTAATTAACATGGTGTTTCTTTCAATTACTTGCAAAAATCCATTACTATTTTCAATTACATGTAATTTGAAATTGAATTTTTTCAATTCCAATTACAAGCAATGGAAATGAATGTTTTCTTCAATTACAATTACGTGTAATTGTAATTGAAAAAGTTCAGTTACCAATTACATGTAATTGAAATGAAAGTTGAAATAAATTACAAAAAGTAATCATTATTTTCCAACTCTGCCGGTAAGACAGTTTTTATCGGGGCCAAAGTTAAGCCCCGAAAATTTTTTGGGCTTAGATGTTGTTGAATTTAACACGAAAATTGCTTAGCCCCGACGTCGTTTTTTCGTCCAAGCCCATTCGGGCAAAGAGAAAAACACACCTATTGTATATGAACGATGTAGGCCTACACAATTCAACATTATGTGGACGCTGCTTTAGGATACACAAATGTTTCGTCCAGTTTTTATCAACCAATTTAGGAAAGAGAAAGAGTCATGCCAACTATGAATAAAGCTAGAACTATAATGCTCGGAGGCGGCTATAATTGCGTAGTGGAAGGTTTCGTCAAGTTTCGTTCAACTTTGGTTACGGAAGTCACTTAAGTAAAACTAACATTTAGTGAAATACGAATGCCAAAAAGAGATAGATGATAATTACATTACGGGTGTGTTCCCCTTCTGATGGTACGGAAAGCTACTTTTCGTTGGTTTTTGACATTAGCTTCAGTGCCCTTCCGACTATTATAGTTCTACCTTAAGAAGTAAAGGAAGCTGTGCATGCGCCTGTTTAGTTTGGGAGATTGAGGCTGCTGGTCTCACGGCCGTGTTTGGACAAGAGGAATGAGGGGTCAGAGATACCCCCACTTATCTTGTCCAGAAACTGCCGTGAGACCGGTCTCAATCTTCGCAATCTAAACACCGTCTATAGTGTACGTGAGTGAGGCAGCAAGATTAAAAAAAAAAATCGAGATTAATTTGTTATTTTAAAGGTGTATTGAAATTTCAAATCAATAAACAAATGAAAAGAGTTTATTAAACAAAATAAAAAAACGAAACAAAAATAAGTATACTTGCAGTACTTTATTAAACCAAATATAAAACAATTTGCGGTGCTACGTTAAATCCCGTAAAAACGCCTATTATTAGGAGTATACATAGGAGTATACATTCATTTCAGAAGTGAGTTTTGTCTAATATTTCCAGATAAAGTAATGTGAAGTGATGTTTTTAAGGTAAATAAATTATCGTAGAATACTTTTAAATAGATATTTCATGGCACTTGGTAAAAAAAAAGAAAATTAGCTGGAAATAAAAATATATTTTAATCCAGTGATGTAGTTGAAATTGAACTGTCAAATGAGAAATTCGCGTCCAGGACCGGTTCGTTTTTGTTGGTTTTTGCAAGGTGCTCAAATCCGTTAAGCGCTCGTAGTGTTTTCTGCTGTTGCTCCTATCTATAATATTGGTTTTGTATCTTTGTCAAGAAGTATTTATGTCAGTTAAAAAGTATTCTACGGTAATGTATTTACCTACATAATATCACTTCCCATAGTACCTCGTGGCGTGATGGTTAGTGCGTAGGACTGTCATGCCGAAGGTGTGGGTTCGATTCCCGGCCGTGCCACCTAAAAACAGAAATGTTTTATCCGAGGTACTGCCTCTTGCGAGGAACTGACAAATCCTCCAAGAGTATACTTGTCATGAAAAAGTGCTTCTCATTTAGCCGTTCGGACTCGGCAAAAAACTGTAGGTCCCCTCCATTCCTGCCAACAACACGCACACAGGAATGGGTGTGAGTTGTAAGTCACTAGGCCCTGGTTCTCTATGAGCTGTTGCGCCACCCAATTTATTTGATATCTTAAATATGAAAAAAAAAAAACTTACATGTGAAATGAAAAATGTAGCTCCGTATTATACCCAGGCGTTTTTACAGGATTTAATACATCATAGCATGTCGTTTTTTAATTTGTATGTAAATAAAGTATTGCAAAGTATTTAATATACATATTTCATTTTTTAACAATTTTAATAAACTTTTATCACTACCTTTTTCAACGATTTTAGATCTCTGTACTCTTTCTTATAGCTTCGCAAAGGACAAGTATCTCAATGATTTTTTTTAAACCTTGCTTCCTTTCGGCGCCCCAGCATTAAGTCGTGAATCTCAATGTCAATGCAATTGTTGTGTAGCTCACATCGCTCGAACTCTATTCAGAGCTTTATTCTGAACTAAAAAAGAAAATTGCCTTATTTGCCGACTGTTAAACTCGCAATAGGGGACTCGATACAATCTTAGAGTGTTTCTCTTTTTTCGGACAGATACTTTCACTTAATTTCATTTTTTTATTAAAATATCAGTTTTCTTTTACCTTTTAATTTGCAACATGTTGTTAAAATTTTACCCCTAAAGCCACCTAAAATAATAGCTATAAATAGCTATAACTCCAACTTATACAGGGTGTCCCGGGTCTGAGTGGAAGTATTTTAGGGTGTGGTTCTTGGGGTTATTCTAAGAAAAAAATTGTATGGGGGAAAGTTGTATCTCCCCTGTCTGAGGCAGGGGGGCAGTTTCTGAAACATTGACTTTAAATGCAAAGAAAAACATTAAAATTGACGAAAACATATCTAAAAATGTGCTATAGTTTTTTTGAAAGCTAATACTCCATTCTTGCATTTGGTTTTTAAATCAAGTTGCTTAAGCGAATAGTTTTTGAGAAATTAAATTTCAAAGTCAAAATAAAAAAAAAATTGTGATTTTTTTTCTTAAGGCGATCGATATTTTTCAAAATTTTACGTAATTAAGTGCTTTTATTGTGTTCAATATGAATTAATGAAATCATATTTTCTTTAATTAATTAAATTCTTAAAATAAAGCCAACATGACACGCTACACAGTATACAAAAATCATTGAAAAGGGGCAAACGATTGCACACAAGGGGTGAATAAGCCCCTTCAATTCGATTTGCAGCATTCTAAATTCAAAAGTTGATGAAAAAATTCACAATTTGAATTGATTTTTAGCTCAAATTGAAGCCCATTTAATTATTTTGAAATGGTAGAGCAAAGTTATACTCGAAAACCAGGCCTTAAAGGTTAAAATAGCCAATAACTGAAAAAAACCGCGAAAATTTCTCGGTTTTTTGCGTATTTCACAAAGTTGCGTTCGGCGCTCGAGGTCGAAAACTTGGATTATTGCGAAGGCCAACACCATAAACAACTCATCTAAAAATCAGAACTACCGCACTTGAGGCAGAGCCCTCCCACCCCGAAGAAAAAGGATACTAGACTGAAAACAGTGAAGTTGATCATGTTAACTTCAGTTTTCTCAAAAACTAGAAGTCATTTTAGCATTTGGTTTCCAGTTTTTAACTAAGAATTAATAAGGGATTGCAAATCAAAATCAAAAATAGTACTTAATACCATAAAGTACAAAAAAAAAATAGATTAACAAAAAAAAATCGTCTTTTTCTCAAAATTTTGAGTTTGAAAGTAAATTATTTAAAAACGATTAGCTAAAAAAAAACTTTATTTAAAAAAAAATTAAAGAATGGATTTCTGGCTTTGAGATGAGGAATGGATTTTCGTCCAGATATTACCATTGTATTTTTATGGTTATTTTTCTATTTGAAGTCAACTTTTCTTAAAATTGCCCCTCCCGCCTAAACGGGGGGATATATACCCCCCATCCGGTACTATTGTTTTCTTCTTTTGGCCCAATCTACACGCTCTATTGCTTTGATGCAGCAAATGTCAAAGACCATGTTTTTGTTATTATACTGTTTTATATACTACTTGTTGTTTTAAATTTTTTATTGCTATATTTTGAAATGCCGTCCCTTGGAAACCGTTATGTCCACAGAACCGGCTTTGGACTCAAGTTGAAGCAAATTTTGTAAGGTTGAAATCGTAGAGCAATGTTTTATTCGGAAATTAAGGCGTAATGGTTAAAATAGCCAATAACTGAAAAAACCGCGAAAAATTCGCGGTTTTTTGGATTTAAACCAATGTTGCGTTCGGCGCTCGAGGTCGAAAAATCAGATTTAATACTAGGCCAACATCATAAACAGCTCAGCAAAAAATCAGAACTACCGGACCTGACGCAAGGTCTAATGTATGTATATAGTTACTGGACTAGTAATTAAGTGCTTTTATTGTGTTCAATATGAATTAATGAAATCATATTTTCTTCAATTAAATTACAAAAAAGTATAAAATATAAAAAAATTGCTATACACAGACAAAATGTTAAATGAATTTTTGGACTAGATCACTTATGCCCGTTTCGGGATTATGGCCATGGGGACTTTTTTCTTGGGGTTCTATCGGACCGGTAATAAAGATTGAGTGAATAATGACAAAAAAAAATATTTTGACATATTACGTTATAAATTGCCAATTTTTTTTTCGCAAAAAGTGGCAAAAAGTGAGAGTCTGAACTCGATTTTCAATAATATGGGGACTTTTAAAATACCTCCAAAATTTTCAGAGAATGGTTCGAAAATCAGGAATATCAGACGATGGCATGGCGCTGACCTCAATCCAACTTAGAATCTGTGGTCAATTGTGAAATTCGTCCATCCAACACTAATGGGTTTAGGGGTCGAATTAAATTGGAGGGGAGCCGAATTTCCAACCAATTACTTCGCAATTTGGTAGAGACTATGCCTACACGGTGTTTGCAAGTGAAAAAGAACAAAGGTTTATGGAATAAATAATGTGTGAAAACCCAAAACGGATAAAAGTGACCAAGTCCAAAAATTCATTTAACATTTTCAGTCTACTGTAATATTTTGTTTAAAATTTAATTGAAGAAAATAAGATTTGATTCAATATCTACACAAATATATAAAATTAATATTAATATTTGTTCCTCTCGGCTTAGAATGCTAAGTTCGCACCAACTTTTACAAATATGTAAGTGAAAACATTTGTCTACTTTTGCAAAAAAGAGCATTTAAATCGTGTATAAACAACTCGTAATATACCTTAGACCTGAAAAAAGTATTCCATTTGATGACTTGAAAAAACATGAATTACTGTAAAAACATAAATTAAAAACCGTTGGAGAGTTTTATTTTTAAAAAATAATTAGTATGTATAAACTTTTTTGAGTATTTGAAAGTATACATTTACGAACATGGTTTCAAAAAAATTAGTAACTCGTTTTTGAAATTTGAATTTCCATTTGAATTTGAATTTTTTTTCAAAATTATTGATATTTTGAATACAAATTTTGATTGAAAACGGTTAAGCCGTTAATGATAAAATAAAAAATATGGCACGTAACGTTAATGACAGTTTTTGTATTTTTTTTTACCAAAAAATGTATGGCAAGTACCGTTATTTTTGGCGCTAGATAACATTTCAATTCAGAATTCAGAAAAAACCTAAGTCCAAAATTTGAAAAAAAAAAAAATCACTTTAGAGGTTCTTGTAAGTCGAGGTTCAGACAGACAGACAGAATTGTGCCAAACTCTTTTTCGTGTTCTCATCGTTTCATTGTTATCTCAAACTTTTTTTCGCACGAATCCAAATCTTGACCTATAGTACCTACATACATCGCATGTAACAAATGTATAATGCAATAGAATTTCTTTTTGAATATGTACCAATTTACTTTTGAGTATTCAATTCGAATACTACTTACTAAAGGTGGCGCTACAGTCCGGGTGGTCGTGGTAACATTACAGAGTTGTAAAATTTCAAGTTCAAGTACCTGTAGAAGTACCGAAACTTGTTCTTGTACTTAAGTATACACAAATAAATAAATTGGGTGGCGCAACAGCTCGAGGAGAACCAGGGCCTAGTGACTTACAACTCACAACCATTCCTGTGTGCGTGTTTGTTGGGCAGGAATGGAGGGGACCTACAGTTTTTTGCCGAGTCCGAACGGCTAAATGAGAAGCACTTTTTCATGACAAGTATACTCTTGGAGGATTTGTCAGTTCCTCGCAAGAGGCAGTACCTCGAATAAAACATTTCTGTTTTTAGGTGGCACGGCTGGGAATCGAACCCACACCTTCGGCATGACAGTCCTACGCACTAACCATCAAGCCACGAGGTACTACATATACACAAAAGATTTTATTTTAAATAACTTAAAAACACTTATTTTATTTATACATATATGACGATGGAAGCACAGCTTCCTGGGGTCGCCCTGAAGTAGAACTAGGAGTTTTGCTGGGGCAAGTTGAGGTAACGAATAAACTGTCAAAAAAGCATGAGTTGTGAATCATTTGTTTTGTTGTGGATTCGCGTGCTGCTGGTTATTGTTTGTTTTTGAAACGGAAAACAAAAGAATAGACACATTTTAATCGAATAATAATAAAAAGAAATAGAAAATGGAAACTTTGATTTGTTATTATTCAATTGTCAACTTTTTCTATTTTTTCGTGTGTTATAAGAGTCCCCTTTAACACATAATTAGTAACTTAAAGCGAAAAGAGGGAGACGAAGGGAGTGAACAAAATAATTCGAAAAAATTGATTTGATGCCTAACCAACACGGACACAAAAAATTAATAAAAGGACCACCCTAATGAACATAATATCGAGACACTTCAAAATTAAAAAAATCTTACTAAAAAATAACACATTTGAAGGAAATGAGATCAAAAGGTATTGAAATTAAGATATTGGAACATAATAACCGGAATATGTTTCAATATCTGCATAAATATCTTCCAAAATACGTTTCTGGATTCTAAATTTCAATTTCTTTGCTAAAATATTTTTTTTTTGTGGAAACTTTTTTAAGCTGCTGTAAAATACATTGAAATACAAAAATAAAACCGAAACTAAAATTATTTTGAAATTTGCGCAAACTGACTTGAAGCTAGTTAGAATAATTCAAAAGTGGTCCTTATGCTAGTTTCAGAGCTGTCAGTCATCTTCAATGAAATTTGTGGCAAGAGTACGATAACTTAGGCGCCAAGAAATGATAACGGTTTTTTGTACAACTGATTAATGCAAGCATTTCTTACTATCGGAGGGGGGGGGGGTCTATCCCACCCCCTTTTGGTACTTTTTTTATGAAATTGCCCCTCCCGCCCAAATGGGGTGAGATAGACCCCCCTCCTATAGTAAAAAATGCTTGTATTAAACTGTTCTAAAAAAAACCGTTATCATTTCTTGGGGCTTAAGTTATCGTACTCTTCCCAAATTCGTGTATGTTGTGCGAAGAATTATTAGGCGTGTTCAGGAAAATGAGATCTTAGAGGACTCAGTGTCAAAAACTGAGCAAGCGAATCCAATAATTTGTTTCCTCAGTAATTTGACAGCGTTGCCAAAAAATTTTGTATCAATTAAAGGCAAAGTGACATTTCATTTTTCAATTGAGTTTTCTCCACTTGTCATTCAAATTTACTGTCTTTCATTGACAAACAGTGTTTGTCAATTAATTTTGGAGTGTTTCCACTACTAATTTTGTGAAATGACACAAAAATGTGTCTTTCGTCAGTTGGTAAATGACAAGTGGAAACCTAGCATTAGTGTTTGGAACTACTTTATACCCGTAACACACTGGTGGTACGGAGTAGTCGCTTATACGTTATACCACAAGTGTATCACGTTATACCATTCTAAAACCACGAGAAAAAAATGGTATGAGCATGGTATCAAAACTTGAGTTTTTCTCGTAGTATATGGTAGTTTATATGAGGCCGTGAGTGCAAAAGTGGTGTTACCCAATTTTGGCACTTTTGATATTTTTGTCTCATATTTTTACATTTTTGCATCAAAAGTTACCAAAGTCAAAATTCTAAAATATCTAAGCTTTCAATTAGCCGGTTTATATTTCTTGAGCGCTCAGTAGTTTTCCTCCATTCTTTGACAGAGCAAGAGAATAAAATATAAACACCATCCCTCACATAGAAGTTAAAACAACTCTCTTTCTCTTTTCTTCTTATGTAATTAATGATGACAAATAATAATTGAGCAAGCGAATCCAAAAAATTTCAGTCTCAATTTTTAAGGGGAAAAGTGAGGAATTTTTGTGAGGAATCGTGTTTATATTTCCAGAGTCCTCTGAGCCCTCTGAGATCTCAGAAATATAAACTGGCTAAATATATCGTCCCTCTTCTCACGAACTGACGTATCTGCTTTTTCAATATTTTACAGGAGAGCCGTTTTAAGTTTTGTGTCCTCCTTCTATAGGCGTTACTTTTGTGTTTTACAACGTTTTTTTTTTTTGTAAAATTATAAGAATTTGCTAAAGTTTCAAATGATATGAGATTCAATGTACATACATATATAAACTTAACTAAAAACAAATCGATCAACCAGATACGCCAGTTCGTGAGAAATTTTAGTGAGAAGTTTAAGTGTCGTGACGGTATACACAGGAACCACTGTTTTGAAAAAAAACTTATTAATGAGACATTTAAGCGTCGTGATATCACTGTTTTGAAAAAAGCTCGCCCATAAGCCTTTTACTGAAATTTTTTGTTTGACAGAGTACAGTAAACAGGAAGAACCGAATGCCATTTAAATTTAATTTAATAATGGGTGAATAGCAAAAATGGGTTTACATCTTAACATAAACTTAAGGCGTTTTTATTTCTACTCACCGATAAATGCAACTAGAACCTGAAACCACTGTATTTACAAAATAACTTGCAATATAACGGATAACTGCTACCCACATAGGATGTGGATTCGTCGTGGGAAATCGACTCAGATCGAAAGTCATCGATTTTAAGCCGATTAGTGATCGCCTGGCTGTGATCCGCATCAAACCTACCTTCCAAAACATCAGCCTAATATGTGCACACGCCCCTACCGATGAAGCTGAGGAGTCTAACAAGGAGGAGTTTTACGACCTCCTGGACGGAGACTACGGAGCCTGTCCGGAGTACGATGTCAAAGTCGTGCTCGGAGACTTCAATGCTAAAGTCGGAAAGGAAAACATCTTTGGCGGATTAGTTGGAAAGCACAGCCTCCACGAAACGACAACAGATAACGGCTTCCGACTAATCGACTTTGCTGCAGCTCGTAATACGGTGATAAGTAGCACTAGGTTCCCCAGGCGAAGGATACACACAGCAACCTGGCGATCTCCAGATGGTCGTACCGCCAACCAAATCGACCACGTGCTAATTGGCGCAAGGTATGCATCGAACATCTTGGACGTGCGAACTTTCCGAGGTGCAAACGTGGACTCTGACCACTTTCTTGTTGTGACAAAGTTCAGAGCCCGACTGTCCAACGAAAAGAAAACGAAGACCGCCCAAAGGAAGAAATTCAACATTGCATGCCTTAGCACATCTGAGAAAGCCAGAGACTACAGTGAGCAATTGACCGGGAAACTCTCTGCCGTACAGCCAGCCACAAGCGTCAACAACCAGTGGAACCAATATCGCGACATCATTAAGGAGACAGCCGAGACCACCATAGGCTATCAACCACCCAGAAAAAAGAACCCGTGGTATGACGATGAAGGCGCGGTATTGAAGCAGGAGACGGAAAATGCACGAATGCAAATGCTGCAACGGAAAACAAGAGCAGCAAGAGAGGAGTACCGTGAAAAGAGAAGGAAAGAGAAAAAACCCTGCGTAGAAAGAAAAGAGCATCCGCAGCCTCTCAGCTCAAGTATCTCGAAGAGTCTAGCACCGCCACCAACACCCGCCGGTTCTACAAAACAGCCAAGCAACTGGTATCTGGTTATAGGACTGGCACGCAAGCTCTTCGAAACAGCGAAGGTAACCTAGTCACCGAAGCACAGGGAATTGTAGACGTGTTTAAGCAACATTTCCAGCAGCTGCTTAATGGGCATTATGTAGAGGAGGCAACAGAGGAACAAAGAGGCATAAGACCAGTCAATGAAGATCCAGTCCCAGCGCCTAGTACTGAAGGGGTTAAGAAAGCCATCCACAAGCTTAAGAACAACAAATCCGCCGGCTCGGATGGCCTACCTGCGGAACTCTTTAAGTATGGAGGAGATGTCTTGGTAGGGTGCATGCACCTGCTCATCAACCAAGTGTGGGAGGAGGAAAGTATGCCCGACGACTGGTCAAATAGCTCCATATGCCCAATCTACAAAAAAGGCGATCCTATGTCCTGCAAGAACTACAGAGGCATATCCCTGCTTAATGTTGCCTACAAGATCCTATCCAACGTACTATGTGAGCGTCTAAAACCTTTCTGCAACACTATGATCGGCACGTACCAGTGTGGCTTCAGGCCAGGCAGATCAACGATAGACCAAATCTTCACATTGAGGCAAATCCTGGAAAAGACCAACGAATTTCAAGTCGAGACCCACCATCTATTCATCGACTTTAAAGCCGCATATGATAGCATAAGTCGCCAAGAGCTTCTATTGGCGATGTCAGAACTCGGGATCCCGAAAAAACTGGTCTAGCTATGCCGCATGACGCTACAAAACACGCGGCGCAACGTGCAAATGGGTAACAGCTCATCCGAGTTATTCCAGACGTGTACAGGGTTCAGACAAGGAGATGCGCTATCATGTGATTTCTTCAACTTAGTCCTGGAGCAGATAGTGCGCAAGAGTGGTGTTAACATGGAAGGCACTATCTTCAACAGGTCTTCTCAACTGCTTGGCTATGCGGACGACATCGACATCATCGGCCGCTCCAAGAGAGCTGTACTTGAAGCATTCACAGCTATTGATGAACAGGCGAAACGCGTTGGTCTTGAAGTGAATGAGGACAAAACAAAGTATATGCTATCAACAAACAAAGCCTCATCTGTCCATCGCCTAGGACAAAACGTCACTGTTGGTAGCAGTAATTTCGAGGTAGTCAAGGAGTTCACCTACCTCGGAACAAACATCAATTCCACGAACGACACCTTAGTGGAAATCCGACGAAGAATTACCCTAGCGAACCGCTGCTACTTCGGTTTGGCCAAACAAATGGGTTCAAAACTCCTTTCTCGAAAGACAAAGTGCACGTTATACAAAACGCTAATTTTACCAGTTCTACTCTACGGCGCCGAGTGCTGGACGATAAGTAAAAAAGAGGAATTGATACTGGGCACTTTCGAGAGAAAAATTCTTCGGCGGATATTTGGTCCTATATGCGAAGAGGGCGATTGGAGGAGAAGATTCAATCGTGAACTGTACGAGCTGTACCAAGATGTGGATGTAGTCCAAAGAGCCAAAACACGTCGACTACACTGGCTCGGCCACATCGAGCGAATGAACAACGCTCCAGCCAAGAAAATCTTCGAATCTCAGCCCCCAGGTTCGAGACGACCAGGAAGACCGAACCTCCGCTATAGGGACCAGGCGGTCACAGACGCAAGAGCGCTTGGTCTCGACGACTGGAGGGAGCGTGCGAGGGACCGCAACCGATGGAAGACCGCAATATCTCAGGCAGAGACCCTTCATGGATCGGGAGCCGGATAAGTAGTAAGTAAGTAAAGATCGATAAAAAAGTGGGTTACACCACTTTTAGTGCAAACGTGCCTCATATAGCCCTTTAACGACACGAGCGTTGTTTTTTCCTTATTGATGATTTCAAGAGCCTAATTGCAGTACAAAATACCCCTGTTCCTTAGTTATTCTCAAACAGTTTCAGACCGCCAGATTTAGTCATTTTTAGTGCGGACCAGTACAATTTTTCAGTCGTGGAACGGATTCGCACCAAATCTGGCGGTCTGAAACTGTTTAAAACTCGGCAAGGAACACAGCGAATCTGTTAATTTATACCAAACAGGATGTGTGTCACCCTTTGTGGTATAACTTATCCCATAGTATCCATCAATACTAAGGTAATTATACCACTAGTGTGTCTCAGGTATTAGTGGCTACACACGGAAAAAAAAATTAAGTGGGCATGCAAGAAAGTTTGGCAAGAGTCTGTCAGAAGTAAAACGAAATTGAGATAGTACGAGGAATACAAAGCAATTTGAGAACGTTTTAACAAAGAAACATGATTTTTAACGCAAAACTCATATCTGAAAATGACGAAACATGGCATTTTGTTCCATCCCTTTCCTTCTTTCTAAAAATCATCCGTTCTCTTTCATGAAATAAATCTTTTTTTGCGCTCATGTTTCCAAGCCCTTAATATGTTGAACATACATTTTTTCGCGCAAATAAATTTAAGTATTACATAGAATCTATGTGGAACTTAGTTATGCACAACATTTATGTTTCGAATCAGCAAATGGGCCTAAATGCGTTAGTAGTAACTTTCAATTTTTCAATACCAATCAACCGATAAAATGAATAAAGTGGTGGGAAACTGGACAGGTTTTACTGTACATGTTTTATATTTTGTTACAAATAATGCTTGATATAAAATGGAAGCTACGCATTTCTTATAATATTTGGTTAGCTGCGTTTTCCAGTTGTTGCTGAAACTGCGCACTCAACGTCAATTTGAGGGTGGGGGAGTGCTTTGGTGGGAAAAATTCTTCGTTCAATAGGAACAAAAATCATATGATAAAATTCTCGTACAGGACTTCTTGAAACAAAAATTTCAACTTTGCTTAAGATATTCAATTGTTAATTCAAATTAATGAAAAATAGCAATTTTTTTGTGGTACGGTCTCCATGTTGTGTATTTATATGAATATGTTAATCAATAAAAATAAAATGATTTAAACAAAAACAATTTTAATTTATTAAATTTTAATTTTAATTTGTATCACAACATAAATTTTTAATATAATTAGCGACGCGTTTCGGTATCAGTGTACCATCATCGGGCTTAATTTGCGGAATCGAAGTGTTTTGCCGAAGTTCAATCGAATTGATTTGAATCAATCAATCATTTTATTTTTATTGATTAACATATTCATAAAAATAGCAAGTTCAATTTATTTCCATTTTTATCAACACTACCCTTTAGTTTGTATTTATTTATCGTTTTCGTATTTGCACATCAACGATAAATTGAAATTTGGCTGTCAAATGAACCGCTGGCGCTGTTTTGGCTGATAAAGAAAATTTTTCCATTTTATATTTCAGAGGGCTCAGAGAATTTCCTCAGATTCGCTGTCAAATACTAAGGGAGAAAATTTGGATTCGTGTGCTAAGGTGAGCGCTCTTAAATATCAGAACAAATGAGAAATTAATCCAGCATATTTTCGTCGCTGTAATCTCCGAAAATATTATTATTTTTATTATATATTTATTAATCATGTAATAAATTACAGGCTAATAATAAGTTAAAGAGCTTCTAGCTGCAAAGGGCTTAGGTGAGATTTTTTTCTGAGCGCTCAGCGTATTAAATTGATTGACACACCGAGTTGCACATTGAGAGTCGAAAAAATTGCGCTTTCTATTGGATGACCCTGTGCAATGCACAATACTTGAATTATAAAGCTTAAAAAACGTGTAAGAAATCTCAATTTAAAATTATATTTCGATGTCAAAAATTACAACTACAATACATATTCTTTCTGAACCCAAACGTTTCGTTCTTTGGAGATTTCATTTAAATAAGTAACAAAATTTATTAGAACAAGAGACATAATTATTATGACTTACATAATGTGAAATAAATAATATATATGTACATAAATAAGAAGTGCTTGTGTCAGTGAGTATAATCTTAAAGTGTGAATGTCTGTGCAGAAGAAACTTATTAAAGTACGAGTAAGTACACACATTTCGAAATTCATAAGCGAAAATAATAATTCTTTTTTAGAGTGCTTTATCTTACACAAAAATTACTGATAAAAAGCTTTAGATTATTTCTAAAATATCTTTGTTCGGTTTCAATTTAACCGGAAGAAAATTTTGTTTGCAGGAAATAAGTGACTAATTTTTTAATTTGAGTCTATACACGAAACACAACTCACCTTTGGTAGTTCCCTTTTATGTCTGAATATTAATCCATCATTCTCAATGTAGTCGGGAACTTCTTTACGATCCTTGAAATTAAAAACCATAGTATTGTTTTCAGGCAGAGATCCAGCTGCAGTCCGTTTTTTTCTAGAAACAATAGCAGATGATCTAGCAGGTGGTAGAGAACTTTTATCATCTTCACTACCAACGTCGATCTTTTTTGACTTTGATGTAACAGCTACATTTATTTTTTCTATCGAATTATTGCCTCCAGATGTCTCAACTTTTTTCTCGTTATTAATTCTATTCTTTTCAATTTCTCTGCTGGTTAGTGTAGATTGTGGATGATTATTAGACATGTCTTCAATGCAATTACTTTTATTTTGTTTTTGGGGAGGTTCTGCCAAAAGTGGCCTTATAACTCCAATCTGCTTGACTGTGGTTGTCGTCGTACCTGCAGAAGCCAAAGTCGGTATGTCATGCAAAGGTTCAGAGACGGGGGAGTTTCCGTTTGAAAATGACGCAGAGGTATTTCTCGGAAAAAGAAATTGTTGGCTAGTTCCAGCTTTAGCAATGTTTTCGAGAGCCGATTTTGAAATGTGTTTTGTTGAGTTAGATTCCTCGATATTAACTACGTATTCTCCATCCATGGAATCGTCGTCGTCCGATTCACGTTCAGAGGATTCCGATGAGAATCTACTGTTTCGATCTTTCTGTGAAGACTGTTGGTTCTGATGTGTTTGCGTTGGTGTGGTGGGTGACTCTATTCGAAGCTTTTCGATTGATTTACTTAATTCAGTGACTGGCGAGTCAACTGGCATGACTGTTTTATCAAATATGTTATGGCGCGGAATAATGTCGGGTGAATTCTCTGATAAGCCTTCAAGAACACTACTGACACACCCAACGTTTCTTATCGGTGTGGAATCCATTCCGTTTGATCGCATAGAATTTGTATTGCTGCTACGACCACTTGTGGTTGGCGTTGAACTTAAAAGAGAAGCAGTCTTGTCTGCCTGCAGTACTGAGGATACAAGAGTTGGACTTGTTGGTGTGGAAAGAATATTGTTTTTAACGTCCTTCGATATCGGCTTTATCTTTTGATTTGACTTTTTCGGGCTAACTGGGGGTTTGGGGAATGTAATTGCTGGTTTGTTTTGTGTAATAATAGATTTATAGTTTGCAACTTTTGTAGCAACTTCTCCTCCAATATTACGATTTAATGTGCGACCTTTACGATTGGCCGACGCTTCAAATATTTTAAGTGTCTGTTTAACTAAATCTGGTGGGGGTCGCTCTGTATCATCTATAATAGATGTTAGGCGCTTAGGAGGATTGTTATCAGTACCCGATAGCAGGCGTTCTCGTGCATTGCTTATTTTGTCTTCTATCGTCACCATCTCCGTAGCACCATTAGTTACCATTGTTGACTGACTATTGGAAAAATTCCATGGTGATTTTTCACACAAAAGAGCCTCAACTGATCTCGCACGCTTTAAAGAATCGTTTCCACGTTTAATGTGCCTTGAACGATGTTTATTGTGGTACGATAGCCCTGTTGGGCATGTCATTATTTCAGCTGGATCTATTTTTGTATTTCTCATATAATCAACCACCGTTTCGTTAACTATTAAAGAAGTAGAAGTTCCTTTTATCCCAACTTGGGATGATGCATTCAAAGGACTGGTTGATACTTTGTTAGTAGTATCTGGTGTATCATCCTCATCATCGTCTTCTTCGTGAACGCCATTGCCATCGAGAAGATTATTAAGTGAAGTCGCGCGACGTAGGGTATCCATGGATAATCGCTGTTTACCCATGGATTGGCGCAGAGCTAAATTTAAATATCGACAGCGTAACTTTGACACAATACCCGGTCCATATTGCAGCTCTTCAGATGGATCGAAATCCAATTCATTGTTGGTTATTTCATTAATATCTTGAACGGCGACCATTTTCTTTTTATTATTAGTCACTCTTGTAGATAAGTCGTTGTTTGCGCCAGCGGTTTTCGCGACGGAAGAGGTAAGACAAGAGTTCTGATTTGAACGTACCTTTGTGTTGATTTTATAATTATGGTGTGTGGAAACTACATTGACATTACCGATATTTTGATTCTTTATAAACTGCGAAGGAGCAGATGTTGAAGACGATCTAACCGATGCACATGCAATGCCAATGCCACATGGCTTTTCATTACTCACAACGGTTGATTTAAGTGGAGGTATTGAATTATTACCGTTTTTTTTATTGTTATGTTCTGTGGAAAACAAATTCGAATCTATCTTGAACTCATTTACACTAACCGCACACGCCAAGCTATCACTTTCGCATCCAAAGATTAACTGATGGTGCAATTGGTATTCGTCGTCTTCGTCATGTTCACCGTCACCATTGTCGTTGTTGTTGCCTTTGCTTCTACTTGTAGTTAAATCAGGTTTTTGTTGGAATATGTGTGAATTCGGTTGTTCGTCACTAACACACACCGCACTAGAATTGTTGTCGTTGTTGTTTTTTTTATAAAATTCTGCTTCTGCCGCCACTTTTAAACTCGAACTCAAACGGGATATTGACGTTAAAAGAGAATCAGAACTTGTAGTGGTCGATCCACGCTGTTCAGCCAAATTTCGCAATCTCACATTCTCTTGGGGCAATGTTGTACTGATGCCATCATTACTATTCTGTTCTATAGAACCAACAACAACTGATCGCGGCAATGGAACTGGTGGCTGTTGCTGCTCCGATTGTAATACAGATGCAGTCTTAGCTGGCAGTTTCTCAGTGTAGTTGTGAAGAGAACCTCCAGAGGACTTATTATTAACTTGCGTATAATGACCTCCACACAATAATTCGATTTTGACTTTTGGTTGTTGAAGCTGAAGTGTAGTCGGCATTTTAAGCATATTGTTGATGCTAGTTGTTGCTGAAGAAGTAATGAAATTTTGACTAGTATTGCTTTTATTGGTATCATTGCTCGTATTAATGATTGCAGAATGTAATAATAGTTTATCATTACTATTATTATTGGAAAAGGTAAGTGCATTTTTTAAATCGCAGGTTGGTGATAATTGTCCTAGTGTGTCTGTGTTGCTGGTCGTATTAGAAATAGTATCTGCAGAGAGATAAAAATGTTTTTATTTATATGTACGTATGTAAGTTTTAGTTTTAAATGCCTTTTATTTTAAATAAACAATTGTCAATGGTAAAGCCATCTTAGTCTAATTAGTTTGGTCTAAGGTCACCTGCCAAACATTTACATATACATACAAATGCGGAAGTTGTTACATGGATAAAAACGTAATGGATAACAAATTTCTTTTGTATCATCATTATAACCTTTTTATACCAGAAGGAAGAACTTTCAAAATCATAATTTTTCAATTGAAAAGAGGGTTTAAATGACTTTAAAGGTTCGGACATCAGAGAAAAAATAATTGATAAACGCTGAAATATGGTATTTCCAAAGTCAATTATTGTTAAAAAACTGACCAACTATTCATCGAAAATTAATAATATTCTTGCAACTCCCAACATCATATTCAATGATCAAAACATTTCTCAATCGCGTTGTTAAATATCATAATTCAATATTTACCAATCATCGACTGATAATAGTCTATTGTAATAGGGATGATTAGGCATTAGGGAAATGAAGACTTCATTCTCATCTTAGTCCAGTATGTTTATTCTTTTTTAATATGAAATTGGCAAAGCAAGTTTTTTTTAGTTCGTTAGGGTACAATATAGACTAGAATGATTCAAATAAATTTAAATGTCTTCGATTTTCAATACCACTACCTAGCTTTTTAGTTAACCACTACCTAGCCTTTTAGTTAGAGTTTAGTGAAAAATAAGCCTGGTTAAATTTCATCTGTTAGATAATATTTAGAGGTCACTCATCGGCACTCGTACTTTCTGTTTTTCATCCAAATCGATCTTAATTGTTTCCTTCATTATTTAATAACTTTAGTACCGGTTACCATACAGAAATTATTAAGGGAGAATCTTGAAGAAAGTTGAATGTGTTTTATAAAAAAGATCCGTATTTCTTATCTAGTTAATGTACTCCTTCAAAGTTAATTAAAGGTCAAAGTGAAATTCATGATTAATTCCAAATTTTTTGGATTTAGTGTTGAATATAATATGAGCTATAATACGGGGCGTTTTCAAAAGGTGTAACAAAATTATTTTAGAGCAGTGGTCTATTTCCCCCCGTTTAGGTGGGAGGGGCAATTTTCTAAAAAATATTAAGTTAAACTAGAAAAAAAAATAGAAAAACAAGGGTAGCAATTCCATTATATAAGCCGTTGTTTTTTAAAGTGGTAAAAGTCCATTTTTTTATGTTTCGAGATATTTAAGGTTTTGCGTTTATATGTGTATACAAATATAGGGAAATTCAGGGACGCATTTATTAAAATTCTCAAAGAAAATTAACGGGGTTCAATGGACTTATTCTATTTTCAATTATAACAAATTAAAAAAAAATAAAAATCGAGAAAATTTAATTTCGTATTGTTATATAGGCATTATTTAACTAAATTGATTTTTTAGTGTTAAAAGTAATATTAAGTATTATTAATGCGAATAATCAAATTTATAAGGAAACTATTAAGGTATCTTATATAAATCTAATATATATAAGTATTACATTAAACCCGGTTTAAAAAAAAATAATCAAATTTTTTTTTTTTTATTTAATTTTCAAACAAAATTTTAGCGTGTTCTTAAAATTCTATAATTTTTTCTTTTTTTTTTAATTTTAATAGGTATGCAATACTATTTATTAATACATATTTTAATAGAGGTTCCGCATAAAAAATGATTGAAATCGGTAGAGGAGCTAATGAGCAAATTGAAAGTAAAAATAAATGTAATTTGACAGGTACCGTTTAAGACGGTTCTTGGTAATATTAGTTTTTACTCAAAAGTACACCATGCCAACTTACAGACTTTTTTTATCAAAATTTTTAACGGTAGTACAGGTATTTTTAGGTTTACAAAAATTCAGTTTGCCTTCCATAGGGAGTTACCAAAAAAGCCTAAATTCAATATTTGAATAAAATCGCTTCAGTAATGTAGTCTGTAGTTTAACATTCAGAGATACAGATAGATAGAATTACGGCACCCACTTTTTTTGTGTTCTGTTTTATCGGTTAATGTCCAGTTTAATCTTTTTTTTCCAAAACTTGCCCTCCTATACGGATACTCACGTTACACCATATTCCAATAACCCTTACCAAGTAGCTATGCTTGGGAAAGAACACTAATTAAAACTAGTGAAATGACTTCCCATTCCAATCGCCAGAGCAAAAATACCGCAATCTATATTAATAAAGCTCTAATCTTGCTTTGTTTGTTTGTTTGTGCAGGCTAATCTCTGAAACTACATACCTGATTCCAAAACTTTCATTTGATGGTTGAAAGTTTATTATTAGAGGATCACTTTTGTAAAAATTCCGCAATTTAAATATGAAAAACTTTTAAAATGCATGTTAATTTGTTAATAAAATTGAGATTCGTACACGTTGAGGATACAAACAATGAAGGCAAATGGATAATTTACGCCGAAACAAACCAGAAACATCCCAAATGCGAAGAAGTAGAAGTAAAGAAACAGACCTACTGTTGAATTGTGTACATCGGTGAACTTTTTTCTTTTTTTTTTAAATGAAATTGGTGACTTGAAATTTCATACAAATTTGTATAGATTTTAAGTGGACAAATTAAATTTTTCAAGTTTGAGTGCATAATTTCAATAAAAAAATCCACGGCGAGGTAAACAACAAAAACTAAAACCAAAACAATAAAGGTTACCGTGTTTTTAGAGCATTTTTATCTCCACTTAAAAAAAATACTTACTAAAAATAGAACAACAATTTGGTAAGATTCTGTATTATTGTTGTATTTAACATGAAAATTTTGTTTAAGCGAAGATAAAAATACACTAAAAAACACTGCGTTTGCCTCTGATTCTTTTCGGTTGAATGAATGTAAAAATTTAGGTGATTTATTAGTATGAGGAAAATAATTTTAATATTTCGTTTGTATTCTACCAGTCGTATTTATTAGATTTTCTTAGAACACGCTTGGGCAGTTATCCAGCTAGTCAATGCTTAAATATTTTAGGCAACCTGTTATTTATAAACGCATTCCAGCAATTGCCCAAATGTGACCTCATTTATTCACTGACATCCCTGTATTTATTAATTTTTAAATAAATTAATGAATATTAATACGCTTTGGCGCACGTTCAACTAGCTTTTCATTCATTTCAAAACTAGAAAATTAGAAAACCAGAAATATATTATTAAATTATTAAATAAACGTGTCTACTTTAAAATAAGAATTGGACAACCAATTTCAGTGGCTAAGTTAGCCAATCGGTGCAAAATGTTTATTAATAACATTTTGGAGTTGGATAGGTGTCTAGTTAGACATTGCTTGGAATGTGTTTATAAATAGCACTGTACATGTATTGAAAATGCTTAAACAAAAAATAATTTTTAAAACAACTTCAACCCATATTTTTTCATGAGCGAAAAATTGCCGTTATTTCTTCCGTTAAGAGCAAGGTGTAAATTTTGACCCGTGGTTCATCAATTTTAACTCTACGATTTTGGTGAATTAACTGAAGTTTAACTATCACATACTTATCACATACATAGTTGAACTTCAGCTTATCCACCGAAATCGGAGAGTTAAAATTGCTGAACCACGGATCAAAATTTGAACCAAGATTGTACAACTGGCTCTAATAACCAGTTTGTTCACAGTTGCTTCTACTTTTAATATGAATTTAAAAGTCTATGATTTAATAGCGGTAATAAACTAAATCAGCTGATTAGCGCTTTCGATAATAAACAAATGAAACTATAGATTCATGTACTAAAGTATTGTTAGATAACGACATTCGATGATTTACCAGTTGTAATAATTATTGCTTAAAGATCATTAGCTGTGAACAAACTGACTTTTACTTTCCATTAATGACATTGGTTTTAATATTCACCAATATTTTCGTCATAAAATAAATGGCAGAGCTGATTGTCATTAAGTATTGCCATTAAGATGGCGTATAAACACAGTGACACAATTTTGCAAATAATATGCCTGTTTGGTAACGTGAAATATTCACCAAGTTTCCCAAACTTGGGCTTTTCTTCCTTCTCTTCTTTCTCTCCTTTTCTTCTTTCACCTAATGACAATTCATTTATTCAACATTAGGTGTGTTTTTTTCCTTGCCTGAATGGGCTTGGATGAAAAAAAAGACATCGGCGCTTAGCTACGCCATCACAGAAACAAAAATGGAGTTTCCATACAAACTATCGCTTTTATCTGAGTTTAAGTTAAGTTCCGAAAATTCTCTGGGCTTAGCTAAGCCCAAAGGGGCTTGGTTGTGGTTGCATTTAACATGTAAATCGCTAAGCCCCGACGTTTTCTTTCGTCCAAGCCCATTCGGGCAAGAAAAAAAAACACCTATTGTAGATAAAAGATGTAGGCCTACACAATTCAACATAATGTGGACGCTGCTTTAGGATACACATATGTTTCGTCCAGTTTTTTTATCAACCAATTATAGAAAAAGAAAGAGTCATGCCGACTCTTTGAATAAAGGAAGCGGTGTATAGTGTACGTGAGTGAGGCAGCAAGATCTCAAAAAATTAAAAAAAATGAGATTTCAAATCAATAAACAAGTGAAAAAAGTTTATCAAACTAAGTAAAAAAGTGAAATAAAAATAGGTAATTATAGTGAATACTTGGAGTACTTTATTAAACCAAATATAAAACAATTTGCGGTGCTACGTTAAATCCCGTTAAAACGCCTATTATAAGGAGTGTAAAAACATTTCATTTCACAAGTGAGATTTGTCTGATATTTCCACATAAAGTAATGTGAAGTGATGTTTTTAAGGTAAATAAATTATCGTAGAATACTTTTAAATTGGTATTTCATTTCATTTGGTCTTAAAAAATAAAATGCACGACTGGATCGCACGTACTTGCTCTTATGTTCAAGTTGTGTGGAACTTAAGAACTTTAAAAAATATGCAAGTAATTATAGAAAAAGTATAAAAAGCATTTAAATCGTTCTTTTAATTGTTTAAACGGCCTGATAAATAACTTAGAGCGCAAAAAAAAGTATGCCATTTGATTACTTAAAAAAATATCAATATATGCAAAAAAAAATTTAAAATCGTTGGAGCCGTTTTCTTAAAAATTAATTTTGTATATATAAAATGTTTGTAAAATTTTTCAAAAAAAAATTTTGTATGCCAGTTTTGAGTATATATTAATATACATTTAAAACTGAAATTTCAAAACAATTCATCAACCTGTTTTTGAAATATTGAATTTTCAAAAAAAAATTTTAATCTTTTTTTAAAAATCCAAAATTTACTTTTTCAAAAAATTTGGTATGCAGTATTATTTATATTCTAACAAAGCTTTTGTGCAAAAAATTTTATTGAAATCGGATGAGCGGTTAATGAGAAAACCAAAAATCAAAAAAACCTTTATGACAGGTACCGTTAATAAATGTTTTTGGTGATTTTTTTCTTACTAAAAGGTATATCATATCTACAATAATACACTGATTTTTTTTTATCAAAATCGTTGGAGTCGTTTTTGAGATAAATAAGCTTTTCCTTTTAATTATTATTTCGGAATCACGTAATCTCTCAAACATATAAAAATGAATTAAATGAAAACACCATTAATTTGAGATTACAAATTTAAAATTTTTATAAAATTTGTAATCTCAAATTAATGGTGTTTTCATTTAATTCATTTTTATAAGCTTTTCCTTAACGGTTGTGTGGCAAGTACCGTTATTTTTTTGAGCTAAAAAAAAAAATTTCAATTTCCCCTCTGGAGAGTTACAAAAAAACCTTAAGTTCAAAGTTTGAAGAAAATCGCTTCAGTGGTTTAGGCTGTAGGTTGAGGTACGGACAGACAGACAGACAGAATTGTGCCACCCACTTTTTTCGTGGTCTCTATCATCGTAATGTCATGTTTGATTGTTATCTCGAATTTTTTTTTTGCACGAATCCAAAACTTGCCCTATAGTACCTACATATATCGCAAGTAAAAAATTAGCTGGAAATAAAAATATACTTTAATCAAGTGACTTAGTTGAAATTGAACTGTTAAATGAGAAATTCTCCTCCAGGGCGGGTTCGATTTTGTTCTTAATTGCAAGGCTCTCAAATCCGTTATCAAGAAGTATTTATGTCAGTTTAAAAGTATTCTACGATAATGTATTAACCTAAAAAAATATCACTTCCCATATCTTAAATATGAAACAAAACATAGGTACATATGAAATGAAAAATCCCACTCCGTTAGGGTGAGTTTTTTTACGTGCTGCCACAAAAAGAATGATTTCGAAAATTTCATCAGAAGGGGCCATACTCTGTAATCCGATTCGTAAGTTAAATCTGTTCGAAAGTTGTTTCCGATTCAAATTTGAAATGGTACTCTGGATGACTTTCGAATCGGAGGAAAATGTTGCAAGAAAATCTTTGCAAAATTCGGATAAATGTGTCGAGACTCGTGTTGTTATGTCAAAAATGACATTGAAATTCAACAAGTCAAGTTTATTTGTGATTTGAAGTAATTTACCTGTACAATATGGATGTGAATTTAATTGCTATGGTTTCAAGAACAAGAAAGCGCTAAAGAGTTTTATAAAAAAAATCTGTTTCAAAAAAGCACAAAATATCCTTCAATAACAGTCATTAGAACAGCAGGTGGTGATAAATATTCTTTTTTCTTGTGCAAATGTGCAAATAAAAAATCATTTGTGCAAGTGTTAAAATTCACTGGTTGTTAGATCTGCTTTACATGTTTTGCTTTGCCTTGCGTTCACGAATTTGGCCACATGCAATGAACATCTATTTTCAATCAAAAACTTGAAGCACAACACAAATGAAATTATGTAGTAAGTTCTTTTTTTTATAGTTAACTAAATCATCACGCATTGGTTAACCATCTGCATTCAAATGAGTTAATACCTGCACCTACTTGCAGTTCTTCTTGCGTCCGCAGTTGTATTTTTGTTTTAAAATTCCTATAAAAAATAATGTTTATCTAAACATCAAAATATCATCCAATTAATATTGATCATGTTTTCTTCACTTTCGTTAAAAAAAAACAACTGGTTTATATAATTTTTCCAAATACAAATCTTATTTTAACTTCCAGCAAAAATGTTCTGTATGATAAATAGTTATCGAATGAAATTTACGAAAGCGAAAGCAATTAGCAACGAAATTAGAGTTACTAAGTATCAAAATTTCCGATTTTCGAACAAATGTGTCTAGACAAATGAAATTCGGATAGCACTTTCCGATTTTCGCATTCCAGAGTACAAATTTTCCGAGTTCGAACGCTTTAACTTTCGAATCGGATTACAGAGTAAAGGCTCGCGTACACCTAGTCCTTCATCGGCCGAATTATGCTCGGGCATCATCGGCTGAAATTGGGCGATCGAACCAAACGTATGTAAGAGAAAGAGAGTGCGTACACCACTTCAACCAACATCGTCCGATGACGCCCGGTAATTACCGATCAACCGTCAAATCCGAACTTGTTTGGATTTTTCGTCCGTTTGCCGGGTTTACTTGCGATGATAAATGAAAAAAATTGGATACTGACATTACACAAATAGAAAAAGCAACGTCCGAGAACGGCTTGTGTATGCAGGCGAAAGCCCGAGACAGTCGCGCGAATAGCACAAACACGAAATCGGCCGATGATTCGGTATCAGTGCACGCGAACTGTAGGGCCCCAGCTGTAGATCGAGGAGTTACGGAAATTTTTGGCGAAAATCCCTTGCTAACAATATCAAGGCATCACCGAAAATCCGTTGATTCCCAAGCAAACCTTGCAACGTTCTATTTAACGCTTCCAAAGACTTTGTGAGCCATCGTACATTCATCCCAAATGATTATACTACATTTCTGCAAGACTTTAGGCATGCCTGAATTCTTAGAAATTTTACATGAAGGTGTTTCAGTACCATGCATATTCAATGGCAGTTTAAGTGCAGAATGTGCAGTTCAGCCACCTTTCAATAAAATCGCTGCAATTCCAGAAGAAGCGAGTGCCAAAGAAATTTGGGTTATTGATCGTATGGTCGCTAGATGTAATGAAATCAAAAAGATTTTTCCAGTTCCACCAGGTGCGTCTAAAAAAAAATAATTTAACTCACGACGCATTACATTGTTGAATAAATCTTGCGCCGAACGATTAGATGCTATCATTCCCAACTGCGGTAATGCTTTATTTGCAATTGACATACTTTGAACTTGTACTTAATGCCCGGAGAACTGCCACAACGTTGAACATATTACTATCTCGTTATTTCCACAGTCAACACATATGCTTAAATGTAATAATAAGATGCCTCAAAACACATTGAAACAACAAAAACTTCAATGTTCTGCACATTAAAACAAAAACAAATTAGCCTGCACTCATGCAGTATTTGTTTTTTTCACTCATGCAGTAATTTTTTTTTTAGCCCCCCACTTTCTCTTGCCCAGAAAGTACAGTGCTAAATGATGATCGAATGAAGACGAAGGTGTAAATACAGCTTTTAGGTTAGAGTGTCAAAATACACAATACCAAATGTAAAATTCTCCCATCATTCCATTCTTTTCTTTCTGCATGTTCGCATTTCAAACTTGTTTGTTCCGAAAATTTAATTTAACCCCCAACATGAACAAACACAATCAAACCATTGGTGCTTACATTGTTTGAATCGACCTTTTATTGGCAAACATATAGTTGGAAGGACTCATAAATTTAAACACTAATAATCTGTTTACATTGTCATTGCACTGAAAGGCATTTTTTCGATTTAATATGCGTAAAAAAGAGAAGTGTAGACTCTTTATCTCTTCCCGCCTGGAAAATGGCAAGTTTTTGACAAGTTTAATCGAGGCACTGGAAAGGCTTCGGTAGGGAAAATCTAGACAAGGCAAACTTGTCAAATACTCGCGAGGCCCCCGCTAGTAAAAACTTGTTGGATAGGTCTTGTTATCCCATCACAAATACCCCATATATAACAAAAACAAATATTTTATACCCATCATACAATGGTAAGACAAATTTAAGTTTATACTTTTTCATTTTCAACATTGAACAACTGTATTGCGAAATAGCTCAGTAGTTAAGGTATAAAACTGGCAATCAGAAGATCGCAGGATCGAATCCCAGTAAAGACAATTTTTTTTTTTTCTCTCGAGGAAAAAGGGTACTTCACTGGCGAGGCCCTAGAGAATTTCTAGAGTTTCTCTTGCTGGGCACTTGCTTGTATCTATGTAAAACTTTCTAGCCCCTCGCCAAAAACTAGATTGTTTTTCCAGCCGGGTTTTTTACGCATGTTATATCGTAGAAATGCTTTTCAGCGCAAAGACATATAGACAAGCTCTATGGCTTTGATTGTGTGCTTCCAAAATCACATTACAACAACAAAGTGGGCGTTTGAGATGTAGCTCCACAAAAATGGGCCGCAAGAATCTTCGGCTTTACAGATTTAAAATTTGTTTATCTTTAAACCATATACAAATGGTCCCCTTTCAATAAAAATAAAAATTATAGAAATCCACCCAGCCGTATTCGAGATATAAGGTCACAGAAAAGTTAAACTCATTTATATATATATATATAGATAGAAGAAGAAGATAATGTAGCTTTTGAAGTTCCTGCCCTTGGGTTTGTTGGAATAACAGAAAACGAAAAATGTCATGTTATGGATGGGCTATTTATCTAGGAACTGATGAAGCAAAGTTTCTTTAAAATAATGAATTATCATAGCTGTGATAATTTTCCCTAAACTCTTGCCTTATTACTTAGTCCTACATGCTCAGGTCAAAAGTAACACGCTCTCGGGACAAAAGTAAACACAAATCTTCATGGGCCTTACTCTTACATTGTTGACATCGAACCGACTTTTCACCTCCACAACTTCTCCTACACCACTCTACCAAGCTTAACAATCTTTTTAATCGTCATTCGAAGAAGTGGCATCACTTTCTCGTTCTTTTTGGTTTGCCCACTTGGTCTTTCCAATACAAGATCTATTTTCTTAGCTTTGTTTCGATTTTGAAACTCAATATCGATTTCCATTTTCCCAAAATCACTTTCTCCACTGGTGATTGTTCACTTCACGAGGAAGTATGTACTAGGCTTTATGTTCGTCCACATGGTGTAGTGTTACTTTTTAAACCATTAGGTATTTACTTAAAAAACCGTTGCCCGAACAAATTTCAAATGCTGGACTTTTTCTTATTTTTCAATGTGGAATTTGCCCATCTGACGACCGATCGACAACAATTGGCTACGAAGGAGAAGAGTTAAGTTCTTTTCAAAACTGCATAAAAGAAAATGGCCCAACATATTAACTCAAGTCGTGAATGGCCCTGTTACTTTCATGACGTGTTACTTTTGTCTTTGGTCTCCCCTATATGTATTAAATTATTAATTAACTAGCTGTTACCCGCCCGCTTCGCCACCACTTTCTATTATTAAAAAAATATCCTTTATTACATATTTTGTAATTTAATAAATGAAATTTAGGAATAGAAAAGTTTTGCTTTAACGAAATCTCCCAAGTATAATTTCGCATATCAGAGTTCAGGTGCGGCGCTATAAGCCCCAGATAATATCCAAAGCCCTGCAGTTTGATTCTTTTTGAAGTGGCTACAAAAGCTATATGGTTTTAAATTCGTTTTTCGTTTGTGTTTAGATTCCATTTAAAAATTAAAATAAAACTCGCCTTGGAAAAATAACACAAAAAATAAAATTCAACATTATTTAGCATTATTTTCTTTCTGGCTTCACGTTAAGAGCATTTGCACTGTTCAGTGCCTTCACATAGACGCCTTTTCGGCGATTGAGCATATCCTAAGCTAAGCGGAGAAACGAAGTTGCTTAAGCGGGACAGGTTCTTCTGTGGATGTTAAGATTTTATCAACACGCGAAACAGGCCACGTAGACTCTGTTTGTGTCCTATTACACCACAACTTTTGACTCATGACTTTTTTCGAAATTCAATGAGTGTGAACGAGAAAAATCATCGGATCTCACCTTCGCACTCATTTAATTTCGAAAAAAGTCATGACTCTAAAGTCGTCGTAAAATAGGGCACTTAGTTAGAAAATGTTTTATGTTTATTTTTATAAACTTTCAAACGCCGCACATAGGGGTATTTTATAGATTTAGGCGGACAAAATTATTTCTCTTGTTTTTATTAGTATATAAGTCAAAGACTGGAAAATAATAGTCGAATTTTATATTTAATGTTATAATTTCAATACAAAAATTACAACAGTTGCCCTTAGATATACAGGGTGTTTTGCATAAAGTGTGCCAAAGAGCTAGAATGTTAAGGTTGTCCCAGGCTTTTTTCTCCGGTTAGGTGGGATGCGCCTTTTTCTAAAAAGTTGATAAAAAATAGAAAACAAATATTAAAAAGCAATGGCAAGACTTTGATATCACGCTATAGCTTTTTAACAACCCAAGAATTTATTCTGTAATATTCTTTTCCAATTAATTTTTTTGTTTTTGAAAAACTATTTTTGAGCAAATTTATTTAAAAACTTAAAAATTTGTTAAAAAAAATAATTATAACTACAATTTATTTTTAAATCAAAATTCTTTTTAATTTTAACACCAATATTTTATATGTGAAAATGTTTTGAACATAGTTTTTGAGAAAATTAAAAATAATAACCGCTACTTTACTACTTACAAAGTAGATATTGGGTGTTTATTTTTGTCTTACAACCATTTTAGCCTGAAACCAATTAAAAATACATGAGTATTTTACAAAAACAAGAAAATTCAATTCAAAAATTAGAAAAAAGAATTGGTCACTTAAAAAATTTTAACTAACAAGAAAATCTGATTTTTTAAACTAACACTTTTAAACACAAAAAACGACACGAAGTTGCACATTTTTTTTACGAATTGTAAAAGGTCCAGACTTCACGTAGCAATTAATTAGAACACTTAATATATTACCTCGGTATATAACTTTTCTCTTTACGAATCACAAATTCATTTATTTTTTAATACAATTTATACCCATTTTTAATGTATTGATAGTTCTTGATATTAATAAAATAAACTCGAAATAAAACATTTATCTAGTCGTTACTTACACCTATTTTGATAGGCGTTTTCCTTTGGAGGTGGCGAAGTACTTGCAAGTACTTTGCCAGCTTTTTTCAATGGAAAACATAAAACTGCTTTCCCATGTAAAATGTATCTACTCGCGCATGAGAGCATGTGCAGTTGGTAGTACTAGATTAGGGTTTTCATCTACTCGTAAGTACTTCGCCACCTCCAAAGGAAAACGGCTGATATTGCATACCAATTTTATTCGTTATCACAACACTAAAAAAATAACTTACTTTAACACGCGATAAGAAATAACAACGAATGGAGTACCATTGTTTGGCTTAGAACCGTTAACTTTAGATCGGTACAATAGATCACCAGCGAAGAGCATCAAGCTAAATATCAAGTTATCTAATTTTAGTATGCAGTTTAGTTTTTTACGATACGACAAGTTGGGGTTTTCTTATTTTGTCCACCTAAATCGATGAAATACCCCTATGTGCGCCGGAACTTCCAAATAAAGATCACGAAATAGTCTGAAATTTGAAAAGGCAGATAATGCAGAATCAATATTACCGAACAAAAAATTTCCCCGTTAATTGGGTCCTCGGTTATATTACGGATAATAGAGAGTCGACTGTAATATAGTTTTTTAATTTATTTTATTTTTGAAAGGAAATTTCAAAACGTGATTGATTTATTTAAAAATTATCTGATTTATTATTTTTCTTGTGTAAAACGAAGTTGTTACCTTTTTTGTTTTATATCATTAAAAAAAGTATCCTATATCCAATACATAATAGCTGTCCACTCAAAATTTTAATCAAATCTGTTCGGCCGTTTGAGTGTGATTGACTAACAAACAAACTTTCAAATTTATAATAAGGGTATTCATGCAACAGCGTAAACTCGTCGTAAACATCGTAAAGTTGTAAAGTTCGTAAATCTGTCAAATTTTCCATACAAATTGTGACAGAATTACGAAGTTTAAAAGTTTACAACGATTACGACGACTTTACGATGTTGTATGAATACCCTTAATATTTGTAAGAGTAAGATTATGTATTTCGTTTTTTCTAAATGATGTAAATCCATTTTCCTAGCCTTAAATTTTGTCTGATATTGAATAAAAAACTAAAACTAAACTAAAAAACAAAAAAAAAGTTCTTGAATGGAAAACAGAAAGTAGAGATGAGCGGCTTCCAACGCTGAACAGTGCGGTATTTTGACCTGTAACGTGGCCATAAATCAATTTTCTCAATTTTCCCTCCCAGGATTAAGCTTGTGTGTCATAACAGGTAGATAACCAGGCTACTATTTAGTGAAGTTTATCTATAAATTGGTCACTCCGTTCGCGACACCATCAGCTGCAGCACTAGCACTAATTGATTAAGCACGAAATTTCTGCGATTTAAAAAAAGTGTATTTTCGGCGTGTTTTTTTTTTTAGTCTTAAAAGTGATTCTAGTGAAAAAATTTGATATGGATATTGTTAATCAAGGTATGTTTAGTATTTAAGGCTAAAATTTATTTGTTTATTCAACTTAATTTTTTCATATCGATGAGTTAAAGTATTCACTTAAAAAATTTGTACTTTTTTCACTGTTTTTTAATACATTAGTATTTTGAAATAGCGCAACACGCCGCAACATAGTATATCATATATTTTATTAAACTGCTGGATATGTAGAACAATCTTTGCTTTCCAAACCATTCACAAGTTTTCTTCTAAGAAAAAACAGAGCCTTTGAAAAAACTGCTTTAAATCGACCCTTAATAATAGATTTTTATATTATTCCAGATGACTCTAATTCCAGCTTGTCTATGACCAGAAAACAGCTCCAGAAGTTGGTTAGAGGAAGCTCACAGAGGCTCCTTGACGATAAACTTGAAGATTTGGATACAAAACTTATGGATATAACAAAGTGTCCCCCAGAGAAAATAGATGAACTTCGAAAAATTACCAAGGCATTCAAACCAAATTATAAACGAAAATGGCAACTCTGTAATAGCACAGAAAGGCATTTCTTGGATAAGAATGAAGAGTGGCTAAGTGAAGAAATAACACTACCTGTTGGCATACTTCCCGGAAGGTCTCAAGGTCGCCCAAACAAAGAATTCGGGGAATCAAGTGACCGAACAAAACGTCGAAAAACAGTGGAACTTCAAAAAAGTGTGTCTGTTGATGAACTGACATACGCGACACAGATGAGTCAAAGAGCGGCGGGAAATACTGATATAGCCAAATAGTCTAAGAGCCGGAAGCAAATTTTGGGAGTGGAGGTATAACCAAAATTAATTAACATGCATGTGTAGATACAAGCAATGCTATACCGAATCCAACCGTCTGGCAGGTTTTTTTTTCAGCCGGGGGTGGGGGTGGGCGTTTGAAAATGCTA
Organism: Dasysyrphus tricinctus; assembly: GCA_963921185.1. NCBI lineage: Eukaryota > Metazoa > Arthropoda > Insecta > Diptera > Syrphidae > Dasysyrphus > Dasysyrphus tricinctus. The sequence goes on from OY992533.1 coordinate 37,056,287, forward strand.
ATTTTTCCACTTTTTGTGTTGATGGTATAACCACTTCAATGTATATAACGGGTGATTTTTTAGCTGGTTTGGTTTTGGCAACACTGGTTTTGACAGCTGACGTGTGTTTAGTACCTTGTGTCACTGTCAAACAGCTTCAGTTTGGTTTGCAATTTAACCATGGATCGTCTTACAAATGAACAACGCTTGCAAATTATTGAATTTTACTATCAAAATTCGTGCTCGGTTCGAAATGTTCATCGCGCGCTGCTTCCATTTTATGGTCGGCATTCTCGACCTTCTGAGCAGTCTATTCGGAAGATTGTGACCAAATTTCGCACCAAATTTACTTTGTTGGACATTAAACCACCAACACGTTTACGTACTGTGCGTAGTGAAGAAAATATTGCGGCCGTATCAGCTAGTGTGACAGAAGACCGCGAAATGTCGATTCGGCGCCGTTCCCAGCAGTTAGGCCTTTGTTACAGCACTACGTGGAAAATTTTGCGGAAGGATTTGGGCGTAAAGCCTTTTAAGATACAGCTGGTGCAAGAACTAAAGCCAGCCGACCTACCACAACGCCGAAACAATAGCGCAATTGCGAGGCGAGTTTGGTGAACAGTTAATTTCACGTTTCGGGCCGGTCAATTGGCCGCCTAGATCGTGCGATTTGACACCATTAGATTATTTTTTGTGGGGGTATGTCAAGGCTAATGTCTATAGGGACAAACCCGCTTCGATTGACGCACTTGAAGCCAACATCCATGCATTCATTCGTGAGATACCGGCCGATATGTGTGAAAGAGTATGCCAAAATTGGACTCAGCGGATGGGCTACCTGAGACGCAGCCGCGGTCAACATTTGCATGAAATTATCTTTAAACATTATATTGCAAGGTTCAAACTATCGATTCAAATAAATATTTCATTCATTTTTTCGAATTTTTTGTGTTTTTTTTTTTTTTAAAGTTCTAAACCTCTTAAAAAATCACCCGTTATAAACGACAGGGAATTGTATCCTTATTCCGAATACATAGGTCCCAGACGATTCACTTTCAGCTTTCCCCTTGCCAGACGCCCCCCAAAATGGACGAAAAATCAACTTTTGGAGTTTAAGGTATAACCAATTGAATGAAGCATCAAAAAATCAGAAAAATTCTTCTGATTGCAAATATATAGGTCCCAGACGTTTTGGTTTCAGCCTTGGCCCTGCCAGACGGCTCTCAAGTATCCAAAAAATGCAAGAAAAATAACTTTTTCCATTTGAGGTATAACCAAATGATTGATACACCAAAAAATCATAAAAAATCTCCTGATTATGAAAATATAGGTCCCAGACGTTTTGTTTTCAGCCATGACCCTGCCAGACGTCATTTCAATATCCTCAAAATGCATTTTTTTAATGAAAGCCTCAAAAACTTTTTTCTTTCCATATATAAACATAAGCTGGTCACATTAAAATATTCTGCCATTCTCCCTCATTATGAGCATATAGGTCCCAGACGTTTTATGTCCAGCCTTGAGCCTGCCAGACGACATTTGAATATATGTACTCAAATTGTAATTTTCTATTGTAAACCGCCACAATTATTTTCTTTCTATATATAACCATAAGCTGTTCACATTTAAATATTCTGCCATTCTCCCTCATTATGAGCATATAGGTCCTAGACGTTTTGTGTTCAGTCTTGAGCCTGCCAGACGACATTTCAATATACTCAAATTGTAATTTTCTAATGTAAGCCTCCACAACTTTTTTTCTTTCTATATACAACCATAAGATGGTCACACTAAAATATTCTGCCATTCTTCATCATTATGAGCATATATGTCCCAGACGTTTTGTGTTAAGCCTTGAGCGTGCCAGACGTCATTTCAGTATCCTCAAAATGCATTTTTGTAATGAAAACCTCAAAAACTTTTTTCTTTCCATGTATAACCATAAGCTGGTCACGTTAAAATATCATACCGTTCTCCCTCATTATGAGCATATAGGTCCCAGACGTTTTCTTTTCAGCCTTGAGCCTGCCAGACGACATTTCAATATACTCAAATTGTAATTTTCTAATGTAAGCCTCCACAACTTTTTCTTTCTATACATGACCATAAGCTGGCCATAAGCTGTAACAAATTCGTCTGAGATTTAAAAATGCATTTTGATTATATTGAAATGTCGTCTGGCAGGCTCAAGGCTGAAAAGACAACGTCTGGGACCTATATGCTTATAATGAGGGAGAACGGTATGATATTTTAATGTGACCAGCTTATGGTTATATATGGAAAGAGAAAAGTTTTTGAGGTTTTCATTACAAAAATGCATTTTGAGGATACTGAAATGACGTCTGGCAGGCTCAAGGCTTAACACAAAACGTCTGGGACATATATGCTCGTAATGATGAAGAATGGCAGAATATTTTAGTGTGACCAGCTTATGGTTATATATAGAAAGAAAAAAGTTTTTGAGGCTTTCATTAAAAAAATGCATTTTGAGGATACTGAAATGACGTCTGGCAGGGTCATGGCTGAAGACAAAACGTCTGGGACCTATATTTTTATAATCAGGAGATTTTTTATGATTTTTTGGTGTATCAATCATTTGGTCATACCTCAAATGGAAAAAGTTATTTTTCTTGCATTTTTTGGATACTTGAGAGCCGTCTGGCAGGGCCAAGGCTGAAACCAAAACGTCTGGGACCTATATATTTGCAATCAGAAGAATTTTTCTGATTTTTTGATGTATCATTCAATTGGTTATACCTGAAACTCCAAAAGTTGATTTTTCGCCCACTTTGGGGGGCGTCTGGCAAGGGGAAAGCTGAAAGTGAATCGTCTGGGACCTATGTATTCGGAATAAGGACACAATTCTCTGTCGTTTATATATACATTGAAGTGGTTATACCATCAACACAAAAAGTGGAAAAATTAGATTTTTCAAACGCCCACCCCCACCCCGGCTGAAAAAAAAACCTGCCAGACGGTTGGATTCGGTATAGCATTGTTTATATCTACTAATGCATGTTAATTAATTTTGGTTATACCTCCACTCCCAAAATTTGCTGCCGGCTCTCGGTCTAAAAGTGATGCAGGTTGTGACAAAAACTCCAACCATGGTTATGAAGTTTCGGAAAGCATTAGCGATTGATTGGCAGTAAAGCCCTGAAAACGAAGAAACATACACCTGAAAACGCTTTGAGGATATTCGTCGAAGCTAATTTAACTGCAAGTCAATACGAAGTGATTCATCAGGCCAATAAAGATATATATCCATGCTATACCTACGTGTATAAAGCTAAACAAGACTGTTACCCACCAAAAAGCGTCAGTGAGACAGTTGACGAAGTCAAGCTCCAAGATTTAGTAGATCACACAACATCGCGATTATGTAAATATTTGGAACCAGAACTCTCACAGTGCCTTGAGAACACGGATACAGATTTAGAGCTAATATATAAGTGGGGATGCGATGGATCTACTCAAAGCCAAAAGTCCGAAGAAGCTGCAGAAGCTAGAAATAAGCATTTCCGCCAATACGGGGAACACTTTTCACGAAAATTCGTGAAAAGTATTCCCTGTATTGCCGGTTAATCACATGCAACGAGGATGTGATTAACCGGCTTCTATTGACGTCAGACCCTTATCTCAGTAGTTTAAGGACAAAAAGTAAGATAAAAAAGCAGTCGTTTTCAAAGGAGGCTCTCGAATTTTTGACTGTTAATAACAATGATGAAGATGATGATGATGGTAATAATGATGATGATGTTTTTGAAGATGTTTATGATGATGTTAATAATGAAAGATGAAGAATAAATAATAAAATAAAAACTAGAAAATTAAATTAATCTAGGTCGTTTTTTTATTACCTACTTGCATATAAGACAAAAGTTGAGGATGGAAAAACAAAATAGATTAATCTGTTTATTGTTTAAGGGTTGCAGTTATTTAAAATTGGTTACCTGTATTAAGAAAATTTCCAGTTGTGAATCCACTCATAAAAATAATTATATTTATTGAAATAAGGTTTTTAGTATTTGACTAAAAGTTTATTGGGCCATTGAATATTGGAAAAAATGTCCTTCACATTGCAAAATTTTATAAAAAATCAATTAAAAACAAAAAAAAATTTGTATCTAAATTTCATCTTTAAAACTTAATTTCTCAACAACTATTTAATGAAACGACTTGAATCAAAAGACAAAATAAAGAATAAAATATTAGCTTTAAAAAAGTTATAGCACAACATTGCACGTGCTTTTTTGGATTTTTAATATTTTTTTTTTCTCCTGGCTAATCGGGAGGTAAATGGGTAAGCACTTAAGTGAGTTTTACTGTACCTAAAAAACAAAAATGTATCCTTCCAAATAACTTTTTAGTCATTTGGTACCTATTTGATGTGAAAAATGTGCACAAATATTTTTGGCCAGGTTTTCGACCAAAATACCGCACTGTGCGCTGCAAGAAGAGGAGATATCCGAGAACTGTACCAAATAGCCAAAGATGTTATTGTGAAAAAAAGCAACACCAATCATCCTGTAATGGATGTGGATGGCACACTTTTGGTATCAATTGAGGATCAACTACGCAGATGGAAGGACCAATTATATGCCCTGCTTAATGAGGATTCAGTTCAGCAGAGTGCTGACGTGCCCCAACTAAAAGAGATGCGCAGGTCCTATAGGGTTATTGACATCGAACCCCCTATAGCACTGGAAATTAAATCTTCGAAAAATCTTCTCAAAAACAACAAAGCAGCTGGACTTGACGGAATACCAGCCGAATCCCTGAAAGCTGACCCGTCAGAACGGCTAGTATTCTACACCCGTTGATACAAGCTGTGTGGGAAAAAGAAATCTATCTCAGCGACTGGGTGGTGTCTGGTGTGATTGTTAAGTTGCCAAAGAAAAGTGACCTTAAGAATTGCAACAATTGGCGAGGTATTACAGTTTTGTCCGTTTTTCCAAAACTAATGGCAACCATCATTCTGAAGCGGATAAAGGTTAGAATCGAGTCTACACTCATGAGGCATCAAGCTATGGTTTCCGCTGTGGGCGGTCGTGTGTCGACCATATTAACACTCTGCGTATCGTTCTTGAGCAGTCTGCGGAGTTTCAATCACCGCTTTACCTCATGTTCGTGGATTTTATGGAGGCGTTTCACGAGTGAACCGTGAATGTATATGGAGATCACTTCTTGGTAGGGGAATTCCCCCAAAAATTGTTGCCATTATAAGAGAGTCCTATAACAACGCAAGATGTTTTGTTTTACACAAAATAATGCTCATATGCCGCTCAGCATATTGTGATATATACATCAGCGTATTTTGATACAGGAGACGCCAGTTGAAGAGGTTGAACAATTTAACTACCTTGGAAGTATTGTTTCAGCAAATGGTGGTACTGATCTGGACGTTCAAAGTAGCATAAATAAAGCTCGCGTAGCCTTCGGTTCCCTGTCCCAAATTTGTAAATCCAAAATTTGTATTAAGTACAAAATTAAAAATTTTCCTCGATAGCATTTTTATTTGCAAAAAATGCTATAGTGTAAGCTTCATTATTTGCTTTAAAAAAACAGCCATTTTCGCAATTTTCTCGTTTTATTAGGGCCAGTTGAACAAATATTTAACTCGTTGTTCAGCAATTTTAGCTCACCGACTTCGGAGAATGGACTGAAGTTCAACGATGGTTCAGGCATCAAATTGGCTACTATTTATGACAACCTTGAACCATCGTTGAATCTCATTAATTCCGCCGAAATCAGCTAGTAAAAATATTTGAATTTAGGTTTATATATGTATGTGTTTGTTTGTTTATTCGTCGATCGTTGGTCATTCATAAGCACACTTGAAAGCACTTGGGATACCCACCTGGATAATTTTAAGTTTTCATACACCTTATACACAGAATGGATGCAATTTGTTTGGATCTCAATTCTCTTCAAAACCTTCAGAAAACCAGAGTGATGGTGGCATACGGTTGCTGTTTTTATTTGTATATCAGAACAACAGATTTCGAGGGAAAGGAAACCACAAAATTGCTTGAAGTGAGATCCCGAGTTGTAGGTGCAACTCAAAAGTAGTTACCATGTTTGGAACTGTGCGGAGTTCATTTACTGGATAAGGTTTGGGCTCAGATTCTTTTTCAAAAGTTTACTTTGTAACTGATGTTTGAGTTGTGATGAATTAGATAGGTTCACATTCCTCCAAGGGTTGGCAATTGGTCTTGTAGGCATGTGCCTAGTACGAATAATCTCGCTGATATACTCTCCAGGGGATGTACAGCGCAGAGAACAGAGGACTTACAAAACTCCATATGGTTTTCGGGCCCCAAATTTCTGCAAAACAGCTCAAGAAATTGGCCGATCACTGCCAAAATTTGACTGTCCGACGAAGAAATGAGTCTTGAAGATTTAAAGCCCGCACTGGGGGGTCATTCCGTAATTTTTAAAGCAATAATCATCACAACGATAATTGTCAAAACAGTTATCTTTAACGTTATCGTCTATAATTTGCTTCACGTAACTCAATCTCCATCGTCTCGTCTATTGTTTTATTTCAATTAAATTTTGTTGTCAAAAAATGTCAAGTTATTTTTAAATTTTAGCTGCAATATCATCCATTAAAATTTTTATTTGTGGATAAAATGATTCTTTACGGTATGCAAAAATACAACAAGTTCTAAAAACAGCTGGTTAATCAGAGTGCCCAAAAATACGATTTTGGCCTTTAAGCGTCCCAGTGCTGAATACGAATATGAAGATATGATTTTGCAGCAAGATAATATACTTAATCACGGTGAGGGTTTCTAACCGTTGCCATAACCTCTCTTCTCAACCTTTTCCACTTCTTTGGTTATTTAAAAAGTGCAACAGCCCAAAAATGTATTAGTCCGAGAGCCGACTGTAAGATTACCTATCTCATCTGGATGCCAACCGAAATTTTACTTTACTCAAAAAATTTACCAAGTCGGACAAGCTTTATCTGGTCGCAATGGTTAGAAAATGCACTTTTCAGGTTGCATTTGCCGCTAAATGTGCCTATAATACTAAGCAAATTCTATTATGGGGTATCAAATGAAAGGTAAGACTGTCCTCTACACGATGCCAATGGTTGGACAAACTTTTTTTGGCTGATGCCACGAGACCGACCACTTTTCTAAAATCAAGGATTTTTTGCATCCTTCGATGAAAATGAAAAAAAAGTGGTTAAGGTCACTTTCCTAGCTATTTGATATGATTTTACTCAGTTTTCACTAATGTAACGCAGTGTTAAAAAAAGACAATTTTTTTTTAAAGTGGTCGGACTCGTGGCAGCAGTCAAACAAAAGTTTAGAAATAATAGGGGTATTCACGATCTGGTGCAACAAGCCTAGTAGAATTGTAAAATTTTATTTTTTTACGATCGATCGTGAATGCACTTCGTTTATCTATAGTTACACTGTAGCAAATTCACAAAACTTCACAAGCAAATATCAACTGACAAAAAGAATGACATTTGGCGAGTTATCAAATACACAGGCGCAAACTTTACTATGGTCTATTTTTCTTTTACAATAGGGTTGGAGTATAGCAAAAGTGTAAAAGTGTAAGAATTTGACATTCAGTATATTTTGTTGTTGTAGTACAATGAAGTGTTACACTTTTACACTTTTGCAATGATACAAGACCAGTAACATTGGATCGTGAATACCCCTAATACTTTGCACAGTCCGCACGCATGCAGTTTTTTTTCTTTAATTTTGGCTGTAGTCGTGTGAATTGTATGCGTGCCTCAAAATAGTTCGCTTGTCAATTCTTTCCATAGTCAAGCTCATTGCGTAAGAAAGAGGAAATAACTTTACGGCTGCGGTTTATTTTTTTTTTTTGTATTTGATGGATTGATTGACCACACTCACTATAAGCCTTTATTTTGGCCCTTTGGGACTCATTTAACAGTTTTGCGTTTCCCATTTTTACTAAATTTATTTGAAAATTATTCAAAATAAACTAATGATAGCTCTAGTAAGAAAAATACGACTACTTACATACATGCATAAATTAATAGTAAAGCGTAGAGGCGCTAATCGGCTGTCGCAAAAAAAAAAATGAATTAATTTTTCTCACATTTGACAGAAAAAAGCAAAACAAAATAACGATTCATTTCCAGAACACAAGTTTTTTTTTAAAGAGAGTCAAAAGAGAAGAAAAGAATGTAAAAAAAAGATTGTGCATGATACATATTCAGCGTTCCGAGATATTTGCATTTACACTGAAAGATTCGAGGGGGCGCTAATCGGTTGTCGGGCAGTGTGTCTTTGTGATGAGTGCTCGTTTTGAGTTCAACACAAAGTATTCTACAGCTTTTTGTTTTTTGTTACGAGATTTGTTTTAAAAAATGTTTTCTTTTAGTACCGTTATTAGTTATTACTTTATTGGAAGAAATGACACAAACAAACATTTATTTTTTTATTTTTTAAAGGTCGCCATTTTTATGGATTTTTTTTTTTTTTTTTTAGTCAATCAAATATAATGGTCAGATAACTTGTTTATTCAGCTTTAATTCAACTTTTTGTTGTGGTATAGTTTTGTTTTGCATGGTTTATCTGACTTTTAATGACAAAAAGATACTTTTAGCTTTAAAAGATACTTTTAGCTTTGATTACCAATAAATCAGCAAATTATAACGTCATACAAAATTCAAGGACAGTTTGCAGAGAAGAATGGGCGTTCCGTCCCATATAGACCAAGAGCATAGAGCAGATTTTGGGAGTAGATATATAACCAATATCAGAGTATGAGGGATTATAGGTGCCTACATGTATTGTGATATCGAAAACAAAAATATGGCAGGTTTTTTTTTCGCAGCCTTTGGTGGGGGTGGGGAGGCTAAGACCAGCTTGGTTTCCTTTTTATATGGTAGGGTCATGAACACTTCAATTCAATTTTAAAAAATAGGAAATTATTCTCTTTCATTTTCCCTAAGTTTCAAGACTTTTATCTTGGTGATCCCATAAATCCACATTTGTAGACTTTAATAATGACCACTTAAAATGACTTACACACTTGGTGGGCTATGATTTTCGTAATAACGTGAAAACACAAAAAGCTACATTTCAAATCACAACTGGTATGTAATTGATCTTTTTTTGACGAAAACCAAACGGAGGACATTCGATTACCCACAAAGGAATCCAAAGCGATTTAGAGCTTGACTATTAGGCAATTTTACTATAGACATAACATTTTTTTCAATATTATGAAGATTGTAATATAATGGTACTATGGTACCTAAATATACTTATTAATGAATTGCATTTTTATATACAAAATATTCTTGAGAATCTAAATCTAGTCTATTCTTGAGACTGTCTAGATTTCTTATTCCACTTTCCTTTTCTAATTTTGCATTGGTCAGAAACTAGAAATTTAGTAAAACCGTATTAAAGTGTTAAAACTAAAATACATTTTTTCGTTTACACCACAATAAAAATTTCTGCACGACGATTATAGGACTAAACCACATCCAAAAATAATAAAGGCATTCTTGACCGCTCACGCCCATTTTTCATACATATGTATTTGGTCATTCTCCTTTGTTTGATGAAAAAAACTGATTTGCTGATTTATTTCATTATTCTTTTCGCTCACGTTAGTGTGCTCATTAAAAAAAAAAGTTATTTTGGAAGGGGGTGATATTTCCTCTCGCTTGGATGGAAGGGGCAATTTTATAAAAAAAAACTTACATTAAACAGAAAAAAATAATTAAAAACAACGGCAACACTTACAGTATTTTGTAGCTTTTTGGAAATTCAGAAGTCTATTCTCTTGGTTTATTTTCAAATTAAGTTTTTTGGATGAACAGTTTTGGTGAAAAAGGTTTCACTCTTTTTTTTTTGAAAATAACTTTTGCTTAAATAATTATTAAAAGACATAATTTAAAAATAAACCATACAAATTAACTTCTGGCTTGGCAAAATATACAAAGCTATATTGTAAGTATTGCCTTTGCTTTTTAACTATTTTTTTTTCTATTTTATGCATTTTTTATCCAAGTGAGGGGAAATATTACCTTCCTCCCGTAGGGTTTTTCTCGCCTACTTCCAACCAATATGCTCTATAAACTTGGTGGTAACACACACAAGTTGTTGTTGTTCATTCAAAATTATTCAATATGCTCTGAGGTTTTTGAAACATTTTATACGAATGGCCTAGAAAATAAATGAAAAATAATAGGAATGAAAATAAAAATCTGGAAAAATTAGATAATACTTTTTCTTCATTTGGGGCTGATTTAGGCCCATCCAAATATAATAACTAAAAAAAAAATCAAATGACGGCCACCCTAATGTGCATATTATGTATCTATGTATATCTGTGGTGTTTGGGAGAAACATGCTAACTTCATTTTAAAATTTTGCGTCATTACATCCATTTTACATCAAGCTGGAAGCGAAACGAGTTTACCGATTTTCTTCAAATTTGGAATAGTTATGAATATGTTCTTTGTCAAATTATGTTTCAAATTTGAAGGAAATCGTGCACCCGTTTGGGTTCTAGCTCGATGTAAAGTGGACTTTAAGACGCAAATTTTAAAATGGAGTTATCATGTTTCTCCCAAAAACCACAGTTAGATATTATCTAACTAAATATTTCACTTTTGTATGTGTTAGTGACATTTCGATACTAAAATATCGTTATCTAACCACTATGCAACCTCCAAACGCGTTAAGCTTATAATGAGTCTCTGTAACGTTGCATTAGTTTTATGATAAAGGTTTTCGCGTTCAGATTCAATTTAAAGTTTGCATATCGCAATGCACTCCCTATGATGCTTTTATGAATAAGACTGAAATTGGTCTAGGTATAAAAATTATTTCTGTTCTAAGACATACAAATAGTTTAACAAGAGTATTTGTATAGGCTAAGACAACGAATGGGACAGCTTATTGCAACTTTTTGAAAATCAGCCCACATAAAAAACAATAACTACGAAAATGAAGTATGTATGTATCTTATTTCAGCTCATTCGTCCTTGCTTTTAATTTTGATTTAAAGGTCAAATTAAGGTATATTTAATGATATGTATGGAGAACTGTTGTTTAACCTGAATAAAGAAAAAATAGGTATAAACAGATACAACAAAAACAAACAAATTTACAAGTCTCTCGCAGCTTTTTCAAATATGCATCAATCTATTTCGTGAAATTAGTTAAATACACCCGCGTTCTTTTGAATAGGTATACAATTTTTGAGTGCCATAACCGTTATAACTCCGAACTGAGTGAAATGAAAGAATTTTTGTTAATGGTAATAGAGGAAGCATTCAATATAACAGAGAATAAGAAATCACACAATCTTAATCCGCCTGTCATTACTAGTTTTATTATCATTTCTTGAATTTCATTTTAAAATTGTAGCCCATTTTTTCGTTTATTTGAATGAGGCCCACCGCCTTTATCAGACATTTAAAGCTTCCTTTGGTTTTATATCATGGTTTCTTTGGCTTAACACAACAAAAAATTGATAAAAAGTGGAGAACGGGTGGAGGAAAAGCATTTAGCGCGGTTGAGTACACGCAAAGTTTTCATGATCAAAAACTAACGGGATATGAAATTACGAAAAAAAAAACTAACAGAATCTATTCTTTCATTTATAATTCGCAAAAAACCTGCTGCCTGATAGACTAAAAATTCTATTCCAAGGATTGCGTCTAGTTCGTCAGTTTCAAGGGCTAAAATCAGAAAAAAAAGCTAGGTTCCCCATACCGAAAAAGAATAAAATAAACGAAATGAAGACAAAACAAACAACAAAAGCCCAAATTCAGTTTTGTAAGCTTCTTACTTAACATAACAAGTGGCGTTAAGTAGTTTTTTTTTCTGGATGGATTTAACTTTTATTTCCATGACTGGGCGCTTATAGTCATAGTCGTATCAATGGTTTAAAAATGTGGTGTTTAATTTCTTTTCATTGAACCAAGTATTCGTTTACTTTCTTTTGTTTTTACTTGCGATTATAGGTACTATAAGGCAAGTTTTGGATTCGTGCAAAAAAAAATTTTTGAGATAACAATCAAACATGATATTACGATGATAGAGAACACCAAAAAAGTGGGTGGCAAAATTCTGTCTGTCTGTCTGTTCGTCTACAGCCTAAACGGCTCGATCGATTTTCTTCAAACTTGGTACTTAGTGGTTTTTGGTGATTCTGCCGACACGTTTTTTTCATTTTTTTTAGAACCAAAAATAACGGTACCTGTCATACATTTTTTTTTGGCAAATTTACATAATCGTATTTTTCTCAAAAACGGCTCGACAACTTTTCTTAAAAAAAATTCAGTAAATTTATTTTAGTAAAGGCTTTCTTTGGGTGGAAAACCATTTTTCAAAAATGGTTATTAATGGTACCTCCCAAGGAACCATTTTTTAATTTTTGATTTTCTTCAAAATGGTATGACCTACATATGTATTTCAATTATTTTTTTTATACAAAAGCTTCCAAGAAATGTTAATAGTTTTGTGTACCAACATTTTTGAAAAAATATTTTTTGGATTTTTAAAAAATATTTCAAAATTTTTTTTGGAAAATCAAATATGTCGAAAACGGCATCATAGATTTTTTTGAAACTCGATATTTAAGACTTTTTTAGTACTCTCTAAAATATTTTTAGAAAAAATTTTACATTTATGAAAAAATAACGGTACCTTCCATACAAAAGTGAAAAAACCGCAAAGGAAAATATTTTTTTGCTTGAAAACGACTCCTATGATTTTGATTAAACTTTTTTCTTATACTTAAATTAGTACGATCTACCATCAAAAATTATAAAATTTTACACATAGCAACTATTAGTAGTACCTGTCATAGAACCTATTTTTGTATTTTGAGTTTTCTCGTTATCAGCTAAACGGATTTAAATGAATTTTTTTATATACAAATTTCAGATAAGATTAAATAATATTGCATATCAAAATTTTCAAAAAAAAAGTTTTTGGATTTTTAAAAAAAGTTTCAATTTTTTTTTGAAAATTCGATATCTCAAAAACGGTTTGACAATTTTTTTTCAAATTTTGTTTTTATATACACATAAATATATAATTTAAATCTGCATACCAAAATTCGTTCTTAAAAATGTTTTAAGAATTTTATATATAAAAAATTAATTTAAAAAACAACCGCTCCAACGATTTTAAAATTTTTTTTCCCATACAATCATATTCCATCATGAATGAAGATGGCATACTTTTTTTTCACCTCAAACTGTCAAAAGAGTTATTTTAAGTGTCGTATTTCATGCTTCTCTACATTTTTCTCTCATAATTTCCATGTTTGTATATACAATTTTCTTAAACTCGCAGTGTCTTGAACATAAGAGCAAGTACGTGCGACCCAGTCGTGCATTTTATTTCTTTTTCGGTATGAAGGACTTTAAATTACCCTCTGGACTTTAGAAATACTAGCACTGAACCGGGCTTGTTTTCTCATTTTAGCAATTTATACTGACGAATTAGAATTGTTCGTCTTACACTTGCGGAAGTAGAGGGGTTTGCATGCTTTCATATTAACACCATCTTTTTATTTATTTCTCAGATAATTATAGATCAAAGAAGAGATTCTTTTAATTTTTTTCATGTTCCGTTAGTTCTTGATCATGAAAACCTCCTCCTCCACCCATTCTCTACTTTTTCTTAATTGTGTGGTGTTAAATTAAAGAAACCATAATATTAAACCCAAAAATAGCTTTTAAAGGTCAGACAAATTCAAAGTAAAAGTGATGATACAGGCGGTTTACCTATTTGAATGAACGAAAAAATGGACTACCATTTTAAAATGAAGTTTAAGAAATGATAATAAAACGTGTAAAGACGGAAAAATTAAGATTGCGTATTTTCTTAATCTCTCTTAAATTGGATGCTTCCTCTTATGCCATTTACAAAAATTCATTCGGAGTTATAACGGTTAATCGTACTCGGAAATTTTGTACCTATTCAAATGAACGGGAGTGTAATTGTAGGAACCTAAATTCAAAATTTTGTCTTTTAAGAAACTTGCTATGACAAACAGGTCGCTTTAATTCGTGTTTATTTTTGTTTTAACTGGTTTTTATCTGCATTATTTTGCATTTAAATTTGTTCGATGCTAGTATGTATTATGTATTATAATAATAGAAAATTAAGAAAATTTAAAAAGAAAACTCTTCTGTTTGAGTGGAGTGACTGAATATACTTCAAGTGATAAGTTCAAATGAGCTCAGCTCTATATTGCGTTTCGCCCAGGTACGATAGTTGGGCTCAATATGGAGTTGAGCTCATTTGAACTTATCACTTGAATTATTATGTATTAAAGTCTAGTGTATTTAGATTTTTTGTAATAAAAGATTCGGCAAGCAATTTTCCTTGAGTTCGTAAAAGTACATTATAGAAAGCTTAAATCCAAATTTTCGAGCATCAACCCTTTGCAGGGTTGCCGCTTTCTTGAATTAAAGAGTGAAATTGTTTTTCACGAATAACATCCGTCGACGAAAGCTTGGTATACAGTTCTTTTGAATAAAAATAAACTTTGTAGTGAGAAAAAAAATTTCGTCAGAGAAAAAATGTCCGTGGTGTAGTATAAAAGAATTTTTGTACTAGTCATCAGTATACAATTCGCAAAAAAGAAATTTATCTATGCAAAAGCAAACACAAATGCCAAACGGATTTTTTCCCCAAAAGAATGCCAGTGACATTGTTTTGCACGAAAAAAAATATCGTGGTGAATATAAAAATTTTTTGCTTTTGGCTAGTTCACAGTTTGATTCAAAATCCTTTTTCGCAAAAATTATTCCCAACAGAAATGCATGTATATAGTTTTTTTCGTTACGGAACTGTATACATACTAAGCTTAACTACAAATGCATCCTTGGCAAGAAGAATGAGATCTACAAAGCGAATTGCTCATTGTTGTATGGCGCTCCGGCCCAGAGTGGACACTAATAAATTTTTATTTTCACACATTTTAAGCACTTTGCATTGTTAAGTGCCTTTTAAATTAAGTTTTGTTTATATGTATGTATGTATTTATTTGAGCAAGTCCACTCAATTATTTATTTAATTAAAGGTTTGAAATTAAGCTTTTCAATGGTGGCAAAAAAAGTGTATGCCATCACTGAATTTTTAAAGATATCTTGTGCAAAAGGCACTTCAAAAAAAGTTGTTTTCTAAAAATATCTCAAAATGTTCTTAAAGTAGCAAAATAATTTTAGATATATTGAAAAGCCTAGAAATGTTGCTTTTATTTGACACCAATATCATTTTCTTACATAGCCTAGATCAGAAGATATCGACAAAATGCTGAAAAAGCTATATTTGCAGTTGCCAACTTCAAGCTCAAATATCTCAGATCTCCCATGACAGATTTTGAAAATATTTCACTCATATAACAAGCTCAACATTATTTGATACCAAATTTATTAGTGTTCACTCTGGGCCGAAAATGAGCAATACCCTTTGTGCATGTGGTATTTTTCCATATTTTGTATATTTAAAGAGCTATAACCAATAACATAAAAGCAAAAAATGAATCTCACATATTTTTTACCTAGTCAATTTTTTTTCAGTGATATGTACATTAAAAAGCTTATTTATCTCAAAAATGGCTCAAACGATTTCGATAAAAATTCTAAAAATGTTTGTATAGTTAGGTACTTCAATATTTTTAGAAAATCTTAATTTCCAAGCAACTTGAACTTTTTAAGCAGCACATGCAAGAGTAGGTATCAAATTTGAAAATGCACTTCATTAATTCTGTAAATCAAATTTTTAATAGCCCCCGGTTAGTTTTATGAAAAATCAAATTAAAATTTTCAAACTCATTGCGGCACGTGTTAATACAATCCGATAGCCCTCAATTTTTGTACACGTTTTAAATGTAGATGAACAAAAAAAAATCGTACTCAGTAAAACAAAGATTTTTTTCCTCCATACAAATAAGGACCACCCTAATGTAAATACGTAAAAATTGTCTTCTAAAAGTTTTTGAAAATAATTTAACGTAGCTTTTATTATTATTTTTTCGGTCAAGAGCAGGGGCCAAATCATGTAAAATGAAAACGATCGCACGATATCGTTTCCATCATTGCTATCTCTACCATATCTATAGAGAATAATAAAGACAGCTATCTTCAAAACGATATCGTCCGATCGTTTTCATTTTACGTGATAAGGCCCCAGTTTTGTACGTACTGTAGGTATCCACACATATCATCGCAATTAACTGTTTCATAAATCGGAAGTGGGATTTTTTTTTAAATGGAAACAGGGTAGTTATTATTTTTTTGAGTTCGTTGGAATATCAGAGGTGTGCCGCTATCTTTAATAAAAGAGTGAATTCATTTTTCACGAATAACATCAATATTTTTAATTTGATTGAAAAAATAAAAATTGATTCCTGTCAAGAAAAGTCCATTCTACAAATTTGTACCTATGACCATGGTGCGTAGCATTGCGTTAAAACGAGACCTAAGGGAATCAATAAATGAATGCATTTGAAACAGAATTGTCGAGTTATAAAATTGCTTTCAATCTAAATTTGCCACGCTCATCGGTGCAGAGCACTATTTAAAAATTTTAAACATAAGGAAGTAGGAGAAAAACCGGTACACCCAGTGATGAAAAACCTCGTGACTGCCGGGTTTTAAAGAATATAACTAAAGAAAATCGATCCTAAGGGCCAGTTGTACAAATATTTAACTCGTGGTTCAGCAATTTTAACTCACCGACTTTGGAGAATGGACTGAGGTTCAACGATGGTTCAAGCATTAAACTGGCTACTATAACATACTTGAACCTTGAACCATCGTTGAACCTCAGTAATTCTGCCGAAATCAGCCAGTAAAAATATTTGAACCACGGATCAAAATTTTAACCACGTTTGTACAACGGGTCCTAAATAAAGCAAATTCTAAAAAGTATTTAAGCCGACACATGTAAGCGGGTGTTGAAACAAATGGGAATACAAATTTAACAATGTTTGTTTTAAAAAAGTCAAGTTTTACAAACTTTAAAACTACATACTTAACTGGTTCATAACTTAGGCAAAAGAAAAACCACTTTTGACACTTAAACAGAAGAAAAGGTGACTTGAAAGTATCAAACAACGGAAAACTGGACTTAGTTTTCCGTTGTTACCTTCTCTTCTGTTTAAGCGTCAAAAGTGGTTTTTCTTTATATTTTTTCATCCCAACAACTGTAGCGATAAGGAGACAACACTGATATGAATCCAAAAGCTTTTCCAATGTATAAGAATTCAGAAAAGATTTAGAAATCAATGGTGAGGAATTATTTGACAAGATTACTTGATGTCGAATTCCTTTCAACCATTTCAGATCGAATATTTTTTGGTTGAAAGGAATTTTTAACAAAGTCAGTAGACAATTGACAGTAGTTTTTAGGCAAAAAGTTAACAAATTAATGTGTTGTTTTGTACATTGAAAACAAATATAATTTTCGAGAAAAGTTGCAAAAATAAACAAAAATAGTTTTGCGTCGATTAAAGTTAACAAAAAAATATCACAATATTCTTTAATAAACACATCAACCGAGGAAGACATAGGTGAACTTGCGGTTCTTAGCACCAATCGACTTTCGGCACTTAGGTTAGGTTAGGTTAGGTTAGAAGGGTAGATTATACGGCAAGCCACATCATCTCACTCGAATCTCAGTGGATCCATTGCGCTACCCATGGCGTAGGTAGGTAGTGAGGAGGGGTAGGGAGGGGACTAACAGGAAGTTTTAGGTGTGGGGGCCTTCTTGAATCAGCCTCAGTTCTGAATGAATTATAGAACTTTCTTTAGTGGCAAGTCAGAAATGTCACCCAGTTTGTCGAAGCTAGGCTGAGGCATTCACACAGGAGGTGAGCCCTCCTCCGCCTCTTCATCATGACACCCTCTACATAAGTCCGATGAGCTGATGCCCATTTTGCTCATGTGGGTTCCCATTGTGGCTTGATGGTTAGTGCGTAGGACTGTCATGCCGAAGGTCTGGGTTCGATTCCCAGCCGTGCCACCTAAAAACAGAAATGTTTTATTCGAGGTACTGCCTCTTGCGAGGAACTGACAAATCCTCCAAGAGTATACTTGTCATGAAAAAGTGCTTCTCATTTAGCCGTTCGGACTCGGCAAAAAACTGTAGGTCCCCTCCATTCGTGCCAATAAACACGCACACAGGAATGGTTGTGAGTTGTAAGTCACTAGGCCCTGGTTCTCCATGAGCTGTTGCGCCACCCAATTTATTTTTTTTTATTTAACTTGAGTATAAGTATTCAGTTTTTTCCTCGAAGTATTTGGCCATAGATTCCTTGAAACCCGACAAGTGTCGATGGATGACCATTTACATGGATGACCATTACATTTGCTGCTTCTAAGAAACTCTGGTGTATTATACTTTTTTCTTGCTCCAGTGGCATGAGCACCGAGGCTTCGATTTGGTGAAAATAAAAAGCAGAGGTACGGATACCGAGTAAAATGTTGCGTTTCTACTTGTGGTGCCAAGCGGGTCGAAAATTTAACCACCAATTTTTTTTTAATTCCCAGCACCAGAGAAAGAAATACTTTTGAATAAATGGCGTAATGCCTGTAATTTAAAAGAAGATGTAAGTTCAAAAAACAAGTATGTGAAATACATTTTGAAAAAGGTATGATATTAAAAAAATATCTAAAAAAGCGTCTGTTCCCACACTACACCTTGAAAATTTTTCAAATACGTATGGTAAAAATTTGAAAACATATTTGCGGCCTACTTCTTCTACAGAAGTCCCTGCTGTAGACTTAAGCTTCCCAGAATTTCAGGCTTTTTCAGACTCATGTTTGCCAAAACCTTCATATAGTGAATGTTCGGAAGGTAGGAATGTTCAAAATTATGAAACAGAAATATTGAAATTAAAGAAAACAAATTTTTGATCTGGAAAATAGAATTAAACAAATAATAGTCCAGTAACTATATACATTAGACCTTGCGTCAGGTCCGGTAGTTCTGATTTTTTGCTGAGTTGTTTATGATATTGGCCTAGTATTAAATCTGATTTTTCGACCTCGAGTGCCGAACGCAACATTGGTAAAAATCCAAAAAACCGCGAATTTTTCGCGGTTTTTTCACTTATTGGCTATTTTAACCATTACGCCTTAACTTCCGAATAAAACATTGCTCTACGATTTCAACCTTACTAAATTTGCTTCAATTTGAGTCCAAAGCCGGTTCTGTAGACATAACGGTTTCCAAGGGACGGCATTTCAAAATATAGCAATAAAAAATTAAAAACAACAAGTAGTATATAAAACAGTATAATAACAAAAACATGGTCTTTGACATATGCTGCATCAAAGCAATAGAGCGTGTAGATTGGGCCAAAAGAAGAAAACAATAGTACTGGATGGGGGGTATATATCCCCCCGTTTATGCGGGAGGGGCAATTTTAAGAAAAGTTGACTTCAAATAGAAAAATAACCATAAAAATACAATGGTAATATCTGGACGAAAATCCATTCCTCATCTCAAAGCCAGAAATCCATTCTTTAATTTTTTTTTAAATAAAGTTTTTTTAGCTGATAGTTTTTGAAAAATTTACTTTCAAACTCAAAATTTTGAGAAAAAGACGATTTTTTTTTGTTAATCTATTTTTTTTTTTATTTTATGGTATTAAGTACTATTTTTGATTTTGATTTTCAATGCACTTATTAATTCTTATAGGTTAAAACTGAAAACCAAATGCTAAAATGACTTCTAGTTTTTGAGAAAACTGAAATTAACATGATCAACTTCACTGTTTTCAGTCTAGTATCCTTTTTCTTCGGGGTGGGAGGGCTCTGCCTCAGATGCGGTAGTTCTGATTTTTAGATGAGTTGTTTATGATGTTGGCCTTAGCAATAATCCAAGTTTTCGACCTCGAAGGCAGAACGCAACTTTGTGAAATACGCAAAAAACCGAGAAATTTTCGCGGTTTTTTTCAGTTATTGGCTATTTTAACCCTTAAGGCCTGGTTTTCGATTATATCTTTGCTCAACCATTTGAAAATAATTAAATGGGCTTCAATTTGAGCTAAAAATCAATTCAAATTGTGAATTTTTTCATCAACTTTTGAATCTAGAATGCTGCAAATCGAATTGAAGGGGGCATATTCACCCCTTGTGTGAAATCGTTTGCCCCTTTTCAATGATTTTTGGATACTGTGTAGCGTGTCATGTTGGCTTTATTTTAAGATCTTAATCATGAAGATTGGATGAGTAGAAACGGAGTTATGATTTTTTAAAGTCAACCATATAAAACTCGAACTAAAACAGATCTCAGTTCAGTACCCACCAGTGAGTTATCTGAAGCGAATGTTTTAGTTCGAGTTTTATATGGTTGACTTTAAAAAATCATAACTCCGTTTCTACTCATCCGATCTTCATGATTAAGATCTTAAAATAAAGCCAACATGACACGCTACACAGTATACAAAAATCATTGAAAAGGGGCAAACGATTTCACACAAGGGGTGAATAAGCCCCCTTCAATTCGATTTGCAGCATTCTAAATTCAAAAGTTGATGAAAAAATTCACAATTTGAATTGATTTTTAGCTCAAATTGAAGCCCATTTAATTATTCTTAAATGGTATAGCAAGGTTATAATCGAAAACCAGGCCTTAAAGGTTAAAATAGCCAATAACTGAAAAAACCGCGAAAATTTCTCGGTTTTTTGCGTATTTCACAAAGTTGCGTTCGGTGCTCGAGGTCGAAAACTTGGATTATTGCTAAGGCCAACATTATAAACAACTCATCTAAAAATCAGAACTACCGCATCTGAGGCAGAGCCCTCCCACCCCGAAGAAAAAGGATACTAGACTGAAAACAGTGAAGTTGATCATGTTAATTTCAGTTTTCTCAAAAACTAGAAGTCATTTTAGCATTTGGTTTTCAGTTTTAACCTAAGAATTAATAAGTGCATTGAAAATCAAAATCAAAAATAGTACTTAATACCATAAAATAAAAAAAAAAAAATAGATTAACAAAAAAAAATCGTCTTTTTCTCAAAATTTTGAGTTTGAAAGTAAATTTTTCAAAAACTATCAGCTAAAAAAACTTTATTTAAAAAAAAATTAAAGAATGGATTTCTGGCTTTGAGATGAGGAATGGATTTTCGTCCAGATATTACCATTGTATTTTTATGGTTATTTTTCTATTTGAAGTCAACTTTTCTTAAGATTGCCCCTCCCGCATTAACGGGGGGATATATACCCCCCATCCAGTACTATTGTTTTCTTCTTTTGGCCCAATCTACACGCTCTATTGCTTTGATGCAGCATATGTCAAAGACCATGTTTTTGTTATTATACTGTTTTATATACTACTTGTTGTTTTAAATTTCTTATTGCTATATTTTGAAATGCCGTCCCTTGGAAACCGTTATGTTTACAGAACCGGCTTTGGACTCAAATTGAAGCAAATTTATTAAGGTTGAAATCGTAGAGCAATGTTTTATTCGGAAGTTAAGGCGTAATGGTTAAAATAGCCAATAAGTGAAAAAACCGCGAAAAATTCGCGGTTTTTTGGATTTTTACCAATGTTGCGTTCGGCACTCGAGGTCGAAAAATCAGATTTAATACTAGGCCAACATCATTAATAACTCAGCAAAAAATCAGAACTAACGGACCTGACGCAAGGTCTCAGTACTATGAAACTACAAGGTTACTGGACTATAAAAAGAGTAAATAATTTGAAGCTAATTTCGTTGAGACGAAAATTAAATACTTTTAAAGCAGGAAGTTTGTCACATAAGAAACGGACGGCAACAAAAATGCCAAAGATTTTGCAAAAATACTTTCGAAAAATGTATTCGAAGGACGAAAAATGGATTTCTCAAAACTTAATTTTTAGAAATGCTGCATTGTACAATTTTATGAGGGAAACTCTTGAATTTCACCTTCCTCATCCTACTTCCCTCTGCAAGTGGATGGAGATTAAACAGTTGTCAACGGGCTTCCTTGAAGAAGTGTTGTCAAAAATTAAAGAAAAGGTTGACCAGCTCCCAGAAATAAGTAAAAATGTGGTACTTATTTTCGATGAAATTTCTATTGAGGAGAACTTGACATATAATAATTTCAAGGACCGAATTGACGGATTCGTTGATTATGGTAATGGAAAAAGAGAAGCAATCAGAGCAAAAACGATTTGTGTTTTTATGATAAGAGGACTCTGTTGCAACTTTAAATATATTTTGAACTATGTTGTGAGTTCAACATCTTGTCCAGTTTCAGAATTAAAAGAACAAATAATAAAATGCTTGGATGTATGTTCAAAGCTTGGATTATTTGTGCGAGCTTTAACATGTGACCAAGGCTCAACAAATCGAAGCCTTTTTTCAAAACTGGGAAATAAAGAACGGAGTATTGAATATATGAATAATAATTGGTTTGTTCACGAAGGCAAAAAGATATATTTGTGTTTTGATGTACCTCACCTTGTGAAATCCATTAGAACAAATCTTATATCTTCCGACTTTTGGCTTTCGGATGCAGATATTGTCAGCTGGGACGTGGTTAAAAATTATATGCTGTTGATTCTCAAAATGTTGTGAGATCATGTCCAAAAATCGGCCAAGCACATGTGAACCCTACAAATTTTCAAAA
Organism: Dasysyrphus tricinctus; assembly: GCA_963921185.1. Taxonomy (NCBI): domain Eukaryota; kingdom Metazoa; phylum Arthropoda; class Insecta; order Diptera; family Syrphidae; genus Dasysyrphus; species Dasysyrphus tricinctus. The sequence continues at coordinate 37,078,873 of OY992533.1, forward strand.
ATGGCTGTAAGTTTGGCTACTCAAGTATTTTCACAGTGTTTCATCAGCAATATTAGCGATGCTGGAAGCTTCTGTTTTTACGAAAAACGTTGAGGGGAAGCTAGATCTACTGCTATTTTTTTTTTTTTTTTTTAATGAATAAATTGTTTGATATTTTAAATGGAAACCCACTATTAGTAAGAAATATTGTAAACATGGAATTTTTGATAGAAATGAAAGATTTATTCACGTCATTGCAACTCAATAAAAAAACAACGGTTCATTGCTTTAAGGGAATGGTTTTGACCATAAAATATTTGCTTGTTTGGCTGATGATCTTTTTAGTGATTATTCCGATTTTTTCTATCTGTACTTAAATAAACTGAACCAAGATCCTCTCAAAAATTTCTTTTCTCATGTTCGTGTCCGTAATGCAAATAAAAGAAATCCAAATGTTTTCGAGTTTCAGTCAATTATAGCCAAAATTATTTCACTGAATCTACTATTTGCATCAAAATTTTCCAACTGTGAAAAGGACTCAGATGCAATACTTGATGTTGACTGGTCTGCGGTTGTAAACACTTCATGTGAAGATTCAATCTCTGCTGTCAAAAATACAGGAACAAAATTAAACCCGTACTGTGACACGTTAAGTTTTTTGGATTCAGATGATCAACCATCCATCTCAACGACTGTCAAAATTATGTCTGTTCGATATTTTGCTGGATACTGTTGTTATAAGCTGTTTAAAACTATGAGCTAAGTATAATTAACAGCCATATTATTCAGTCAATTAATCCGGTTTTTAATTTACACCTTGGTTCAAAGTGAGTTAAGTCTCAAAACTTCAACCCAAGCGCATAATATTCACTATTAAAACCCGGTAATAAACGCTATTTATTAAACTTTGTCGCGTTTAACCCGATTCAATTTTAACTGCCCTCCAGGGAGCTGTTAAAGCAGTTTAACCCGGATGTAAACTAGATTTTCAGTACATTCACTCATTTAAGCGAAGCAAAGTCATATTTGAAGTTTTTACGCACATAATGTACATTATTATAATAAAAAAGCAACAAAATAAAATGGATTTTATAAATGAAATGGTGATGTCTTCGTCGTCAAAAGATGAATTTCTGGACTAGATGGAGAATCAACGTCGTTCTCATCGAGTGTACCGCATGTACAAGCGGGCTTGCGTCGATGATTATGATGATGTGGATTTCAGTTTTCCTCTTTTTTGTGTTATTTGGCCAGTTTATATTTCTGAGATCTCAGAGGGCTCAGAGGACTCTGAAATATAAACACGATTCCTCACAAAAATTCCTCACATTTCCCCTTAAAAACTGAGACTGAAATTTTTTGGATTCGCTTGCTCAATTATATTTTGTCGCAGTTAATTACATAAGAAGAAAAGAAAAAGAGAGATGTTTTGACTTCTATTTGAGGAATCCTGTTTATATTTTATCCTCCGGCTCTGTCAAAGAAAGGAGAAAAATTACTGAGCGCTCAAGAAATATAAACTGGCTAATTGCTTCCATAACCATCACCTTTTATTTCGCGATTCGACATTTTCTTGTATCAATTTATTATACATACATAAATTGAGATAAATTAATAGACAATAATTTCACTATTTTGATTTTTTCAAACGCCAACTCAATTTTTTAAATTTTGAAAGATAAAATTTGAAACACAACAACAAGAAACGAGAAACAGGAAACACGTGCTGGCAAATGTCAAATTATTGACATTCCGTATGTTTAAAATCGGTGTATAGTCAAGTTTAAACAATTTTACATCCGGTTGTAATGTATTTTAAATCCGCCGAGTTTAATGCGCGTTTTGAGTGAATATTATGAACAAAAGTTTATATTGAAAAGTTTAAAAAATGCGAGTTAATAGAACAGGTTTAAAATTCACTTTAACTTTACTTTCACCTGGAGTGAATAATATAGCTGTAAGTGTTTGTATTTGTATGTCCAAGGCCTTATTAACAATTTTGATGAAATAGGGTTGTTGGCAAGTGAGAAAAAAACCACATTTAATATGCTTGAGTGAAACACATGTGACGGAAAATATCAGCGAATCTGAATTAATGTTAAAGAATTACAACTTAGCTCAAGTTAAAAGTGTTTCTTCTCATACCGGCGGAGTTTTAATTTACATTAAAAAAGAACTAAATTTTGATATTATTAATGAGGTCAAAAACAATGTTGGGTCTGATTGTCTGGAAGTAGATGTGGGTAATCAAAATATAAAATTAAAGCTACTGTTAGTGTATAGATCCCCTAGTTTTTCAAAAGCTGAGTTTTGTACAATGTTTGAGAATGTTATTGAGCAAGTGAATGTTGATATATGGATTTTATTATAGTTGGTGGTTTTAACATCGATTGGTTCAGTGACAAAACTTTTAAAGAAAGAATAAAATCTATGTGTGTTGAAAATAATTTGAGTGTTGTTAATGACCAACCTACGAGAATAACGGCTAACTCCTCAATTCTCATAGATTATGTAATTTCGAATTCTTATCAAATAACGGCCAAAACTAAAAATTAAGTGATCACGAAACCATTCGATTTGAATTTAACTTAAAAACAAACGTAAAAGCAAATAATATTACTGAATATAGGGTGTTGAATTATGATAATGATATGTTTTTCTCGAAACTCTTAACTAGTAGATTGATTGGAGTGGATATATAGCGATTTGGATGATCTGGTTGATGTGTTGAGTGATGAGTTGGATATAATTGTTAATGAAATGATAGTCACGAAAAGTTAAAGCGTGCACCCTTATAAGTGTGAATGGTTCAGCAAGCTAACAAAACTAAGAAAAATTAAAGTATTAAAATATGAACAATATAAATTTGATAATCAAAGCTCATCATGGAGCTATTATATCTCGGTGAGAAATTTATATAAAAGTGAACTTCGGGTAGCAAAAGATAACTATATTAAAAAGAAGATTGACACATCAGGTAATCCCCAAAAGCTATGGACAAATATTAAAAATTTAGTTCTCAAAACCCAAAGAAATTAAATTCAAAATGTTGCTTTTGAAGGAAATATGATTTATGATAGTAAAGAAATTGCTAATGAATTCAACAAATATTTTATAAAAAGTGTGGAAGATATCATCGCGGATATTTCAAAAATAGATTATTCTGACAGTATCAATAATGTAAGCACTATTTTTACCTTTAAGCCGGTTTGCTCTAAGGACATAATTGATATTTTAAAAACTATGGGTAAAAAGAAAGATTATAAATTTATAAATGCGGAAATGTTTTTAGACGGAATTGAAATCCTTGGACCGATTCTAAGAGAAATTTTTAATAAGTCAATGCAGACAGGCTGTTTCCCTAACAGGTGGAAAGAGTCAATGATAGTTCCGATCCAAAAAGTCCCAAATGGGCGATTCCATTATCGCGGGTGCAACATTTAGACTCACTTTGAGTATATTTATAGTAAAATGCAAACTTATTTTAATGAAATTATTACTTGATGGGTATCATTTTGACCTATTAATTTTGGGTTCATTTATATAATTTAAATGAAATAAATAGATTTTCGGAAAAAAGGTTTCAAAGTGCAATGGCGGAAGCAACGAATTTGGCCCACCTTTCTGGATCATAGTACGACAAGCCCAAAAGTCTGTTAGTTGAGAAACATTTACTATATTCTTCTTACATTTTATTGAACGACGTTTATCCAAACAACTAAAGAAATAAAAATAAAGTTAGTAAACAAAATTAAATAACGAATTTTTCGATCTTAAAGCAATCGCGGGTGCAACATCAAATTATCGCGGGTGCAACGCGTCTAACTTTAATGAATATTTGTATAAAACAAATGATATAACGGAACTTGATTAGAGATTAAGTGACATATAATGCTAGTTAGTACACTTTTCTATTAATTATTACCAAGTTTTTATCAAATATGTCAATATTTTTCGAAAATACTGGGAATATTGTTGCCATCAATTATTTTTTTCTGGTGCTTGCAATTTTACGATCATGTCTTCAATTGGCATCCTAAATTGTGATCTTACAACTCCCTCTTCAACCATATCGTTTAGACACAAATCAACCTAACAATAAAGTGTTATTTTTCTGCCGAGCTTGCAGGGTACTGTAAGAGAACGTAGTTGGGTCAATACTTCAAAATATTAATATTTCAGTCTCCTTCATTTTTGAACCGAAGTACAAAATTTTACCATAAGTTTGTTAATTGGATGGCTTGAAACAAACGGGTTCTAATATTCGCTCTGGAAAAAAAAAAGTTTAAAAAATTATCATACCCGCTATCTCCATTTAAACACCCAAAATGTCATTCCCCTGACGTGTCCCCAGGCCTTACCACACTGCCTGAATTTTAGCAACGAAACTAAAAACGATACAAAAAATCTAATGATGCAGTCTTTTTAATAATATATGCATTCTAACTAAAAAATAATTAAATGATTTTTAGTTGCTTTATTTTTTTAAATAGGAGCTATTAAGTAAGTGTCCCCCATAAATTGATCATTTCTATCCCACCAATGGAAATTAAAAAAAAAAATATATAAAGGCTCAAAATAGAAAACTGATTTTTTTGTTGTTTAACGGTACCGAATTGCTCTTTATGAAAATTGAAGTAAAAGTTTCAAAAAAACTTAGTTGTATTTTTTATTTCAAGTTAAGGCAACGATTTTGTTTTTCGTCAAGCGAAATTGTCATTCCTCTAACGCGTGTTTTTTACTAAACCGTGTGGTATAAAAATTTTACAAGCTAACTCGTCTGTGTCTTTTACAAGGACCTACATGATAAATAATATAAAACACCTAATTTTCTTACAACTTCGATTAAATTCTCATAAAACACTCTTCGCAGTCATTCCCCTACATCATTTTTTGTGTCATTCCCCTGACTTTCAAGTTTTCATTATAATGATTGATTGAGTTTTAGAACTTCTGGAAGGATCAATAACATTGCATTTAAACATATTTTCAGTATTTTTAGTTGTTTTCAATTTTTAAACATTTTCTCGTTCCAAATATCATAAGATAATGTAATTATTGCTAAAAAATGTCTACTCTCGCAAAAACCTTGAACCACAAGAGCAAGTTCGTGCGACATAGTCGTGGATACTATTTTTAATGATAGTATTTGTTCTCTTTTTTCTTAATCCTCCTGAAACCATTCGCAAAATTAAATATCTATCTAATCACCGGAGTTAATATACATTTTTGTCATTCCCCTGTACAAATGTCATTTCCCTGAATTAAAAAACCGTTAGTATTAGTCAAATACTATGACCCCTTGTTTTAAAGTGGTTATTAAAGATATATTGAGAGATATAATTGTTATTCTAGCAAAATAGGTTGTTTTGAGCAAGGGTCCAATTTGGATTGAAAAATATTAATGTTTTGAAATATTGACCCCGATACAAACCCGCGCAAATATCTTTTGGCAAGACTATTGCAGTGAAAATAGAACAGGTTTCAAGCCATGCCTCTGCTGGTAATATAAGAAGTTCAAGAGAGGTTGTTGGAGATTAATCTTCTGAATCACTAAAAACATCGGAATAGCGCAATTTTTGTTTTTCTTTAATGAGGAGTGATTGGCACGATATATGTATGTACGTATGAAGAAGGAGCAGATATACATAATCAGAAAACAGAATTTCTTTGTGCACTGATGGTATAAGTGGCTTTAAATCATCATCTTACATAAAACTATCTGTTTCGATGATGGTAGATTTCAAAATATCTGTGCTCTTGAAACGAGGCAGTAAGGTTCGTGTCACAGCTATGTTGGTTCCGTCTTGTGATTTAAAAAAAAAATTTGATTGAAAACCCAGTATGTTTTTCAATCGTTCCCATTTATCAACTAACACGTCTTTCCCTTCTTCAATTTACTGTTCAGAAAAAAGTATCAATTAGATGTTTTTTGATAGATTTCGTGCCAGGTTGTGAAATCAACCTTGAACAACAAAAATTATAATTCAAGGCATATTTTAAAATAAAATATAATACATCACTCAATAATGGTAGTTGTCAGTAAGTTGCACCCGCGATTCTAATTTCACGATCGCGGGTGCAACCAATTTGAATCAATGTTTTTTCAAAGTTCAATTTACAATTTACTCCTGATACGACGGATTTAATTTTGTTTTTGTTTTTTTCTTTCTTTCACAAAGTTTCAAAACGAAAGCACCTTATTTTTGTGAAAAAAAAACAAACTTTTATATCTTTTTTTATCGCGGGTGCAACAATCTTACAATATCTTTTTGCGATAAATAATACTGAAAAAGTAATAACAAATATTTTAATATTTTTGGACAAACGAATAAATCACATTTGTGACCACAAGACTTGCAAGTGAATCATTACCTCAAACTGTCGGTAATATCTATTTCGTGCTTTTTTTAACAGTCATGATAATTGCAGTTTGCACCGACCTTTCGTATGATAGTTTTGCGAAGCGTAAAAAAATGTTTTCTTTAAATTTGGTGAACAATAATTTTTTTGTTGATAAATAGAGTCCTTCTACTATGCATTGATATCAAAAAAAGAAAAAAATATTTTATTTTAAAAATTTATGCCGAAAATCGTCTCCAGCGGAATCGCCCAAATACAAATTTACATATGTGAAGAATATAACCCTGTTAACATGCTGCCAACATATGAGAAAGTTTTGGAGAAGCTTGTGGAAAAGCAATTTAGAAGCTAGGATAATAATTTAATAATGGAACAGCAATCTTGTTTTCCCAAAGGATACTCGTGTGAAACAACATTGAATTGGGTCATAGAAAACTGGAAGAATGAAGTGGATAATAAAAATAGAAAAGTGTACTGAAAGAATTTCCATACAATTTGCTAAGCGTATTAATATATAGATAAAAGTTAGCTAGTATTTTATACTAATCCTAAGGCATAAATCCACATAAATTGTGTTATTCTATTATGAGCAGAAGTACAAAAAAATTAATGGGAAATGTAAATATGAAATGAAATAGTTGCTCATGTTTTGCACAGTTTCTATATAAAAAATAATTCCTTTTGTGTTCGTACAAGCATAACTCGGCTTAGCATAGTCCGATTGAAATGTTTTTTTTTTTTTTTTTTTTGGAATCGTATTAAACCAGATTCTGTTCAGATTGTAAATTCTGAACAGAAAAGTCGAAAAAATCATGAAACCCCGAAATTTCATATTTTCTCATATACAAAATTACAAAAATGAGTTCCTGTTGTGTTTGTAAAAGCATAGCCTAGTTAAATATATGTAATCCGATTTGAATGTTTTTTTTCGGATTCGTATTAAACCAGACACAATGGAGCCGGAAATTGTAAATTCTGACCAGAAAAGTAAAAAAAAATAGTGAAACCCCGAAATTTAATTGTTTCTCAAATAAAAAAGTACAAAAATTAATTTTTGTTGTGTTTGTACAAGCATAACTTGGTTAAACATAATCCGATTTGAATGTTTTTTGTCGGATTCGTATTAAACCAAATTGAATCACAACAGAGCCGGAAATTGTAAATTCTGACCAGGAAAGTAAAAAATTCATGAAACCCCGAAAATTCATATTTTCTCATTTTTTTGTATCCTTATTGAACCAGACTGAAACACAACAGAGTCGAAAATTGTAAATTTTGAGCGAAAAAGTCGGAAAATCGTGAAATTAAGATTTAACATATTCTCAAATGTGAATATACGAAAATTCGATTTTGTATAGGAAGAAAAAAGTTTTCCAAGGAATGACAATCATTGCCAACGCATGACGCAACTCTGTCAGACTTATGTTTGACATTTGAGTAATATATTCGATCATTTTAAAGTGGCAATTGATACGAACAGTTTTGTCACGATATAGTGCGGTCAATGTAGTACATTGCCCCGGATCAAACTTCATTAGAGGACCTGTAAACTGTTGATGGTTGCTATGCGCCACATTTCGAGAAGGGTATTAGCGAAAGAGTTTGCTTGCTAACGATATTAATTGGGACGCAACGCTCGCCAATGCTATAGTTTCTGCGCTTGCGACTAAAGTTCGTACGTTGTTCGCCATGATCATCGCGAGATTGCTCTTTTAAGTGGCAATATCACTAAATAAAAGTATTGATCACAAACCCTTTTTTGCAAATTTACAAATTCTACATGACATACAACTGAGGAATATTTGAATAAAATTGTGATTTGCTGATGGCAACTATTTTATTCTCTCAATCTAGGTAATAATTGATAATTGATTTCTGAGTGTCAACATCTTCATTTTGCTCAGTTTTGCAAATTGCAACCAAATAGTGGTAAAAGTACTTGAGAGTGCTAGGACGCCATATGGCCCTAGGCTCAATGAAAGGAAAATCCCTATGCACACCTCCGCGTGGTAGAGGGCGGGTAACGCTAACGTGCAGGGGGACCGAATGGATGCCGGGATAAGCAGACAACCCAGCTATGCTGGTCAGGGCACAAACTTGTCCTCGGGATGGTTAAAAGCCCCCTTAAGGCGGATGAACTGCAGATGGCGGTCAAAGGCATGATAGTCTGGTGGCGGAGGAGCTTTTTTTTTGGTAAAAGGCCAACGGCAGCAGCAGGTAGCGTCTGTAACCCATATTGGGCGGCTACAAAAGGCGTCTGTTTTCCCACAGTGGGCGGCCTCGAGCAGTTATGTGTTTGACCATACAAAAGGCGGGTGTGCCTGTCAAATCTGAGCTTATGTATGTTATTAATCATATCTCGGAAAACACCATGGTGGAAGGATATATGCAAATACATGAATTATGACAACAAATGGAAATGAGTCCCCAAGAGGTAATCTTTTTATAGAAAATCCTTCTGTAGCTTCGGCTGCAGTAAACCGCACATCGGATTTGGGGGTGCGGCATCCTTCATGTACGAGCGTCAATCAAGACGCCATAATAATAAATGAATCGTTGACAAATAGAAGAAGTCTTTCAAGAAGCGCAAATGTTACTTTTGGCTACTGCATACGTACGAAAATCGGAGCATGGAACGTTCGATCCTTGTACAGCGATGGTAGATACGAGCAGGTTGAGCGTGAAATGCTTCGCCTAAAGATCAGTATCCTGGGCATAAGCGAAACTAAGTGGAGAGGAAGAGCTGAATACAGATCAGACACTGGACAGACGAGAATGCTGTATTCCGGCGAAGATTAAAGAGAGGGTGGCCAAAGACTGCATGGTGTCGGAATTATGTTGAACGAAGAAGCGAGGCGTAGTTTGATCTCATGGGCGCCCATTTCTGCGAGATTAATGACAGCAAGGTTTCGTTCAAAAATTCGTAACGTCACAATTATTCAGTGCTACGCCCCCACAAATGAAGCGACCGAGGAAGACAAAACCGCGTTCTACACTCATCTTAACTCGGTTTACAGTAGTGTTCCGAGAGCCGACATCATAGTCGTTATGGGAGACCTTAATGCCCAAGTCGGTTCAGACAATTACGGACTGGAACGCGTGATGGGAAGAAATGGCGTGGGGTCACGGAATGAAAATGGTGACTTGCTTGTCGACTTTTGTAACGCGAATCGTCTTGTGATAGGTGGGACTGTATTTAAGCATAAGACGTGCAACAAAATTACCTGGGTGCATCCGGATGGTCAAACCGAAAACCAAATTGATCATATCATGATTCAGCAGCGATGGAGGAAGTCTATGTGTGATGTCCGGAGTATAAGAAATGCCGATGTGGGAAGCGACCACCATTTGGTTCTGATGAGTCTCAAACTACGAACCGCTGCCGTACAAAAACCAGCGCAGGATGCAGCAAGGAGCACAAAATTCATTACTAATGCTTTAAATGACCCCAACATATGTCGAAACTATGTCACCACCCTTAACGACAGAGCCTCGTCATTAAATGGAATCCAGAATTCAACAATTGATGAGATGTGGGGTGAAATTAAAAGTGTTTTTATGGAGGCTGGATCCGAAACTGTACCCAAGCGAACGAGACGTAGAGACTCTTGGATATCCCAAGACACCTGGGATAAGATCGAACTTCGCAAATCGTTGAAAATCCAAATAAATGCCGAAGCTGATGTTCAACGAAAGGCTGACTTGCGAAGAGAGTACCGCATTGCACATAAGATGGTCTACCGCTGTGTGAGACGTGACAAGAGGGTGAAGTTGGATGGACTCGCAGATAATGCGGAAAGCGCTGCCGGAAGAGGAGATATCCGGGAATTGTACCAAATAGCCAAAGATGTTATCGGGAAAAAAAGCAACACCAATCATCCTGTAATGGATGTGGATGGCACACTTTTGGTATCAATTGAGGATCAGCTTCGTAGATGGAAGGACCATTTTTGTGCCCTGCTAAATGAGGATTCAGTTGAGCAGAGTGCTGAAGTGCCCCAATTAAACGAGATGCGCAGGTCCTATAGGGGTATTGACATCGAACCCCCGTCAGAATCGGAAATTCGTACATCAATAAATCTCCTCAAAAACAACAAGGCAGCTGGACTGGACGGAATACCAGCTGAATTCCTGAAAGCCGATCCCGTAGCAGCGGCTAGTATTTTACATCCGCTGATACAAAACATTTGGGAAAACGAAAGCTATCCCAGGGACTGGAAGGATGGTGTGATTGTTAAGTTGCCAAAGAAAGGTGACTTAAAGAATTGCAACAATTGGCGTGGTATCACCGTTTTGTCCGTTTTCCCAAAACTAATGGCAACAATCATACTCGAGCGAATAAAGGATAGAATCGAGTCTACACTCAAGAGGCATCAAGCTGGCTTCCGCAGTGGTCGATCGTGTGTCGACCATATCAACACCCTGCGTATCGTCCTCGAGCAGTCGATGGAATATCAATCACCGCTTTACCTCATGTTCGTGGATTTTGAAAAGGCCTTTGATCGAGTTAACCGAGAATGTATATGGAGATCGTTGCTTGGTAGAGGAATTCCACCAAAAATTGTTGCCATTATTAAAGAGTCCTACAACAACGCGAGGTGTTTTGTTTTGCACAATGGGCAGCTATCCGACTCCTTCGTAGTGCAACAGGGTGTGAGACAAGGGGATGTTCTATCGCCAATTCTCTTCCTGCTGGCGATGGACGACGTATTGACGGCCAGTGTTGGTACAGCTGAGCGACAGGGCATTCAATGGAGACCGTTCGAAAGGCTCAGTCATTTAGACTATGCCGATGACATATGTCTACTGGCAAATAACATCAGTGGGCTGAACGGGATGTGCCAAGCACTGCAAGTGAAGGGAGAGTCGAGTGGTCTAAGAATTAACAGCAAAAAGACAAAAATAATGCTCACAGGCCGCTCCACACAGCAGCGTATTATTTTACAGGAGACGCCAGTTGAAGCAGTGGAACAATTTAACTACCTTGGCAGTATTGTTTCTGCAAACGGTGGTACGGATCTGGACGTTAAAAGTAGAATAAATAAAGCTCGTGCTGCCTTCGGTACTCTGTCCCCAATTTGGAAATCCAGTCAAATCTCCTTACGCACTAAGTTGAGATTCTTCGAATCCAATGTCAAATCCGTACTGTTATATGCTTGTGAAACCTGGAAAGTCACGTCTACCATTTCGAAGAAATTGCAGGCTTTTGTGAATCGCTGTCTTCGCCACATCCTAAAGATTCGCTGGCCACAAATAATATCAAATGAGGAATTGTGGCGCAGGACAAGTCAAGAGCGGCTGGACGTCGACATAAGAAAGCGTAAATGGCGTTGGATTGGTCACACACTGAGGAAACCAAACGATGAAATTGCAAAGCAGTCCTTTGAATGGAATCCTCAGGGTGCACGGCGGGTTGGAAGACCAAGAACAACATGGAAATCAACTGTCTTAGCGGAAGCAGAATCCCAGAGAAAGACGTGGCCACAGCTTAAGTACCTTGCAGCAGACCGTGAAGGATGGAGACGTTTTGTTGACGCCCTATGCCCCAGGCGGGGATACAGGACACGATGATGAGTGGTAAATTACTAAATCAAGAGCCAAGGTATAAGCCTGGATTCATTTTTCGTGATTTGCGCTGATATCGATCGAAGACATGTGTCGGCTTATATGTGGCAGTCTGTTGAGTCAATTGGAAATGACAGACCCCAATCGTTCAATGCATGATGTATTTTATAGAGAATTGCAGCGCGAGAAACATTTAGCTCGGGAAGCTCTGACAAAATTAGCTCGCACAAATGTCTCACTACTAAATCTACAGAAAAAGAAGGTATACAACTAATGATGATGAAGGCGATTGACGACGGAAACCATGACATATTTTTCCTCGATGCGCCTGATGGAACAGGCAAAATATTCCTCATTGCGTGGTGTAACCCACTTTTTTTATTTGAGATTAAAGGAGAATAAGAGTTTAAAATTTTGGCTTTCATGACTTTTGATGCATAAATGTAAAAACACTAGACAAAAATATTAAAAAATAAAAAAAATCGATTGATATTATTAGCAACGTACACCAAAGCTCACATTTTTTTCAGAATCGATATAAGTTGATTTTTTTTTCGAAATTTGTTTACGAATTATTGTACGAAAAAGCATTTAAATACATTATTGTCCACCAAAACAATATTAATTAAATATGTATGGTCCATTGAGTTGCATCCGCGACACAGAACGTAATAGGTCAACCGTGAAGATCATGACGCGACGCCGACATTACTTATTTTTAGAAACTGTGTTAACGTTCCGGATCTAGTTTCCAAGCAGGAAATGTCCCATATAATATAAGTCCTCCTAAACCATTTTTCTCTCCAAATACTTAATAGCTATGAGCAATATAAAAAAACAAAGAATGGCGAGATATCACGAGAAACTTTATACCAATTCCAAACGTAAGACCATCCCCAACACAAGGCTCATAGGCGAAATTTGACCCACTAGAATTTAAAGATGAAACAACTTACAGAGGTTTTTAAAAGTTTATTTCGTAGATAATTTTATCCTCTACAAGGTATTACTTGAAAATGTTGTTATAAAATGAAATGTGAAAGAGTTGCCAGTTAAAAATAATACAAATCTCTTTTTCAAGACGATCGCTCGTCCCTAGCTCCAAAGATCCCAAAAACTCATTTTTATATTGAGGTGGCGTACCCCAACAGATTCCATAAAAAAATTGTCCATCGCAAAGTGCGATATAATTTCCTTATTTGACTGGATTGATAGTATGATAAAAAAAATTAATAATGCTTTCTTTTAGTTTTCAATGCATGTATGTAAATTTAAATGTAACAATGTTCGAAAATATTACATTAAATATGTACATATATGTAATTTTTACGTTTATTTTTTTTTTTTTAATTTATACCTATCATATAACATAATTTTTTTAATCTATGTTATAAGCCAATAAAGAAAGGAAAATTTACTTTCATCTTCCTGCAACTGCAAGCCGGTCTTAGGTGCCAGTTATAGCTATCATTGAAACTCATCATTGAAAATTTTAATGATTGATTTTGAGACGTTTAGGAAGTAAAATCATTTATTATTTTGATGAACAAATAAAGGTTAAGACTTTATTAATATTTCTAACCAAAAAAAAAATTTCAAAAAGGCCTAACTTTCAACATAAAAACACTTTACTTATTTCAATGATTGAACTACCTTAGCAATGATCATTAAAAAATTAAAAGTAATTTTTGGAAGAAATTGAAATTTTTTTTTGACTAGAAATATTTATTAAGTCTTGAGCTTTATTTTTCCATCAAAATATTAATTGATTTTACTTTCTAAACATCTCAAAATCTATCATTAAAATTTTCAATGATGAGTTTCGATGATAGCTATAACTGGCGCCTTACTGTAGGTACTTGATTTTGGACTTGTATGTTAAATGAATTTGTAAAAAAACGTTTTTATAAACTTTTAAACTGTTTTTTATAAGTTAAAAATAGTTTTACAAATAATAAAAGCGTCGATTATAGAACTGTATTATGTACTTTTATTAATTAAAAGAAAAAAATCATCAAAATCTGAGCAGGTTCCCGGGTTCAAAAAAAAAATAAAAGTGTTTCACAATCATAAGTACAGAAATAGTCAAGAAGAAAATATTCAAAAGAATTTTTAATGTTCTTAAAAAAAAAAAGATTCTTACTAGTTTTTAATTAATGAAGATACTCCGTAAAGTACAGGTAAAATAGTACGAAAAGTCTTTCGAATAAAAAAAATTAGTACCATCATGAAACTTGGCGGAAATCTTTCATGTACTATAAGAATGAAAAATCAAGAGTCTATACAAATATTTAACATGGAAGGGTATTTTTCTGAGGGGGAGAGAGGGGAAGTTGTGGTGTATCAAACAGAAAAATTAACTTTGGTGCAACTTAAGCCTATGACACATGTTTTTAGGGTAGTTTTAAATGCTAAATCAAATGGCACCAAAACCAAGTCGATACGGCCTCCTTGAAAAAAGCAATTGTCATTTTTATGTTAGAATGACTATATTTTCAGTATAAAAGTAAAATAGTACCGAAAACCAGTTGAAAATAATAGTCCGTCGATGAAACTTGGCATCAATGGTGAATTTGCCATGAAAATCAATAATAAGAAAAGTCTATAAAAATAGCTGTGGTTAAAGGGTGTTTTTTTGGTGATTTGGGGTAGTGGTGGGAGTATAACCATAAAACCTGTGCCAAAAATGATACCCACATGAGATTTTGTAAAAATGTGCTATTTACTTACAGAATGAAGAATCAAAAAAGTCTATAGAAATATTTTGCATAGAAGGGTGTGTTTTTTGAAGAAAGGGGGAAGTGTGTGGTTATTTTTCAAAAAAATGGAAAAGGATGGTAACCCTCATGAAACTTGAAAGTGTTTCATTTACTACGAGAATAAAGAATTTACGGAGTTTACAAATATATCATGGAACGAAGGGTGTTTTTGTGGCTTTGGGTAAAGGGTGTTATTTGTTTTTGGAAACAATTTTAGTTTTTAGAAAAAGTTTTATGCATTCCTTCACCCATAAAAACACCCTTCTACCATATAGATATTGCTATAGACTATTTTGATTCTTCATTCAGGTGGTTCATAGCACATTTTTATAAAGTTTCATGAGGGTACCATTTTTGTCACAGGTTTTATGGTAATAATCCCACCACTACCCCAACCGTCACCCAACCCTCAAAAAAACACCCTTTAACCACAGATATTTTTATAGACTCTTCTTATTATTGCTTTTCATGACAAATGAACTATTGATGCCAAGTTTCATCGACGGACCATTATTTTCAACTGGTTTCCGGTAATATTTTACTTTTATACTGAAAATATAGTCATTCTAACATTAAAATGACAATAACTTTTCTCAAGGAGACCGTATCGACTTGGTTTTGGTGTCATTTGATTCAGCATTTAAAACCACCCTAAAAACATGTGTCAGATGCTTATGTTGCACCAAAGTTAATTTTTCTGTTTGATACACCACAACTTCCCCTCTCTCCCCCTCAAAAAACACACTTCCATGTGAAATATTTTTATAGACTCTTTTGATTTTTCATTCTCATAGTACATGAAACGTTTTCGCCAAGTTTCATGATGGTACTAATTTTTTTGATTTATTTATCCTATTTTACCTGTACTAAAAAGTTATTAAAGATCATAGTGGAATTCATGTTTTCGGATTTCGTGTTGAAGATAAATGCTGAAAAACTATAGAATTACATTATAAGTGTTGCCGTTGTTTAATATATTTATTCCATCTAAATTCAATTTTAAAGAAAAATGCCCCCCTTACATAAAGGCGACGAAATAGACCCTCCTTTTAACTTGCGGCAAGTTTTGGATTCGTGCAAAAGAAAATTTTCGAGATAACAATCAAACATAACATTAGGATTATGGAAAACACGAAAAAAGTGGGTGGTACAATTCTACAACCCAACCTACAGCCTAAACCACTGAAGCGATTTTCTTCAAAAGGAGAATAGGACAAAACGGTCTACAAGACCAATAACGACGAGACATATGTCGTTGGAAAGGTATTTTTATGTACTATAATAGTTACTATGGACGCTTACTTCAAATCGCTGTGTGAAAAAAGTTATTCGCTAAATAGAATTCTGTTCTGGTGCATTCAGTACGAATAAAATATATTAAGTATGGGCAAAATTTATGAAAATTGATCTAACCAATAACAACAATATATATGTCAGTGGAAAGGTATTTGCATTACCTACACTATCTTCCATAGCAGTTCAATTCAAATCAATGTGTGAAGAAAGTTATTCGTAAACTAATGAAATAGTGTGGTTCATTTAGTGTGAAAAAACTGTTATTTTCTAGTATGGGCAAAAAAGCGTAAGTGCAACTTCCACCAATAACAACGAAACGTATGTCGTTGAAAAGGTAACTTTATGTACTACTATAGTCAGTGAGGCAGCTTATTTCAAATCACTGTGTGAAAAAAGTTATTCACTAATTATTACCCATGCTCCATTAATTTTATATGTACCAAAATTCCCTAAAACAGTGAATAACTTTTTCCACACAGTGATTTTATAAAAGTTGTTAGAGTAACTATAACTGTTCATAAAAATACCTTTTCAACGATATACATCTTATTGGTATTGTTTAGACCAGTTTGTATAAATTCTTTCCACACTAAAATGCTCTAAAACAAAACCTAGGTTAGGGAATAACTTTTTTCACACAGTGTTTTGAAATGAGCTGCCATAGTGACTATTGTAGGGCATGAAAATACCTTTCCAACGACATATGACTCGTTGTTATTGGTTCCTAGACCACCTACCATACATTTTTGCCGATTGTCCTTTGAACTTAAGGTTTTTTTGTAAGTCTCCAGAGGGGAAATTGAATTTTTGTTTTAGCTCCAAAAATAACGGTACTTGCCATACAACCGTTAAAAGAATTTTATTTATCTCAAAAACAGCTCCAGCGATTTTGATAAAAAAAATGTGCTATTGTATATATGGTGTACTTTTTTCTATGAAAAAGGATTTCCAAAACCTCTTATTAACGGTAGCTACCATAATATATTTTATTTTATTTTATTTAATTTATGCAAAAGCCTATTTAAAATTTCCATAATATTACATATCAAAATTTTGAAAAAAAAAATAATTTTCGATTTTTTAAAAAATCTCTTCTTTTTAAAAATTCAATATTTTGAAAACGGGTTGATGAATTTTTTGAAAATAAATTTGTTAATGAACCTATATTAATAAAACTTCAAAATTGGCATCCCATTTTTTTTTAATATAACTCAAAATTTATGCCAGAAGCATGAATGTGCAAATTAAATGTTCGGTATTCCATGACATTACAGTAGGTCTGTTTCCTTACTCCCGAAGTATACCAAATCTACCCAAAATGTGTTTCTTTACTTTTTTTCTAGCACGAAAATGCCAGAGCTTTTGACTTTTTTCGATTCCCCTCCAGCAAGAATCTACCTGAACATTTTAGCTACTGCACTTTCTTGCTTGTCAAACAAGAAATCAGCTGATCGAAAAATATGAAATTAAAATTGTCAAGTAGCATACATAAAATGGTTTTATTTAATTAAATTAAAAGGAAACGACACAATGGAGTCAAATATAACAATAAATTCTTTCTCCTGATTATTTAAATAAAGTCCTAAATGATAAGTGCATGTAAGGGAAAGTGAAATCGCATGATTTTGCATGCGTTGAGCCTACAAGCAATGAAGTCAAATAGTTAATTTACGTCCCAAATGCGTTTTTATTTCTGGTTCATTACAACAACATCAAAAAGCTCAACCCCAAACTTTTTCCCGAACTTTTTCCCAAACTTTATCCCAAAAGTAAAGAAACAGACCTAGTATAATTATAATGTGCGTAATTCGAAGAAAAAATAATATTTCAAAATATCAGTTAAACTTTTAGTTGATTTAAAACCCTGTTTTCTTTTAGTAAAACTTTCAAAAGCTGTTGCAATATTTTCATTTTTGGACATTCATGTTTCTGGCATAAGGGGGACGATATATGTTTAAAATAAGATTTTAAGAAAACCGCTCCAACGATTTAAATTTTTTTGTATATATTTCTATTTTTTTTTTTCAAGTAATAAAATGGCATAATTGTCTTGGGCGCTAAGCTATTTTACTAGTTGTTTATACTATTTAAAGAACATTTTAAATGCTTGCATATTTAAAAAGTTCTAAAGCTAGTACATGCGATCCAGTCGTACATTGTATTTTTGTCTGGGCCCAACCTATGTATACGCTCTAGCGTTTTGTCATACCTTATGCAAAACCCTGTGTCAGAACTTATATTTTCATCAAGGAATCCAAAAAGGTGTGGAATTTTAATAACTTTGGAAGGAGTACAATAGTTAAAAAAACAAGAAGGAATTAAAAAATCCAAATCTTGCAGTCCATGACCGGGGCTTTAGTTATTCTTATTATTTATAAAAAAACAGTGCATCGAAAGCATTTCCTAGATAATGCTCCTAGATTTATACATATATCATGGAATCCGACATCATTTGAGTGTAGTTCGCACTGTAGACTGTTTAATAAAACCGATCTCAAAAAATATTAATCAAACGGTCTGAAATCTTACAAGGCATGTTAACGCGAAATCATTCGTAACTAAAAAAAAATAGGTGTTTCGATGCTTTTGTAGCACAAGGGTCAAAAACAGTCAAATTATTAAAAGAAGGGGAAAAATCTTTCATAGAGGGTTACAAAGTTAAGGTAGAACTATAATGGTCGGAAGAGCACTGAAGCTAATGCCAAAAACCAACGAAAAGTAGCTTTCTGTACCGTCTTTATGCTTAAAACTAAATTTTTCCTTTATGATTCTGTTGCGTCATATTTTGATGGGGTTTTGCGTTTCGCATCAGCAGCGTACTAGGCTTTACGTAAAACTGGCATTTGGTGAAATAGGAATGCCAAAGAAATATACGATAAGTACAGGATGGGTGTGTTTTCCTTTCGACGATACGGAAAGCTACATTTTGTTGGTTTTTGACATTAGCTTCAGTGCCCTTCCGTCCAGTATAGTTCTACCTTTAAAGCTGGAACTTTAATGCTCGGAGGGGCACTTAAGTGGTCGTAATAAGAACAAGCAAAAAGGTACACGGAAAGCACGGAAACGCGACTATAATTTTGGACTCGAGCGTTTCGTCATTATTTCGTTATCCATCAGAAATTTGTTCAAAATTTGCCATTTTTGACATTTTTCATGGAGAATTTGGAAAAACAGTGCTGGGTCGTACGAATTCGTACAAGATTTCAGTAACGAAACAGACCCTTTATGATGAACACAATTATTATTCAAACACAGAGATAAGTCAAAAGTGGTGTTTTGTCGTGTCAACTTCTTCGCTTAAAAAATAAAAGTACACAAAAAAACTTCATCACCGCTTACACTATCTATAACATTTAAGGTAGCAATAATTTCGTTTTTGTATTTACTTAGTTCATAGGCGGAGATGTTCATCTTCACTTTTTAAGCGGATTTACTGTTGTATTATCAAGCAAGTTATTATTAAAGCGAAGATATTATTGACAAAAAAAACACCTAAATTTCATTTCATCTAAATGCATTTCTCAATTTCTCCAATGTCTGATTTCATCGTAGAAAGAAACGAAATACACACACGATAGAGCATATTTTTTCCTATCTCATTGAAAGGGATCCTATAAGGTTTCTCTATCAAATGGGCACAAATACTAGAAAGAGAGACTGGCTTTTCAACATCGGCATAATTTATTCTTTTAGTAAAAAATTACCTTCTTTAGAACTAATTCCAGCTGCAGCTGCAGTTTTAGCTATGTTTGTCTTCCTCCGTTGTATTAAATCCTTCTTCCACTGGGGTATTTCAAAAGCAACGTTAGGAGGCGATGGTGTAGTTGCATCCATTTGATGACTATGAGGGGAAGTTAGGCTTCGAAAAACTGTAGTCTCGTTTTCAACGGATGAAGTTGCATGTTCTTTTCGCAGTGAGCAAAACGACGCGCCCTGGGCTTTAGGTAGAGAATCAAAGCCCGGAACAGTTGGATCCATCATTGCTAAGGATGACGATGAGCTGGAACAAGGTGACGCCATGTTGCAAATATTGTCGAGTTTTCAATTGCCAACCAAACACTAGTGCAATATGTTTTTATAACTTACGTTGCGCGCGTCGAACTACTAGATATAGACAAACGTTCCTCAGTAAAAAAATTAATAATTCTTGTTCAAGTTGCAACTTGAGGGTGGGTGAGTTGTTTTAGAAATGGAATGGAAATTTTATAATTGGATTGCTACCTCTTTGTCTGAAATCTAGATTATTTTTAAACAATATGGAAAAAAAATCGAAATCTAGCTTTTCGCTTGCCTACTTTACACTCAAATAGTTCATAATACCTATATTAACTTTAAATACACTAGCACTGCACGAAAAACAGACTATTGATTTTTATCGTAGACGATAGAAAAACTGACGCCATTTGTTTACTGTTGACTGCTCTATATAAAATCAAACTTTGGAACATTTTAGAAACGTATTTTGTATGCAAACAGAATTATTGTGTGGCATTATATTTTTAAATTTAAAACATTGGCAGTATTATTTCAAAAATTCAAAGCAGCAGAGAAATAAAAGATAAACCTCCATCGACTTTTGTATCCAGATCTCAATGGTTTCCATCAGCCGCTTTCATGAGAAAATCTGAAAATTCAGATAAAGCCTGATTACACGATTCGTTTCTTCGTTCGTGTCGTCTTTCGTCTTATCGGGCCTGCACACTCGGGATGATTTCTGCCGGCTGAAATCAGAGTTTATTAGTGAATAACGAAGTGAAAAAACTAGTTGAAGCTCGCTTCAACTCTTTGTATACCTGGCTCGAGTTGAATTGAGCTTGATTCGACTCGATTCCGCTCGGGGAGCTGAGTCGAGTCGAAATTTGTGACGAAAAACCTGGGTCGAAAAGTTGGCTTTATAGACAATACACTTTGGTCTGTTTATTTGTATGTTTGTCTTCAAATCTAGTTTTGTTTAAATAGATACGTGTAGTAAAGTACTCGTGTTAATTCAATTTTATTTCCTTTGAATTAAAATAAATACATTAATGCCATTCATTTTTCTGGAATCTCAATACCATTTCAACTCAACTTTAAATGGAGCACTCAACTCAAGTAACGAAAAACCTGGGTTGAATATTCGACCCTATTTCAACTCGAGCTCTCGATTCTGCTTGTAAACGTAGTAAATAAGGGTATTCATTCAACAGCGTAAACTCGTCGTAAACATCGTAAAGTTTTAAACTTCGTAAATCTGTCAAATTTTCCATACAAATTGTGACAGAATTACGAAGTTTAAAAGTTTACAACGTTTACGACGACTTTACGCTGTTGTATGAATACCCTTAATAATAAATTTTAGAATGAATTCAAGAAAATCAAACAAAGATATATTCAATGATTTGTAAGGCTAAGTATACAGTACAGTTCTATAATGTTCGTCAAAGAAAAAATTTCCGTGGTGTAAAATTTTTTTTTATTCGTCGTCAGTTTACAGTTTCCAAAAAAAATATCAATGAGACTGATCTATGAAAAAGCAAACACAAATGTCAAACGCAATTTTTTTTCGGAAAAAGAATGTCAGTGACATTGTTTTGTACGAAAAAAAATCGTGGTGAGTATAAAATTTGTTTTCTTTGGGTAGTTCACAGTTCGATAAAAAAAATTAAACGTCAAAAAACTTTTTTTCGCAAAAAGCGCTCCCATAAGAAATACATGTAGTTTTTTTTCTTCAAGGAACTGTATACTTAGCTTAGCCCTGAGGCCACTCGAGCAAGTACTGGCAAGTTGCAATACATACACATTTGTTTACTAACACAAACAAACCCAAACAACTTGCTTATCAACTGGCATGTAAGTTTTGAAGCCAGTAGTGAAGCAAGTTGGGAGACAAGCAAGTGGAATGCAAGTGGAAAGCAAGTGGGAGGCAAAGTGGAATGCAAATACGAGTTTGACAGGCAGTGTATGTATCCAACTTGCTTGCAAGTACTTGCTCGTGTGGCCTCAGGGTAAAGCAAAAGAATCAATAAAATTTATTGAAAATACTTCTTCAGATGATTCATTCGTTATGCAAACTGAATTGTTTGTTTGGTGAACTGTCATTATAATTCATAGGCGTGTTTTTTATCATCGGAATCTGGATCTGGATTAACTTTTACACGTAATACAAAAACAAAATAATGGGAAATTTTCAAAATTGTTTTTGTAATACGAGTTAAAAGTTAATCCAGATCCAGATCCCGATGATAAAAAAACAGCCCTATTACTGAACAAATGCAACAGCAAAACTAATGGAAATTGTCAGTCATATTTATTAGATTTGCTTAGAACACGCTTGGGCAGCTGTCCAGCTAGTCAATGCCTAAATAGTTTAGTCAACTTGTTATTTATAAACGCATTCCAACAATTGCCCAAATGTGGCCTCATTTATTCACTGACATGCCTGTATTTATTCATTTTTGAATGAATTAATGAATTTTAGTACGCTTTGAGGCACGTTCAACTAGCTTTTCATTCAATTCAAAACTAGAAAATTAGAAAACCAGAAATATTTGCCCACCTTATTCATTAAACGTGTCTACTTTGAAATAAGATTTGGACAACCAATTTCAGTGGATAAGTTAGTCAATCGGTGCTAAGTATTTATAAATAACATTTTGGAGTTGGACAGGTGTCTAAAGTTAGACATCGCTTGGAATGGGTTTATAAATAGCACTGTGTATGTTTTAAAAAATCCCATTTTATTGAATTGACACAGCAAAAACCTTAAATATTATTCACCCATATAAAAAAGGATCAAATTTGACCTAATACACACATAATTTTCTACACGCTTAGGTCTGCATAAAATACTAATGGTAGAACTAGAATAGGTGGATGCTGTCGGAAGCTTGTTTCAAAACTCTTACACGTAAAACAAAAACAAAATAGTGGGAAATTTTCAAAATTGTTTTTGTAACACGTGTTAAAAGTTAATCCAGATCTAGATCCAGATCCCGATGAAAAAAACACGCCTAATGTTTATTTTCTCATACTTAAGCTAGAACTATAATGCTCGAAGGGCACTTAAGTGGTCGGAAGAAAACAAGCGAATACACAGAAAGCATATGACGCGGCTATAATTGCGGAGTGGAAGGTTTCGTCAAGCTTCGTTCAACTTTGGTTACGGAAGTGAGCGATAACCTCACTTAAGTAAAACTGACATTTGGTGAAATAAGAATGCCAAAAAGAGATAGTTGATAGTTACATTGTGGGTGTGTTCCCCTTCTGATGGTGCGGAAAGCTCCTTTTCGTGGGTTTTTGACATTAGCTTCAGTGCCCTTCCGACTGTTATAGAGCCTGATTACACGATTCGTTTTTTCGGACGTTACGTGTTTCGTCTTTTTGACACATTGGGTGAGGGGTGTAGAAACGTAGGGGGAATGGAAAGACGAAAGCACGTATGAAAATTTCAAGACTTTTTCTGGTTGAACTTTGACGTTTATGATTTGACAAACGATTAGAGGCGGGGGATGCTTAAAAAATGTAAATAGTGAGATTTAAAATTGTTTTTCTTAATTAAATAGCTATAAATTTGAACAAGAAGTGATGTAAAAGCATTTTTAATTATTATTACTGCCTATTTTTCAATAAATGAACCTCAAATTTTCTGAACGTCAAAATAACGAATGGATGTTTTTCGTTGTTGTAATCACGAAGGTACGTACCTGTCAAAAAAACGAAAAACGAAACGTCCGAAAAAACGAATCGTGTAATCAGGCTCATAGTTACCATTATTCACAGCACAGAGTGATAGACTTTTAATTATTTATTTTGCGATATCACTAAAATTCGATGTGATAAAATTTATAGACCAAGAGCCCACAGCAGATTTTGGGTGTGAGTGATAGCAAAAAAAAAAGAGTTATGGGAGTCGAAAGCTTCATTAAAGGCTATTCAAAAAATCAAAGTCTTGCAGTCCACAACTGCGGCCTTTGCGAGAAACACTGCATCGAAAAAATATATGAATGCAACTTCGAGGATAATCGTGTTAGCCAAAATTGGTTTTCACTCCTCCCTAGATAAACTGGCATTTTTTACTATAGGAGGGGGGTCTATCTCACCCCGTTTGGCCGGGAGGGGCAATTTCATAAAAATAGTACCAAAAACGTAAACAGATTATGAAAAAATAACGGTTATACTTACAACTAAGTATTATACCTTTTTTTAAAGCCAATACTCTGTTCTATTAACTAGTTTTTGAATCAAGTGAAATCTATGCATAGTTTTTGAAAAAAACGAATTTTAAACCCAAAATTTGCCAGAAAAAAAAGGTTTTAAGTGTAATTTCTCAAAACTGTAAAATTATATATAAATTTTTTTTCTGAGATTCATTGCTCTAATTAATTCTTAATCAAAACCTGGAAACTAGATGATTCTATTGTCGTTTTCCTTTTGCCAGTAGGGATTTTGATCCGAAATTGCTAATTTTCTTGACAAATAAAACACACATTGGGATTGATTTTTGTTTGTACTTGTATGTGTAGCATATCAAATTTTCCGTCATTTCGTTGACGTGACCAGTGATAGAATGCGTAGGGAAAAATTCCTATGAGTAGGTAATTTTATGTAAGAATTCATGTGATTGACGGTGTTCATACCAGCTTCACGTGAGGCGACTCATTTTGACGTCTCTCATTTTTATTTCACTCTCATCTCTTGGAAAGAACGATGGCCAAGTGAGGTAGAACTTTTAAATTTTTTTGAAAAAATTTGCCCCACCTCACCATCTCTTTCTTCCCAATAAATAGAAATGAGATAAAAAAGAGAGACGTCAAAATGAGTCACCTCACGTGAAGCTGGTATAAACACCGTCAATAGTTCAAAAGATTTTAACAGAAAAGTTAAAAAACTTGCCAACCATTTATAACTCGTATTAAAGGAGTCTAAACTAATCTTTTATCAAAAACCAACGAAAAGTATCTTTCCAATTCGGCATGAGGAGAAGTCATCTTATAATGCACTTTAATGAAATGAATCATCCATCTTTTTTCTATTCATTTTACCCAAATGTGTCATTTACAGGGAATGCGCTCAGTGCACACTCTTCTATTACGAAAGCAAAAGTGAACGAAATAAAAAGAAACAATTAGCAATTATGAGCGCGTCATATAATTTGCTTGGGTTTTCGTATGGCAATTTCAGAGCCCCTCCTGCAAAGAAAGTTTTACCTACATTAACATCAAAAATGAAATACAATTTAGTGATTTTTTATCTTTAGTGGGAATTTTATTTTTACCATAATATTAACACTGAAACAATTTCTATTATTTTATACAAAAAAACAAACTTCAAAGCCATCACTTTATCTGGCCGGATTTTTGTTAATAATGCAATTCAATGCATGTGGGTTTTGTAAATCCAGCCATTTGGTCATGTAAAGACACTTGTAATCCCTCCGGAGTAGGTATTAGGCATGGTATAAGAATAACAAGGTATGCTTGACAGCTCAGGCAGTTGACTCGTGACGTCATTGCGAGTGAATGATCTCAATTGTTTGTCATTTATGGCAAAGAAAGTAAACAGAAATAGTTTATATTTTGAAGCAATTTGCTATTAAAACTCAAAGTAAAACAATAGATTATTCATGTTTTGAAGTTATGTTTTGTTAAATTTCAAGTAAAACAATAAATAATTTATTTTTTAAAGCTATGTGCTGGTGAACACTCGCTATGACGTCACACAAAACAAAATATGGCGACCCTTCATCTCATATACAACATACCTTGTATTTTTATACCATGGGTATTAGCATTGTATATGAATCTAATAGTATTATCATCAGACGAAATTTTTTCTCGACTCCTTCACAAACCAGATGTCGTATGATCGCTTCTCACAGAAAGGGAAATTAAAAATTCCCTTACTGAGGCAAAAAAAACAACTGGGCAAACAGCACAAGAGCCCATAACAATTGGCAGATAAAAACAAGAAAAACTGGTTCCAAACAACAACAAACGACAGACAAAAACAAGAAAAACTGGTTACTTTTTCGATTTTCTTGTGTTTAGGAATAAGGGAGAGGAATAGGATAGGAACATTGTAGCATGTGGGTATTAGACTGATTCAAAAAAATGGAAATATCTTCGATTTTCGATGCCACTAGCTTTTTAATTCAAGTTTAATGAAATACTAATCCTGGCAAAATTTCAGCCCTTTAGGTCAATATTTAGAGGTCGCTCATCGATACTTTCTGTTTTCCATACAAATCGTATGGGAACTTTTTTTTGATTCCTTCTTTATTTTATAACTTTAGAAACGGTTATCATACAGAAATGATCAAGGTAGAATCTGAAAGAAGATTTGATAATGTTTAAAAAAGGTCTTTACTTCTTATCTAATTAATGTACTCCTTTCAAAGTTATTCAAGGTCAGAGTGGTATTCGTGGTGAATTTAAAAGTTTTTTGGATTCCGTGTTGAAAAAATCTGCTATAATACAAGATGTTTTGCAAAAGTTGTAACAAAAGGCAAGTGCGTGTAAGTTGCACTCAGACAAGAAAAAAATCGTTTTAGAGTGGGGGTCTAATTCCCCCCATTTACGTGGGAGGGGCAATTTCCTAAAAAAATTGGTTTAAAAAGAAAAAAAAATATTAAAAATCAACGGCAATACTTATGGTGTCATGCTATTACTTTTTTAAAGACAACAATCCATTATTTAATTAACTTTTTAAAAAAAAGTTGTTTTTGTAAATATTTTTTGAAAAAATTAATTTCAAACTTAGATTTAAAAAATGAAAAGTGATTTTATTTTTTAAATATCTTTTTGAAAAATTTTTCGTCATCAAATACAATTTTTGTTTATGAATTTCAATACCTTCCTTAATTTTTAATCAGATGCTGAAAACCGCAGGCTAAAATGTTTTGTAGTTTCTGAGAAAATTGAAAATGACAAAAACCAAGTTTCTTGTTATTTGACGCCCTGGAATTTAAATTGTTCCTTCCTACAAACACCCAATTTCCAGTAGTAGTAGTACGTATTTTAATTTTCAATTTTCTCAGAAACTACAAAACATTTTAGCCTGCGGTTTTCAGCATCTGATTAAAAATTAAGGAAGGTATTGAAATTCATAAACAAAAATTGTATTTGATGACGAAAAATTTTTCAAAAAGATATTTAAAAAATAAAATCACTTTTCATTTTTTAAATCTAAGTTTGAAATTAATTTTTTCAAAAAATATTTACAAAAACAACTTTTTTTAAAAAGTTAATTAAATAATGGATTGTTGTCTTTAAAAAAGTAATAGCATGACACCATAAGTATTGCCGTTGATTTTTAATATTTTTTTTTCTTTTTAAACCATTTTTTTTAGGAAATTGCCCCTCCCACGTAAATGGGGGGAATTAGACCCCCACTCTAAAACGATTTTTTTCTTGTCTGAGTGCAACTTACACGCACTTGCCTTTTGTTACAACTTTTGCAAAACATCTTGTATTATAGCAGATTTTTTCAACACGGAATCCAAAAAACTTTTAAATTCACCACGAATACCACTCTGACCTTGAATAACTTTGAAAGGAGTACATTAATTAGATAAGAAGTAAGGACCTTTTTTAAACAATATCAAATCTTCTTTCAGATTCTACCTTGATCATTTCTGTATGATAACCGTTTCTAAAGTTATAAAATAAAGAAGGAATCAAAAAAAAGTTCCCATACGATTTGTATGGAAAACAGAAAGTATCGATGAGCGACCTCTAAATATTGACCTAAAGGGCTGAAATTTTGCCAGGATTAGTATTTCATTAAACTTGAATTAAAAAGCTAGTGGCATCGAAAATCGAAGACATTTTCATTTTTTTGAATCAGTCTAGTGGGTATATCTACTTGCGGCTACGATAAGTTTTTTTTTTTAGAAGTCTATGTAAAAAAAACTAAGTATGAGCAGAGCACACAAAAAATGACAGAGAAAAAAACTTGTTTGTGGTTTAGGGTTCGATTTGTTTGGTCTCTCTTGTCTGAACTCTGGTAGTTTATTTTGAAGTAAGAAAAAGTATACTTAAAAAAAATTGAGATAGAGAAACTCATTCGAAGGTAGTTTGAGTTTGGTTTTCTTGTACCAGAAGTTTTTCAATTAATTTATTTTCAATATTTCAAGCTATTTTTCATGCACTCTAAAAGGAGTTAGGTATCTGCCTGCCTAATTGGAGTTCTGAGTGATTTCTTTGCAGAAATGTGATGTCAATTAAGATCTATAATTTTTAGCTATGGAAGTGGGTGGACAGTTATTTTTCGTTGAAAACATGAACCAAGAATTTATTTCATCTTAAAATTGTCGGGGTTTAGAGTTATTTAATATTTACAAATTTAAATCTTCGTGGCCACTATTTTTTTTTCTTGCAAGGTTGTTATAGTTTTTTATAGTTAATTAGGTAGGTAGCTACTCCTGTGTTTCTCGTCTTAAACGATCAAGTTAAAATAAGAGGGAGCTCCAAAATATCAATACAAACGTTGCATTATGAAAGTTAAGAAAAAAAAATAAATTAAGTATTCCTATGTATATCTATTTTTGTAGACACTAATCTAAGACAAAAAACTATTTTACTTGTAAATTTTGAACTTCCCACACTTTATTCCAATTTTATTTACAACGGTTCAAAGATTATCGATAGAACTTTCGAACCAATCTTCAAAGTGTTTTATTTAATTTAATTTAATTTAATTTCATTTTATTTTATTTTATTTTATTTTATTTTATTTTATTTTATTTTATTTTATTTTATTTTATTTTATTTTATTTTATTTTATTTTATTTTATTTTATTTTATTTTATTTTATTTTATTTTATTTTATTTTATTTTATTTTATTTTATTTTATTTTATTTTATTTTATTTTATTTTATTTTATTTTATTTTATTTTATTTAATTTTATTTTATTTTATTTTATTTTATTTTATTTTATTTTATTTTATTTTATTTTATTTTATTTATATAATTTATAGGCTTCGTAAAGAATTATACAATTTCTAGTCTTTTAAGCTTCTATCAACACGACTAAAATTGACTGGCAGAGCATCCAAAGTTGAACTTCATTCTAATTGAACATTTTTGTCAAAACTGTATGACTATGATTTCAATATTTTTTTTTTAATACAGAAGCTTCCAAAAAATAAAACAGTATTGTATACCAAAATTTTCAAAACAATTTTTTTTTGATTTAAAAAAAATGTTTCCGTTTTTTTTTTTTTAATCAAATATTTCGAAAACGACATCATCGATATTTTTGAAACTTGATACTCAAGAGTTTTTTAATACTTTCCAAAATATTTTAAGAAAACATTTTACTTTTATGAAAAAACAACGGTACCCTACATACAAAAGTTAAAAAACGGTTAACGAAAATATTTTTTTCTCAAAAATGACTCCTACGATTTTAATTAAACTTTTTCCGTATGCTTAAACTATCAAAAATTATAAAATTTTAATCTTAGCAACTATTAGTAGTACCTCTCATACAATGGTTTTTTATATTTTGAATTTTCTTATTATCAGCAGAACGGATTTAGATTAATTTTTATGTATGGGTGATTCCGTCTCAACTGTGATTCTTTGTGTCCAGTGCTTTTTTTGTTATTTAATGTAAAATGTTCGTATATATTTTTGGATTAAATTGTGTAAATGGCTATTTACTACAATCTACATTCGATATCATGACCCAATTTGCTACTTTCTAATGAAATACTTCATTGAATTGAAATGTTGTCCAAAAAAAAGTTTGAGTGCAATACTTGCTTGACAAAATAATGCAAAAATTAAATCAAAATACTTATTGCTGAATAAAATAATCACGAATGAATGTTGTCCGAGGTTTTGGTTCTATTTTTGAATTAAAAAGATTTCCCGCTCAACCGCCATTTTGTTTTAGCTTTAACACGTATGTATTGTGGTTTTATAAAAGATAAACTAGTTATGTATAGTTAAAAACAGTCATTTTAATTTTTGAACGTTGTTGTACTTTAAGAGTGATATGTTTTCATGGGATGAAAGTATGTCACAAATTTATTTGTCAGTACCGTGGTAGTATTTTTAAAGCATGTAATAACATGTTTTTGGCTGGTTATCACAATTTTGTGTTCCTTATAAGTTAAAATTGTCCTGGAAATTATTTTTCTCGTTAGCATAGAGAAGTTAGGTCACATGAACTGTCTAAATGTCAGTACTGTGGATGTCAGTACCGTGGCATTTCAATACTTTTTGAACTTTAATTAAATATAATTAACTTATTTCTTGCAATAATACTTTTTTCTACCAATTTTCTTTGTAAGAACGGTAGCGGACGAGCCAAACAAAAATCATTCCGTGCAATAAAAACTAAGTAGTAACCCAGCACAAGGAAAAGGGTTGCGATTCAGAAAAACAGACTTCAAAAACGAAAAAGAGATAATTTTTTAAAGAAAAAAAAGGGAAGTAGAAATGTCAAGAGTACAAAACGTATATTAGACAATCAAGAATCTCAACAAAAATATGGTCAAAAAGAGGGAGAACTAAAAACAAAAAGAGTTTCATTTATCGTCTATACTAGTTTTAGTACATTTCACTATATTTTTTATTTCTTTAAAAGTTGTAGCAAAATGCTTTTACTGCTTTGATACTCTGACTAAATGAAGCCACAAACACAAAACAAAACTTGTTTCCAAGAAGTTTTAATTTTTGAAAATATTCTAAAAAAAGAATCATAGTTGGCAGAGAATCACCCATATACATATTTCAAATAAGTTCAAATAATATTGCACATCAAAATTTTCAAAAAACTAATTTCTGGACTTCTAAAAAAGTTTCAAATTATTGTTTTGAAAATTTGATATCTTGAAAACGAGTTAAAATTTTTTTTTTTGAAATTTAATTTTTATATGTACATAAATAAATACTTAAGATTTGCATGTCAACATTTTTCCTTTAAAATGTTGTAAGAATTTGATATATAAAAATTAATTTTTCAAATTCAAATTCAAATTCAAATAGTATACGTCACATTTTTGGAAAGCCTTTGGAAATTAAAATTTTACCTTTGATGACTTTTGATGCATAAATGTAAAAATACGAGGCAAATATATCAACAATGCCAAAAAATGGGTTACACCACTTTTGCACTCACGGCCTCATATTGCTTTGAATTAAATCTGAGAAACTCGACGCTCCACATCAAAAAACCACTTAGAAAACGATAAAAAAATAAAAAACCTGTTTCCACCTACATACAAGAAAATAAGAACGAATACCTACGCAAATAGACATCAGTTTCTAATTTTCATTCAAATCTATTTTAAAGGCTCCCGACACGGAAAGCATTTTGTGTGCCTTTTCTTGGCAAAGGACAGTCATCGAGAACAAAAGAATTTGTTTCTGTTTAGAAAATATGCAATGTGTATTGAACCTTTATGTAACGATAAGAACTTGTTTTGATCCTCTTTTTTTGTTTCCTCTTCTCCTCAATGTCTGTACCTATGTATGTATGTACATACATACATACATACATACCAATTCATTCTTTTTTTTTCGGCAGTTTGTTTTTGTTCCCTTCTCACTCTCGTATATTGGCACTGCTGTGAGGAGAAGGAAGATAATTGCCTTCTCTCATGTAGTGAGGAAATAATGTATTTTTTTATTTTTCATCTGCTGTGAGTTGGGTGTGAAGCTATGATGAGGGAATAATACACTTCATGCTTCAGTCGTCTGTAGCGCTAGTATCTTTTTCCTCAAGTAATACTACTATTAGATTTATATACAATGGTATTAGGCATCCCTGAAGGCCATGCAACGCAAAGAAAAACTCTTGGACCACTTCACTGGTGAATATTCTTTTTCTACCAAGAGTCCAGTACACCAAACACAAATCACATCACACCCGATCGAAAGCACATTGAATTGTTTCAAATATAATTAATTGAATTTATTGAATAATTTAATTTATTGCACCAAAAACAATTTACAAAATTCCGAATTTTAAAATAAACAAACTCAATGACAAATCTAATGAAATGAAGTTTCGACAATTGTTACTTTACTTTGGTGTGTGTGCAAGTACGTGTAAATCCCTCTTAAAACAGGGATTGCAGAGATTGATCCCTGACACACAGAAATCGATTTTTTTTGGTCAAAAGGAAAGCGAAAACGTGATAGGGATCAAATAGAGATTAAAAAAATTGATTTTTTTGGTCAAAAGGAAAACTACATATGTCTTCTAGTTTTTGAAAAAATCGATAATAACTATTACTACTTTTGTATGGGATGTTTGTTTTTTGCTTGCTTATACGTATTACGGCCGCAGTATAAACAGTGCCCCGCTTGGGCACATTACAGGATTCGGGGTAGGTGCGAGGTTGGGTTAATGCAAATTTCTTTTGCATTTAAAGAATCTGGATTAAGGAAACATTATATAAAGCAGCTGTATTGTTCAAACTATGCATACCCACTTAGATCATAAAAAAAACGAACAAACATTCGAGTTTTGTACGATAGTAGTTTTAGTAATTTTCAAATTTCTCAAAAACTAGAAGACATAAAATTATCTAGTTTTCAGTTTTTGATTAAGAATTAATTAGAGCAACGAATCTCAGAAAAACAAATGATAACCTTACAGTTTTGAGAAATTACACTTTAAACCTTTTTTTATGCTTTTTTTCGCAAATTTTGAGTTTAAAACTGGTTTTTTCAAAAACCGTGTATAGATCTCACTTGATTCAAAAACTAGTTAATAGAACAGAGTATTGGCTTTAAAAAAAGGTATAATACTTAGTTGTAAGTATAACCGTTATTTTTTAATATTTTTTTTACGTTTTTGGTACTGTTTTTATGAAATTACACCTCCCGCCCAAACGGGGTGAGATATACCCCCCCTCCAATAGTAAAAAAATCTTGTATTAAACTGTTATATAAAAAACCGTTATCATTTCTTAGTGTCTGAGTTAACGTACTCATCCCTGTGTTTGTTTTCTTTGTTATTGTTGTAATACAGTGGACGGGGTCACGTAGGGCTGCCATCTTGAATTTCTTTGACAGTTCTCATTTCGGCAACATGCGCAAGATAATACCTTATACTACGTTTTCATTAGAGCCGAAATGAGGTAATTTTGCAAATCACAGAAAAAGTGTTTTCATTTGTAATTTGGTAAATTCGTTTGACAGCTCATTTCATTTTTGAATTTCAACTGGCTGTTAATCACTCTTTGTTGTTGTTTTCTTTTGTCTCCTTCCATTGCGCTTTGACATTTTCATAGAAAACTTTTTCAGAGCTTTTCAAACTGTGGCTAAATGGGTGTGTTCATTAGGTTTTGACTTAATTTCCAACCTAATTTCGTGCAAATTTGGTTGAAATTAGGTTTGTTCGCTGTTTCCTGCCCCAGGGCGCACTGGGGAATGTCATTCAAATGTCAAAAAACTGGGGGCTGTCCGGGTTTTGATTTCACATCGAACACCTCAGTGTTACTTTTGTATGATAAAAATGTTGAAGTGCTTGGATACTATTTTGTGCAGCTTCAAAATCTTTATGCAAGCACTAGATATACATATATTTTCTTTAGCATTGTATTTATTAGTATATAAATTAATCCTTTCCCTTTGACATTCAACTTTTACAAACAGCTGATTTCAATTTCGCAGCTCTGATTTCTTCCCCTGAGAAAAAACCTGGGGTGCGTAAGAGCGAGTTCAGTGCTCGCCCCGAACACACATCGAACACAGTGCAAATAAACTGGGTTGAAAAGAGTGTCACATAAAACACATTAGAGCGAGTTCAGGGCGACCCAGTGCGCCCCAGTGCTCACATCGAACAGACTTATTATCTCATTTCGAAATGTGAATTAGTATGGGAAATGAGATGATGTCGTATCGAATTTGGAAATTTTCAACGAAATTAACTCATTTGGCCTAATGAAAACGTAGTATTAGATATGTGTACTGTGATTCGTGTATATGCTGTGACGTAGGCGGCATGCTAAACTGGCTTCTGTACTGGCCAGCGTTCGAATCTTACTCCAAATGGAGTAAATCTACTCCGATTTTAAGGAAAGAATTTAACTACTACGATTTTCCACTTTTTCAAGACTGAAGATGAAACAACTTCAAGTCTGATTCACAATGCGACGTGGAGACGAGACGTGAGCGTGACGAGATCCCGTCGTTGCTGTCAAACGAATTTCAAACAATGAATAGTATATGAGGATATACACAATGAAGCGTTTCTCGTCGTCACGTCACGCCAAGGATTAAACAAATTGAAAAAAAGACGCGACGAGACTACGATTTTCTCTTTTAACAAGTTTATTTTCATAATGAAAGAATTTTTTTAAGAAACAAATACGATAACTTGAAATTAAAAGATAAAGTAATTCATAATCTGTTGTCTTTAAAGCTTTTTTGGGTAATTTTCATTATTTTTTAGTTTTACCCTGAGGCCACACGAGCCAGTACTGGCTAGCCAGTCGCAATACACTCACATTTTTTTACTAACACATACAAACCTGAGCAACTGGCTCGTCAACTGGCTTGCCTTTTTCGTAGCCAGTTGGGAAGCCAGTAGAGCAGCCAGTAACAGGGTTCGGCAGTACTATTTCGTAGCATATTTGGAAAAATAGGACTAAAACTTAAGTTCACTAACATTTTGTTCACAAAATATTAATAAAATAAAAATCGGGAGTCCATGCCCATCCCTATAAGAACTCAAATTTGATAAGCGATCTAAAATGTTTGGGGATGAGTAAAGCCGGAACCACACTTGTCTCGTCTGTTGTGTTTTGTAGGGTCTTTTTCCGTTCGACAAGAAAGCCAACAAAATGGCGAATGAATTGATTAAAGGCTCTCCCAAACCGACGCGAAACGTTCACCGACGGCAGTTTTTTGTTGCTGTTTACCATTGTGTATCTGTTGTATTTTGTATCGCTGCACAAAAAAAAAAAAAAAAAATGTTTTATGATAGTTATTATTTTGTGATAAAAATTAGTTAAGGCTCTCAAAAACTAACGCGACACATTAATAATGACAAAGAAACTTTGGCTTTTGTTGTTTTATGCTAGTGATGTTGCATGGGGTCAGTGCGTGTGTTTTAAGTGCATTTTTATCTCAACATAAAAAGAAGTAGCATATTAAATACAACAACAATCCGGTATAGTTTCGTATTATTGTTGTTTTTGACATGCTTCTTTTGTTGTAAACAAAAGTAAAATTGTACTAAAAGACAAGGGGTATACGGAATTATACTAAATTGTTGTTGCATTTAACATGCTACTTTTTTAAGCGAAGATAAAAATGCAGTAAGTCACAGTTAAGTGAGCATAGAGTATTTAAAATGCCACTCCACACCACACAGAAGATAGAATGAAGTGGTTCCATCTTCAGTCTTGAAAATGTGGTAAATCGTAGTAGTTAAATTTCTTTCCTTAAAATCGGAGTAGATTTACTCCATTTGGAGTAATATCCGAACGCTGGCCAGTAGAGAAGCCAGTTGGCATGTCGCCTACGTCACAGCATATACACGAATAGGAATTTGACAGTTAGTCTGTGTAGCCAACTGGCTAGCCAGTACTGGCTCGTGTGGCCTCAGGGTTAAGAAAACAGTTCTCGTAAAAAATCTCGTCGCATTGTGAATTGGGAAACGATTTTATAACAAGAAAAAGATGACAGCGAATCACGTCACGCTCTCGTCTCGTTTTCCTGTTGCATTGTGAATCAGGCTTCAATCTATCGTCCGTGTTGTGTGGAGTGGCATTTTAAATACTCTGTGCTCATTTCTCAGGCCTGCCATGTTGTAAACTGTCATAAGCCATTGTATTAAGTGCATCTTTATCTGAATTGTTGTTGGATTTAACATGCTATTTCTTTTTATGTGGAGATAAAAATGCACTAAAAACAAACGCACTGACGCCGTGCAACATCACTAGCAAAAAGCAACAAAATCCAAAGTTTCGTTGTCATTACGAATGTTTCGCGTTGGTTTTGGAGAGCCTTATTACTTATTTCTATCACAAAATAATAAGGGTATTCATGCAACAGCGTAAACTCGTCGTAATCGTTGTAAAGTTTTAAACTTCGTAAATCTGTCAAATTTTCCATACAAATTGTGACAGAATTACGAAGTTTTCCATACAAATTGTGACAGAATTACGAAGTTTTAAACTTTACAACGATTACGACGAGTTTACGCTTTTGCATGAATACCCATAATATTTATCGTTAAAGCTGTTGTTTTAATTTTCGTGCGCAGCGATACAAAATATGACAGATACACAATGGTAAACAATAACAAAAAACTGTCGTACGCGAACGTTTTGCGCATGTTATGGAGAGCCTTTAATAAATTCATTCGCCAGTTTTTTTTTGGCTTTCTTCTTGAACGGAAATAAGACCCTACAACCACCAGATGAGATAAGTGTGGTTCTGGCTTTATCCATACTCAAACATTTTTTAGATCGTTTAGCAAATTTATAAAACTTTGACCCCCATATTAATAAACGGCGGATAACAAACGTGCTAGCGTTTATCCATCTGTTAACTAGTAATTCTTATTAACAAATGCGTAATAGTATGTGACGTGTGTTAACGTACGGATAACTTTAACTAGCCTGATTCCACGTGTATAATGAAAACCGTTTACTACTACCAGTATACACTTCGTAAGGCAGTGCATGCATGTGACACATGCATTAGAAAATCACCTTAATTTGATGAAGTGAATTTGGTGAAGTGATAAATACTGGAAAGATATCATATCTTTTTTAATAAGAAAAGTTATCAAGCGGACAAGTTGTCTATCCGTGTACCAGTTAACACGTGTGTTAGGGGCGGATACCAGTTTTTTATTAATACTGCTGTAAGTTCTTAAGGACCGGTCTTGGACTCCCAATTTTTATTTTATTAATATTGTAATATTTTCTCAGGTTCGTTAATAAAACTTATTTACTTTATTCAAAACGTCCACTTATTTATTTCACAAAATAAAACACTTTACTTTTCTTACTACAAACAAAACGATTTATTATTCACTACTGAAATTAATTCACAAATTAAAATTTTCACTTTTATTACAACCAACTTTATTCATTCACGATTAAAAACAAACTGTGTATCTGCCCTTCAAACATGTGCCTTTTATACTTGTTTGACAAACTCTGGAAATAAGGAGAAGGTTCTGGTCTCTGCTTCCAGAGCTTTCCGTAGGGGAAATTTCCCAATAATTTCCCTTCCAAAAGCTTTTATTTGATAGCTGGTAAATCAGCTTTAATCCGGCAGATGGCGCTTCTTTCGTTTGAGAGTCGCTATAATTATAGCTAATAAGGGTATGTTTGCACTGCGACCGTAAGCTTTATTGTGTCCGTTTGTTTGCTTTTCGGAGTCGTTATAGTTCAAATATGGAAATTTATTACACTGCCCCCCTCTTAGGATTGATCGTCCCGAGCTAATCCATCACTTACTTCACCATTAGGTTAGGTTAGGTTAGGTTAAGGTGGCTGCCAGGAAAACTGCTGACATACTTAGGCCAGAATAGGCCCATTGTGATACCACATAAGACTGCGAGGTGATCCTTGCTAATTAAACCAATTGGAACTTTTGATGAAGCGATGGAGACTGTGAATGTCGATTTTATTTAAATCACTTGGATCGTCAAAGAAAAAACTTCCTAAGTGT
The DNA here is from genome assembly GCA_963921185.1 of Dasysyrphus tricinctus. Classification (NCBI taxonomy): domain Eukaryota; kingdom Metazoa; phylum Arthropoda; class Insecta; order Diptera; family Syrphidae; genus Dasysyrphus; species Dasysyrphus tricinctus. Next base: position 37,116,469 of record OY992533.1, read on the forward strand.
ATTTTACGTCTTTGAGAAAGAGCAGGACACGAGCAAAGAAGGTGTGGGATAGTTTCTTCCTCCTCTTCGCCCATGCAGCTTCTGCAGAAATCATTTGAGAAAACGCCGAGTCTATTGGCGTGTTTGCCTATGAGGCAGTGTCCAGTAATGACACCAATTGTGGAGCTAATATGCAATCTACTTAGAGATAACAAACATTTCAAGCGCTTCGGATCCAGTGTTGGCCAGATCCGTTTCGTCGCCAGACAAGTAGCGATACCTGTCCATCTGCTGTTTGTCATCATCATGGAATCATGCTTAAGCATAAGTTTACAAGTAGCAATTGGTATTCCAAGATTCACCTTGTTAGGTAATATTGGTGTTATAGTTCTCATCCATACTTCACCATTATAACGATGTAAACGGTCGCTGTGAACTACTTTTAGTTTGCCTCTTAATCCACTCTGAATGCGGTAGACGACATCGTTTATTCGTGTTCTACAGTGTAAGGGCCCTCCCAATTTTGTTGAAGCTTCGGTGAATATCCCTTCCGACGGTGGGGATTATAAAACCACACAAAAGGTCTCCCGCTTGGAATCCTGTTGTTGGTTTTGTATCATATCGTGTTTTCATCCGATCACTTGAAAGCTTAATATTTGCCTTCGTTCTTTCGTGAATGTCAACTAGCTTTCTTTTGAGGTTGTCCACGTAGTCGTCTATTCCTTGTGGCTCATTTGCATAACATCCAAATTTGATTTCACTTGGTAGTCGTATTGTGCTCCCGAGCAGGATTTCCGATATGTCCTGTTGAGCTATGTACCGCACTTCGGTAGGCCATCAAGAATAATGGAATATGCCGATCCCAGTCTCGTTGGTTGTCGCTTACAACTTTGGAAAGGTGTTCTTTGAGGGTCCGGCTGAAACGTTCAACCATCCCATCAGATTGTGGGTGAAGCGGTGTTGTTCTTGTCTTTTTAATGCCAAGGAGTACAAACTTCCTGAAAGGTTTTGGACTCGAAGTTCCTCCCTTGATCTGAATGGAGTTCCATAGGTACACCAAACTTGATGCTTACCCTCACCCCATTCTGGTTTCTCTTGGTGTTCCTTCCACGCAAGAATTGGTTCGATATCCAAGTCTTCTTATTGGGCAGTCCTCAGTTCTTCGTTACTCCAACCGTAAACGGGATCGGCTCTTAATCGCTGGATGGAAGCAGTGACGTGCGGCACTCGAACGAACTGGGTAGACAGTTATAAATTTAATTCATTATTTTCCATCTTATCCAGTCAAAAATAAAAACTGTTCAACTGTCCAAAAAACAGCGTATGTCTCTTTGAAATCAAACGTTAAACTTCACACAAGACTTTACAAACGTGTCTAAAAAAAATGGCTACCAATAAGTAACTCTATAATGCAAAAATTAAATACCTATTTAATACAAGAATACAAACTACAAAAAATTGTACACAGATAAGTATATTTATCAAATGCTTGTATTTTTTGAAACAAACGTTGAAGGGCCAAGATATGTATGTACATAGTCCACATAAAGTTTTAAAAACATTATTTTGAAAACCTATTCAAGTCATAAAAACTGTCCTTGAATATGTCATCCTCATCCTTACTATTTTTTGTTGAGATAATGGTGATCAAAGACAAAAGTATGCATTTGTTTGACTAAAACTTATATAGGTACACCAATCTCAAACAAACAAAACTGGCAAACCTAAATTAAAGCTGAATAAAAAATGTATTTATTTATAAAAAAAAATTTAGGAAACTCATAAAACAAAGAAAATAATAAAACATTTGATTCTCGTACCGTTTCTCTCAGCCGCAATAAGGCAATAATGATACCTTAAAAGAAATATGTATGTATTTGTAAAACAATTTCAAAACAAGAAGAAGCACACAGCTTCAAAATGCTTTTTGTTCGACTCAATACGGCAACTAATCCCAAAGATACAGCTCATCAAAACATCAGTAGCGTACTTCTCCAGCCTTCCTACCTATTGCATTTTTTAGGGTTGACCTACAACTGCCCACTCCTCTTTAATCAACTCCAAAAATAAACAATTAAGAAGTTATTCTCTTCACTTAACAGTCAATGAAAAAGTTTCGAATTTACTTCAAAGTTCAAAGCAAAACAAGCAATTAGACAGATTCGAATCTGTCTACTTGCTTCACATAGAAATTCTACCTGAGAAACATAATCCGCTGATTTTATTTTCATATAATTTAGGTAGAACGAAAGACTCTGTCTTCGTTTTCGGTCGGGTTTTCCCGAAGCACGTAGCAGAAGCAGAAGGCAGAGCCATAGCGAAGCTATAGCGTTTGTATTTTGTGAGCATTGAGATTTTGTGCTTTGTGGTTGTTGGTAGAGGTCAAATTATCTAAAGAAATAAAAGAAGGTGTGGAAAATGTGAGTGTGTTAATAGTAAGGGATGAATAATAATAATAATAATAATATTTTAAACTATATGCCTGTAAGACCTTAGGTCTTTTAAATGCAACCTGAATTGCACGGCACTAGTTAGAAAGAGTAGGAGGATAGGAAAGATTTGATTTATGTTTGCTAAATTATAGGTGTTGACAATTTGGGATAGGTTATGGATGTTAGGGACTTAATGCAATGAATGTAAACAAGTAGATTGCTTTTTTTTCTCTCTTTACGGTAGGGTAGACACTGTCTAAAACGTCTTATTGACGCACCGTCACTGGATGGAAGCAACTTCCTTCTGTTCTTGACGTGTGCAGTGCTTGCAGTCCAGTTTGCATGGTCTCCGAGATAAGGCATCTGCATTTGAGTGCAACCTTCCTCTTCGATGTTGGATCTGGTAGTCGTATGTCTGCAATCTCTCGATCCACCTCGCCACTTGAAGTTCAAAAGCCAATTAAGTGCACCATGGTCTGTTCGAAGAAGGAACTTTTGTCCATAGATATACTTATGGAAGTGTTTTGTAGCCGATATTAGAGCTAGAAGTTCTCTTCTGGTCACACAGTAGTTTCTTTCTGGCTTTGAGAGTACCTTGCTGTAAAAGGCGACAACCTTTTGTTCTCCTTCGTGAACTTGTGAGAGTACGGCTCCAATTCCCACGTTACTAGCGTCAGCCAATGATGAAAGGTTTCCCTGGTGTCGGGTAAGCCAGAACTGGTGTATTGCATAGGCGCTGCATAAGTTCCTGAAAGCTTCTCTCGCATTCGCTTGACCATTTGAACGGTTTGCCTTTCTCTGTTAGCTGATCCTTCACAAATCGACGATAGTACGTGGCTAGTCCAAGAAAACTCCGGAGTTGATGTTTATCCTGTGGGGTTGGCCAATTCTTTATGGTGTCAGCTTTTTCAGGATCAGTCTTCACTCCTTGGGAAAAGATGATATGTCCCAAGTATTTTACTTCAGACTTGAAAAATGCACACTTGTCTGGATTCAATTTCAAGTTTGCTTCTCGAAGCCTCTGGAACACGGCCTTAAGGTTACCACAAAGCTGATCAAATGTTTTACCATAAACAATAACATCGTCCAAATAGACTAGGCAAGATTTCCAGGTAAGTCCTTGCAAAAGGCACTCCATCAAACGCTCGAATGTTGCCGGAGCGTTGCATAGTCCGAAAGGCATCACTTTAAATTGCCACAGACCATTTCCTGTGGAGAAAGCCGTCTTTTCTCGATCTTCTGGAAGAATTTTTACCTGCCAGTAGCCACTCTTCAAGTCCAATGTTGAGAACCATTCAGCTCCTTCCATTGCATCCAGAGTATCGCTGATTCTTGGCTGAGCGTAGCTGTCTTTCTTTGTCACATCGTTCAGCCTCCGATAGTCCACACAAAATCGAGTACTTCCGTCCTTCTTTTTGACAAGAACAACTGGGATGACCAAGGGTTTTTAGAATTCTCGATTAGCCCATCTTTCTTCATGGTCGATATCATCCCTTCAACTTCGGCTTGTTTGGCTAATGGGAGACGTCTTGCTGGTTGTCGAATAGGTCTTGCGTCTCCTGTATCGATTCGATGCTGCACCAGTTGTGTTCGACCATACTGCCCATTGAGTGAAGAGAGTATATCAGCGTACTCGTGAAGGAGGCTTCCAGCAACACTAAGCTGATATTCACTTAATTTTGAAGGCTTGAGAATGTTTGACTTCATAGTGTTCACTTTCCTGGGGTCCACATATTCTTGTGTATCAACTTCTGTGATTTTAGTTATTGCGGATACGTATTCACATTTTCCAACAACTTCTCCTTTTCTAAGCTTGACTTCGTACGGTTTGATGTTGAGTATCCGTACGGGCACCATGTTGTTCTTTGGCGCCACAAGGGTCTTCCCTAGGATGATGTTTTGAGAAGACTGTTCAGAGTCTGGCTCCGCCATTAGCTATCGATGGTTACCCAAATCTCCCTTTATTTTTGTCCAAACGAACATTTCTGAAGAAGGTGGCAGGCATATATCTTCCTTTATGACAGTTCTCAGAGTTGATGAATTTTCAATGCCATATAAACCCTGTACCTACGTTCTGTAACTCTCGCATCGATAAAATCAGTCGAGAAACGGTGGAAAATGGAACAAAACTCATGCATTTTGTTTCAATTTTCATCGTTTCTCGACCAGTTTTTTCGATGCGAGAGTTACAGAACGTAGGCACTGGGCAAAAATAATATTCGCCGCCCTTTGTAATGACACCTTATAAGCCATATGTCACTGCAGAGATGGAGCGATTTTTAACCGAATTAAAAATAAGTAGGTTATCATTTCGACCGGTGTGATTGTGCGATGTGGTTGGAATTGTGGGATATTCATATCAATATGTTAAGTGGTAAACATTATCAAACCTGAGTGTCACGCGTGTTGGATATCAAACCTGCGTGAAAAGTTTCGCGTACATACTTATCAGTTATGTTGGGCGTCAGGCAAAGAAATTCCACTACTCTCAGAAAATTGTTTCTTTTTATTTTGAGGCTATTTCCGCCACGAATCGTGTTAATTCCTTTTCTACATGACACACACGAGCTTTTTCTTATTTTGTTTGCACTTTTTCCGCCAATTCGCTTTAAAAATTCGTGTTTTGTTCCGTGAATGACGGCTCATGAATGAAATTGTGTACACATCATCGAGCAACCACCCAACAAAACGAGGGTTGTCACGAAGTATCAACAAATTTTGTGAGCAGTGGTGCGTTCTTTTATGTTACTCTAGTTAACTATGGTTAATGTGTCAAAAAGAAGAGTTGCAATGTCATAGTTAAAAAAGTTACTCTGAGTTACTTTTCATTTAGGAACGACCAAAGTTAAAAATGGTTGATCTGTCAACCAAAATGGATGAAAAAAAAATCGAAATAGATTTGGAATTAAAAATCAAGAACAAATTGTGATTCCATGAGATTAATTGAAAAGAACTTTTATTAGCACTTTGAAAATACATATTTCTTTCAAATTAAATTTCATTTTACATCATTCAAGCACAAAATGGAATATTTTAGCAAAATATTTGCAATTATTTGCAATATTTTTTTTTCATTCACTACTAGCACAAATTTCTTTATTATAAATCGATCAAATCGCATAAAAAATGTCGCAAAACGTAAAAAACTATTTCAAAACTCACTATCGACGATTAAATCAATTAAATTAAAAATATTTATTACAAAAATGAAATCAATTCCAAACCGAACGATCGAGAAGCAAACAAAAAATAAATCAAAATGAAAACATTGTGATTTCAGCTGCTTTTGACAGATTAACCCTTTCAACTCATATCAAGGAGATGAGTTGGAAAAAGTTACTCAAAGTTACTTTTTGACACTTTAACTTTGAATTTAGGAACGACTCAATGACGTCATAGAGTTAAATAAAGTAACTTTTTTGAATTAAAGGAACGATGAAAGTTAACTATAGTTAACTATGGTTAGAAAAAGAACGTACCACAGGCAGTTCTGAGTGTCAAACCATCATACAGTGTGTACACATTGTCAGTTCGGTTACAAAATAAGAAAAAGTTCGTGTGTGTCATGTTAAAAAAAGAATTAACACGATTCGTGGTGAAAATAGTCTCAAAATAAAAAGAAACAACTTTCTGAGATAGGTGGAATTTCTTTGCCTGACGCCCAACAGAACTGATAAGTGTGTACGCGAAACTTTTCACGCAGGTTTGATATCCAACACGAGTGACACTCAGGTTTGATAATATGTACCACGCTTTAGTCTACTAGGGCTTCTAAACGAGTGTATCAAATTTAGTGAGTGTATGTTGTGTTTATCAAAATATATCAAATAAACAAAGAAAAAAATCTAGAATCTATTTTCAAAACGAAAAATGATAGGAAGTTTTTTTCTTTTGCGATCGGTAGACTATTTGTTTACCCTCATTTCTCCTAATGGAATTGCGAATTTCAAAAAGTCACGCAGTTTATAATTTTTAAATAATATTTTCTTCATATGATATTTTTTGTATATCCTTAAGGCTTACCATCTCAGCTGGGGCAGATAATTGAAAAAGCTCAAAAATTGAGAGTAATTGCTTGGCAACCCTATGCCTCGACCATTTTTCGACAGGCAACCCATGCGTTAATTGTTTTTTAAGACACTGTCTACAAAACTGTATACTGCTCATTTGGTACCTTTATGAGGGTATGTATACCTACCGTCCTATGGCGGGATCTTCTATTAAAAAGAATGCAAAAAGTATCAATATGATTGCTTTACGAAGCCTATAAATTATATAAATAAAATAAAACTAAATAAAATTAAATAAATTAAAATAAAATAAAAAAAAATAAAATTAAATTAAATTAAATTAATTTAAATTAAACACTTTGAACATTAGTTCGAAAGTTCTATCGATAATCTTTGAACCGTTGTAAATAAAATTGGAATAAAGTGTGGGAAGTTCAAAATTTACAAGAAAAATAGTTTTTTTGTCTTAGATTTTTGTCTACAAAAATAGCCATACATAGGTATACTTATTTTTTTTTTTTTTTTATTTCATAATGCAACGTTTGTATTGATATTTTGGAGCTCCCTCTTATTTTAACTTGATCGTTTAAGACGAGAAACACAGGAGTAGGTACCTACCTAATTAACTATAAAAAAAACTATAACAACCTTGCAAGAAAAAAAAATAGTGGCCACAAAGATTTAAATTTGTAAATATTAAATTACTCAAAGCTTCATGTTTTCAACGAAAAATAAAAAAATTATAAAAATTTTAGATCTTAATTTACATCACATTTCAGCAAAGAAATTACTCAAAACTCCAATTAGACAGGCAGATACCTAAATCCTTTTAGAGTGCATGAAAAATAGCTTGAAATATTGAAAATAAATTAATTGAAAAACTTCTGGTACAAGAAAACCAAACTCAAACTACCTTCGAATGAGTTTCTCTATCTCAATTTTTTTAAGTATACTTTTTCTTACTTCAAAACAAACTACCAGAGTTCAGACAAGAGAGACCAAACAAATCAAACCCGAAACCACAAACAAGTTTTTTTCTCTGTCATTTTTTGTGTGCTCTGCTCATACTTTCAGATTTTTTTAGATTGACTTCTAAAAAAAAAACTTATCGTTGCCACAAGTAGATATACCTACATGCTACATGCTACAATGTTCCTATCCGATTCCACTTCTTTATTCCTAAACACAAGAAAATCGAAAAAGGAACCAGTTTTTCTTGTTTTTGTCTGTCGATTGTTATTGTTTGGAACCAGTTTTTCTTGTTTTTATCTGCCTTTGTTATGGGCTCTTTTTCTGTTTGCTCAGTTGATTTTTTCTCTGAGTAAGGGAATTTTTAATTTCCCTTTCTCTGAGAAGCGATCATACGCCATCTGGTTTGTGAAGGAGTCGAGAAAAAATTTCGTCTGATGATAATACCATTGTATATCCAATCTATAGTATTCTCATGAAACACGATTTTGTAGGTAGACATTTGGTCGATAGGTTCGCTGTGATCGCCTTACCGAGATCCCTTAACAAAAATTAGTATTACATTTGGACGCATAGATGGCCACGAGCTTTTTTTCTTCATGAGAATACTATAGAATTTATATTCAATGATAATACTATTAGATTTATATACAATGCTATAAGGCAAGTTTTGGATTCATGCAAAAAAAAAAATTTGAGATAACAATCAACATGATATAACGATGATAGAGAACACCAAAAAAGTCGGTGGCACAATTTTGTCTGTCTGTTCGTCTACACTTCTACAGCCTAAACGGCTTGATCGATTTTCTTCAAACTTTGCACATAGTGGTTTTTGGTGATTATGCCCGCACATTTTTTTCATTTTTTTTTTAGATCCAAAAATAACGGCACCTGCCATACAACTTTTTTTTAGCAATTTTACGTTATCGTATTTTTCTCAAAAACAGCTCGACAACTTTTCTTAAAAAAAATTCAATAAATTTATTTTAGTAAAGGCTTCCTTTGGGTGGAAAATCATTTTTCAAAAATGGCTATCAATGGTACCTCCCAAATAACCATTTTTTTAATTTTTGATTTTCTTCAAAATGGTAACTTTTTTTATTCCAAAAAAAATATGAATAGTTTTGTGTGCCAAAATTTGTGAAAAAATATTTTTTGGATTTTTAAAAAAAATTTTCAAATTTATTATTTGGAAAATCAAATATTTCGAGTTTTTTAGTGCTCTCTAAAATTTGTTCAGAAAAAATCTTACATTTATGAAAAAATAACGGTACCTTCCATACAAAAGTTAAAAAACCGTAAATGAAAATACTTGTTTGCTTAAGAACGATTCCTACGATTTAGTTTTAATACTTTTAATAGTACCTGTCATAGAACGTTTGTTTTATTTTGAATTTTCTCATTATCGGCTAAACGGATTTAGATGAATTTTTTATTTACAAATTTCAGAGAAGATTAAATAATATTGCAAATCAAAATTTTCCAAAAAAAGTTTTTGGATTTTTAAAAAAAGTTTCAATTTTTTTTTGAAAATTCGATATCTCAAAAATGGGTTCACAATATTTTTTCATGTTTTTATATACACATAAATATATACTTAAGATTTGCATACCAAAATTTGTTCTTTAAAATGTTTTAAGAATTCTATAAAAAAATAATTTTTTTTAAAAATCGCTCCAACGATTTTATATGTTTTTCTCCCATACAATCATACTCAATTAAGAATTAAGATGGCACTCTTTTTTTTCACCACAAACTGTCAAAAGAGTTCTTTTAGCCAATTTAAATGTTGTATTTCATACTTCTCTACATTTTTCTCTCATTATTTCCATGTTTTATATACAATTTTCTTAAATCCGCAGTGTCTTGAACATAAAAGCAAGTACGTGCGACCCAGTTGTGCATTTTATTTTTTATTGAAAACAAAGCCACAAAACGAATAAGCCTTCAAAATAAAAAAAAAATATATCAAATTTATTTTTGAGAATATTCAAGAAATAAACTGAGAAATCATATTTCCTCCCCATTTTTGAGTCCCAAAATCCATCCTCTAATTTCTTTTTTAAATAAAGGCTTATTTATGCTTTTTTTGAAAAAAAAGTCATTTTAAAACAAAAACTTTTGAACGATAAAAAGTGTTTTTTTTTAACTATTTTCTTTTGGGTTGGGTACCCGAGCCTCAAACCAAAATCCACAAACCAAAATCCACAAACTAAAATCCACAAAAACAAAATCCTTAAAACCAAAATCCACAAACCGAAATCCACAAATCAAAATTTACGAACCAAAATTCACAAAACCAAAATCCATTTGGCGTGCGCCAAACATACTTCAGCTTCAGCTATGGGTAATCTGTGTTTAAGAAAATGGAAAATTAATAATAAAAAATAATTTTTTTTTGTAGTTCATGTAGTGTGTACAAGTACATAGTGAAAATATTTTAGGCAATGAATTTTAGGAACTCAACTTTCCCGATTTTTGATTGTGTTGATATTGTCTTTCTGATTTATTTTAGAATATTTGCTGGCCATTATTTCTTGTTTCTTATAAGTACATCTGGCTATTTTTTCTATGTTAGTAGTAACAACAATCAATTCTTTGGATAGGTTTTCAATTAAAAAATAAAGCTAGCAGTATTTTTTTCAGCGATGGCCTTGAGGTGGCGGTGGTGGGGCCAGGCTTCAACAGAATTTTGTGTACAGGGTGAGTAGCTCCTTAGACTGTCAACAACCGACCAAAATTCTGGATCGTATTCCAACATATGCCACAAGTAAGCATAGGGAATTTTACGAATCTGCCAATTTCAAAAGTGACAGCTTTCATTGTGGCGGATGTGTTAAATTGCGAAGTGCAAAACGAAAAAATACAATTCCACAGCAAATTTGGATATGATAATTAGCCACAGTGTCAATTTTGACGTTTGTAAATGAACGAGTGAGTGATATACCTATTTGTCAGAGAATTCTATTGGGTATTTGGTTTTGTGGATTTTGGATATGTAGATTTTGGATTGGGATACCGACATAATCTCCAAAAACAAAATCCACAAATCCAAAATCCCCACACTTTTAAAAATCCACAAATTTGAAATCCCCAGTCACAAAATCCACGAACCAAAATCCACGATCCAAAATCCATCAATTCAGAATTCACAAATCCAAATTCACAAATCGAAAATCCATAAATCCAAAATCTACATAGCTATTCAAAATCCACAAAATCAAATCCCCAATAGAATTCTCTAACAAATATATCACTCTCTCGTTCATTTACAAACGTCAAAATTGGCACAGTGGCTAATTATCATATCCAAATTGGCTGTGGAATTATATTTTTTCGCTTTGCACTTCGCAATTTGACACTTCCACTACAATGAAAGCTGTCACTTTTGAAATTGGCAGATTTGTAAAATTCCCTATGCTTACTTGTGGCACATGTTGGAATACGATCCAGAATTTAGGTTGGTTGTTGACAGTCTAAGGAAGAGCTCTCCCTGTACACAAAATTATATTGAGGTCTAGCCACTGATCTCTATAAAACACTGGATAGTGTATCGATACAAAAATATTGCTTCCATTTGAAGAATTGTTATATTATGAAGCTGACCACTTTTTTGTATACCAGTATAACTGTATAATATGTAATACAAAGATAATCCATTAAACAGACATCAATTCTCCTATCGTTTCACCCCCTGAGATCTGTTTGCTAACATTTGTTGTGTTCCTAATTTAAATTCATTCACTAATTAGTAAATGAAACGGGATAACAAACGTAAAGAGTGTGACAAGGAGGTAAAATCATAAAAAAAAAACGCAGAATACGCAATCGCATCCTCCTCATCATAATTATTCATTAGCTGTTTTGCTCCACAGTACACATATTAAAGGTAATATCTTCCGAGTTTTCATTTTCGTTCAAGTTCGCGCATGTGTCAAAATCTCAGAGACCCCTGTCAGTTCATTGTGTGTGTACTGTGACATTTTCAACACTTTCCAAATTTAACATTTAGATTTTCAGTTTTCTCAATTTTCCAAGCCTCTGATTGGCCAGAATTCAGAAATCTGAAGATTCAGTACTGAAATTGAGGCATTGAATGTACCCATTGTCAATTTGACAAGGTCTCTGAGAATTGATTTGTTTTTTATGTTCAGTATCTGACAACCGATTTTTGCAAACATGCGCAATATATTACCTTTAATATGTGTACTGTGGTTTTGCTCATCTTGTTCGCAAACTGCAATGATTTATCTCATTCCACTATGTAATTATACTAAAAAAAATATACCAAATGCACACAGTGAATAACTTAAAGATAATAAATAATGAAACAAGCTTCCACAAAAGTTTATATTTTCATATCATGGTCTGTTCCCTTTTTTCAGATAGACATCTGGAAATAGGGATGAGATTTCGATGTTTTGCAACATCGATATTAACATCCAAAACATCGGACTAAAAAACAAACAAAAAGTTAGTACGAAAATGATTGATTCTGCTAGTAAAATCTAGATGGAGTGACTTTCATAGTTTTAAGTCATCTGTAACATTTGGAATTTTTTGAAAAAGGAAATCATCAAAGGATCTCCCAAACCAAACTTAAAAATTCAGAACCACAACGAAACTTTCGATGTGCAAAAAGGCACAGATATAAGTTTACACATGAAGTGCCTATCAATTTTGCTTACGTCAAATTTGTTTTGTGTTTATTTTTGCAAAAGAAATATTTTTACATCGATATTCAAGCATTAATATCATCGATGCTCAGCAAGACGCATTTTAAACCACACAAGTTTTTGTACACACCTTTGTAAGCAAAAATATCTTGCAATATCGTGAGATAACAGTGTACACATGAAATACTTGCAATATTGCTTCTATTAAATCTGTGGACGATATATTTAGCAAAATTCAAATTTTAGCATCGATAATAATAGATGCTCAGAAAGACCCAAATTACACCAATGCAAGTTTTTGCACACAACTTTGTGTTTTGCAATATCGATATATTAAAAAAAGCCACAGAAAACAGTTTACACAAAATTCATTGAAATATTGCTGCAAAATAAATATTTAATATCGATTTTCACGAATTTAAATTATCGATGGTCAGAAACACGCAGTTTACACCATGCAAGTTCTTGCGCACACCTTCGTGTGAAACAAGATTTTGAAATATCGGATTTCAAAAAGGGCACACATAACAGCTTAACACCATGAATTGCCTTGCAATATTGATTTTATGGTGGATTTACATGTATCTTGATTTCATATCTTGAAAAAGAAAGGGATGTAAAATATAAAAGTTTCGTTTGTTGGATAGAGAGGTAAGACCAAAATCCAGAGCATCTTGATGATATCAAGATTATAGTAAAACATAGAAATCAAGATCAAGATTATAGTAAAGACGAACATGTTCATCTTGATTATGGCATCTTCATCTGTATTTGTGTGTACATGTTCATGTTGTGTATGTGTGCATGGTTTGCTATAACTTTTCGGCGCGATTTTACAAAAAAAAAGTGAACTGTCAAACCTGAAAAAAAATCTTACCGAATTTTTCGTTGTGAACATAAAAACATTAAACGGAACACGAACAACAAATTTAAACAATTAAAATAACAAGAAAATGGAAAATAAAACCAAAAAAATAAAAAGTAATAAAGTGATAGGGTGATAAATAAATAGTTGCTTCTTAAAAAATTCTATTTAGTTGCAGGAAACGATGAAAATTACGTCCATCACCTGGACCAAGACGAGTTTGATGACTGTACGTTGTGTATTTTCTTATTTTAATTTTCTTGTCTTATTAAATGTATATTATCTTTCAGACTGCATTGATTATGATTATATCGAGGAAGCACAACCACAAGCACAAAACCTGGAAGCACAAAATTTAGAGTTCGAATGTTTTCCGGACGAAAAAACAGGCAAGTTAACTTTGCGTATAGCCATGGAAAATAGCTATTTATTATCTTTTTATTTGTTTCCATTGGCTTGGGTTATATTATTTTGTTTATATTTAGCTTTTACTTTAAGGCAAACGTGTTTTATAAATGTTACACTTTTACTTTCATTCCTTTCGATAGGGTTCATTTTAAAATATTATTTTTAAGTTATTTCAACTTGGCAAATTAGAAACCAACCTATCAATAAACAAATTAACAATGCATTAGAACTGGGTGCTCCATAGATTGGCGTGAATAAAAGCCAATTCTTCAATTGCCACAAAATCAGAAATGGTTAATCGTTGCCGATCAAGTTAAGACAACTCGGTCACATTTTTTTAAATTGTTTCCTTTCAACTCCAAATTTTGTTTAATGCACAATCGCAATTCTAAAATTGAATCATAAACAAATTACCTTTGAAAATTTTGATGTTTCAGTTGTGAATATCACCCTTTCAAATTTCTCATCACGTTTGTTGCCAAAGCCTATATTGCCTGGATTGATTCTAATTTTACCCAGCATTTTGATGTTGTCTGGATAATCTTGAACTAATTTATCTAGCTCATATTGACCGCAGCCTACCAATATTTTACCGTCAAAACCTTCTTTATTTATCTCTTCTACTATATAAGGTATTGCCCTTGCTACTTCCTCTGAATTCAAAGCAATCCGTACTAACTCTGAACCTGCGCGCGCTAGTTCTGTTATTTCTTTTGCATAATGTTTTGCGCTACTTTTTATATCATCAGAATCTATCTGCACACCAAGCGCCATAGATTGTACGATTATAGGATTATTTCCACCTATCTTTACTTTTCCAACTTCTACAACATGAGTTTTGTGCCTGGAAATTGGCGATAATTCATATGCATCGTCATTCAATATCAGGTCTTTATCTAGCATATTATTAATGTGTGAAAATAAACAGCTTTCGAGGAAACAGGTTGTTTAAATCAGGCATGATAAGTGAAGTTTCTTTATTTCTTTGACATTTTCTATTTTTATTTGCATTTCATTTCTTCTTTTGCTTTTCTTTGACGGTTGTATGGTAAGAACCGTTATTTTTGAAGCTAAAAAAATCTTTCACCTCTAGGGAATTGCAAAAAAAACTTAAGTTCAGAATTTAAAGCAAATCGCTTCAGTGGTTGACGCCAAAATATACAGAAAACTGTATAACCTTATTTGAGGATGTAAGGGTTGGTTTCTTAAAGTTTTTTTTTTTGATAAGAACCAGAAAAACATTGTTTTATTACTTTGCCAATAATATTCTTTCTTTCTTTTATTCATTTGGTTTTTTAATTTAATTTCTTTTTCTTTTTGCTCGGCACATTTATGTATGTGTGTCATTATTAAGATTAACGAAAAAAAAACCTTAATGACTTCCTCAACAGCATCAATGGCAATCCGGTTGCTTTAAGAACTTTATGTGACTTCATCAATCGAAGAATATTTTACTAGAGACCTGGATGTTTGGTTGTAATGTGAGAGTGATTGTCGTCTACTCGTTTATTTTCTTGTCCAAGAGAGATACATGAGTTGTTGCGCTTCTATCTACATCACGTAGTATTCTCGTGCATGTTACCATGTTTTTTTATTTTTTTAAATCAATTGAATATCAAGTCAGCATCTGGAGCACCCTTCTGATGCTTAAATTTCGGACGATTTTGACGTTGATAGTAATTTTGAGATTGATTTTTTTGCGATTGTAACAGAGACTCTTGGTAGTCTTCCTCTTCGATGCGTTCGGTTATGTTGAGGGTTAGTCTTTTGACTTTTTCATTCTCTTCACGGATTTTCTGTTCTTGAAGTTTTAAATTTATCGCTAAATGGCTGTCAGAGGGAGCTACAAAAGTCTTGAACTGCTGTTTACGCTTTCCACCACGAACCATCAATACAAATGGCACAGCACTGTCTTTGGGTTCATTAGGATTCAAATTGCTGCCACTGCTGCTTCCACTGCACTGAATTTGATCGTAGGATTTCTTGCTATTTTTTGCCATCATTGGAACTGGAATGTCCTTTGTATTAGGCTTAATGGTTTCTTTTAAACGCTCCTGGTAGCTATCGGCAGCCATTTTTTCGAACATCTGCTCGAATTCAAGATCTTCCTTTGATTTTTCAATGACATCGTCGGGATTATCATCCATTGGATCATCGTTCCAGTTTTGATTAATATTTTCTAAACCAGAAATATCATCTTCATCTTCGTCGCGTCGACGCTCTTTTTTCTCGTCTTCATCGGATTCAGAGGAATCCTCACTTAGCTGAAAAGGGAAAGAGTTCCATAATTGAGTTTCAGTCACGAAGCATATACATTTACTCACAACTTCATCAAATTCACTGTCTTCACGAATTGGATCTAATTCCACCTCTACTGGGGGGCCACTATCGCCAGCTACATCTTGACTGGCTGCTTCTGCAGCTAATGAAGGATAGAGCTCAGCTTTGAGATTCTCAATTGCTTCTTTTGCCTTCTCTAAATTTTTGTAGAGCTGTAAGCAAGGCAGTAAATTAGATAGTTATTACGGATATGAAGCTCTTCTTACCTTCAATTTCGGTCTGACATTAGCCAGACAATCTCTGTACATGTGATCTACCAAAATGGGAAACAAATCTGAAATGTCCTCTTTGCTAAAGATTGGATTGCTCTTTTTATACCAATAGTAATGCTGGAAGAACACCAAAAAGTAATCCAATCTAGAAAGCAAATGTGAAGGGAAGACGTGGATATGCAATGGAATATTCAAATGATGATAGTTTACTTACTTTTTGCGGCTCAGGGCACTGGTAAAATACTGCCCGCAAGTATCCAACAGTACACAAGCCAACTTCAATCTAAAAAGACTATCCGGTGGATCCAATGGTGATACAACACCCTCTTCTGTTGACACACCCAGGGATATGATAGAATAAAGAGTATTCAGTACATTTGCCGACTCGATTAACTTATAGTTGTACAATTCCCCCAAGTATTTTGCCATTGCAATGCGTCTTTGAGCAAGCTTGGGTGAATGTATCTCAAGACCTGCTCGGATGTCTTCGAAAACATTATCAATAACCATAGTGACAGCCTTTTCTTGATAAGAACTTAGTCCCGATACCAAGTCAGCTAAGAACCTTATCAATGGGAAGCGCAATAAATATGCCTATCGCATAGCTATTTACATCCGGATCATCCCATTTGATACGACGCATCATTTTGATGCATTTGTCAACATTTTTTTTGCATAGTTCTTCGAATAGCAAATGACGGATATATTCGTGAATTGGAGGACGCAGTTTCTTTTCCAATTTCACAGAGTCTGGGGGCTTAACGAGATAATAGACGCTCTCCACTTGTGCTGCATGTCTAGAATCGAGCGCTGTATTGGTTTTCATCCGGATCATTTGATCGAGAAATACATTTGTCAGCAAACGGGATTCTTTACAATTGTAGAGATACACTCCGGCAACTTCAATGAAAGCGCATGCCATTTCAATCTGATGATGATGGAAGTCGCGCAGAAGCATTTTCAAGCAAGCCAGAGCATCGAATTTCTTGCATAGACCAAATTTCACCATCTCACCGATGAAACGAACAATTTTAATTTTAGATTCGATGTTAAGTTGGTTCTTCTTGCGAATGTGCCATTTGAATTCTTTGCGAAGCATCTGTGATAGATCTATGTCAATGTCGGTATTGACCAGGTTCACAATGGCTACAAAGCGCGACAAGAATGGCAATAGATCCAAACGAGTTCTGTAAAACATAGTAAAAGTTATGAATCGTAACACAATAAGTTAAGTTATTGAAAGTTATTTGCAAGTCTGTAAGGATTTTTATGTTTTTGGATTTCAGACTGATGTTGAAATCTAACTGGAAAATTAACTTAAATAAGAGATGGTCTAGGTGAATGGTTTCCATCTAATAAAACCTTTGCACATAATCTTAACAAATTCACCAAGGTGAAACTGTTGTAAATGAATCATAACTAAAAATAAAATTGTTATCAAGAAATTAATTTACCTCTGAACTCCAAAAATGGACTTGGTCAGTTTTTTTCTGTTATTTTTCGTATTATAATTCAAAAGAAATTCAATTGCTGCCGAGTCGATAAGCTCCTTGTTTACGCAATTATTAAGATTCGTTAAGAATTGCTCGAATTGCTGTTTGATGTTGGTTCCTGCGTTGGTAATTCTACCGGCTTCCATTAGCGCCGAACCAATTTTATCTGGCAGAACCGATTCAGTGGCAGCAGCTGATGCTGAGGCCAGTTCGTCGGCTTGCATCTCAGCATCGTTAGACGGATCGGATGTGGATGATGGTGGATCATCACCATCAACATCTCCATCAATATCAACATCCAGGGATTCTTCTGTCATTTCAATGGCTTCTTCGATAGGTTCTAAGTCTTGCTTGGGAGCAGAGAAGTTAGGCAGGAACTGCCTCAATTCGGGGAGATCGGTGTAAAAAGCCTTTGTCTCTTCATCTCCCCACGGATCCAACTCACCCATGGTGGATTCTTCCAGCAGACTCTCGAGAACTGTCCCTGAATTACCGTTTTCAGTCTCCATAGCTAGCTCTGGCAGTGGTTCATCTAAGAGATCGGATAAGGTCTGTGCCGAGGAGAGGAGTTTGTCAAAATTGGACTGCATTAGCTCACACTTCTCCTTTTTGTCATTGGAGATCTCTCCTTTGGACTCCATGATTCGACGAATATTCTTTGTCATGGTCATTAGTTCGGCTTGCTCTGACACTAAATGTTTGCACAAATTTTTGAAGTAATCCTTAAGCAGAGTACGTAGGTTCTGCTGTTTATCGGCGGGCAGGAAATCCGACTTTGGAATCTCAATATCGTACTTCTCGGCGAGGATAACAATCTTCTTTGGAACCAAACCTGCGTATTCAAACAAAAAGTAAAGAAACGCATTTGGGATGTTTCTGGTTTGTTGCGGTTTAAATTACCTATTTAACTTCATTGCTGGTTGGCTCGACCGCATACAAAATTATACAATTTCAATTATTTTTACATGCATTGATCATGTTGGGCTCTATTAAAAGAACAAAGAGAAACATTTTACTTTATATTTGCCTCTATTGTATCATTTTCATTTAATTTAATTAAATCAAACCATTTTATGTACGCTTATTGAAAAATTAAATTTCAAATTTTTCGATCAGCTGATTTCTTATTTGACAAGTAAGAAAGTGCAGTAATGCTGTTTTCCATTGGACGTCTGGAAGCGTCCAGAATCGTCCGGAACGCTTCTGAAACCGTTTCATTGGCACAAAAAATACTCTTCTGACGATTCTGAGGAGAGAAAATTGATTCTTGATTTGAATTCAGAAGACACTCAGAAGCACTAATACATGCAACACGAAACTTCAACAAAAATTCACTCAAACGTCAAAACAAACTGCAGTGCAATTTCATATTTTTTGTTCATCCCATTCGAACTAATTTTGCACTCGAAAACACTGATATTAATAAAATAATTAAGAAAAACAAAACGAAAAATTATTATTTGTAAGTAAGGGGTGGATACACTATTGTTTTTAATTTCACTTTTTGTGTGCCAGAAAAAAGTTTCTATTTAATGATTCACTAATACAGAGACGAAACTTCAAAATTGAGTAGAAATAACAAGCACTGTTCCATTGGATTCAGAATGAGTGTCTTCTTGAGTGAAACCAATGGAAAACGACATAAGTAAAATGTTCGGGTAGATTCTTGCTGGAGGGGAAATGAAAAAAAGTCAAAAGCTCTGGCATTTTCGTGCCAGAAAATAGTAAAGCAACACGTTTTGGGTAGATTTGGGATACTTCGGGATCCCATGGGCGTGTAAAGAAACAGACCTATTAATTTCCAACTATGAAACGAGAAAAACGCCAATCGGTGCATGAGATGTGCGAGATGTTTTGTGTTGAATCGGTGGCTTATGATGCCGAGCCGAACAAAAATGTTGTTGCTACGGCTTATAAGGACAAGTCCTGATTACCAACGTCCTTAAAATAGTTGTTTTAACCAACATCAACAATCGTCTTAGCCGATTTCACCCCTGACAATTTGTGGTTACATTTCGTTGGGATTTTGGGTTGGTGGAGTAACAACCGGCGGTAACCAGCGTTGCAAAATCTTTGAATTCAGGAGATTTGAGATTAAGTGCACTTAATTGTTGAGTGATCTATTTAAATGGTGACATGGTCTAAAAATAATCACTGTAAGCTAAAAGTTGTGCTGGTTGTCAAGAACAAATGTCCTTACCATCATCATATTATTGGGCTCCTCAATTATACGATGTTGTTCGATAAACGAAAAGGCTTCGTCGACTTTTTCGGCTTCTTCGAATATTTTTATAAATAAACGAAATGTCTATTTTTTGCTTCGCTATTTTCTTTCTTGCTTTCTTCTGAGTTGATTTGTCATAAAACTTTCCCTGTCCATAAAAAAATGAAAAAAATCTTATAAATTAAAATAACTGAAATTGATTTTAAAACAATATTTTCATTTTATTTAGAACTTTTAATTGAGGCTATCAAACAAAAACCAGCTTTGTGGAATATACGGCACTTGGACTACAGAAATCGTGTTCTGAGGTACCAGTTATGGGAGGAAGTTCTTTCCGAACTAAGTATGTTTTCACTATTCAATTTTTTTAATTATTTCAGATTTTTAATAAATAAATTTTAATACATAATTAATACGTGTTAAAAGTTAATCCAGATCCGGATCTGGATAGAAAAAAATATATCATCAAGCTTATATTATCCCAATACACCAGAACCGTGAAGATGTAAAAACTAAAATTTTTCTAATGCGTACTCCAATTGGTCATGCTAGATAAGAATGAATTAATGAATTCTTCATTCACCTATTGCCCTAATTGAAATTTTGAAATTGCTTTCTTTCGATATCTGCACAGTAACATCAATAGAAATATTTTACGTATCTACAGTAAACAAAAATCTTCACATTCATTCTTCTGGCATGGGGCGATTTTTTTTGTAAGCTTATTAATACTTTGCCATTTTGGAGTGTTGACTTTATTTGCATGCTTTACTGAAAGAATTAATATCATTTTATTGATTGTTTAATATTTATTTATTATTACTTTTTTATAGACTTGGGCAACGAATATAAAAGTAAGGTTCAGAAAAGGTGGGACACGCTTAAAACTGGGTACGGAAATTCTAAGAAAGTTCCCAGTGGTTCTGGAGCCAAAAAGCCATATAAGTTTGCTCAACAATTGGTGTTCTTGGACGACACAAGAGAACCGAGAAGGTATTAAACCCAAACTAGTTTTATGTTCTTTTAGTGATATTTAATTTTCTATCATAGCACAACCTCATTGATGATGTCAGCGGATACTCTGCCTATAACTGAATCTTTAATAAATAGATCTTCGAAGAAAAAAAGTAATCCTACAGCTCAATTATTATATATTTTTCCTTTTCAGTTTTAATAATAATCTTTTAGATGAACCCAAGTCGGAGTATAAAAATTTTCAATTAGAGGCTCTTCAAATCCTGAAGGATATAAATTCTCCAAAGCCCCAAGAAACGGGAGTTCAAAGAGAAAAGAGTTTTGCTGCATTGACTTGCGAACTTATACAAAAGGACATGGAGACGCTTCCAGACCTAGAACAAAGAGCCTTAAGGACGCAGCTGTTTGATGTTGTTGATGGTGCAGTTCGTCGGTATCGAAGTGCTGGGCAATAAGATCATTATTTAAAAAATTAAATTTAAGTGTATGTTTATTTAAAATAAATGAGTTTCATGTACATAAAATAACATTTATGATAGCAATTATTGATATCAATGCAAGAAGATGATTTTGATGTAGTTAAGTCTTGGTTTCCCGCCAGAGTTGTACTTTTCGGTAACTTTTGTATTTTGATATTCGGGGTTTTCGGGGGGTTGGCCAATTTTGATTGAATGTTTTGTGGAGACGCAAGGGTAATGAAACATCGATATCCAATACGGTAAATAATCTTTTTCTCATTTAAAAGATTCTGATGTCGGATAAAATCTATCACCAAATCCGATTATGCTGGAATTCATGATAGGGCTGATTGTGTCTGAAAATAAAATACCTAAATATTTTTAGGATTAAAGTTCAACATAGTAAAAGCTGTGTTTTATTATCTTCTATCGGGATACTGATCTGGATTAACTTTTAACACGTACCACAAAAACAAAATAATGGGAAATTTCCAAAATTGTTTTTGTAGCACGTGGTAAAAGTAAATCCAGATTCAATTAAAGATGATGATAAGACACGGCTTAAGTTTAGAATTAAATAATTGTTTTATCTCTTCGATTATATTTTTGGTCGTCCTGAAAAGGACGTTTTTCAGTTCTTGGGAACTAAGCCTTGTCGTTCTGCCAAGACACAGCTCCAGACCCAACAAAATGCTTTGCAAAGCTATTTCTAAGGAGCTTAGCGGCGTTGGATGAGTTTCCGGAATGTGGCCGTAGTGGTTCCAGATTACTTTCCTGTAATCTCCAGCTTCCTCTTGTTATTTGGCCTTCAATGTCGGTGTCAATCAGCCCGTGCTCAATAAAACTGTTGCCGGCATGGTTTCGCAGCCAGTTATGAAGGCAAACAGTACTCTGAACTATGAGTTCAGTCAGAGTTAGGCTGGCGTTAATTGCTCCTCGGAAAATTCTCCATTTCGCCACCAAAATCCCAAACGAATTTTCAATGACACGTCTAGCCCTGCTTAGTCTGTAATTGAAAATTCTTTCTTCAAATGTAAGATTTCTCCTACAGTAGGGCTTCAACATGTTGGTGGTTAGGCTGAAAGCATCGTCAGCTACAACCACATATGGGGCATTTTTTAGCTCCACCGATACATCCCGAGGTGGTGGAAGCCTGAAATTAAGAAAAAGATTGATTTATGTTTCACTAAACATTTCGACAGAATACTCACGGAAGAGTATTAGAGTAGAATTTTTTTCCGAACTCGCAGTTGTGAAATATCCCACCATCGCTTTGCCTTCCTGCTGCTCCAATATCGCACATTAGGAACGAATAGTTTGCATCGCACATTGCCATAAGAACGATGGAGTAATGTTTCTTATAGTTAAAAAACTCCGAGCCAGAATGTGCAGGTGCTTGAACCATGATGTGCTTCCCATCAAGAGCGCCAATACAGTTTGGGAAATTCCATTTATACTCAAACTCATTAGCAATCCTTAAAAAGGTGTCGCGGTTGAGTTGAGGGAAGACTTTTGGTCGCAATGCTTCGGTAATGGATCGAGTCGTTTCCATCAAAATGTTGTGGACAACAGATGCCGAGCACTTGTAGCAAATGGCCAAGCTCTGTTGGGATTCGCCGGTTGCTAAATACCTATAAAAATTAAAAATTAGATATTTTCATTCACATTCCATTTATTATGTTTGTACTCACCGCAGTGTAATTACTAACCGCATTTTAGAGCAAATCGGCTCGCGAATGTGGTACTGCTTCTCGATTGCTGGACCCACTAGAGCTAGCAGTTCCTCAAGCTGGGTAGAAGTGACCCTAAGATACTTCTTAAACAGTTGAGGATCGTCAACGGCACCAATTTCCCCAAACACAGTGACAAATGCACCACTGGAGTTCCTTTTCAGAAGGTAGGGATGGACCCAGAACCTCTTCTTCTTTTTCTTTGGAGCCTCATTTGGTTCTTCAAAGATGAAGGAAGCCAGTAGTAGGCTCATAGCTTTCCTTTTTCTTTCCATTTCCATTTTTTTTTTAACTTTTCAAAACTATTTCACTTTTAAAAATGCCGAAAATAACTTTGACAGCAAAAACATATGTTTGTGACAGCTGTCAACAAATTATAGCAGTTTATAGGAAGTAAAAAAAAGTAACCGCTGCTGTACTCTTTCACACATTCGTATTATGACGTATATCTGACCCACTCTACTTTTCTTGATTCTTGATATCAAGATACATGTAAATCCACCATTATTTAATTTGTTGATATTCACTGTGCAAAATACATATTTTAACATCGATTTTCACCCATTAAAATCATTGATGCCTAGAAATATACCACTTACACGCGGTTTTAGCATACAAGCTTCTGTGCATCATTATTTTGCAATATCGATGTTTAAAGTTGAAATACCTTGCCTATGACTTCATATTTTTTATTTGTATGAAAACTTAAATCGATTTTAAAAAACTTAAGAAAAAATAGCCGGCACCAGAAATTTTGAAAGCAAAAATACATTTAAGCATAGCATGACGCATTTTTTGCTTTGGTCAAGCAAAAAACTTGAACAAAAACACCTGAAAAAACATCGATGTTAAGCTGGATTTACAACTACGTTGTTATCGTTCGTGTACGTTGTTCGTTTTTGCCCGTACGCAGAACAACGAAGGTGTAAATGATAACACCGAATACGAACAACGAAGATATTCAAAGCCGTTTTGAATTTTGGATGAACTTTACTCGTTGTTGGTTGTTTGTGGAACAATGTTCACCAAATGAAGAACGAAGGTGTAAATCCAGCTTTAAAAAGCATCGATGTTTTCGGTTCGATATTTATTGACATCGATGTTTGGTCTTCAATGTTGAAATCGATGTTGTTTCAATATCACACATCCCTATCTGAAAAATACTTTTTTTTGTATAGTTCAGACGTCAAATTATGAAGCCGACCACCTAATTGTCATCTTCAAATGGAGGCAAAGAAACTGTTATACATTATAAGGAATACACTATCCAGTGTATTATAGAGATCAGTGGGCCTAGCCCCACCACCGCCACATCAAGGCCATCCCTGATAAAAAAATACACTGGGCTTTATTCTTTAATTGAAAACCTATCCAAAGAAATGATTGTTGTTAGGTGCCAGTTAAAGCTATCATTGAAAATTTTAATGATTGATTTTGAGACGTTTAGGAAGTAAAATCATTTATTCTTTTGATGGAAAAATAAAGCTAAGGACCTAATTAATATTTTTAGCCAAAAAAATTTTTCAAATAAGCCCAACTTTCCACATAAAAAGACTTTTCTTATTTCAATGATTGAACTACCTTACCCCGAGGCCACACGAGCAAGTACTTGCAAGCAAGTTGCAATACATACATATTTGTTTACTAACACAAACAAACCCAAGCAACTTGCTTATCAACTGGCATGCAAGTTTTGAAGCCAGTAGTGAAGCAAGTTGAGAAGCAAGTTGGGAGACAAGCAAGTGGAATGCAAGTGGAAAGCAAGTGGGAGGCAAGTGGAATGCAAATTACGAATTTGACAGGCAGTGTATGTAGCCAACTTGCTTGCAAGTACTTGCTCGTGTGGCCTCAGGGTTACCAATGATCATTGAAAAATTAAAAGTCAATTTTTGTGGAAAGTTGGGCCTATTTGAAATTTTTTTTTTGACTAGAAATATTAATTAAGTCCTAAGCTTTGATCGTCCATCAAAATAATAAATGATTTTACCTCCTAAACGTCTCAAAATCAATCATTAAAATTTTCAATGATGAGTTTCAATGATAGCTATAACTGGCGCCTTACTACTACCATAGAAAAAAATAGACAGAGGAACTTAAAACAAACAAAAAATAATGGCCAAAAAATATTCTAAAATAAACAAGAAAGACAATATCAACACAATCAAAAATCGGGAAAGTTGAGTTCCTAAAATTCATTGCCTTAAATATTTTGACTATTAATTTTTCATTTTCTTAAACACAGATTACCCATAGCTGAAGTATGTTTGGCGCGCGCCAAACACTTCAGCTATGGGTAATCTGTGTTTAAGGATTTGGCTTTGTGGATTTTGGTTTTGTGGATTTTGGTTTTATGGATTTTGGTTTAGTGAATTTTGGTTCCTGGATTTTGATTTGTGGATTTCGGTTTCTGGATTTTGGTTTTAAGGATTTTGTTTTTGTGGATTTTAGTTTGTGGATTTTGGTTTATGGATTTTGGTTTGGGGCTTTTGGATTTGGGGCTCGGGTACCCAACCCGATCAGTTCTTACGCTATTAATTAAAGCTGTATACAAACAGGCTTCAATTAAATGTCTTAAAAACTACCACATTCTTTCAGAATTGAGAAACTAATTAGCAAATATTTTCTTATAATACTATTTTGTATAAATAATATTCTGCACGTAGTTTGGTTGGATTGATTGAAATTTAAAAAAAAATGTGAATTACACAAGATGATGAACCGGGGAAAAAAACTGTCCCGACAGTTGATTTTATGGCTGAAATCCGGAACATCTCGGGTAAATCGAAACGTCTGGCAACGCTAATGTTATGCTTCATATCAAATTATAACAAATTATACAAACAATTTAAGCTTATGACAATTCAAGGAAACGACACATTTAGGCCTATTCGGCGTGATCTTTTATTCTGCTATTCTGTTATTCTGCTATGAATTGTTGCTGGCAAATGGAGAGGAGTAGATAGGAAATATGAATGAGAGGAAGGGTTGGCAAGGCAGTGGAATATTATGAGGATAAGGTAGGAATGAACCGGAATAGGATAAGGGAACAGAGCGAAAAAGGAAGGAATGTCTAGATCCGGGGACGCGGCCTGCTTGCGATGCACAGCTGAGCTCGCCGGATGGGGGGGATCTTGCCCCCGAAACTAAACCTCACCAGCAATAAAAACACATATCAGGCCTGGTCTCAAAAGGAAGAAATCGGACGGACACTCACCACACACAAGGGCACTGCTGATGTAGTTGCAGTGTTGGCCATTACCCACCCAACCTAGGAATCTGTGGCCATGTTTTGATTCCCCCAAAGATGGTGGATGATCGGTTTCAAATCATACCATCTTCACCAAAGTCCTTCAGCTACCATCGGCACCCCTGAAATTTAGGTCTTCAAAACATGATCATTCGCTTACGCGATCCAGAAAAGAACTATTTTTCGTGAAACGAGGCATTTTGAAGTTTTATTAATTATATAAATTGAACAAGTGAAAACAAATCCATTAACAAACTATAATAATCAACTCTTTTTCTTTCAGAATCACACAAAACCATACAAAAAAACGCTAACAACAAAAGCAATGTGAAGCTGGTCAGTTTCCCCAACAATACACCACAGAAATTTACCTGGCACCCTTTTTGGCACCTCAGCAATCTTTCGAATTCGCGACTGAAATTTCCCTACCTGCAGAGAGCTCTATGGAGGTGGTCTGAAAAAGGTAATGTTCTTAGACGAAACGCGGCTAAACCCCAGGAAAACCCAACAGTTCACTTACAAATAAATCTAAGAAATTATCAAAAATAAGAAATAAATTAAATGTAAATTAAATAAAAATTATGTAAATACAAAAAAACTTCAACGCCGTTTTCAAAGCATGTAGATGTATATGATGATTAAAGTCTTAATCGACGAATTATGTTGATTAAACAATAAAAAAACTATTGAAAGTAGTATGACCAATTAACCTTTAAATTTAGTTTATGAAAACAAATCTTTGATTTGATCGCACAATTTCACCTGGATCTGGTTATTTACTTTTCTGCTTTTCTTTCTATTTTTGTAATTCTAGGACTCACTTTGATGTTGATGGATTTTTAACTTAGCGATACCTTGGAGCGGAGTTATCGTCGATGGGATAGTTATATTCTGGTGATACAGCCAATACGAATCAGCAATGATTGTCCAGTTATCTTCACTTGAATCGGGGCTTCTTTGGACATGTGCCGCCTTCAATTGCGAAGAAAAACTGCCTTCCGACCAAGCGAGTGATGAAGAAGTTCTATTCGAGACTTGTATCCAGCAATCGAAACACATCCACATCGAAAAATAAATCCAAAGAAAAGTGCAAAATATCCAGTAAGACCGGTAAATAAAAGCTGTGGCGGCCCAGCGCTCCGCTGGTCAGCTGAGACCGCCAGAAGTCCAAATTTGGTACTTGAACTATCTGAATAAATTTCACTGTCTTAGCACTTTTCAATAAAAAGATTAATTTTTTGTTTGAACTCACCAAAATATTCAGTTTAATTTTCTTCGGTTAAATGGTCACCCTAATCACTTCATCAAAAGTTGAATTGGGCTATATCAATTTAATTATGTGAATCACTTTGAAAAAAAAAAATAAATCCTTCTAAGGAAACTCACCTACTTGTGTTTTTGTTTTTTTTTTTTTTTTATTTTTCTAATTTAATTTTATTTCCTTTAGCCGATTGTGCCGAACCGTTTCAAAATTTAGGACAATAGGGCTTTTTAGCAAATATCAATGTTCATTTCTAAATGTCAAACTCAGGACCTCGGCACGAATGACATTTAGGTAGCACCCAATTTCTTTTTTATTTCGGAGGCAAATACACTCCAATTCAACAGAATGAGCACACGGATTTTCATAGTTGGTTTGTCAATATTTTTTCAAACATTGTGCATTGTCCGAGAATAAATATAAACATAAAAACTATTTCAAAAAAAATTGTTTTACTTCCATCCATTAACTTTTATTACCAGTTTCAATATTTGAGCTTATTCAGTTGACACAAAAAGACTGCATTTTCCCTTATGGAAAGACTTTGAACAGAGCCGGAGGAAAAATAGCAGCGCTTTTTGAATTAATCCTTCTGTATTCTTTTCCCAACATCATAAACAAATAATAAGGATAATCAAATGATTCATTAAGGAAAATGTTAAAAAAAAAAAAATGAAAAAGAACCTTTGAAAATGTGTGTCCCTATTCATTTGAAGTGGAGTGTAAATGTTTGGATTTTGTTTTTTTTGGTAATAGCGTCTGTCAAACGTGCCGAATTGTTAGCTGTCACTTTGACTTTGACAATTTGGTAGAGATCTCTATCTCTAAGTATGACAAAAAAAAATTTTTATTGTACCAAAATACAACACTGGTAATATACAAAAAAAATCGCACCACAAAAAGAAGTCACCCACCATACAAAACTGATCTTTCGGATTAAAAAAGGAACTTGGTTCATAGCCTAACTGGCCACGGCAAACAATCGATTACAAATGACGTTTCTAGATGCTGTATTTTTCTATGGCACAATCACAAGTATCGACACCTGAACATGCCACTTTTGGTTTGTTGTTGTTTTCTAATAAAATCTCACTCTAAAAGCATCATCCGATCCAACATCCAACGTACCCGTTAATTCTATTTTCTCTTTTGATATATTTCTTAGTATTATTTATGGCTATTCCCCTTCCGATTCTTTGACAGCTTAAAAACAAATCCAATAAGTAGCTCAAATGAGTTACATCAAGTATCCGGTAGAGTAACCTGTTTTTGTAAGGCTTGCTCTTTGAGAAAAGTGAAATGGCCATCTTGGTATTTCTGTGACGTCATGATCGATTATTCATTTATTTTAGTATTTTTTTGAAGCCTCTTCGATGCCGGGTCCAGTTGAAGAGTATCTACGACCTTACCATGTTATGCGGAGCTCTGACATGGCTGACCAACCCTTCTCTAGCTACTCGTGGGATTCAATGCCAAAACATTTAAAATTAAAAAACAATAAAAACCACAAAAGATTCAACATGCGGGATGTTACCGCAAGCGAATATGCGGATCGCATGGAGAGTGAGCTCCATGGAGAAGATCCGAGACCGGGATGTAGTAAGTTCCTAAAGAGGATGCCTCCTAGGATCATACAAAACCGGGCAGAAAAAAGAGTGGCGCCGTCCATTGGTCAGGGGAGAATACCTCCCGGGCCGAAGGAAGACGCCTCTCAAGACGAAGTGACAACTGACCAAGGAGGAATACCTTCCGGGCAGTTGTCCAACGAAAATACCAAAGAAGGTATCACTGATGGGATGACACCATCAGTAAACACGTCATTACCACCTACAAGACCGCCAAAAAGACGCTACCGTAGATCGGCTCCTCTTCCAAAATTGGGTGAACCAGGAGGCCTGGATGACCCGTGGAGGAAAGGACTCAGCGGTGCGTGTACTAAATGGTACCTCCGGTTCCTCGATAGAGGGATGACCCGAGAGGAGGCAAGGAAAAAGGTGGATGAACGCAAAGAAGCAGCGAAAAACGGCCGCCTCGATAGCCAAGAACAGGGAAAGAGGACGAATGAACATCTAACTCCTCCCTTGAGGCAAGATGCAAAGAAACTCAGAGTGGTGGCATCAGATATGGCGGGATCAAGTACCGCATATAGAAATGGCAGCGAACATAGGCCACTCTCCTATGCAGCTGCAGCCCAGAGTGTCAGGATAGCCGTTTTGCCAAAGAATTATCCCCAGGAGGCCCTCAGTACTGAGGAGTTGACGGCCCTGGAGGATGCAATCATCGAGGAGGTGTCCATGGGCTGGGAACACAAGTTGAAGTTCAACGGTGTTCACTACAGATCAGGCTTGCTTGTGGTAGATTGCGAAGGGCAACATACGGCGGAATGGCTGCGGCAGAAGGCTTCGAACCTAAGCAATTGGAAAGGAACAGCACTGGTTGCATGCTTGGGAGATGATATTCCCAAGATGTACACCATTACTGTATTCCTTCCAAAAAGTATGGGCCAAGATCACCATAAAACACTGGCACTCATCCAGGCTCAAAACGAAGGTCTGATTGTGCAAGCTTGGAAGGTCCTGCGTAGTAAACCTGAGGGTAAAGGACAGTTGCTGGTGATTGGCATTGATGGTCAATCGGCTAAGACGATAGTGAAGGCAAATCACGAACTTCACTACAAGTTCGGGAAGGTGAACGTGATAGGTCTCAAAAAACCAGCGATGCCAATTTCCGGTGACGCTCCCAACAATGTCCCTAGCAGGAAGGAACCAACCATAGTGGGCCCCACTACAATCCACAGCCCCATCCGTAAACCCACTCCCCTCCCCCCTCTCGTCAGTCCAACCATCCCAATCCCAATCCCAACAATCCACCCAGCTACACCAGCAATCAACTCACCTCCCCCTCCCTCGTCACCTCCCAAGACAACCTCCCCTCCCTCCACGGACCAGGTAATAATGCTTCCAGATTTTGAGACGGGTCTGACTGACGACGAGATAGAGGGCATGGACCTCTCTCCAAGCAGGGACCAAGAAGAAACGCTTCCTACTGAAGAGGAAGAAGAGCATCTGCTAGCAGATGAAGGGGCACCTGCCCCAAACTAAAAAAAAAACAAAATGTACAGACGCGGGATCAGTACCAGGGTAGCCCAAGTTAACCTCCACCATGCTAAGGCGGCATCAGCTGTCATAGCAAGGAAATTCGCGGTGGAAAACTTAGGGCTAGTACTGATTCAAGAACCCTGGATTTACGGGGGCCAAGTAAGAGGCCTAACAAGTAAGGACTCTACACTAATCTGGGATACGAGACAAAAATCGCCCAGAACATGCATAATAGTACGAAATAACATAAAATTTATTTGTCTTTCAGAATTTATGACGCGGGATCTAGTTCCAATCCAGGCTGATATTAACATCAATGGCAGCCCCCGCACAATGGTTGTAGCATCAGCCTACTTTCCAGGTGATGACGCCAACATACCACCACTGGAGGTCCAAAGACTCGTGGACTACTGCAACAAACGAAAACTACCGTTGTTGGTTGGATGCGACGCGAATGCTCACCATACAACATGGGGTAGTTCCGATATAAACCAAAGGGGTGAGTACCTTTTAGACTTTATTATCGAAAAAAATCTAGATATATTCAATGTAGGGAATACCCCAACTTTTATAACTAGAACCAGAAAAGAAGTGTTAGACTTAACGCTCGGTACTCCGAACATAAGCAACTTGGTTAAGGAATGGAGAGTCTCCAGCGAACCCTCAATGTCTGACCACAGAATTTTAATGTTCACCTTAGATGGCCTTCTAACAGAGAATACCTCTGGAAGGAATCCTAAGAGAACAAACTGGAATCTCTATAGAAATACCCTCAGGACTAACCTTGAGCAAATAGGCCCAGTTAGAACTACAAGTAGTTACCTGGAATTAGAAGTAATAGTGAATGATGTTAGTGGGGCAATAAATGAGGCTTACGAACTCAGCTGCCCCCTTAAAACCAAGAAGATGCAGAAAGATGCTCCATGGTGGAACAATAATCTGTCTAAACTAAGATCCAAGGTAAGAAAACTCTTTAATGAGGCAAAGAGAACTGGTGAGTGGCTTAACTACTCAGCAGAGCTAACAAAATACAATGGGGAAATAAGGAAAGCTAAGAGAAATAGTTTTGCAATCTTCTGTGAGGGAATTTCCTCTACTCCTGCGGCTGCAAGACTACATAAAGCACTAGCAAGAGAGAAGTCATTAACATCGGTAGCACTTCGAAACCCCGATGGTAGCTTCACTGAAAATGAGGAGCAGAGGTCTACACTACTGCTAAATACTCATTTTCCAGGTAGTTTACCGACAGTAGGAAATACCATAGAGAGAATACCTCTCAAACCCAAACGAGAAGACTGGAAGATAGCGAAAACTATCTGTTCAGACAAAAGACTTGATTGGGCACTAAGTAACTTTCAACCTTTTAAATCTCCAGGGGTGGATGGTATCTTCCCAGCCCTTCTACAGCAAGGGAAAGAGGAACTTATGCCTCATTTAATTAGCATACTTCGTAGTAGTATAGCACTTGGGTACATACCAAGTCTATGGAGAAGAGCTAAAGTCATCTTCATTCCCAAGGTAGGGAAGAAAGATACAACCCATCCAAAGTCATTCAGGCCAATAAGTTTAACATCTTTTCTACTGAAAACTTTGGAAAAAATAATTGATAACTTCCTTAGATCAGAAGTTCTCAGCAAGTTGCCTCTTAACAGTCGCCAGCATGCTTACAGGGTAGGCAGATCTACGGACACTGCCTTATACAACCTGACTAACACCATTCAAACTGCCTTCAATGGAAAAGAAATCGCTCTATGTGCCTTCTTAGACATTGAAGGCGCTTTCGATAACACCTCTCACGAGGCAGTAAATAAAGCTTTGATTAGGAAGAGAGTACCCATCACTTTAACCAGATGGATCAATCAAATGCTGAGCACAAGAACGGCAGAGGCACACACAGGGCAAAGTGTTCAGAAAATCACCACAACAAGAGGCTGTCCTCAGGGAGGGGTATTGTCACCCTTGTTGTGGAGTCTCGTTGTGGATGAGCTACTAGAAAGTCTGACTGCTCAAGGCATACGCTGTTTAGGTTTCGCGGACGACATCGTCATAACAGCCCTTGGGAAGTTCGAAGAAACTCTTTGTGACATAGTACAAAGAGGACTAACAATTACAAGAAAATGGTGTCTGTCGGTAGGACTAAATATAAACCCTACAAAGACGACGGTCATACCATTTACACAGAAAAGGCTTCTGCCACGAATGAAACCTATAAGGTTAGCTGGCCAAGTCATAGAAACGAAGAGGGAGGTAAAATATCTAGGAATCACACTAGACAACAAACTCCTCTGGAACAAACACATTGAAATAACAGTCGGGAAAGCCACAAAGGCCCTAATGATATGCAAGAGACTTGCAGGAAGAACATGGGGGTGTAAGCCTAACATTCTTAGATGGATGTACACCATGATGGTAAGACCCATCATTACCTATGGTGCAGTAGCATGGCACAAAAGAACCGAATTACTAACTACTAGGAAAGCACTAGACAAAATCCAAAGGCTTGCATGCATCAGCATCACTGGTGCAATGAGAACTTGCCCTACAGCAGCAATGGAGGTCATACTTCACCTTTCTCCACTACACGTGGTTATTGAAAGTGTTGCTCAGGGAGCTATCATGAGGTTCGCCAAAGAGGGAACTGGGAAGGGTAAATGTATAGGCATTAGGGAAAAAGAAAACTTAACCCAGTCCACAGTAACAAACCTCCTTGACATTCCAAGAGATGGCATGATTAAAAAATACAACTTCGTAAAAAATTTCAAAACGGAGTTAAGTAACAAAAAAGAGTGGGTAGGAGAAACGACAAACTACACCCTCAAAGAGAATGCCATCAAATGGTACACCGACGGCTCGAGAACGTCTTCAGGGACTGGTGCAGGAATCTTTGGGCCAAGAACCAAACTTTCTGTACCGATGGGACAGTCCACTAGCATTTTCCAGGCGGAAGTTAACGCGATAGGAAAGTGCGCGGAAAAGAACCTCGAAAGAAAATACCGTAATCAAAACATCGCCATCATGACAGACAGCCAAGCTGCACTTAAAGCACTAGGCTCTTACACAATCGACTCCAAATTAGTTTGGGAATGCGTGGGTAAGCTAAATGAACTCGGCGAGAAAAACACTGTCTCACTCTATTGGGTACCAGGACACGTTGGTATTCATGGTAACGAGGAAGCAGACACCCTAGCCAAAAAAGGAGCAACAGACCCCCTTATGGGACCTGAGCCCTATTGCGGTGTAGGTGAAAACGTGATCAAATACAAAATAAAATCAGAAGAGGAGACTAAAAGATCAAAAATCTGGGAAGAACTCCCAAAATTAAGGCAGGCCAAACTACTGCTTGGGAATTATAACCAAGTGCGTTACACCTCCTGCATAAACCTAAGTAGGAACAACCTAAGAATAATAACGGGTATTCTCACAGGGCACTGCAAGCTAAGAAGACATCTCAGTCTCCTCGGTTTAGCAAGTAGTGCAACTTGCAGATTCTGCAACGCCTACGAGGAAACACCGGACCACATATTAGGAAAATGTGATGCGCTCGCGCATCAAAGACACAGGTATCTGGGACACTACCAGATAGACGAGAGAGAGTTTCCCTCTCTGAAAATACCCGACATACTTGAGTTCCTAAAAGGAACCAATCTGGAGGGAGAGTTATAGAATGAGCCGTCTCACTCTACTCTTAAAGGGGGCACAATAGATCTTTAGGTCGCAGTGCGCTTATCCCCTATTAATTCATTCATTCATTCAAGCCAAAGATTTTAGATTAAGAACTTAAATTACTGTTTAAGTTTCAAGAATTGCAGATATAATAGAGAAACTATTTAAAGCAATCAAATATTATGCAATTATTTTTGATGACAGCTGTGAGTGACGTCATCGTTTTGTCACTGAGCTACTGAGCATATCCCATATCTCAATATATTTTAGGCCTGGGCTACACTCGGCACGATCGACCAAAGTGGTGAATCTGCAATTTGGTGAAAACAAAAATTCTTGACTCGCATTCACCTCAACTTTCAAATGCGAACTGTCAAATGCGAACTGTCACTTTTAAGAGTTTGGTTCTATAAGAGCGTCCGGGCGTCGGCAACAGAATTTCCATACAAAAGTTTAAGCTGTCAAAATATCTTTTTTGAATTATAGTTTTGGTATTCGGCATGCTAAATCTGCTATTAAATCTGCTAAGAAATCTATTATGAACTGCCAAACTTTCGAACTCATAACAGAATCTTTTACAAATCGCATTTTTGGTATTCAGCATGTCAAAATCTGTTATCAAATCTGCTATAAATCATAAAAGAATAAAAGACAAACTTCTTTGACTTTTATCATAAAAGATTTCAATGAGAACACAGTTGTATCAAGTAAAAATGGATATTTCGTCAACGAAATGTTCTTAAAAGGAGACAAATGTAAGAAAATATATTAAAAAATAGTTTTATGAACAAATTAGCAAATTAAAATAAACCTATCTTTGTAGAAGAAAGCGCAGGACACAGGAAAGCTCGCTGCATTAGATCAACAAGTTCCATCGGCTAAGAGGAGTCTGTTGAATGTCCCTAACAGCCCCAGTGTGTTTAGCTATTACACAAAAACGCCGTTCAAATCACCTTACAGAAAGAATAGAGTGCTTGCGACTGTTCGCAGAAGATCAGCATGACAAAGTGAAAGCGCCAAGAAACGACGATCGTCATCACGACAGCCCTAAGCCACACTCAAATACAACTTAATTAAATATATTTCTATTTTATTTATTTAAGCTACAACAAAGCACTGAATAAAACACTATACAACTCAGAATTATTCTTGTAAGATCACTTCTGGCCTTCTGGGAGTTGTATTCCATTAACGAACATCAACAACATCATCCAACCTTATCTCCTGGCCTGTTAGTGGTTTCTCCTAATCTTGAGATTTCTACGGTGTTAAGGATAAGACTCTTTTTAGCTGCAACACAGAAAAAATAAATGAAAATACAATTTGCCCATTTTCTTTTTCAACGAAATTCCTCGCGTTCCAATGCTTATTCGCTATGCTATCTAGCTATCCCAAAAATTTTGAGATAACTTGAGTTGTTGTTGCGTCAGCTGTTATCAGCTGTTTTTTAACAAGGAATTACAACAACACAAAGCTATCCGGATAACTGAGAATAGCCAGCGGAACGTGCCCATTCATAACAGAAATGCTGATTATGACAACAGATTTAAGGTCTGTTCGTTAACTGATTTTGTTTTCGAAGTTTCATAACAGAGTTTTATAACAGTTCGAACACCTGAATAGGAATCATAAAAGATCTCTTATGCGGAAAATCTTTTATGATTCATAACAGAAAATTCATAGCAGAATAACAGATGTGGCAGAATAGGCCTAATTGTTAAAAATCCAAATACATACAAAATACAGAGTTGTATTATTGACATTGACGTTTTATCGCATTCGATGAAGATAAGTTTTTAAATGTTGGTCATTTATTTTTCAGCTTCATGAGCAGCATGAAGAGTTTGTAAATGAATAATATACTGAAAGGCAAAGGACTTTTCTTTATTAATGGCTGTATCGGATCAATTATTTATGCCTAGGTCAGTTACAATATTCATACAAATAATTTTTAGTAGCTGCCTAGCAGCCTAAATTTTCAATTTTGCCGTGTAGCGGGTCGCCTCACTTTTGTTAGTGTTCACACCATCGTGTGAACGAGCCATTTGGATTTCCATCCAACATTTTAGAAAAATCATATTGGCACCACTTATCGGGTTTGAATTGAACGCACCCTCGCAAAAATTTCGTTCACTGGACGAAAGTTCACAAAGAAAAAAAAACTGAACGAAAACTATAGAACCTTCTCGAAACGGCGCCATGCCGATGTCGTTCTTTTTGCTTTTGGTCTGCCACCGACGCGCTGGCTAATTAATTATCCGGCATTAAATTTTGAAAAATATTAAAAGACCAAATAAAAAGAGGGAAAAGAGAACTTAAAATAGAACCAACCTGAAATAGAAGGACACTAAAATAAGAACGGCTAGACAAACTAAACCCCGTGAAGTAAGGAAAATTAACAATTCCCCTGGGAAAAAAAGAGTGCTGTGCCACGCTGCACGTGTGATATCCCTGGTGAGATCCTTAGCATCCACCCCAACTATCAGCGGAAAAAAATCAAATCGCTGCTCGGCACAAACGCCCTACCTTGCACAGCTCCTCGACAATCGCCACACCATCATTTGGCGCACCAAAGCCACGTACTTTGGCACATCACTTTTGCTCTCGCCCACACGGTACCGATAGTGCGTCACGAAGATTATCCGTGTATTTGCATAACCCTAGATTGGTGCACGTCCACGTTAGCCCCCCCCCATTATGTAGCCGAGTGATAGCGAAGGAATCTGCGTCTGACTCGCGGTCATCGCAGCCCTCGCTCGACTTGACACCGTGTAGCCGTCACCATCCGTCGACGCTACTGTCGTCGCCTGCTACCAAAAAGCCCACAGCGTCGACGTTTTCCGCGTCCATCAAAGCCATCACGTGTAGCCGCCATCCACCCGCGTATTAGCCAATAAGATAAGCAAGAGTTCGCGATTGTCCTTAGGAAGTTTTATTGTTCTTTACATAGCATCTTAAAATTTAATAATTAATTATAAATTCTAAAAATTTAAGTAAATCAATAGTTCATATTATAGAATTAAGCAACAACTGCGCAGTGTAAAGGTTTAAATCCGGCGTGTTGGCGCGATCCAACTTTCGAGTTTTAGTTAAGACCGGGTTAGGGTGTCGGATCGATTTGTAAACGTCCGGGAATTCACCTGAAAAAAAACGAAATATCTAAAAAGAGAAAAAAAAAATAAGAAAAGAAAAAAAGAAAAAGTAAAAAGAAAGAAAAAGATAACCTGAAATTAAAAATAAAATCTTAAACTCAACCTAAAAGAAAAGAAAATCATATCAGTGAAATTTCCTTGATCTAACAGCTTAGTAGGTTCCTGAGAAGCAGCTGGGCAATACGTGCACGGATCGCTACAGACCGCCGAAGGAAACCGTAAGTAACTCAAATTTTTTTTTTGTGTATTTATACATCATACTTAGCTGATATAATTTTATTTTTTTTATTAATTCGAAAATATTTATCTCATACCTTTTTGAACAAAAAAAAAAAGATAAAAAAAAACAGAAACAAAAGAAAAAAAAGAAATAGAATTGATAAAGAACGCACCCTATCGTGGTCATCATTAATTTTTTTTATAACAAAACAAACGTAGTTAGTATTCGTCGGATTTACCCCTAGTTAAAATAAAATAATTTGTGAACTTATTCTTTGATTCGCCCTTTTATTTTACGGGATTTTGTAAATATATAAATTGCATTTAAAACTAATATCGATAAGAACAAAATAAACCTGACTTACCATAACTTTTCCTTTGACGTTCCTCGGATTTTCATTATATACATCGGACTTATCTTGATATTTACTTTTGCTCAAAACAGAACAAAAACAAAATAATTATAATATGACGTACCTTAGATTGATCCTTGGCCTTTCCATGGATTTACTTTTGATTCAGAATTCATGAATTTATATAGTAGTTTCATCACTCATTTACTTTAAGATATATCTCAAATCAGTTGAATAAAATTAAGCGGTGATATTTCGTAAATATTACCAACGTACTTTAGATGTTTTCTTTACATTGAGGGCTTTTTCAAGAAATCACCTATGAAGTGGTAAGCGGTTTTATTTTGGCGATGTAGATAAGGGGAGTTAAGAGAAGTTACCTTCGAGGGCGTTGGAATGGAATCCTGTGTGGGGCCGTCAACTAAATTCCAGGCTTTTGACGGCCATGGAGCCCTGACATATTCGTCAGTGGTTGGGTGGGTACAGCCAGGGTCAACAACACCGACCCATTTTTGTATTTCGTGTTTCGTTTTCCCTCTACCTCTTCCTACAGACATGTAGCATTTCTGCATATTTCCTGTACTAGCTATGCTTTCCGCAACAACATCCACCGATTTTTTTTTCGTAAATTCATTTTCCTTCGTATTAGGCTATGAAGTTCTCCTCATCCTCATTCCCCCTCAGTACCTCCCGCGGCATGAAATTATACTTTTTGTGGACAAAGGACAGCGGAAAAACAGCCCCCCCATTCGACCGAGTTATAGCCGAGCTAAACTGCCAGCATGCCGTATCCCTCCGCTGGGTAAAAAGAATTTTGGTGATCCAAAATTCTCACGACAACATACCCTTAGTCTGCCGCAAAAATATTGGCGCCCAACTTAAGGGGCTCGACGTTGGAAATACCAACAGCCCCATATCCGCAACTTTTCCTCTATGTATTTCATAATCTTATTCGTGATTTTAGTAGTTCGACCCATAGCTGTAGAGCGAATGAAGTATCACTAAAAATCACACGAAATATACTAGAGTTTGATAAACTTTTTTGTAGCTACCTTAAAACACCTATTGCTTTTAAAGTTGCAATTGCAAACGGACTTGCAGTCGCTTGCAAAGCTACATAATTGAATTTACAAAAAAAAGAAAGAAATAGTTTTACCAATCGAAAAATAGTTTTTGCTGAGTTTAACAGCACCGATAATCTGTCGTAATCTTCTAGGAGTCCGTTCTACTGTAGAGTATTGAAGCTGTTGCACTAGAAGTTACAGATTAGTAGACTGTCGTTAAATCTTTTAGCAAAAATAATTTTGTTTATACTGAAAGCTACCTAGTTGTACGTCCTTAAAAATTTTCTCCTTAAGTGTTATGTTTCAACGTCATCTTTATACCCCTTTACTTTACCTTATCGAAATCGCCGAATTTTATATGAATGAAAACAAACCTAATAAACAATATCCGATAAAAGTTTTTTTTTGAAAAATTATTTTCACGCTTAATTTTTTTTCCCAAAGTATCGTTTCGTAGAAAATTTCAAAATTCTTTATACCGAGTCAAAAGATCAAAACAATTATGAGTACTTATAAAAAATCCAATACGGGAACTCTTCCAAAAACTAGTAGGCATTCAGCCTTCGATGCTAATAGAAATACAATGAAAACGCGTAAGGACGGACCGTGTGAAAACCTGTCCTTATCTATGTCTAAAGTAGGTTCCATCCCCATCAGACATTCACCTCCCCATACTGTACACCAATCAAGTTCTCATCCCGTTGGTCATTCACCTCTTCAAAATGTAAATCAACTGGGAAGGAACGTCCTCCACTCACCTAATTTTGACTTAATCCATGATGGTAGCATTTACCAAATTCGAAATCAACCCATCGCACCGAATTTGGTAACATCTCCTATTGCACCAAATGGATTACCCTACACAATCACTACAAGCCCCCAAACCTTTGCCACAGTCACTACAACAACCTCTACTTTATCTAGTCCTCGAATGTCGCCCCTCACAGTAAATACAAATGCTCCAAACAGAAACATCCTAGATAATCAACCAAATCTCCCTCACTTGGTACTACAAAATCACGATCCGGTTGGAACATCATTTACAGATAACGACGATGTAAATAATTGTGCACCAGAAATTAACTTAAATAATATTGGATACAATAACCCACGTTTAAATGAAGCGAATCCCAAACTCCATATTCCCCTTCAAGCCGTCTCCACAACCACATAAAGAGCGTAGTTGATTCGAGCTTGAAAAATATCCAAATGTCTCTTTTTAAAGAATTACCTATGCTCATAAAACAGAATGTTGAGCAAAGCATGAAAAATTTATTACCTCCGATTGACCCTATCATCGAAGTCGAAAAAGAACCAAACCAAAATTCTCACGACAACATACCCTTAGTCTGCCGCAGCCGCCCCCAACTTTTGCCGCCCGGTGCAAAATGCCCAGCTCGCCCATCATAGACCGGGCCCTGCCTTATGTCTTTAGGCGGCGCAAAGTCATATCGTCCCCTTCACGTGGTGCCCGCTGGTAAGGTGAACTAACGACGAACGTTGGATCCATCGGATCCAGGGCTGTGACACCTGACACCTGAGTCATCTTCTCAGGAAGTAAGAGCAAAAGAACAGATATCGCTTTGAAGAACCAGCCCTAAAGATCTCATCAGTCATCCGCAGGCCTCACAAGCCAGCCATGAAAGGAAAACCCATTTGTGATGAAAATACAAATACTAGCCTCGGATGAACGGACTGATAATGTTGACGACCCCCCACGCAAACGAAAAACGTACAACGACATTCGTGTATGTACATGGAATGTGCGAACACTTTACCGGACACGCAAAGCAGAACAGCTTGCCGATGCCCTCTCCAAAGTCAAAGCTGATATAACAGCGCTCCAGGAGATGCGATGGAATGGACCGGGTGAGAGGAAGATTGAAGGATGCGATTTTTACTATGGGAAGTGTTTACTCGATAGAAGGCAGCGATTATTTGGGTGTGGATTTGCAGTCGTAGGAAAACTTAGGCAAAGAGTTTTAAGCTTTCGTGACGTCAGCGAGAGAGTGACTAAAATCCGCATCAAAGCCAAATTTAACAACCTGAGCATTATCAACGCACTACTAAGAATTCTACGAGCTCTTCACCAAAACTTATGAGCAATGTCCCAAAAATAATATCAAAATACTCCTGGGAGATTTTAATGCCAAAATTGGTAAAGAAAACGTCTTTGGTAGGACAGTCGGAAAACAAAGCCTGTACGACACCACTTCCAGAAACGGACTCAGGTTTATCAACTTCGTAGCGGGAAAGAACATGGTGTTGATTAGCACTAGATTTCCCCGCCTTGATATTCACATGGGTACTTGGCGGTCCCCCGATGATCTTACGTGCAACCAAATTGATCATGTTACTATCGACGGAAGGCACACCTCTAGCATACTGGGCGCACACACGTACAGATCAGCCAAAATTGACTCATATCACTACCTAGTTGGTGCAAAACTGAGCGTGCGAATATCCATGGAGGCTATTAGGCGAACATCAATCCTGAGGAGGAAATTCAATGGTGGTAGACTGCAATCGGAAGAGACCGCAAAAGCCTATGCCGACCAAATATCCCTAGAGCTTGTGAGGGACCCTAGTACAGACGAGATGAGCCCAGAAGACCACTGGCAGCAATGCCAACATGCCATCAAGGCTACTGCAGAAGAGGTGCTAGGATTCTCACAGCCGCCGCCAAAGAACCCCTGGTTTGACTCCAAATGTTGCTCAGGCAAACAGAGCCAAAACCGAGGCGTCCGAGGCGTATAGGTTGTGGCAGCAAAAGAAGACAAGGGCCTCCCGTCAGCTCTACGTTTAAAAGAGAAGGGATGAAAACCGCTTTCTCAGTAAAAAAAAGAAACCACGAGCAGCGTGAAGTCGAGGAAATAGGGAGGTGTTTTAGCAGAAAACAGGTGCGAAGTTTCTACAAAAGAGTCAAAAAGAAAACAACAGGATTCACTAGTCGCCCTGGTGCCTGCAAGGATGAGGAAGGAACACTATAGTGAGATCAAGTTAGCCATCGCCAGGCTAAAATTGAACAAAGCAGCCGGCCTTTAATGGTCTACAGGCGGAACTTTTCAAGTACGCTGGAGTTGATCTGGTTAGGAGCATACACCAACTTTT
This sequence comes from Dasysyrphus tricinctus, assembly GCA_963921185.1. Lineage (NCBI taxonomy): Eukaryota > Metazoa > Arthropoda > Insecta > Diptera > Syrphidae > Dasysyrphus > Dasysyrphus tricinctus. The sequence continues at coordinate 37,158,411 of OY992533.1, forward strand.
TAACAAAATATGGTCGGAGGAAAGTATGCCCGACGAGTGGAACCTTAGTACCATTTGCCCGATCCACAAAAAAGGCGACCGCTTTCTCTGCAGCAACTACAGAGGCATTAGCCTTTTAAACATTGCGTAAGAAATTAGTGCCCTGAAGATGTCCTCATAAGACGAAACGCGTTGGCCTTTAATAAAACTTTTTGATATTGTGGAATAAGCAAGTGTTTTTCTTTTATTATTTAATTATTTTAATAAACCAATATGTTAACTAAAATTCTATACTCTATTGAGTATATTATAAAATCCTGTCTAGCGTATTATGTGAACGCCTGAAGCCATTTACGGATGAACTGATTGGCCCCTACCAGTGTGGTTTCAGGCCTGGAAAGTCTACCATCAACCAGATCTTCATACCACGCCAAATCCTAGAGAAGACTCAAGAATTTAATATCGATACACACCACCTATTCATTGATTTTAAGCAACTTATGACAGCGTTAATAGAGAAGAGCTGTACCGTGCCATATGGAGTTTTGGTAGGTATCCCTGCCAAACTGATTCGCCTTATCAGGATGACGTTGGAAAATGCCCGTTGCTCCGTCCAAATTGGGAGAGTTTCAACCAAAACCTTCGAAACCACCAGACGACTTCGACAAGGTGACGCGCTTTCATGTAGCTTTATTAATATTGTCCTTGAGAGAGTAGTGCGCAATACTCGGGCCAGCACCAATCTATCAAAAGTCCACTCAATATCTTGGATACGTGGATGACTTCGACATAATGGAAAGATCCAAGCGAGCAGTTACCGGTACCTTTTCTAGTATTGAGTCAGATGCGTACTAAATGGGTCTTGTGATGAATGAGGAGAAGACGAAGTATATGCTGTCATCAAATAAAGTCCATTCCCACCGCAGACTTGGTCAGAACGTGACTATTGATAGATATAACTTCGAGGTGGTCAGAGAATTTGTCTACCTGGGTACCGCTGTGAACTCTGCAAATGACATCAGTGCTGAAATCAAACGTAGATTAACTCTTGCTAATCGCTGTTTCTTTGGGCTAAGTAAGCAATTGAGGAATAAAGCCCTATCGAGAAATACTAAGGAGACGCTGGTACAAAGCCCTGATCATCCCGGTCTTGCTAATTATGGTGCAGAAGCATGGTACCTTTCCCAGGCGGATGAAAGCTCCCTTGGTGTCTTCGAGAGAAAGGTTCTACCTTCTACGCACGATTTATGGTCCAGTTTGTGTCGATAGGCGAAATAATATCTGGTGAAGACGATACAATAACGAGATGTACAGCGACGTGTCCCTAGTCAAGAAAATACGTACTCAGCGGTTAAGATGGCTAGGGCATGTACAGGGAATGAACATCGACGCTCCATCCCGTAAGGTATTCAACGCTATGCCAGAAGGTACGAGAAACAGAAGCAGACCTCATCGGCGTGATCAAGTTGAGGGAGATTTAAGGCAACTTGAGATGCGAAACTGGAGGCAGCAAGCTAGGGATCGAGACTGCTGGCGGAGTCTACTATTTGAGACCCAGGTGGCACCCCGCGCTGTAGCACCAACTAAAGTAAAGTAAGTCCTTACTTTATTTTGTCTATGCATGTCTTAACCCTATCCTTGCTTCAAAAAAAGTTTTGCCCAATTTATTAAAAAATTTTGAAATTCTCAATTTTTGTCAAATTCGGCTTAATTTTCGAGTTATATCAAAAATATTGAAAAGTGGCCAGTGTGACCATTCTCTCAGAAACGCATGGGTGAATTTAGAAGTATTTTCGGTTTTAAGCATGCCTATGGGCCAAACAAACATATTCAATAATAAAAACCCTTGCACGTAATTGTTCCTTTATATCCCTCATTTTCCGGTAGAGGAAGTGAACCAATTATGAAATACGCTCCTAATATGGAATAGTGCTATATTTTGAAAACTACGTAATATTTTTACCCGTTTATTTCAGGTAAAGCTTTCTTTTCATGCGCAAATTCGTTGTTATTATCCTTAAGGATGGTGATCTTTGTAGACATGAGTGTTTTGGTAAAGTGCGTAGCAAATTATTGAGAGCTTATTTTTCTTATATTTTTTATCGGTTCAAGCTTAAACAAACTTTTTGTTCCGTGTTACTATGAAAAAGCTCAACCTTTGGGATAACGTAAATTATTTAGGTGAAATCAGTTAAATAATTAGTAAATTTGTACATAGTTAAGTCAGTCTTCATGTTCCTAATATGGAATATCAGTATGTTCCTAATATGGAATAGTATTTCATGTTGAATATTGAATAGTATTCCTAATATGGAATAGTATTCCATATTGGGTACCACTTAAAATATTTGTTTAAATTTGTACATAGGTGGTCTTGTAATTAATCAGATGACACCAAAAGAAAAAAAGCATAACGTCCGGGACAAGGTGGATATGATGAAAGCCATAGCAGCCGTCAAGTCAAAAGAAATGGGCTTTAAGAAAGCTGCACAAATTTTTCCTGTTCCTTATAGAAATGCTTTCAAATTTTTCAATCCCTTTTTGACCTCTTGCATTCTTTTTTGCTCTGCCACAGAATCTAATAGATAATTTTATTTGTGTTTTCTGCACATAAATTAAATTACCACATATAATATGGGGAAATCCTTGGTGGTCTATATTAGGGTCACTTTTTGAAATGTGCTCATTTCGTGTTTTTTTTGCCTTTTATTTTATGAAATGGAATGTGATAATTTTTTTATGTTCTACTTTTGTTTAAAAGCAAGTTTGTAGTATTTTTACCAACATCTATTTAAAAAACCGAATAAAATTTAACTTTTTTGTGTTTAAAAATGAGTTTATATTTTGGTATTCCATAATCGGTACACTTCCTCTATATTCCATAGGCTATAATTTATTATATACACAAAGGGTTATAGGAACACACTCCTGCAAAGATCTTGTGCGAAATTGGGATATCCACTAATGCCGAAATGATTTTATTTGCAGAAATTCCTAAAAAAAACTTTGTTTCATTCTAGCAAGAGCGAGAAATTTCCTTAGTTTTGTATATAGGGTGTCCCGTAATGAGTGGATAATACTGCAATTGGTGATAGCAGGCCTTATGACTGCTCAGAAAAAAAATATAAAAAAAATATTTTTCTTGTGGTCTCCATGGTATAATTTATTTTCGAAAAATGTTAAAAAATTCAGGGTCTCCTAAAATACCTGATTACAACGGCCACCCATAAAGGATTCTTATTATTTTTGTATTTTTATAATATTCTTGAATAACCGTTCTAAATGATGGGTAGTAAATTTTAACACCAGCTGATGCATTTTTGGTGTTATAATTTTTTAAAATTGTTTTTTTATTCAAAAATAATTCAATATTTTTTTTCACCAAAGTTTTAAAAATAATACAGGGAAAAAAATGTATGAGACCATAAGTGGCAAATTTGATAAAAATTGGCCTGTTTAATGTACTTTCCAAAATGGTATAACACATGTTTGTGTCTACAACCTTAACTAATAAAATTGGCATTTGATCTACTATAGTAGTTTTTTAACATTTTATCAGATGAAATTAAGTTACTAAATTAAGTAAACACTACGACGACGAATGAATGACAAATATTGTTTTTTTAATTTTTATTGCATTTAGAAATAACCGTTCTTAAATAAAGGCAGTAACATTTAACACTAGTTGCTGGATTTTTTTTTTTTTAATATTTTTTTTAATTAATTTTTTAATAAAAAAATGATTAAAAATTTATTTTCATCAAAGTTTGTAAGTTAATAAAAAAGACAAAAAACTGAAAACTTTCGTGGCAAATAATGTTAAAAAAATCTCCTTTTAATATACTTTCCCAAATGGTAAATCACAAGCTTTAATCTACAGCAATAACACATTAAATTGGCTTTTTATCTACTAGAGAAGATTTTTAACACTTTCTCAAATCAAAATTGACTTGTAATAAAATAGGCATTAAAATGCATAAAAAAGGATTATTTGCAAATATTGTCAATTCTCTGTCATTACATAACGTATAACGTTGTTATACTGGTTGCGTCAATTAAACGCATTTTTGAATTCGATTAAATTAATACTGATTAAGAATTTCACAGTATACGCCGCTGGAGTATGCAAATATGCATTTAATATACGGGGAATGCAGAGGAAGCGCTAACGCAGCTGCAGCACTCTATAGAGAGCGATATCCAAATGCGCGACATCCGGACTATCGAGTGTTCATCAGACAGAGTCCACCAATGTTTTTCAGAAGGACGAATGCCTGGTAATCAGAGTTGGGTAGTAATCATTACAAAAGAAATCAATTACGATTACATGTAATTTGTAATTGAAAAAGTTCAATTACTGATTACACGTAATTGTAATTGAAAATTTCAATTATAAATTACATGTAATTGAAAAAAAAACAATTACTTGATTTAATTACATGTAATTGGAAAAAAGTAATTGAACAAAAAAAAAGTAATTGAAAAACCTGTAATGATTACTTTTTTTGTAATCATTACACACAAATGTAATTGATTACAAAAAATATCAATTACATTTAATAATATGTGAGTAAAACCTTTTAGACCAGGGAAAATAGCTCAAATCGTATGGGGAACCTTGAAAAAATGAATTCATGGAATATTAAAATTGGAATCGACGCAGAATTTGCAACCTCTATAACATATCCAAACTCCCCCAAAATCGCATTGGCATTTTGTGTAGATGCGTTTGAAGAGGTGCGGGCGGAGAGAATATTTGTGTCGGTACAACTTAATCGTATGATACATACTATAAGGGTAGCTCTTAACGCTGAATCTAATGAAACCAAATTCAAAATGATACAACCACCCAAACAAAAGTTATAGTCCATTGCATAGATGACTTTTTTCAGGTACAACAGGTCAAATTTCACCGAAAACCCTTTCAAAATAAAGGTATGTTAATGAAATTTGGAATAAATGTTTCACTTATCATACGAACTAAGAATCAAGAGACTCCCTAAAAATATCCATGGTGAAAGGGTGTTTTTTTTTTTTAAGGGGAAAGGGGCAAGTGCAGGATCTTTACCATAACACCCACGATAAAACTCTTACACTCATGAAATTCGCCAAAAATATTAAATTTGTCATGGCAACCAAGAATCAAAATAGTCCATACAAATTTCTTTGTTCTAATAGTGTTTTTGTGACGGTTAAATTTTGACGTACTTCAATGGCTATTATACAAGCACGATTTTTAATTTGTTCATATCTTGGGTATAAACCTTTCTAACAATCTTTAATTTATGCCTATTCTCCTAACGATCTTTAATGTATGCCTATTCTCCTAAAATGAACATAATATATGGTACGCAAAGATTTTTCCTTCACATTGTGTTAAATGTAATTGATATTTTGTGTAATCAATTGCATTTGTGTGTAATGATTACAAAAAAAGTAATCATTACAGGTTTTTTCAATTACTTTTTCGTCTTCAATTACTTTTTCCCAATTACATGTAATTAATTGAAAATTTTCAATTACAAATTACATGTCGGTAATTGTAATTGAAAAATTCCAATTACAATTACATGTAATTGTAATTGGAAAAAGTCAATTACCGATTACATGTAATTGTAATTGACCCTGTAATCAATTACAAAATGTAATAATTACTACCCAACTCTGCTGGTAATGGACTGGGCAGATTGATGGTATTGTGCTGAATGAAATTGAAGCAGATTCAACTACATCAACACGGGTGATTGCAAGACGAACAGGGATAGCAAAATCATCAGTTCACAGGGTATTGCAAAAATATAAATTTCATCCTATTTATTTCACGCGTGTCCAGACTCTGCTACCAAGAGATTTCCCCGCAAGAGTTATTTTTTGTCAAAAAATGTTGGAAAAAATTCACGAAGATCCGGAGTCCTTCAAAAAAATATTGTGGAGTGATGAGTCGTCTCTTAAAAGGGATGGATATTTCAATATCCATAATTTACATAGCTGGCAACTGGAAAATCCAAATTTAATGAATGGACAAATTATAGGCCCTTTTTAATTACCAGGCAACTAAGATGGTGAAGCCTATCTTAATTTCTTGCAAACTAATTTGCCAACTCTATTGCAAGAAGTGCCCGAGGAGCTAAGGAATTCAATGTGGCTTCAAACGATGGATGTCCTGCTCATTATGCTGTAAATGTAAGGAGGTACTTGAATCGAACGTATCCCAACAGGTGGATAGGCCGTCTGGGACCAATTTTGTGGCCACCACGTTCGCCAGACCTAAATCCTTTGGAGTTTTTCTACTGGGGGTGCCTGAAAGAAATGGTTTATACTAAACCAATTACATCCATTACGGAACTGCGTCGTCGTGTTCAAGACGCTGTGATGAAAATAAATGAGCGCCAACATGCTCGTCCTTCATTAGAAGATGCAGAGCCTGTATCACAGTGAATGGGGGACAGTTTGAACACTTGATATAAATTTATTTAAAAATACAAATAAATCATAATTTTAATACTGTTGTTTTTATTTATCGCATTTCCCATACCTAAATCAAAACCTTTTTGAAAGTGCATACTATTATTTAAGGTATTGAATTTAGCAGACATAATAGTGACACTGGTATATCTATTGACTTTTCCTTACAACTCAATTTTTGTAGTCATCAAACTTTGATGAAAATAAATATTTAATCATTTTTTTATTAAAAACTAAAAAAAAAAATTATAAAAAAAAAAATCTAGCAACTAGTGTTAAATGTTACTGCCTTTATTTAAGAACGGTTATTTCTAAATGCAATAAAAATTAAAAAACAATATTAGTCATTCATTCGTCGTCGTAGTGTTTACTTAATTTAGTAACTTAATTTCATCTGATAAAATGTTAAAAAACTACTATAGTAGATCAAATGCCAATTTTATTAGTTAAGGTTGTAGACACAAACATGTGTTATACCATTTTGGAAAGTACATTAAAGAGGCCAATTTTTATCAAATTTTCCACCTATGTTCTAATACATTTGTTTCCCTTTATGATTTTTCAAACTTTGGTGAAAAAAAATATTGAATTATTTTTGAATAAAAAAATAATTTTAAAAAATTATAACACAAAAAATGCTTCAGCTGGTGTTAAAATTTACTACCCATCATTTAGAACGGTTATTCAAGAATATTATAAAAATACAAAAATAATAAGAATCCTTTATGGGTGGCCGTTGTAATTAGGTATTTTAGGAGACCCCGAATTTTTTAAAATTTTTCGAAAATAAATTATACCATGGAGACCACAAGAAAAATATTTTTTTTATATTTTTTTTTCTGAGCAGTCATAAGGCCTGCTATCACCAGGTGCAGTATTATCCACTCATTACGGGACACCCTGTATAATATATATAATTTTTTATTTCGTTTCAAAAATGAAGGAGACTAAAATATTAATATTTTGAAATATTACTCGCTTAACATACAAATTTAACAAGAAAAAAATGTCAATACCACACAAATTTCCCCGTTAACATTTAACAAGTTAAAAATCCTTTAACAATAATTCAATTTACTTAACAATTAACAAGTTATTTAACAATTATTGTTAAATAACTTGAATAAAATGCATGAGCGTCCTGCACCACAAAACAACAAGTAATTTCAGAAGTAAATTTTATCAATAAACAATGTTTTCTGTACCACCAAAAAAAAGTTGACAATTTTCTTAATAATAATAATTAACATTCTCCAAGAAGTGGGAAATTTAGAAATTCTCAGGTTCTGTACCACAAAACGACTTTTGTTAAAAATAATTGTAAGATTGTTAAAAAATTGAACTGATGAATTCAAAATTGTTAGCTCATAACAAGTAATTTTAAATGCATATGAAGCATACATACACTCCCGTTCAATTGAATAGGTTCAAAATTTTCGAGTGCGATTTACCGTTATAACTCCGAACTATGTGGAATTAATGAATTTTTGAAAATGGCATTAGAGAAAGCATCCAATTGAAGAGAGAATAAGAAAACACACAATATCAAACTTACCATCATTACACGTTTTATTATCATTTCTTTAAATTCATATTGAAATCGTTGCAATTTTTTTCGTTTATGTGAATAGGTGCACCGCCTTTATAATCACTTTTGCTTTAAACTAGTTGAAGGTCAGACCTTTTAAAGCTATTTTTGGGCTTTATATCATGGTTTCTTTGATATAACACAAACAAATTGAGAACAAACGTAAAATGGGTGGAGGAATAAAGCTCTTTCGCGGCTGAGTACGCGAAAATTTATTGTTTTCATGATAAATGACTAACGGGACATCAAATTTCGGAAAAAAAACTTACAGAATCCATTCTTTGATCTATATTTATCAGAGAAGTAAGCAAAAAGATGGTGTCGATATGAAAAGAATGTAAAAAAAACTGCTGCCTCCGCAAGCTATAGACGAAAAATTCTGAGGGTTGGATCTTATTTGTCGGTTTAAATGGCTAAAATAAGGGAACAAGCTAGGTTTAGTGCCAGTATTTCTGCAGTCGAGAGTTTAATATAAAGTTCTTCATACCAAAAAAGAAGAAAAAATTAAAATTAACCACCGCTTAGTTGAAAGAAGTTACAATTTGAGAATTCAAGGAAAAGAAATTTAACCCCATTTTATTGAACTATTAATATGACTATGGTTTAGTTACACAAAAACGCTCAGTCATGGAAATACAATTTGAATCCATCAATTCCGTTGAATTTAATCCCTTTTTCATTAGAAAAAACGACTTTACGCCACTTATTCTTTCAAGTCTTATGAAGCTTTCAAAACTGCATTCGTTTTTTTTTTTTTTTTGCTAACTTCGTTTAGATGTGGTTTCATTTAATTTTCTTCTTTTTCGATATTCAGAACTTTTAATAATACTCTCGACTGCTGAAATACTGGCACTGAACCTAGCTTCTTCCCTTGTTTTAGCCATTTAAACCGACGAATTAGACGCAACCCTCAGACTTTTTCGCCTATCACTTGCGAAAGTAGCAGGTATTTGCATCCTTTCATATCGACACCATCTTTTTGTTTATTTTTCAAATAATTATACATAAAAGAATAGATTCTTTAAGTTTTTTCCGAAATTTGATTTCCCGTTAGCCATTCACCATGAAAACAATAATTGAGATAGCCAAAAAAACCCAGAGTCGACAGAAAAAAATCATATGCAGTTTTTGAAGGCTGAATAAGTAGGTACATCAAAATATGTAATCGTTAGGCCTGGTTCACACGAGATTGTACCGCACGATTTTTTGCAGTATAAATCCGTGCGAATGAGCAGTGGCGTATATATTTTACATAGAGCCTTTCACACGACGTTTGTACGGCAAGAAAACGTACTCAGCTAAGTACGTTTATCGAAAACTCAACGGACTTATAAAAAAAAAACGAATGAACTGCCACGTATCGTCTTCCAGTGGTGTATAGTTTTATATAGTCTCGTTCACACGGTTTAAATCCACGTTGAGTATTTGTTCGTTGGCATCGAATGAGCTTCAGTGGAGAGAAAAGCCCATGTATACAAAAAAAGTTAATCGACCGATAGGGTTGATTTAAAAAAATTATAACTCTGGTGATACTGATTGGATCTTGAAGGTTAAGATCTTTAAATAAAGAAGAGAAATGAGGCAACAAATATGCGTTTTTAGTTTTTCAAAATTATAAAAATTTTCATAAACATTTGAATTTAGAATAAAATAATGGAATTGAATTGGGCTTTATTCACCCCTATAGTATGAACATTTTTGCCCCTCCTCAATGATTTTCTTACATAATATAGCCCGTTATGTCAGCTTTCTTTAAAGACCTTAACCTTGAAGATCCAATAAGTAGAACGGGAGCTATAATTTTTTAAAGCCATCCATATCAAATTTTAATAAAAAAAATTCCATGTAGATAACGGGATCTTCTCGCTGGTGGATGGTCGCGGACAATGGTCCAACCAGGTAATTTCAATGCAATTGTTTTGATTTTTCGATCAATTTAAAATCAAGATTGTGTCGCTTATATATACGGTGACCATATTTTAGAAAGCTGAATAATGAACAAAAGAAAAAAAAAACAATTTTCAACTCAATCTTCAATCATTTATTCCATTTTATAGTAAAAATATCCTCTGAGAAAAAATGGCTCAACTTAAAATAGAATAAACATATTATAAGGCTATAATCAATTCAGTCTTTGCTTTAAGCTTAGTACGCTGCTGATGCGAAACGAAAAGTCCCATACAAAAATGACAGCGAAATCATAAACTATAAATTTAGTTCTACTTTTCGTTCTTCAGTACGCTGTTCGATGAGCGAAGTTGATAGTATTGTAGCAGATTATTCGGAGAAGTCTACACTCTTTTTTCGCACACAATTAATTACCCAGAACATAATTGTGTGCGAAAAAATGAAATTTGTATTTTTTCGAGTTTGTTATTTGTTTTTGTTGTTCCTGTCATTACAGCATGGCTGCTTGTAATTTTGTTTGCATTTGTATTTGTTTTAATTTTTTGAATTTGTGCAACTGACAATGAATATTTTTCCGCTTCGTTTCCATAAGCATTTCGTTGTCTTGTTGGAGAAGAACTTAAAATTTCGTTTCGCATCAGCAACGTATTAGGCTTTACATATAAACTTAGAAATAAAAAAAAACTAAAAAACTTAAGTCAAGAATTTGTACTGGTTTTTCAATTCTTTATTGAATACACACTTCCTCCTGTCCTCCTGAGTGGCATAAGGGTAAGCTAAAATAATTTTCAATATTGAATGGCTCTTTTAAAATAATTTCAAATAAAACTTACAAATCTCAATTCTTGACGGTGTTCATACCAGCTTCAAGTGAGGCGAATCATTTTGACGTCTCTCTTTTTTATCTCATTCCTATATATTGGAAGGAAAGAGATGGCGAGGTGAGGCAGAAGTTTTTTAATTTTTTGAAAATTTCTGCCTCACCTCTCCATCTCTTTCTTTTCAATAAATAAGAATGAGATACAAAATAGAGACGTCAAAATGATTCGCCTCACGTGAAGCTGGTATGAACACCGTCCTTCAGCGCAGACGCAGACAACACACAGTTCACAGACAGCTGATGTGTTCATGAAATGAATAGTTTTTGACTTGAATAGACATAATAGATGATGCCAAAAGCGATAGAGATTTGTACTAGATTTATAATTTCTTCCTTCACTAACTAAGGGCACGTTAGCATCATCAGTTTCTTTCACTAAATTTTTACGTTCCCAATGTGTGCGTTATTGTTTTTGAACAAAATTAAAGAAATACAAAACAAATAATGAACAACTAATAAAATACAGAACATTTATATGTTTTCGTGGGCAAAATAATTAATAATGAACAACATCTTCAAATACAGAACAGTTCATTATTATAATGAACGGATGGTCACCGTACTTATATATCACGTAGGATAATGCATGAGGTATCAAAATAACCGTAATTTTATTTATATATTATATTTAAAACAACAAGAAAATTCATCAATGCACTAAACAGATATGAGTTCATATGTGAAAGCGCTCAAATAATGCCGTTATCTCCATCCAACGGTATTCTAGGACTCTTATTTTTTTAGTTCATATTTAAATCAATATTTTCTATCATCCGTCCAAATTTCAGCTTTCTAGCCCTTTCCCTTAAAAAGATAAAAATAAAATACTTCACAAATTCAAACTTTTCCATTCATTTTCATTATACTGCAGCTATTCGAGTTTTAAACGAATAAATATAAATATCGTGTGAACACCCGATTTTTGTTCGGTAAAAACCGAATGCGATAAAAAACGTGCGGTACAATCTCGTGTGAACCAGGCCTTAGATCGAAAAACCATCATGGATCATTTATATTTAGAGATTAAAAGTTCGATTTAACATTAATGCACAATCTGTGGAAAACAGTATTTTATGAATAGTTTGTGGGAGATAATGGTTAAGAAAGTTTGGTATTTACTGTCAAATATAAAAATAAAACTAAAAAAAAGAAATTGAGCTGCCAAAAACTAAAAACTATTATAGTTTAGCAAAAATATACGATTTCAAGCTCTTTTATTATTAGCTATGTGAAGTAGGAACAAATAACGCTAGTCTTAGTAGGTCATTTATTTATTGTTTTAAGTGTTATTGAATTTTTCGTTTTTGTTTCTTTTCATTGTGATCCAAAAGCTTTTTTAGTTTTTGGATTTTTTTTTTAACTTGGACCTCTGGATTTTGCATCTTGACCAACAATTTTTTTTTGATAAACTACCATTTTCTTCTTTTTTTTTATTTAAATGGCTAAAAGTGACCACTGTCTAAAACAAAAAAGTCGTTGATATCTACACACAACTTCTTTTATACCATTTTATTAGCTATCTTTTATAAAAAAAAGAAAATAATATTTAAGTGATTTTCATATATCTAGTCGTATTCGGTGGCTCATAGCTCCAATACCAGATGGATTTCGGGGTTGCCCTTTTGGTGACGTTAATTGCTTATTATAGGGTACCACTTGGCTAACATTTCGTTCTTGTCGATTCTGGGTTTTTTGTCCATACATTTTTGGCCATCTCCTTTGCGCGTACTCAGCCGCGAAAAGAGCTTTTCCTCCACCCATTCTTAGTTTGTTCTCATTTGTTTGTGTCATATCAAAGAAACCATGATATAAAGCCCAAAAATAGCTTTAAAAGGTCTGACCTTCAACTAGTTCAAAGCAAAAGTGATTATAAAGGCGGTGCACCTATTCAAATAAACGGAAAAAAGTGCTACGATTTCAATATGAATTTAAAGAAATGATAATAAAACATGTATTGATGGTAAGTTTGATATTGTGTGTTTTCTTATTCTCTCCACAATTGGATGCTTTCTTTAATGCCATTTTCAAAAATTCATTTATTCCACATAGTTTCGAGTTATAACGGTAAATCGCACTCGAAAATTTTGTACCTATTCAATTGAACAGGAGTGTATATGAAGTTTTATGTTTTCTAATTTATTATTTAGAGTTTTATAGTCAAGAATTAAGCGAGTCTAAACTTTCACGTGTATCTTACTCCATAAACCTACAAAATATTATAAAATCAAATAATTGAACCGAACACCTTAAATGATTTCACAAATTTTTTTTACTTTTAACACTAATCACAAATTGTACAACACAAAATATAAAAAACGAGTTAAAAGGAGTACCTTGAATGCATTTTGGAATGTTGTCATTCCATCTTCAGCATCACGACTAAGTTGAAAAGGGGGAATACGGTATGGATATTGTGTACACAAGCCAAAACAAACTTTCAAATTTATTGGGATCAACAAAAGACAAAACTGACAATTTAAATAAATCCGGGATTTATGCAATAAAATGTAGTGAATGTGAAAGTGTTTATTACGGCCAAACAAAAAGAAATGTCTTATCGCGCTTTAAAGAACATAAAACCTACATTCGCAACAACCAACCCTACAGATCGGCATTAGCTGCACATGCACTTAACAATAATCACTTAGATCTCGATGCAAATAATGTGCAACTTGTGAAAGAAGTGATTGACGACCGAAAGCTCGATGCATACGAGAGTTTTTATATACAAAAAGATCGAAACTCTATGAACCTAGATAACGGCAATATCGAATCGATCTTGTTCTCTCGTTTTGCTTAAAACCACCTACAACAACTCACAACAGAGCACGCACTTTGCCCCCTTTTCAACTTAGTCGTGATGCTGAAGATGGAATGACAACATTCTGAAATGCATTCAAGGTACTCCTTTTAACTCGTTTTTTATATTTTGTGTTGTACAATTTGTGATTAGTGTTAAAAGTAAAAAAAATTTGTGAAATCATTTAAGGTGTTCGGTTCAATTATTTGATTTTATAACATTAGATTTCACGTCGCTCAAGAAAACAATCTTATCTACAAAATATTGGAAGGAAAAAAATGCATATTTGCAGTTTACAACCAAAAAGTATTTCCTTTTTTTATCGCGGATTTTAATAAGATTGGTTTCTGTTTTTTTCTTTTTCTAAATACATATAGTTTGAAAATATAAGAACTGGGAAAATAAGATGAAAACAGACGTTTTTGAAACTGTAATTAACAGCCCTATTCTGCTATTCACGTGAATCGAGGATTCGATTCACCCAAGCGATTCCCTTTCGAACTACCTTTACATTCTGCTATCCGTCGGCCGAACTGCACTATCACAACCCGATTTGACATTTATGGGAGCAGCAACTGTTTGTTAAAAGTGAAGATCTTGTTTTGATTTCAGTTCATTTATAGTTTTGGTGAATTGTTTTAAAAAAATTATTGGAAAAATAGCAAATGGACGGTATTACGACTTTTTTTTCAGTTTCGCAAAGAAAAGGTGATGACTGAGTTTAACTTTAATCTATATATATAAAAATGAATGTTTGTCTGTGTATGACCTATAGACTCAAAAACTACACGTCAGATTGAGCTCAAATTTATGGATTATATTCAAAAAATGACTGGCAAGGTTTAAAAAGTTATTTGAGGAATTTTGAATAAGTGGCACTGCACTTTTTTCATAAAAAAGGAAAATTGATGTTTTTATGTGAAAAATAAAGTTTATTTCAAAAACAAGCCCTGTATTTCCTGTCAGTAAATATGTATGTATAATAAATATTGCTGACGCTTATAAGTAATTTTTTTTTTAGTTTTAATTGTGTATTGTCGTTGTTGTTAAATAAGGAAAATGATATGACTAGAAGCTTGGGGTATTTTATAATCACCATCTCCATCTCCAAACAGTTTTTGACGGCCAGCGTGTGTCTTATAGTCTGGGAGCCGACCGTAAGATTATCTATCTCATCGCAGCCACGCAAAAATTGGATGCCAACTGATAACTTTAGTACAAACTTTTACGAGACTACTGGTCGGACAAGGCTTTTCTGGTAGCAATGGTTAGAAAATGCACTTTTCAGGTTGCATTATCCGCTAAATGTATACCTTTAATATAAGCAACTTGTATAAATGGGGTATCAAATGAAAGCTAAGGTTGTCCTCTACACGATACCAATGGTCCGACTTCATTTGGGGTGTCGACACGAGTCCGACCACTTTTATAAAATTAGGGATTTTGTATATCCTTGGATGAAGATGAGAAAGAAGTGGTTAAGGCCACTTTCATATCGCTATTTGAATTTGATATTATATTACTCGTAAAACGCAGTGCTAAGAAGAGCATTTTTTTAAAAATTGGTCGGACTGGTCGCAATAGCCAAAAAAAGTCTGTCTACCATTGGTATCGTATAGAGGACTTATGTATAAAGGGTTTTCCAATGAATAGTGGTCGATGTAGAAATGACATAAAACATTATACGTATGAGGTTGTGAAAAATTGATGAGTAATGTAATCGACACAACAATTTTAATAGACTAAGAGCCCACAGCAGATTTTGGGTGTGAACGATAGCAAAAAAAGAAGTATAGGCGTAAAAAGCTTCATTAAAGGCTACTCAAAAAATCGAAGTCTTGCAGTCCACAACTGGGGCCTTTGCGATAAACAGTGCATCGAAAAAAAAAATATGAATGCAACTTCGAGGTTAATGGTGTTTGCCCAAATTGGTTTTCACTCCTCCCTACATAAGCTCCTCGGATCCCATATCACGGAATCTGAGATCATTTGAGTGTTTAATTCGCCCTGCCAGACTGTTTAAAAAAACCGTTTTTCACTTAGAATTTTGAATTTTTTAAACGGTGCGGTAGAGCGAACTATACAATCAAATGGTCTCAGATTCCGTGATATGTGATCCGAGGAGCTTATGTATAGGGAGGAGTGAAAACTAATTTGGGCTAACACGATTAACCTCGAAGTTGCATTCATATTTTTTTTTTTTCGATGCACTGTTTCTCGCAAAGGCCCCAGTTGTGGACTGCAAGACTTCGATTTTTTGAAAAGCCTTTAATAAAGCTTTCGACTCCTATACTTCTTTTTTTGTGAACGATATCACACCCAAAATCTGCTGTGGGCTCTCGGTCTATAAATAATGGCGAATTCAAAGGAGAAAATAATATGTTACTACCACAACAATCCAATGTTAACAAGACACGATTTTTATATTGAAGAGTTTACAATTCCTGATTTGACTTGCCTTTGCAATGATAATTATCAAAAGGTGTGTGGGCTGGCACTACAAAATCCATGCACATGGATAGTTTTATGTATCTAGAAATGTTCAAGACGTTAAAGTCATCGGATTTTCATGTCAATGCAAAAGCTGAAAATACAAAAATTTGAATTTTGTCGAAAAGTTTAAAATTGATGTTACAAGTAAATAGTGATTTTAACAACTTATTTAGTTTTTGATTTGATTTTTGAA
Organism: Dasysyrphus tricinctus; assembly: GCA_963921185.1. Taxonomy (NCBI): domain Eukaryota; kingdom Metazoa; phylum Arthropoda; class Insecta; order Diptera; family Syrphidae; genus Dasysyrphus; species Dasysyrphus tricinctus. The sequence continues at coordinate 37,174,717 of OY992533.1, forward strand.
TTGTTCCATTCCTATTGAATATGGAAAATTCGGAGTAGAAGGTTTTTCATATTTGTTTGGAACTAAACAATTCCAAAATCAAATCGAAAACGATATTACTGTAACCAATCAAACAAACTTTTATGGTAGGTAGTATTATTGATAATTAATTTAATTTTTATACGTAACTAAAATTTGTATACCCGTGCGAAGCCGGGGCGGGCCAGCTAGTGTCAAATAAAATGGATGAATCGTCCTCATATTTATTGTTTTAACTAAAAAATCGTAAAAAAACACAATGGTTGTAACAAATACTTATGAAAAATTTAGTTTTTACCTATATTTTAGACCCAGTGATTTTATTTGCAACCAAAAAGTACAAATCCGCAACTTTTTATATGCGGATCGGAATTGTATAGAAACTATTTGTTCACGTGAATAGTAGAATACCGCACATACTGCCAACTTTACCGACAAGTGAATCAGATTCACTTCGAATAGCAGAATGGCGTTTAGTGAATATTCAAAGAAAATTCCCCCCGATGGATAGCAGAATAGGGCTGTAAACCTTAATTAATAATGTGCAGGACTGGATCACACGTACTTGCTCTTATAGTTCAAGTTGCTTGGAACTTAAAAACTTCGAAAATATGCAAGTAGCTAAAGGAGTAAAGGTGTATAGAAAAAGCATTTAATCGTTATTTTAACTGTAAAAACAACTCGTTAAATAGCTTAGAGCTCAAAAATAAGTAAGTCTTTTGATTACTTAAAAAAATGAGTTTATGGATGCATAAACAAAAAAATTTAAATCATTAGGGAGGTTTTCTAAAAAAAACTAATTTTCTTATCTATAAAATTTGGCTATCAATTTAAAGTTAAAACTTGTATGCCAATTTTGCGTATTTATTAATATACCTACATTTATAAACTTAGTTTAAAAAAAAAAAAAAATCAAGCAGTTTCTAAAATATTGAATTTTCAAACAAAAAAAATCAATATTTTCTTAAAAATCCAAAATTTAGTATGCTAATATGCAATATTATTAATATTTCAAGGGAGCTTTTGCAAAAAATGTTGGTTGAAATTCGTTGAGCCGTAAATGAGAACTGTTAAAACGATAGCCGTTAATGAGACCTTATGAAATTCTTCTTGTTGTTCTGCTCATACGTCATCTTCCATAAATGCGCATTTTTTTGGTATTTTTGCTGGTATCAGTTCTCTTCAAATTGTACCAGTACCTTGTGGCATAATGGTTAGTTCGTTGGAGTGTCATGCCGAAGGTGCTGATGAATAACAAGCCCTTAATACTAGAAAATTATTCGAGATGTTGAACTTTTATTTTATCAGTGTCTTTTTCTCAACAAAATATCTACATATATGTACATACATACTATTAGAAACTGAATTCCTAGCAATTTTTTTTTCTAAGAAAGTAAAATGCTTAATTTGACACCTTAAAACTGGATTTCTGTTCTAATACCGCAGTGCTTAGAAGAAAAAATGTATCTACATTTTTGGCTGCATTGAGTCAGGCCAGTTTTGACTAATTATTTACCTATTATTTTATTTATACAAAATAATAAGTTAAAAATGCTTGAAAAATTTCATTTGTAAAAAGAACCTTGCTTTTTTAAGAAAAATTTTGTTTAAGAAAAAAGGTGTTACCACCATACTAGCACTTGAAGATCTGGCAAATTACCTTAGACAATAAATTATTTGCTAGTACATACATACACTCCTCGTCAACTGAATACGCACAAACATTTTTGAATATATTTTATCCATTTTTTCCAAACAGTGATGGTTATTATGCCATCTGTTGATGGTAAAAATTTTCGTAACATATAAATAACAGAATTTCAAAGTTTTATCCAAAAACAACCGTGAGTTTTTCCTTCAACCACTTCCAAAGTGTAACTTATGCAAAGTAGAAGTTTTTTTTTTGAATAGGTACAAAAATTAAAATTGGTATTGGAATGGAATGAAACAAGTTTTTGTTTAAGTTTAGTAGTGGGTACTTCCACCTTTATTTTTAATTACTTCGTAAATTCGATCCGGCATGGAATCGTATAGCTTTTTAATGTAATTTAACGAAATTTCGCTCCACGCTAATTTGATTGCAGAAATTAAGGTTTCTTTGTCTTCGAACTGACGACCACCCTCATAAACTTTGCGTACTAACCATCCCCAGACATTTTCTATGATGTTTAGATCAGGTGAGTACGGCGGCCATTGAAGCAACTGCACTTGTTGCTCCTCTATCCATGTTTTTATTATGCGCGCTGAGTGAATAGGCGCATTATCATGTTGGTAGGTCCAGTTTATGGGTCCAAAGATGTTAGAAAATTTAGGAAAATTTCTTTCCAAAATTACTTTATACCCAGCTGCTGTCATTCTTGATGTTACAACCTCGAGCTCAACTGTTCCATAATAACTGACTGCTCCCCATATCATGACACCTCCTTCACGACTATGATGGCGCTTTAAAAATCTTTTTTCTTTTCTTAAGTCGTGAAAATAGAAGTTGAACCCATCAGGGCCATCGAAATTAAACTTTTTTTCATCTGAAAAAACCACGTGATACCATTCTTTTTTCCAACTCATGTGAAGTCTTGAAAAATCTAATCGCAACATTTTCCGTCTCTCGTCAAGTGGTGGTTTTTTCTTAAGTTTCATTCGTTTAAGATGGCTTGAGTTGTTGATTACTCTTAATACTGTTGAGCAACTTGCGTTTACGCCGACTTTTTGTTTTATTTTTGCCACAGAATCAGAAGAATTTGATGCATATCTTAAAATTCTTCGTCTCTCAGCTGCTGTTGTTGCTGTTTTCTTACCTCCCTTCATGTTTTTGCCGTATGCATCTTTATTTTTCAAGTAAGAATAAACTACATTAAAACTTCGGCCAACTTTGTCAGCTATTGCACGTCCAGTTAGGCCTTGGTCTCTAAGTAAATCGATTTTAGCTTTTTCAACACTGTTAAGACACGTAGATCTACCCATTTTTCTTAAAATTTGAAATCAAGAATTAAATTTTACTGAAAACACTAAAATCGTTAATTTAAACTGTCAAGCACTCCAAAAAACTTATAAACAACGAAGAAAATGGCGTTGTACCTATTCAGTTGACTAAAAAAAAACTCCTACTTTGCATATAAAACACTTTGCAAGTGGTTGAAGAAAAACTCACGGTTGTTTTTGGATAATTCTTTCGGAATTATCTGCTTAACATCTTAAGGGAATAGTTAGCATCAACAGATGGCATAATAACCATCACTGTTTGGAAAAAATGGATAAAGTATATTAAAAAATGTTTGTGCGTATTCAGTTGACGAGGAGTGTATATGTCTCCAAATGCCAGAAAGGTATGTAGATTAGGGTAGTCGTTACAAAAGTTATCTCAGATGGACCTAATTGGCTCTAAATGAAGAAAAAAATCCCTAATTTTTTCAGATTTGTATATCCCTTATAGTCGCTGTAGGGGTAAATTAAATAGCCGTTCCTTTTTTTTGCATACTAGGAAGTTCGCGTAAAATCTGCCAAAAATTCAGAGCATGTAGGTGGGGCAATTTAATAAAATATGTAAGTAATTGCATAAAATAGAAAAAAAATTGTTACTTAAATTAATAAAACCAACGGCAACACTTACAGTAATGTTTTGTAGCATTTTGGAAAGCTGATTTAGGCCCATCCAAATATAAAAACTCAAAAAACCCATATAACGAACATCCTCATGTAGATACATTTTCTTCTTCGCACGGCAATATCAGAATAGAAATCTAGTTTTTTATATTTTGAATGAGTCTGCCCCCCCTGATCGAAATCCTGCGTACGCCCTTGCTGCCTCCTGCGAGTAACTGACAAATCCTCCAAGAATACTTGTCATGAATAAGTGCTTCTCATCTTGCCGTTCGGACTCGGCAAAATACTGTAGGTACCCTCCATTACTGCCAACAACACGGACACAGGAATGGTTGAGAGTTGTAAGTCATTATGCTCTGGTTCTCCACTCCACGAGCTGTTGCTTTATTTATCTCTTGTGCAGTGAGATTTGTATAAGTACTTTCAATACACTACTTAATTCAGGGACTTTTTTCTTGGTAGGAATGCTCTAGAATTAGATATAAGCGTCGAAATGACTGAACATTTCATTTCTTCTCCGTTACCGCAAAATGATAAAAGTTGGTTTAATGGTGAACTATATTACCATTTATAATATTGTTTCGCATACAAGCCAAGGTTTGAAAAAATATTATGGTGGAATTTTTATAGATTTTAATATCATGTCTAGCTGATTCAAACAGCACTACGGAGAAGACAAAATTGCACTTTTCTCCTAATTTCAACTACTCATATGGACTTTTTTGATTTGAAGGTCTGAATTTCTTTGATCCCACACTTAAAATGGATCAATCTAACTAAAAAAAAATTATATGTAAAATTTTATTGAAATCGGTTAATGTTTTAATTTTTCATACAAATACATGGTTTTTAAACAGTCTTTTACTTACAGTGTCGGTAAAAGTGTTAACGGTTATGGAAAATATTTAAACTTGGCACATATACCTACTAATAGTCACCACCTAACAACTTTGTTTACCAAAGTTATTGGTAAAAATGTGTTTTTTGTCATTTTTTGGTCTTTTACAAATATCTCGGACAGAAAAAAATAAACTATGCTTTTATTTAAAATAACATTGGCTACTATATTATAAAAAAAAATATTTGTTTAAACAAATAAAAAGTTTAAGTTAGTTAAAGTAAGTTTTTGTTGTTTAAAAATCACTTTTCGTGATTATTAAGAAAAAAGCTCATATAACAATGAAGTTTTTATTTTTTATTTTGAATGTCCTTGTAATTTCCTACAATTTGAAAAAAAATTAGCCTTTAAGCGCACCCACGCAATCTTATGATTTTAGGTTTTATTTTATAGCTCATACTGGGGGTATGTCGCAAAATAAAAATTTAAAAAGTTGGTTGTTTATAATAATATTCTCTATAAAGCGTTTAATTCATTTTGTTTAAACATACAAGAAACTACCGTTGGTTTATACGTTTTTTTTTGTCTTGCTTTTAATACCTTTTCAATAACTATTGAGAAAAAAACTATATTCAACGGAACTTTTTGTTTTAGTTTTAAATTTTGTGTAATTTGTTTTATATAAATTGAGAAAAAAAATAATCTCCCACGAACGGGAGTCGAGATACTCATGAATTAAAAATGACATGTCAGTTTACTGGACTATAAGTTTATCATAGTCATATTTAATCAGACTAATTATGAGTTTCACGTGAACAACATTCCACGCGGAAAAATTGACATTTCACCTTTCGCCTATTATGAGTTTCACCGGAAAAATGAAAATTTCCCTTTTTTGTGAGTACTCATTTGGGCGAAATGTTTCGTCACTTATTTGTTGACGGCACAAGAAAGAAAAACAGAGGGTACTGGCACGCTATGCGCAAGTATTTTGTTTATTTTAGGCCAAGAGAAGCTTTTTAAATTACGGGGGAATACAAATTTTTCGGGAGAAATATTTTCCATGTGAAACTCATAAGAAGGCTGAATGTTTTTAATGGGGTAAATATTCTACAAAATTATTGAAAATAATTTTTTTTAATACTCCTTACGGTACTTAAGCTTCAAGATTTTCCATTATCTTTTTCAATTTTGAAAATATTTTGAGTAAACAAAATTTCGAGTGCTCGCTAAGAGGTGTTGACGTTTACAGATTTCAATGAAATACATGTTTTTCAATTACCTTGATCACTATTATCATTAAAATAAAATAAATTGGGTGGCGCAACAGCTCGTGGAAAACCAGGGCCTAGTGACTTACAACTCACAACCATTCCTGTGTGCGTGTTGTTGGCAGGAATGGAGGGGACCTACAGTTTTTTGCCGAGTTCGAATTGCTAAATGAGAAGCACTTTTTCATAACAAGTATACGCAAGAGGCAGTACCTCGCATAAAACATTTCTGTTTTTAGGTGGCACGGCTGGGAATCGAACCCACACCTTCGGCATGACAGTCCTACGCACTAACCATTATACCACGAGGTACTACTATTATCATTAATGAGAATGATTTAAAAATACAAATGACAATATACATAATTATAAAAAAAATTTTATAAAAATTACAATTACACAAAAATGAATCTTTCATCGTACGTGTCTTCTCGTTACCATTAGCTGTCTTCTCCCTTACCGTCTTTCATATTATTTTCCTTAGTAAAATGAAACTTGGCACTTAACCAAGAAAAAATTATGCAATTTGCAGGCCTCTTCACGGTTGTAAAAGGTCAGCTATTTTCAGTAATTGGTCAGCCATAGATTTTTTTATGAATATTTAATGAATTAAAAAAAAAAAATTCAAGGTCAAAACGATTTTTGGCACCTCATTTTAGGGAAACTAGCAAAAAGTGTGTAACATCTGAAAGATCTCTTGATCTACATATACAGGGTGTCCCGAAATGAGTGGATAATACTGCAACTGTTGATAGCAGGCCTTATGACTGCTCAGAAAAAAAATATAAAAAAAATATTTTTCTTGTGGTCTCCATGGTATAATTTATTTTCGAAAAATGTTAAAAAATTCAGGGTCTCCTAAATTACCTAATTACAACGGCCACCCATAAAGGATTCTTATTATTTTTGTATTTTTATAATATTTTTGAATAATCGTTCTAAATGATAGGTACTAAGTTTTAACACCAGCTGATGCATTTTTTGTGTTATAATTTTTTTAAATAATTTTTTTATTCAAAAATAATTCAATTTTTTTTTTCACCAAAGTTTGAAAAACAATAAAGGGAAAAAAATGTATGAGAACAAAGTGGCAAAGGAGAATGGGCAAATTTGTATGAAACATGGGCGTGAGCGGCCAAGAATGATTTTGTTATTTTTGGATGTGTTTTAGTCCTACAATCACCGTGCAGAAATTTTTTCACTGTGGTGTACTTCAAAACCGAAAAAAATGCATTTTTGTTCTATGACTTTAATAAGTTTTACTAAGTTTCTGGCTTCTGACCAATTCAAAAATAGAAAAAGAAAGTGAAACAAGAAATCTAGACAGTCTCAAGAATATTTTTTATATAAAAATGGTCACATAACATCATTAATAAGAACATTTACCATAAAACTATAATATTACAATCCTCACAATATTAAAAAATCCTAAGTAAAATAATATGTTTTAAATTACAAAGTTGTTGAAATACGTAGGTACTGGGTCTGTTTAAGCCCGTAATGCGTCCTTGGAATATTCTGAAACCCCGTTAAACACACTAATACAGTGTCAATAGACGTTATGAAGTTAGAATAAAGCATTACACGCACTAAAAATATAATCACTATGCAATATTGCTCAATGCAATTGCATTATATAAACATTGAAATATCTTCTTTTCTAAATGAAATGCAATGTAACGTCCATAGTGAAAGTTGTTCCTGAGTAGCATACCTTTCATTTGACACTAATTTCATTAATGGCCGCTTACGCCCAAAAATGCCCATTCTCCTTTGATAAAAATTGGCCTGTTTAATGTACTTTCCAAAATGGTATAACACATGTTTGTGTCTACAACCATAACCAATAAAATTGGCATTTAATCTACTACAGTAGTTTTTGAACATTTTATCAGATGAAATTAAGTTACAAAGTTAAGTAAACACTACGACGACGAAAGAATGACTCATATTGTTTTTTTAATTTTTATTGCATTTAAAAATAGCCGTTCTTAAATAAAGGCAGTAACACTTAACACTAGTTGCTGGATTTTTTGTTTAATAATTTTTTTAATTAATTTTTTAATAAAAAATGATTAAATATTTATTTTCATCAAAATTTGTAAGTTAATAAAAATACAAAAAACTGAAAACTTTCGTGGCAAATAATGTTAAAAAAATATCCTTTTAATGTACTTTCCCAAATGGTAAATCACAAGCTTCTATCTACAGCAATAACACATTAAATTGGCTTTTAATCTATTAGAGAAGATTTTTAACACTTTCTCAAATCAAAATTGACTTGTAATAAAATAGGTATTAAAATGCATAAAAGAGTATTATTTGCAAATATTGTCAATTCTCTGTCATTACATTACGAATAACGTTGTTATACTGGTTTCGGCAACTAAACGAATATTTGAATTTGATTTAATTAATACTGATTAAGAATGTCACAGTATACGCCGCTGGAGTATGCAAATATGCATTTAATATACGGGGAATGCAGAGAAAGCGCTAACGCAGCTGCAGCACTCTATAGAGAGCGATATCCAAGTCCAAATGCGCGACATCCGGACTATCGAGTATTCATCAGAGTCCACCAATGTTTTTCAGAAGATCAGAAGGACGAATGCCTGGTAATGGACGTGTTCAAGACGCTGTGATGAAAATAAATGAGCGCCAATATGCTCGTTTTATTGAGAGGTTCTTCATTAGAAGATGCAGAGCCTGTATCACAGTGAATGGGGGACAGTTTGAACACTTGATATAAATTTATTTAAAAATACAAATAAATCAGAATTTTTAATACAGTTGTTTTTATTTATCCCATTTCCCATACCTAAATCGAAACCTTTTTGAAAGTGCATACTATTATTTTAGGTATTGAATTTAGCACTCATAATAGTGACACTGGTATATCTATTGACTTTTCCTTACAACTCATTTTTTGTTGTCATCAAACTTTGATGAAAATAAATATTTAATAATTTTTTTATTAAAAAATTAATTAAAAAAATTATAAAAAAAAAAATCAAGCAACTAGTGTTAAATGTTACTGCCTTTATTTAAGAACGGTTATTTTTAAATGCAATAAAAATTAAAAAAACAATATGAGTCATTCATTCGTCGTCTTAGTGTTTACTTAACTTTGTAACTTAATTTCATCTGATAAAATGTTCAAAACTACTTTTGTAGATTCTATGCCAATTTTATTGGTTAGAGATAGTTGTAGACACAAACATGTGTTATACCATTTTGGAAAGTACACTAAACAGGCCAATTTTGATCAAATTTGCTACTTATGTTCTCATACATTTTTTTCCCTGTATTATTTTTCAAACTTTGGTGAAAAAAAAACATTGAATTATTTTTGAATAAAAAAACAATTTTAAAAAATTATAACACCAAAAATGCATCAGCTGGTGTTAAAATTTACTACCCATCATTTAGAACGGTTATTCAAGAATATTATTAAAATACAAAAATAATAAGAATCCTTTAGGGGTGGCCGTTGTAATCAGGTATTTTAGGAGACCCTGAATTTTTTAATATTTTTCGAAAATAAATTATACCATGGAGACCACATGAAAAATATTTTTTTTATATTTTTTTTCTGAGCAGTCATAAGGCCTGCTATCACCAGTTGCAGTATTATCCACTCATTACGGGACACCCTGTATATAGACTTTCGTTATAAAGAAACAAAAATGATGCTGTGTCCCATAAAGTACCTAATATATAGGTACTCTATGCTGTGTCCCAAGCCCAAGAATCATTTCTTTATAAAGAGAATTTCGTTATAAAGAAATTCATTATACATTTATATAGCATATTTATTTTAGGGGACGGGGACAGTATGGCAGTTCATAATTAAGAGACATTCGTTAGGTATCAAAAAAGGCAAAATAAAATCCTTAAAAAGGCAAACTAAAGGCATTTAAGAAATATAGAGACAATTTACATAGCTAAACGTTTAATTATTATAATTGTAGTTTTAAACTACCAAAAGCTTTTAAAAGTTCTCAGGTCACAGCTTTCTACGATTGAAAGCCCCTTGAAGGAACTAAAGGGCCTCTTTACTTACCAGAAACGAGTGTGTGTAACCAATTTTTTAAAACTATAAGCATCCATTCGGAAAGTTTGGAATTGACGTTCCCATTCATTACAGCATTTTTTTTGTTCAACAGTTTTAACTCCCGTATTTGCATTTAACACAGCAGTGAACTTCTATAAATCTTCATTTGCAATCGGGCCTTCACTTTATCAATATTTCGTTGGTATTCTTTAAAATTGAGAGCATTTGCCCAATTGATATTCCTTGATGAAAAAAGGTATAAAGTCGATGCTTTCATTCGATAACGCAAGAAAAGGCAAAGTTAGCATAATCCTACCATTGATTATAAGGAAGTTAGTTATGAGGACTTTTGACTGTATTTGTTTATAATTTGTAATCATTCTTCTTTTATTTATGATACACAATAATCTTCTTTTCATTTATTTTCAGATTTGGATGGATTCCATAACACACCATAATCCCAAACCAGCAAAAGCATACCCCTTTCACCATAGATATCTAATTGTATGAATTCTTCTGATTATTATTGGTTTTCAAAATCCAAGTTTCACCAACGTACCACTATTTTCAACTTTTTTTCGGTAATTTTTAACTTATATACTAAAATTATAGTCATCCTTTCAAAAAAATGACAATACCTTAAACACATGTCTCATATCTTTAGCTAGAACCACGGTTAATTTTTCTTTTTGATACACCACATTTTCCTTCTCTCTCCCCCTCGAAAAAACATCATTCCATTTGAAATATTTGTATGAACTCTTAATTAAATTCACGAAACGTTGTTACCAAGTTTCATCTCATGATGGGAGGAATTCTTTTTCGAACAACTTTCTGCAACTTTTTACCTGTTCTACCAGTCAATTTTTTCCTCTTAAGGTTGTAATCAGGGTTGCCAGGTCTGGAAGCACTTGTGTGGCCCAATTTAAAAATGTTTGTAGCCCAAAATCACTGCCCTAAATGTAGCCCAAAAACTAGCCCTCTCATAGAAAATATCTCTAATTTCTTACGGAATAATTTCTAAGAGCGATTTTTTTTTAATTTGGACGAATTTTGACATAAAGTTGAGCTTTTGCAATGAATTCAATCAAAAGCTTCACATTCAAATATTTGTATTATACAAAATAATATCAAATTTGGCTACTTTTTTCATATTCCTGTAGCAAATTAAGGAAATAGATAGTCCAATTGGTGATAAATAGCCCAATCTGACAACCCTAATTATTGTAATAATTATATACCTAGGCAAAGTTATGTTTATAAATTTTATTAGATAGAAGAAGTAAATAATATAGATAATGAATGAATTAACATATAACAAAAATTTTATATCTAGCGATTTTACAAAGATATGTATACTAAAATAACAATTAAATTCTTCAAGCACCAATTCCCTAATCAGGTATTGTCAATGATTAATCAATGGTCCCCAGAACATTTTCGATATCTTACGCTCATTCTCGCTTAGGAAATATTGTCTTCCAAGATGAACGAATTCATCCAATGACAATTGACCGTCTCCATTTCTATCTATCACAGCGAAGGATATTACCGCGTCCTCATTAGTCAGCCCAAGGCAACGGAAAAATAATTTGTACTGATCGAGATTCAAGTGACCAGTATGATCGATATCGACTGCCTTAAATACGTATGGAAGAAACCGTCCAATTTTCTTTACTAGATCCTTATCGTTGAGTTTATGATGTAGTTCAGTTAAAAATTGTTCAGCAGTAATTAGATTGTATGGATTGATTTCACCCCATTGTTCTTCCCAAGTTTGCTGGTGATAGTAATGAAATACAAAAGAAAAAAAAAATAATAAAATTGTTGCTATTATTATTATTATGAAAAATTATGATATAATTTCATATAATTTAAATTATTGCATGCAAAAAGAGAGAATAAGTAGAAGATATGGATATAAATATTTACCTTCATGACATCGAGAAATTCTGCAGACATTTCGGGTGATAAGTTGCCCACATCAGTAAATCTTTTAGCGAGTAGACTGTAATCATCAAAAGATATAACACCATCACGGTTTACATCCAAAATTCTATGTAGTGTACGCATTTTTCGGCGCCAGAATTCACTTTCTCCCTAAAGAAATGTAAATAAGTCAATTTCACATTAATTAATGTTATTAAAGTGAATATTCAAAAAAGGAAATTACACGATGAATACAAAAATACAACCTCATTACAGATGTTTTTTTTACACACTTCTTTTATTAATAAAAGTACACAAAAAGCGCAATAGCGCTAACTGCAGCTTGGACAAATCAAAAAATTCAAAATCAAAAATTAAAGAGTAGGTAGATACCAGTGGCGTCACGTAGATTATTTAGATGGGTGTGCAATTCGTGAAATCTATTTTTTTAAATATCAATAAATAGTGATTATGGCAAAACACATCTTATTTTTTGTATTCTCAATCAAAATGAAATCAAAATTAAAAAACAATTTGCCAGTTTATATTTCTGAGAGAGAAATATGAACACGATTCCTCACAAAAATTCCTCACTTTTCCCTTTAAAAACTGACACTGATTTTTTTTTTTGGATTCGCTTGCTGAACTATTTCTTTACGCAGTAAATTACATAAGAGGAAAAGAAAAAGAGAGTTGTTTTGACTTCTATGTGAGGAATCCTGTTTATATTTTACTCTCCTGCTCTTTCAAAAAACGGAGGAAAATAGGCGAGTTCAGGAAAATGAGATCTCAGCAATCTCAGTCTCGTGAACGTATAGATTTAATTGCGTTTCCTAATGATTGTAATGCTATAACAAACGTTCAAAATGAATTCCACTCCTTGGGAGGATTACACATTCGAATTCAATCACCTTCTCCGTGGTAATTTCGAAAACAATGAATTCCCTTATTGTTATCGGCTTTGTATGGTTACCCTTTTAGAAATTATTTACTGACCCTAGTGCTAGCCCATCATTCTGAAGCTCAGATTGCCTTAACAAAAAAATCTCAAATCAAAACAATAAATTTTATTGAAAAAGCTTTTGGCGTTTGCACCAGGCGATTTCAACAATGGCAGGTACTGTTGCAACAGCTTTTCCGCATAATATTTCTATTGAAATTGGAGATGAAGACCCTCCAAATGATCCAGAAAGTTTTAATACTAGCAATTACAAATTTTGAACTACAAATTGAATTTGAAAACAATACCACAACACGGAACCAATATGTTAAATTATTTATATACTGGTATAATACCGTATTGTTGTTGTATTTAACATGCTACTTTTTTGTAAGCGAAGATAAAAATGCACTAAAAAGCAGGGCTTCTATTGGGGGAGTTCCATCTGGACCAGACGAGTAATCATCATTTAAAGATGAGTGATATTTTCTTAAAAGGTGTACAAAAATTCACACAAATGTGGATTCAACTTCATAATGTTTTTTAGTTTATCCTTTCTTTACCAAAAAATTTATGAATTTATTTAAAAAAAGACCAAAAAAATAACTTTATACAAAATTTAGTTTTTATTGGTCAAAACTTTTTGTTAAATGTCGAATGCATTTCGGGCAGAAAAGCAGCTCATCATCTGCGTTTAAAACGATACTTAAATCAGATGAGACAAATTTATATTAGTCTATAAAATCAGGGAAGTTTCCCTGCTTCATTTTTAACTCCAGTTTTCAAAAAGGGTGATAGGAACGATGTAAAGAACTATATAGGTCTATATCAAAACTGTCTTGCATACCGAAGCATTTCGGAAAAGTTATATGTGAAAGCTTGGCATTTCATAGCAATAATTTAATATGCGAAAAACAGCATGGATTTATGCAAAGAAGATCAACGGTAACAAATTTCGACACTCTCTTTCAAACCCATTTAACGCTCACTCGGGTGTACCTCAGGGAAGTCATCTGGGCCCTTTTCTATTCATTCTCGCTTTAAATGATGTTGTGTCATGCATACGTTCTAGTGAAATTCTAATATTTGCGGATAGTATGAAAATTTTCAAGGCAAAAAGTGCTGACCATGACCACAGTCTCTTGCAAGCTGATATTAGCCCTGTTTTTTAGTGCATTTTTATCTGCGCTTAGAAAAAAAGTAGCATGTTAAATACAACAACAATACGGAGTTATTCAAAATTGTTGTTTTATTTAACATGCTACTCTTTTCCAAGCGAAGATAAAAAGGCACCAAAAACAGGGCTATTGATAGCTTTACTCTATAGAGCCCTACACACGACCAATGTTTATTTTCAATATTCAGTGAAAAAGTAATTTTTCGCTGAGTATTGACCGTTCGTATGCTCACCAATGTCATTGTCAATTAACATTATGAATCACTTATTTACTACTTAATTTTGTTATTCATTCTTTTTTACTGTCACCCAATGTAGCACTTTTGAATTGGCTATATTCATACAATTTTACGTACAATTATTGTCTATTTTCATTGATACGTGCACGTGTGGTGGCAATTTTGCATCAATGTTTTTTGACAGAAAATGTCTTCAATAATTATTGTCAATAAATATTGATCGTGTGTAGGGCTCTTATGGTGTGATAAAAACGGTATTTCCCTAAACCTAGTTAATTGCCAAAAAATTACTTTATCTAGAAAACGAGTTGTAATTGCTTTTAATTATTCTATTTCACACAACAAACTGTGCCGCGTCCTTAGCTTCAAGGATTTGGATGTACAGTTTAGCTCTAATAGAAATCACAGAACACATAAATTATATTTAAAAAAAAGTGAGATCTATGCTTGGATTTATAAAACGTTGGGCAAAAGAATTTAACGATCCGTATGTTACTCTTTCTCTATATAACTGTTATGTACGACCTCATCTTGAATATTTGTCCCCTTTCACACGAAGAAACAACTTGCTGGAGATTTTTTTGACGTTTTCTTTTAATCTCCTTAAAAATCTCTTGTACCTTACATATGAGGAAACAAATCTCCAGGCAATTTTTGAAATTTTCTTTGAAAGTATATTGGTTGAACACAGCTAAACCTAGATGTGAAAGGAAATGTCAAAAAATCTCCTCAAATCCTCGACCGGGGAGATTCTGTTCGCCCCTCTTTCCTCCTACCCTTCTCACCCTGGAACTAAAAGTTGCTGGCAACTCAGTTTCCTCGTGTGAAAGGGCACTTACTCTCAAGTTTGGTCTCCCTTCTATGAAATTCATAAAAGTCGTTTTAAATCAATACAACATAACTTCATTCGCTTCACTCTGGATAGTCTCCCTTGGGCTGATCCTTACAACCTCCCACCATATGAACATAGGATCCATAAACTTATAAGTGGCCAAGGTGATGCCCCTACAATGTTAGCCTGTATTGGCATAAATTATCGCAGAGGATCTCACCACCTACGGAGACTTTTACATGTCGATTTTCATTGAACTAACTACGGAATACATGAACCTCTAAACCGTATGTGTAAGCTTTTAAATTTAAATGGTTCCTGAGTTGATTTTAAGGTAGGTAAAATGGAATTGAAAACATTGTTTGGAACCAGTGTTCTTGACTGTCTTATCTACCGTTTAAGATACTTTGTATGTTTTTGTATTATTTTTAAATTTTGTATTGTTTTAATTTTTGTAATTTTGTTTAGCTTTGTATGCATGTGTTGGCTTGCATTATTTTACTATTTTACTAACCACTAACACATGCACTTATGATAAGCCTCTGTTTGTAGGTTGCAGCTTGATCTAAGCTCTCTACAACATAGAATCTGAAGTGTTAATTCTTAAGTAAAAAAAATACTTGGGTCATATCATCATTTCCCAAGAAGTAAAAACAGATCATGAAAAGGTAAACACCGTAAAGATTTCGCGAGCACCACAGGATAAACATCAACTCCAGGGCTTTTTTGGTCTAGCAACGTGCGTCGCGATCACAAAAAGTTTGCATCAGCTAACAGAGAAAGGCGAACAGTGAGGTGGATCGAGAGATTGTAGATATAAGACTACATGATTCAACACCGTTGCACTCAAACGCAGATGGCTTATCTCGGAGACCATGCAAACCGGACTGCAAGTATTTATTGCTCGCGTTAAGAAAAGAAGGAGGTTGCTGCCATCCAGCGATCAAGAATTGATCCCATTTACGGTTGGAGTAATGAAGAACTGAGGACTGCCCAACAAAAAGACTCGGATATTACTCGTCATTCTTGCATGGAAACAAAACTATGGTATACATATTGCTAATTGCTAATTGCTATTACCCTGTTTAGATGTAACACTGAAGTGAGAAAACCGATTGGGCCACCACTGGTACAAAAAAACCCCAGTGCCGAGATTCAGCTAATCCGAAGCCGCAGGGAGTGAGTGAGATTTTTTGTATACACTATCAGATCTTTGCCGAAGAGAGCTTAGTACAAGCAATATCTTGCGACCAAAGAATTGCCAAACACAAATTAAGTGCTTATCAGGCTCATCACTTAGTGTAGTGTTAGTAGTTAGTAAGCAACAAACTACTTAAAACATACACTTTACAAAATAAAATTAAAAATAATAATTATAAAATAACAACATTGCGGGTGGCAATGGTGCAGTGGATGTAGTGCTTGACTGCTAACTTAGAGGTGAGGGTTCGAGCCCCATTCTAGGCAGCATTCTTTTCTATATTCTCCCAGCTTAACTGGACCTTTGTATATGAAAACCATAGTATTCTCATGAAAAATTTTTTTTAGTTGAACGTGTACCTTGTGGGGGCGCCACATTCGACCGCATTCGATTGCGTGGAGAATTGTGGATGCGGGGTACATAAAGAATCGAAGACAAGTAGTAAGAGCAAGAGGAAAGTATTATTTTCATGCTCATAAGAAATAAAGGGAGTAAGTGAGATAAGCAAATCAGCTGTTTTCAAAATGTCAAAGAATAGAAAAACGTGAAGAAAATAAGAAAAATTTATAACAACATCTTCCTCTTGCACCATAGAAACCCAAATATATTGAAGACAATACGCCTACAGCTGTGAAAAAACAAATACACCTTCACATGTATACCTACCCCTTTCCCTTGCACCATAAAAACCCCATAAGCCAAAAGAATATCCAAAATTGTTCTTTTTGTGTCTTTCAGCTTTATCTGCATAGTAAAAAAAATGTAAACAAAACCGATAACCAAAACAAAATTGAATATTTTCTCCAAAATGCCTTCTACCTGATTCACTCTAATTCTCATAAATTCAGTATACGTCTTTCCCATGCTTATACTATTCTTCACGTCCACACTTCCACTTATTCCACAATTCTCCACGTCAAGGTACCCCTTGGAGACTTGAGATGTCGCCCTCTTCGAGTGCCACCATGATAGTACTATGGATTTCATATACAAAGACTGGACGCCACCCGTGAGATTTAATGAGATAATAAACAACTTGATCTCAATCCACTGTGCCAAACCTTTCCTATCCTATAAAAAAAAAAAAAAAAAAAAAAAAAAAAAAAAAAAAAAAAAAAAAAAAAAAAAAAAAAGACAAAGATACCGAGTTTTTTTTAAATTCTTCTCGGTGAAAAATAAAACCGATATGGATTCTAGTTTTAAGATAGTTCTTAGGCCGAAAGGCATTAGCATTAAGTTAGTAGTTTAACTTAGAGCGCCCGAATGGGGCCAGTAAGTTAGTTATAAGATATTGATAAGTAGGCTAGTTTTTATGAATTTTTGTCTAGCTTTAAGATAGTTTTAAGAAAATGGAAAAATAAAAATGAATTTATATAAAAAAAAAAAGTAGTGCTTGACTGCTAACTTAGAGGTGTGGGTTCGAGCCCCATTCTAGGCAGCATTCTTTTCTATATTCTCCCAGCTTAACTGGACCTTTGTATATGAAAACCATAGTATTCTCATGAAAAATTTTTTTTAGTTGAACGTGGACCTTGTGGGGGCGCCACATTCGACCGCATTCGATTGCGTGGAGAATTGTGGATGCGGGGTACATAAAGAATCGAAGACAAGTAGTAAGAGCAAGAGGAAAGTATTATTTTCATGCTCATAAGAAATAAAGGGAGTAAGTGAGATAAGCAAATCAGCTGTTTTCAAAATGTCAAAGAATAGAAAAACGTGAAGAAAATAAGAAAAAAATTGTCGTCTCCTCTTTGAATAGAAGAATATTTGTGTTGGTTTATTTAGGAATGTATTTTGTTTGCTGGCAGAGAAGCAAAGAAATTATATGAAGTGGTGAACGAGTTGATCGTGTCGCTTCGCTTCTGCTTGCGTCGTCGTCACCCGTCGTTGGTGTCTGGTTCGTAGCAACGAGTAGAAAAATTATTATTTGCAGAGATTTTCTTGTATGTGAGTGTGAAAAGACAAACGTGTGTAGGTCGTTGCTATATTTTCTTATTGAGGGTAGGTTTTGTTTTTGCTTTTTTTTTTTATTGACTTGAAACTTTCTTGCAAAGTTTCGAGGATAGGCTAGGCATATATCTTTTGGTAGATATTTTGATTGAAATTTTCTTGCATGATTTCGGTGGTAGGTATTTTGGTGTGTAGGTATTTGAATTTTTAGATGCAATCTTTTTTGCGAGGATTGGTCTTTTGGTATGTAGGTAGGTAGGTACATATTTGAATTAAAGTTTTTGTGCAATTACTATTAATTTTTTGCTAGATAGTTTTTTTGTTAATAGTTTTTATTACCTACATAGGTAGGTACCTACATATTATAAATAATTTCGAGTAGTTATGTTTAATAGGTATTTGTAGGTATTTTAATTAAATTTTGTATGCGAAATTCGGGGGTGGGTTAAGGCATAGATATTTTTGATAGATAGGTAGGTATAGGTACCTACATGTATTTTAACTAAAGTTTTTATTGCTAAATTCGGGGGTAGGTTTTAGGTATAGGTACCTTCATACCTAGGTAGGTTTATCTTTTAATAGGTACCTAGGTATTTGTTTTTTTTTTGTTTTGCAAAATTCGAGGGTAGGTATGTATTTCTTTGAGTAGGTAGGTAGGTACCTACTTATTTGACCTGAAATTTCTTCGAATTTTGTAAAAAGATAACCTAATATTATTCCCTAGTCTATAACATCTACCATTTCACCTTAATTAGTTTTTTTTTCATTTGCACAAAATGAAAATTTTGGATATGACGAGTTTTGGTTCTCAACTACCCACTCAGTTGTAAAAACTAACCCACATTTCTACCTACCTATGTATATTCCAATTTATAACAACATCTTCCTCTTGCACCATAGAAACCCAAATATATTGAAGACAATACGCCTACAGCTGTGAAAAAACAAATACACCTTCACATGTATACCTACCCCTTTTCCTTGCACCATAAAAACCCCATAAGCCAAAAGAATATCCAAAATTGTTCTTTTTGTGTCTTTCAGCTTTATCTGCATAGTAAAAAAAATGTAAACAAAACCGATAACCAAAACAAAATTGAATATTTTCTCCAAAATGCCTTCTACCTGATTCACTCTAATTCTCATAAATTCAGTATACGTCTTTCCCATGCTTATACTATTCTTCACGTCCACACTTCCACTTATTCCACAATTCTCCACGTCAAGGTACCCCTTGGAGACTTGAGATGTCGCCCTCTTCGAGTGCCACCATGATAGTACTATGGATTTCATATACAAAGACTGGACGCCACCCGTGAGATTTAATGAGATAATAAACAACTTGATCTCAATCCACTGTGCCAAACCTTTCCTATCCTCCTACTCTTTCTAACTAGTCTTACAGGCATATAGTTAAAAAAAAAAAAAAAAAAAAATGATATTGAAAAAATTAACAATTAAAAACATTTAAGAGCGTGGTACACTGGTCTTCAATGAAGCTTTGAGTCTATTCTTACTTATATTAAAATCAAAAAAATTAGAGTTCAAATACAGAATGTTGCACATGCGGGTAAAAGGCTCATGCATTCCATAGTTAGTTCTAGACTACGAGTGTTGTGACCTCCACCACGTTAATTAAGGCTAGTACAAGATAATAAATCAGGTGCATCAATAACGCCCGTTAAAAGTTGATGAGTAAATACAATATCATTATTAATTCTCCTTTGTGCCAAAGTTTGAATCTGAAGAAGCTTAATCCGGTGTTCGTAAGGAGGAAGATTATAAGGATCGGACCACGGTAGTCCTTTCAAGGCGAAACGTATAAAATTACGCTGTACTGCTTTTAGTCTATTCTTATGGACATCGTAAAAAGGAGTCCATAGTATGGATTCCATACCTGTGATGCGTATTCAAGATGAGGGCGAACAAGACTGTTGTAGAGAGCGAGGGTAACATAAGGATCCTGAAATTCCTTAGACCAACGTCTAACATAGAGTTTGCCTTGTTGACTATTAAATTGATATGCTTCGTAAAATCAAGTTTAAAAGTAAAATGAACCCCTAGGTCTTCGAAACTATCAACACGACACAATGTGTGCTGCGATATTTCATAATCAAATGTACTAGGAACTTTTTTTTTAGAAAAAATTATCGCCTGACATTTAATAGGGTTGAGATTTAAACCGTTTTTACTACACCAAATAACAAAACTGTTAATATCTTCTTGCAAAAGTAAATGATCACTCACAGATTTGACGCTTTTGAAAATTTTCATGAGATGAGTCACTTTTAGTCGAAAATCGATTCAGTTAGCAAAAGGGAGTGTGTGAGCGAGTGTAATGAAATGTCAGATTCAGATTACTCGCCAGATATTTCCGCAGTGGCTTGGTGTATGTGTTGGTAAATTTCTAGTTTTTGATAGGTATATCCCAGCAGGAAATTTGCTCCTCAATGAAAAATAAAGGTGCATTCCTCGTCGAAATCATCTGTCACATTCATTGAGGAGAAGCTCCGCATTGATTTCATTCATTGAAAGTCATGCAAAAGGTTAGTAGATTGCCATTCCAGTTGCATCTTCTGCTTTGCTCACGAAAAAAGGTAAAGAAAATACGAAACAAAGCAATAACCTTTTTTGACATCATAAACTCAAATGAATTCAATACTGAACGGGAGAGATAATTCCTGTACGTTTTCAGTGGTTATTGCAATCCACACAGCATTGCGTGTTTTATGCCTGCTATGCGAAAGAGAAAACAACCTTTTCTTTTCTTCCGCATCAAAAAGTTGAATGAATTCTATATAAACCGTGATACGAAGATTTCCTGCAAACAAAATTATGCATCCTTTCAGTGGTCTGTCTGCTCTGTTACGGTCGTAGCTGTAGGTAGATACATATTTATTTTTTCTGCCTGTTGAATAGATATTTGACCTGAAACAAAAAATTCCGATGCGAAAGTAAACCTTTTTTGTTTTGATTTTCCTCGATCGGTCACGTGACATTTCTTTGTTCTAGAATATTCTATCTATTCTATATGGATTTTGTGATCGAAGAGAACAGACGTATATTTTTTAAGTGTTTTTCAATCTATTTTTGCAAGAAGTGCTTTGTAATCAGATATATAACGTAAAATGTAATGTAATAAATTGATAAATATGTTCCTATTTGATAAAATTATAACCATGACCCAGGAGACTAATCACATTCACCTAGGTAATTATATTTTATATCAGATTATTTTTTATAATTCTTCAAGTTTGTATTCCTCTATTCCTTAGCTCCAAATTGAACAGGTATGACGATGATCATCATTTTTAAGAAAATTGCAGCCAAAAAGACGAAGAAGTATTTACTTTCTAAATATGAACAAACATACAGGTGTATAGTGTATACGTATAGTTATTTTGTATTACATTGTTTGTTCTGTTTATCTATTTTATTTTAGTTACTTTAAAAAACTAACCATCCACTTTTCTCTTTAATATGTTATTAGTTAATAAACTTCTTAAATACATTATACTAGTTGAATTTATTTTATTTTATTCGTCATAAATCCAGCTTCATTTTAGATGCTTCGCTTCTTTTGATGAAATCAAAGAAGAAATACATAATGATTTCAGTCACATTTTTCCTTCTACGAAAACATCCCCTCACAGTTGACACATTTTTCATGTATTCATTCGCGTTGAAGAAAGCATCACATCACGAGAACCATTTTTTTCTGATAAGGAAAAGAAGTTATGAATTCGAAAGTGCCATGAGCATATAGTGATTTCATTACAAAATATTCATGCAGAGAGTGTGTAGGTACTTCCTTCCAATGACAAGCCCATGTTAAATTCATGATAGGATTCCCTAGGAAATTCATGGGTGCAGCTCCTTTTCCGTGAGGAAAAACCTACTTCTTCAGTAGTGAATTTTTGGAAATTTCCTACTGGGATGTGCTTTTCTCAAGAATTCCTATTCATGGATAGGAAACGAAATAAAAAACAACAACGTAGATAAACACAACTACCCTTTTATTGATTCTTTAATTTTATTTTATTATCTAATGCACATATATGTATATATTAAATACATTTATATTCTATTCACTTTCAACACTTTCAAACTTTTTATTTCTAAAGGGTGAAACTCACATTAAACTTTAATTATGAAAAAAAAAAATAATTGAAACAAAAGATACTCCAAACTCCATTACTAAAGATTCCAATGTTTACATTGTTGTATTTGTTGTTTCATTTCGTTTTGCGTAACGAGTGTGACAAGGAGGTAGAATTTAGCTCTTTAATATTTATTCTTTGTCTCATGTTCGAAACTAAATTCGAACTTACATATTTCACTTAAATAGCTGAATCAGTTTTGCGAGTGAAGTGAGAAGAGTCGGCGAGTAAGGCGAGTTATCTCATCTCACTCGCTGAAATAGCTGAATCTCGGCACAGAAGTTTTTCGGACCAAACCTGGCAAGGAGGGGAAATTTTTTACTATCTCGTACGCGCTCCCGTTGGTGCAAAACGGTACAATTTTTGACTTGTGGAACGGGTTCGCACTAAAAATGACTAAACGGTAGGGAATGGAACTTGTGTTTTAAAACTTAAATTGAACTGTAGGCTAAATTCCAACGTAAGGTGTGTAAATATTATGTACATACGTTACAATTGAATCGGTCATTTCAAAAACCACTTAAGTCATACAATTAGAATTTTTCAGGAATCAATAAAAACTGTTTAATTAAAAAATAAACTAGTTTTAAAGGACTTTTTTGGGCTCAATATAGTATTAGAGTTTTGTTAAAAAATTTTAATGGAAAATAAAATTATATTATCTATCTATCTATCTATCTATCTATCTAGTATTAGAGTTTAAAAGGAATGAAATATAAAAAATATTCACAGTTTATCAATATTAATAATGAAAATAGTCTGAAAAACCGTTCTTGACTTACGGGTGACTTATGTTGTTTTAGCAAGAAACAGGCAGTAGTATACAATAATTTAAACAAAATCAAAGTTTTTTTAACTACTTCCACCATCTAGTAGTGCTTCCAAAACCACTCAAGTCAATTGACTAACGTTGTTTTTGCATGGAACGTTAATTGTGTGGTGTTATTTGGAGAGAAAGGAATGTTCGGAGCGATGTAATTTATTCACAGAATATGCATCTACGTTTAAGGAAGCATTTACAGCAAAAAAAGCATATTTGAAAAAATGTGACTCAAGTGGTTTTTGAAATGACCGATTCAATTAATCTTAAGTGTTTTAATATAACTAACTTACCCTTTGTAAAATGTGTGTGCGTTCTTTATTGTGCTTATGGGCCATTTCACTGTCAGAATCGGAATCTGAATCGGACTCAAGATCGTAGGCATAAGATGTCATTGAATTTTTTGAATATTTGCGGGCTGCATTTATCAATATAATATTGCAACTGTTTTCATTATTCATAAGTCTTTTATATACCTTGACACTGGAAAACATCTAAAAAAAAAAAGAGAAACAAATGTTACTTTTGATTATAGATAAATTTAACTAAAATGGGATCGTGGTTCTGATGTCTGTTTGCGTACCTCCCAAAACTACGAATTTCTACGAATTTAGCCCAAAGTTCTGTCAAAGCTTATATAACAAAATAAAATTCGTAGAAACTTGTACTTTTGGGAAATACGCGAACTGACATCTGGTTTCAAAATTCTGTTTTTCAAAAAACTGACTACACTCAATTCTGTTTGTTTTTAAAATTTTTTCTTATGACAAGAAAAATATTTCAATATAGCAAAATAGCGTTTTTCTCAATCCCAGAGAATTATTTAATCCAAATTGTATTAAAATAGCTAGGAGAAAGCAATCAAGAACAAGGAACAAGCAATTAATTGTCCCGTTTATATTTCTGTGGGCTCAGAGATACTCCGCAGTTTTGCTGTCAAATACTTATTAAAAAAAATTTTGGATTCGTCTGCTCACTAGTCAGGTCAAATGGTAGTTTGAGGTGGAAAGTTCTGGTGTAATTATTTTTAGTGGCTCCCTTTATGTTTTTGGGGTCGCTGAACACGAATCTGAAGTTGTCCAACAAAATTTTTCACGGCAAATATGAGATTTCGTCAAAAAACGTCAAAAATTTCGACATTTTTTATCTTTTTTCCTTATTGCTCAAAAATTATTTTTCTTTTGCAAAAAGCGCTTATGCAAAAATAAAGACAATTTTATTACCTACAATCTATGCTTATATCATTTTTTTGTTAGACTTATGGTTTCTGCGGAAACAGTCGTTGAAAAACAGCCAAAAATCCGTCATTTTTAAAAAATTGCATAAATGATTTTTTTTTTGTATTGTTTTCTTCATTACATGAAAAGTAGGCCATGAGTTATTATGTTATTCACATTTTCTAATTGTAGTTGTCTAAAAGTATTATATTGCAGTGGTTAAGTGTCTAAGTTTCAGTATTCCAAACAGTCAAAATGTCCATTCACAGTCACTGCTGAGTCCAAGTGAGTAAGGCGGACGAAACGTCAATTTGTAGGACTAAAGACCATAAAAAGCTATTTTGAATCAAAACTGTATCTTTAATTACAATTTTTGTCACCCGATGTACCAAATTACGTTCACCTGGAGATAAACATTGTTGCGACCTCGATCCTCGAGTAATCATCAGGAATACGTACTCACTGACAAAACAAAGTGTTCTGAATGAAAACTCTTCAGTGGAGCATGAATTTGAACATGATCGCAATTTTAGCGGAGTGCTTGATGGATTACCAGCTTACTTCAGGTGAGCAGATATTATTCTATCATTTATATAGCTTTTTTGGCAGGTTGTATGCACTTCCACTGATTTCTTACCTGCCAAAGAAGCTCCCCTTCCTTCTTTTCTCTTCTTACTGTCTTGAAGGAGCGTTTCAATTGCTTTTTCATTCACCACTTTCACTGCACCATAGGTAGGTAGAAATGGTGGCAAGAGCGTAACACCGCTCTTTGCCCAATTAGCACTAGATTGCGCCGTTTTGATACCATAACTCTTTTGACCTGTGTATGAAAACAGATTAAAGTGAGGATTTGCGGGTTTATGCTCTGAGGGGCTTATTCCTCAGGTGTCCCGTTCCCTGGGTTGGATGTGAGATTTCCTCTAGTGCGGGTTGGAGATCATCTTTCCCAAGAAACCAGAAAAACGTTCCTTGCTTTGAAATAGGACGGCTGTGAAGTATGGTTGAGGTACCTTGTGAGTCATTATAAAAGACAATAGAACACGCAACCGATTTTCGTCTCAGATCCATTTCGTGGCGTTTTGAAAAGAGATCAAGTCTTTGATCTTCATTTCGGAAAGTTCGTTTAGGTCGTCATAAAAAGCCATTCCAAACGATTGTGCTCTCATTCTGGCTAGAGCTGGACATTTACAGAGAAAATGAAGGACTGTTTCCTTTTCTTGCTGGTCTCCACAGCTGCCACAATTGAGTATTGTAAGGAATACCCAGCCTCGCTGCATGTTCTCCAATTGACCAGTGCCCAGTGCAGGTTGCTACGACCCTGGCTATGTCCCGCTTGGGTCTACATATGAGATCAATTGTTCGGGATTTATTAAAGGCGGGCCAGATCGTTCTGGATATTTTGCAGTTGGTTAATCTGCTCCACCTACGATTGGATATATTATATATTGCCTTTCACAACTCCAAGGGGTATATTGACTCTTTCCGCAAGTGAGATATGAAGGGCTGATTCTTGCCTGGCTAGTTAATCTGCCCGTTCATATCCCTCAATGCCACTGTGACCAGGAGCCCAGATAAGAGTGCCCTTGAGGTTAATATTTAGACTTGCGAGCTCATCTCGGTATTGTTGGACCAATTTAGAGGATGATGTAGCCGAATCAATGGCTTTCACAGCCGCCTGACTGTCTGTAAGAATGGCTGTATTACGATTTTGGTTTGGATCTGCATTAAGTATCTTGCATGCCTCCCTAATTTTCAGTACTTCAGCTTGAAATAGATACACTAGCAAAATTCGGTAGCCGAAATGACAGAGATGTTGACAGACTCAGAGAAGACTCCTGAGCCAACACCGAACTCCATCTTTGAGCCATCAGTATAGATAGTTGTGTAGTACCTCGTGGCGTGATGGTTAGTGCGTAGGACTGTCATGCCGAAGGTCGATTCCCAGCCGTGCCACCTAAAAGCAGAAATGTTTTATCCGAGGTACTGCCTCTTGCGAGGAACTGACAAATCCTCCAAGAGTATTACTTGTCATGAAAAAGTGCTTCTCATTTAGCCGTTCGGACTCGGAAAAAAACTGTAGGTCCCCTCCATTCCTGCCAACAACACGCACACAGGTATGGTTGTGAGTTGTAAGTCACTAGGCCCTGGTTCTTCATGAGCTGTTGCGCCACCCAATTTATTTATTTTTATAGATAGTTGTGTCGAAGTCTCTCGTCACGGCGGGCGTCATCATCCCCGTCCCCTCTGGATGGGAATAAGGCTTTAAAATCTTTACTGAGGCTCATTGTAGGAGCGCGGTAGTCAGTGGGAGTCGAAAATATATCAATGGGAATCAAATTTGTGATATTGCTGTGACCATAAGGTTTAGCAACCCAAGAATTTGATTCTTTATGTCTTAAGGCACTGCAAGATACAAGATATTTTATGTGTAGATCATAAGTGGTACAAGGTGCAGAAAAACGCTTAAGGCATCCGTTGGGCAAGATCAAAGAGCCCCTGTGGTACCAACACTAGCTGTTCTTTGAACCTTTTTGAGTTTGTCGATGTTATATGCCTTTTTAAATGCGGGCTACCAGACAATCGAAACATATGTTAGAATCGGCCGTACCACTGCAGTATACGTCCATGAGATCATCTTCACTGCACCATACTCCATATCTTTGTCACAAATAAAACAATTTTGAATTGACATTTTGACTGTTTGGAATACTGAAACTTAGACACTTAACCACTGCAATATAATACTTTTATACAACTACAACTAGAAAATGCGAATAACATAATAACTCATGGCCTACTTTTCATGTAATGAAGAAAACAATACAAAAAAAATCATTTATGCAATTTGACGGATTTTTGGCTGTTTTTCAACGACTGTTTCCGTAGAAACCATAAATCTAACAAAAAAATGATAGAAGCATAGATTGTAGGTAATAAAATTGTCTTTATTTTTGCATAAGCGCTTTTTGCAAAAGAAAAATAATTTTTGAGCAATAAGGAAAAAAGACAAAAAATGTCGAAATTTTTGACGTTTTTTGACGAAATCTCATATTTGCCGTGAAAAATTTTGTTGGACAACTTCAGATTCGTGTTTAGCGACCCCAAAAACATAAAGGGAGCCACTAAAAATAATTACACCAGAACTTTCCACTTCAGGTCCCTTTTGAACACCATTTGACTAGATTAAAACTGAAAAAATATGAATCAAGAAGAACAGAGTAAGCAACAAATGTATGTATGTGTGTATGTACATATTTTTTGAGTCTTTTCTTTTATTTCAGTTGGACTTATACATTGACAGGCGTAGGTATTTATAACTCTTGCCTTACTTTAGATAGCCGTCCAACTCCAAAAAGTTATAATAAACTTTTTTTACTGTTGTCCTAAAGTTGTACTACTTGGAAAACGGCATCGGTTGTCTAAAATTTATTTAACTTGATATTTTATTTAATTAAATATAGCATATCCAACTATTAAGGACTTTTTAAAAACTATTTACATATGTAGCTAGTCAACCGTCTATAAAAGTTGTGAATTTTTATTTTCTATCTCTTGCATTACAGTTATCATTGGAGGCTATAATGTATGGCAATCCTGTTCAGTTACATTGTATTCGTAAAATGCCATCATGGTATAACTGTTTCATTTTATTTGTTAAGTAGCACTTGCTCTTGGAGCCATTAAAACTTTGCTTTAGACAAGTGATTCACGAAGTGGTCCAGGTGGACCCCCAGGGATCCACGGGAGATTCAACGGGGGTCTACGTTGACATGAAATAAAAATGGGGGATCACCAGTTGTATGTCGGGGTCCACGAAAATGTATATGGTTTCGATAGTAAAGTACAGAAATGTAGGCTTGGCCTTATCTGTCAATGAAGGCAGATATTACCTACGCAAATCAAAAAAATTAAGGGAACAAAAAAAATCCAAATTTCTCGGTGATTTTTGACAGGCTGTATTTCAGTGAATAATGCTTTAAGAATTAAGATTTTAATTTTCAAAATTGTTGAATAAAATTTCTTAGGAGCTTCTCATTCAGTCCTATCAATAACATTGTAAGAATAATATTGTTTACTTTTTGCTTTTTCTTTGGCCCGCGGGCTTGAAAAAAATTTGTTCAGTTAGGCTGGCATGTGGATCAGATAGCCTGTTTATGTAGCATTAATTCCCGTTTTTAAAACCTCCCTTAATTTTTGTTGAGAAGTATATTTTAAGAAGATCAGCGATTGTTACTTGTAAAAACTTTATAATCATCGGCTTTTAATCTTAAAATGCCATTTCAATGTATTTCAGATCAAAACAAATCACAGAATTCAAATATCAATATTTCTTAACTATGTTATGGTACTTTTTGGTGCTATCAACCAGTTTAAAAACCTTGTTTTTTGTGTCTTCTAAGCAATTTTTCAAAATAGACTTACGAGGCGAGGCTTTGAAATCAGAAAGCCGACGATATTGGATATTCAGCGCAACGCCTGTCGAGACTTGCAAATTTGCGCCCGAATTAAAGATTGGAACCCAGCTGCGACGCAGATTTCCATCTTTAGATATAATCTTCGCATTTTTTGACGAGTTTTGGGAACATGGTAAAAATGTTGCAGCAGGGGGTCCACCGAAACCAGTGCCGAGATTCAGCTAATTCGAAGCCGCAGGGAGTGAGTGAGATGAGTCACTTTTCGTCGAAAGTCGATTCAGTTAGCAAAAGGGAGTGAGTGAGCGAGTGAAATGAAATGTCAGATTACTCGCCAGATATTTCCGCAGTGACTTGGTGTATGTGTTGGTAAATTTCCAGTTTTGGATAGGTATGTGTGGTTTTCACAAGAATTCCTTCATGGATAGGAAACGAAATAAAAACAACAACGTAGATAAAAACAACTACCCTTTTATTGATTCTTTAATTTTATTTTATTATCATATGCACATATATATATTAAATAAATTTATATTCTATTCACTTTCAACACTTTTAAACTTTTTATTTCTCAAGGGTGAAACTCACATTAAACTTTAATTATGACAAAAAAAAATAATTGAAACAAAAGATACTCCAAACTCCATTATTAAAGATTCCAATGTTTACATTGTTGTATTTTTTGTTTCATTTCGTTTTGCATAACGAGTGTGACAAGGAGGTAGAATTAAGCTCTTTTATATTTATTCTTTGTCTCATGTTCGAAACTAAATTCGAACTTACTCATTTCACTTAAATAGCTGAATCGCTTTTGCGAGTGAAGTGAGATGAGTCGGCGAGTAAGGCGAGTCATCTCATCTCACTCGCTTAAATAGCTGAATCTCGGCACAGGTTAATTTTTGAAAGTGTTCTAAGAGAAAAAAAAGTTTGGGGACCTTTGCTTTTGACGTCTAGGCCTCTAATTACATAAATACAAGTTGCTACTAATATCTTAAAACTAAAAATTAAAAAAGCTGGAGAACACATTTCATACACATAATACTATATAAATCACGTTTTTGTCACGCTCGATAGTTAGATATACCCATGAGATATTTGTATCGAACTGTTTTACAACAAGAACACCATTTTCAGAACGAGAGAGCTATATATTATAATTTATAAAAAATTTTAAATTAATTTTTTTTTATTTTTGTAGGAAACAAAAACATTAAATTACATTTTACATACATAAGATCACTAATTTTCGTTATTGCAATGCATGAAAATTGGATTACAGGCATTGGAAACAGATTAGTAATACGTTATCAAATTATGCAAAAACTAAATATGAAATATACAGGGTGTCCTATAAATAATGGATAACCTTGCAACTGGTTATAGCAGGCCTTAAGACCTTTCCAGAAAAAAATATAAAAAAAATATTTCCCCAGTGGTTACTATGTTATGGTGATTTTTCCAAAAGTTGTTAACAAGTATTACTTTCCTCAAATACCTGAATGCTACGACCATGGATGAACAATTTTTGCTATTTTTTTTATTTTTGTAATATTCTATTGACTGTTGTAATAGATAGGTAGATGGTTAAATTTAATAGTAGCATTTTTTTTATAATAATTTTTTAAAATATATTTTTCAGCACAGAAATTTATTTTCAAAAAAGTTTGACCACCTCTAATAAATAAAAATTGTATGAGAACATGAATGGCCAGTTACTTAAAAAAGTTGTGTATTTAATGCACTTTCCAAAATGGTATAACACATGCTTGTGTATTAACAAAAT
The DNA here is from genome assembly GCA_963921185.1 of Dasysyrphus tricinctus. NCBI lineage: Eukaryota > Metazoa > Arthropoda > Insecta > Diptera > Syrphidae > Dasysyrphus > Dasysyrphus tricinctus. The sequence goes on from OY992533.1 coordinate 37,205,161, forward strand.
AACCAAGAAAATTTGTCAATCATCTAATAAAGCAGCTTTTAACATTTTTCGAAAATGTCTATTAAAATGTTTCAATAACCTCCCAATTTGGGTTGGACAAAGATTTTCTCTTTATGCGTAAGGGGGTTCAGTGCAAGTATACAACTCGATTTTAGGTGTTGAAAGCCCCACCATTTGGCCACCAATTGAGAAACGAGTTCTGAAAAGTTTTCCGTGGCAACTTAAATTAAATAAATAGTCTTAGAAAAAAAACTTTGGTACAAATTTGTAGCAAATTCAATTCTCTTCAATTTATGTTAACCCACTTTTTACCCTAAAGATATAAATAAAAAAGTTATATTCAAAATTTAAACATTGAAAAAAATCATATGTTTTTGATTATAACTTTTTCACGTTCACGTATTTGAGGAAAGTAGTACTTGTTAACAACTTTTGGAAAAAACATCATAGCATAGTAACCACTGGGAAAATATTTTGTTTTATATTTTTTTCTGGAAAGATCATAAGGCCTGCTATAACCAGTTGCAAGATTATCCATTATTTACAGGACACCCTGTATGTAATACTGATTTAAAGTTAATTTTATAGAACTTTTTGCATCAATTTTAGGGCTAGGACTAGGATCCTATTTAATTTCTTGGAGCACTTCCTTGTTACTTACATGATCAGTTAATGTTGATCATCTAATCTTGGATGACATCGGTTGTGGGCTTTAAGGCAGGTGGATCTTCTTTTGTCGGTTGTGTGGCTTTTCTTCCAAATTGAGAGAGCTTTCTCTTACAATTGATTCTAATTCTAACAACAACTACTTTGTATTTGTTTCTGTTTTGTTTTGCAACAAGAGAGCACAATTAGAGAGCAAGAAATTTCCCATCCATAAAAAATGTAACAAATTTCTGCTACACAAATTTCCGTGTTCAGGAAGTAAACAAAGAATTTTCAAACCACTTCTGTGTGTTTTTGTTTGTTTGTTTGTGTTTAGGCCTTTTCGATTGGGGACAGAATGACAGTTCTTGTTCTGAAAAGAAGAGAACCCTTTCACACGAGAAAACTGAGCAACTATGAGTTCCAAGGTGAGAAGGAGGAAAGAGGGGTGAACAAAATCTCTCCAGTCGAGGTTTTGAAGAGATTTTTTTGACATTTCATTTCACATATGGTACCCCTACACGCTGACACAGTATTTTGGGTAGTATTGAACCGGTATAGTTTGCCGATGCTGACTACGTGGTGTGTAAAAAGAAACGGAATGGTTTACCGATACGATTTGATGTTTGTTTTTAGTTTTTCTGATACTTGACTGTTTTGAAGTGAGTTTATTTATTTTTTTAAGTGGTATTAAAGGATAATGCAATATAGCAGAAACTGATAAATGAATCTGCCTTTATTCAGAAGTGAGTGTTTTGACCACTCCACACCGACATAATGTGTGTGTTAATGCCCATACAGAATCAGATTGCTTTGCCGCTAAAGTGCTTCGATGCTGACGTGTAATTATTTGTCAAATCACTCGCTTTCACTTCTCAACTGGCTTCAAAAAAGGCAAGCCAGTTGACGAGCATAGTTTACATATCTAATGGGGTTTTCTTTTGGTAAATTCAGATTTTGATCCAAAAATTGATTTTTTTCGTCGCGAATGGTATACGATTTCAGATTGATTTTTCTTTTTCTGTGTATTGTTGAATAATTTGTGTCTGTGAAGCTATAGCGATCCAGGCATGTCAAACTGATGGCTTTCAATTGTTCTGGCGTGTAATGGTGTTAGTAAAAGAGGGGTAAATCTGCCGAAAATCCAGATCTGCAAAAAAATTGATTTTTATGCCCATTTGAAGGCTTTTATTGCCAAAATCTGTGTTTTGACAGATATGAAGGGGAAAAAAATCAATTTTTGTTACCAAAAGAAAACCCCATAAGGTATTATCTTGCGCAGGTTGTCAGAGATGAGAACTGTCAGAAGAAATTCAAGATGGCAGCCTTACATGACCCCGTCCACTGTATTACAACAACAACGAAGAAAACAAACACAAAAGGATAATGTAAATAACACTATACTCTATCCAACAAAAATTGTCAGTACATGGAAGATAGGACGTTTGCCTCTCAGTCTTGTTGCATTGGCTTGCATACATCTGTCTCAAGTTAAAGCTCTCACAGGATTTCCATACTTTAAATTATAAACTCCCACAAATCGAAGAACTATGTGCATATGGTCACCATATGGATACCATTTAAAACATATTAAAAAAAGATACATTTATCTTTTTTTACTACACCACAATTTTTCAAATGAATTTGATCACGTGACGCTTTGTGAATGTTTCAAAACTTAGCGCAAATGACTTTTTTCTTCTTAAAGACTAAAATCGTACAGATTTTTACTGCATTTTATACGTTTATTCAGAAAAACAAACAAGTAATAAAGGGACAATCAAAACGCCAACACTCATGGCTCTCACCTTTATTAATTTTGTTCTCAAAAGCTTCGAAACCGAAAGTTCGTTCATAAAAACCACTGAAACATCTTTGTTGTATTGTTGCGACTTGGCAAAGGCAACTCTGTTGGAATGTGATTTTTTTGTTTTATTTCACATACCGAAGCAGTGATGGGACTTCGGAAAACTAAAGTGGTGGTAGATAGCCCAAAAAAACGGTGGTAGAAAGGTGGTAGAAAAAAAATGTTTTAATGGTAAATAAATCATTTATTTATAACAATTAAATCAAAAAAAAAAACGATTGTGAGTTACATGTGATTTATAATTTTTAATTTGAATGGACTGATTTTGTCCATTCAAATTAAAAATTATAAATCACATGTAACTCACAATCGATAAAATTATTATTTTTTAAACCACCCGTCTTTGAATTTGTATTTAGAAGCATATTTAACCAACAACTCTGGGGGATCAAAATGTTCCCCGATGTCCAAAAGTTCTTTCGCAGCTAAAATGTTGTGAACAGTTGTTGTGTTTAATTTATTTCTTTTATCATTTTTTATATTTTTGAGCTGTGAAAATTTACGTTCAGCTGCTGCGCTACTGTGTGGTAGAAGGTAGACAACAAAGTTGTAACATGTATGATGACAGGTTTTCAAACATTAATGACCGATTTCACAAAAGACTTTTAATTATTTAAAAAGTCTTTTAAACTGTAAATGATGTTTTTTGGTTTCACCAAATGCTTTTATATTTAAGAAGATTTTAAAAGTCTTGTTAGCTAAAAGCTCGTTTTTGTGTCGTTAAATTTTAAAAGTCTTTTATTTTTTTAAGCCATTCCAGTCAACAAAAACTGATATTTTGCTGTCAGAATAATTGTCCCTCATCCATAATGCTTTTTCACTTTTTCTCATAGACTTGGCATGTGCGAGGGAAACAACCTCTTTTTTCTAATCCAGGGATGTAAGCAAACTTAGTCAATTTAAAATATTCCTAAAGGCCTGGTCAAACAGAGCGAGGTCCGGTGATCTTTGTAAACATTTACAAAGAAAATTTGACCGTCGCGTTCTTACCTTCCCAGTAAAGTATTGACTGTCCCGTCGCAACACGCTCTGTTTGCCGAAGCCTTAAATGTCTGATAAAATTTAGAAGGAATTTAGATAAAAGTAATTTTTAGTGTTTGTTTTTGAAATTGGCCATAAATTTCCCGTACCGTCTTTCAAATTGTTAATAAAAATCTAAAAGTCATCAGTTTTGAAACTTTCTATTATTTTAAATTCGCCGATGAGTTTTCTCCACACAACATTGAGCGTTTCAATGCTTGTAGCGTTTTAAGGAAAATATTTTGTAAGTCCAATGAGTGTTGGCATTGTTCCAGCAATGATTTTTTTCGGATCTAAATATTTTAACACTTTAATTTTCAATGAGTTGGATTGGAAATTGGTTGGAACATTGGAATTTTTCAATTGGTGGTGAAAGTGTGTGTGTAATGTGTATGAGTAAAATGTGATATCCAAAGCAATACAATGATAGAAATGAAAAATTATTATTATTAGAAGTAAAATGGTAAAAGGTGGTAGATTTTGAGTTGGAGGTGGTAGGGTTTTAAAAACAAAAAAAGGTGGTAGAAATACCACTTAAGTGGTAGAAGTCCCATCACTGTACCGAAGGTAGAGCGAAAGCGAGTATACGATCAGAATGCTTTTGGCATTGAAAGACGACGGTCAAGTTGGAGCGTATGAAATGTTTCAAAGAATAACAACAACAATTCCTGTATGTTAATCAGTGGTTTAGTATCTTTTTCAGTGGCCGATTTGTTTTAACTTCCCATTGGAAGTTATTGTAATTGGTCCGATTTGTCGAATCGAAAATTTTGACATATCTTCACGTTTCGAGCTCCCTAGAATTGGAATCCATCAATTTTAGAAAGATGTCTGTGTTTGTACGTACGTTCGTACGTTCGTACATTCCATCGCTTTTTTTCGTCCACCATCACAAGAACGAATAAAGATATCGACTTCGGATGAATTTTATTTTATAGATAGAAGTTTCATTACGTGCTGAAAGGACTTTTAAAAAATTTAATGAGCGGTTTTTTTACTATAGCAGTTTTAAAAGATAGTTGTTGAATTTCTTCAGTCCTGAATATCTTGAGAACGAATCATGATATCGACTTCGGGTTAATTTTATTCTATGCATATTGACGTAATAAGGAATTGGTAAAAATATAAAAACATATCAACCTATAGTTTTTTTTAAATAAAAAAAAAGTTGCTAACAATTGTTAAAAAAAGTTGTTTGGCTCAAATATCTCGAGAACAAACAATGATACTGACTTCGAGATCATTTTAATTTATACAGTAGTTTATATATAAAAATTGATAAAATTATTAAAAATATTGAATTGACAGTTTTTTTAAAGTTAAAAAAACTGCAATTATTTTGTCAATAATTGTTTAAAGCTTGTTTTTTGCCTCAAATACCTTGAGAACTAACAATGATATTGGCTTCGGGGTAATTTCATTCTATATACAAGATTATAATAAATTGATAAAGGATAAGTTTTGCAAAAAAAAAAATCAACAAACGGTTTTTTTAAGCGAAAAAATACAAGAAACTTTAGGTACCTACCAAAAATTGTTGAACATTTCTTTAGTCTCAAATATCTTTAGAAAAGACATTGATATGGGCATTGGGATAATTTACTCTACATACTATGTAGTTCAATTTTTATAAAACAAATTAACAATCAGTTTTTTTTTATAGACAAAGGTTACAAACATCATTAAAAAATATTTTTCTCTAATATCTCGAAGGCAAACCAATCTTTGGTCTTCACTTGATTGCCTATTGAATACGTGATAAAGCTTTCGAAGATCGAAAATCGGCGATTTTTTAATAAAAAAACATTGGGCCTCTAGCTTCCGAGGGCACCAATGGGAAGTTACTAGTGTGGGTCGCACCCATGCTCTTTTTTTAGTGCTGTAATGGTATACACAGGCACCACTGTTTCGAAAAAAGCTCTCCCATAAGCAATATACTGACAATTTTTGCTGGACAGACTATAAAAACCAAAAAGGAATGTTGTTTGCATGATAAAATGTTAATAAACACTAAAAAGCTTTAAACAATTATATTTGCTAATAAATAAGTTACAAATTAACACATAACACACAACAAATTTTGACGTTTAACGAGTGGGGTTCACGGGATTCGCCATTTTCCACTGATTTTGATGGATACGCAGAACTGAACAAAAACGCTAATGATATAACCTTAATATGTGTACTGTGGTTGACGAGCAAGTAGAAGAAGTTTCTATGTATTTGTAACTCACTAGCTCGTGTGGCCTCAGGATAATGAAAATTATATTTATTTATTAATTTATCCTTGATTTTATATGGAAAATCTGTTGATATATCAACTTTTTTTTCAATAATTCTAATTTAAAAAAGGGCCATTGTGATCCACACTGGTAACTTTCCATCGATCGGTGCCCTTAGAATCAAGAAGCCCGATGTTATTTTGTTACTAAAAAATCGGGAATTCAAGATAATCGAAAACGTTTTTAGGTGTTCAATATGGAATTAATTAAGTGAAGACCAAAAAATTCGAGATAAACGACAAAAACATTGTGTAATAATTTTTGTTTAAAGCCTTTTTCTTTAAAAATTCCTTTATTAATTTTTTTTAAAAATTTTATCAGTTTGTGAATTAGTCTGTCTGCGTATAATAAAATTATCTCGAAGCCAATATTATTGTTTATTCTCAAAATATTCGAGACGAAACGAAATTTAAAAATTTTTTGGTAGTTTCTTCTTTTTCTGTTTTAAACAGATCCTATCAATTATATCGATAATGGTATGTGTGTAGAATGAAACAAACCCGAAGCCAATATCATTGTTAGTTAATTGTTTGTTCTCAAGATATTAGGACGAACATTTTTTTTAACAGTTTTGATAAGGTTTCTTGTATAGTTTTTTTCACTAAAGAAAATTGATTTTTTGCAAATCTCATCACTTCTAACAATATTATCCTGTGTATGGAATAAAAATATCCCAAAGCCCATTATCATTGTTTGTTTTGAAGATATTCAAGACGAGCATTTTTTTTACAATTTTTGGTAACATTTTGTTCACTTTAAAAGTTAACTATTTATTGAATTGTTTTAAAAAATCTTATCAGTCATCAATTATGAACAAGTGAAGATAGTAAAATTATCTCGAGGCTGTAATATTTTTTGTTCCCAAGATATTCGAGTCGAAACAACTGTCAATAGAAAGAATTTCCCTCAACTTGTTGAACCAGTTGAACAAGTAATATTGTTGGACGATGATTCTTAATTCGTAAATTTTCCGATAGAAAACTTTTTGTATTAAATCAGCGCCTTACTTTTATTTATGGGCGAACGTAATTTGTGGGTTAGACTTTCAGTAAGATATCATAACAAATTGTGTGCCGTACACTGACAACAAATAGGGCTATATTTCACAATTAATTTTTTTTAAATATTTTTGTTCTCATTATCACTGTTCGATTCAGAATTAAAAAAAAGCAATTTGTAAACCAAATTCTTGACCATGAAAAAATTCCAAACGAATATTCCCGATTCTATCACTTGATAAACGCAACCGTCGATTGAAAACTATCAACTATTCAACAAGGTATTTTCCATTTTTTGAACTCTTGTTGTTTTCAGTTACAAAAACGGTGGATTTATGAAATTTCACTTGTTCAACAAGCACTTTATGTATAGTGTTAAAGGACTCTATTTCGCGTAATGAATAGGGTTTGTGTTTGTGTGCACTCGGTCGTTTACTATGTGCACATGCGTATTATTGGTGGGCCTTTATTCTTTAGTTTATTTTCTTTTGAAATCAAAAAGAGCTATCAAAGATCAACGATGTTTCTATTAAGATAATTATGATCCTTTTAATGGGCACTCACCCTCGTTTCAGATGTCATAAGACTATTGAGAATTCCAAAAGATCCTGTTGCTCTTCTCGCTAGGAGATCCCGTGAAGTCCTCAGGAAGTCGGATCTTATACACGAAAAAGCCATTGTTCCAAAAAATAACTATTGTAATTAAAGTTGTTGATCAATTTTTGTATTGAATATTTCAATAAATGATTGGCTAACTCAAAACTACACTATTTAACACTCAACATGTGAAATTTATGTCCAAATACCTATTTTAAATTTTCAATTCAAACTTAAACTGTTGATTGATAAGTTTAATTCTCACAAAAGTCCAACCGATCGCTATCGCAGAGAAATCCAAATTGAACATAACCCAAATCATGGTCTGAAGAAGTAAACTACATAACAAAAAGTTTGTTATTAGTATGTATTACATTATATACACACAGTGTATTTGTAGGTATGTATGTATGTCTATTCAAAACGTATCTACAATCTACGTATGCATCTTTTGCTACACCGAAAAAAAAAGATAAAGCAACTGTAAAATTAACATTTTTGGTAGATAAAAGTCGTGCAAAATTAGCTCTGTTGCGTTTAGTGCATTTTTATCTTCGCTTAAAAAGTAAAAGTAGCATGTTTAATACAACAATAATACGGAGTTATACCAAATTGTTGTTGCATTTAACATGCTATTTTTTTCACGCGAAGACAAAAATGCACTTGCTATTTTTTTCACGCGAAGACAAAAATGCACTTAAAAACAACGCTAGTGTGTTAATATTGGCATGGCTAATCCTATTTTAATGACATTTAAGTATTGTTAATTTTAAAACTCAAATTATCATTATAATATTAAAAAGCAATATTAATGGTGAGTCTTCAAAAAGGGGGACAAAACATGTTTTTGAAAAATGTAACACCAGAGTAAAAAAAATTAAGTAAAAAGGGATCATTCTATTTTTATTATAAAAAAAATCATGAAAATCAGAACTTATAACTTATCAACTAAAATAAATTAATGAGAAAAAAACAACAAAAATAGACGACTTTCCTTAAAAAAAATTTAGAGGACAGAGGTTTGCATATCGGGGACAAACAGCAGAAAAAGCTTGTCCGACCAGTAGTTTTGTAAATATTTGGACTGAAGCTAACGGTTGGCATCCAATTTTTGCGTGGCCACTATGAGATAAAGGTAGGTAATCTTACGGTCGGCTCCAGGACTATTACAAAAGCTTTATAAATTGCAATCGGAAACAGTAAACAACAATTTAAAAACATTCAGTGAAATACTTACATGTCAATTCGTCAATACTCAGATTCCACTCATTTTTATTTTATTATTTCATTTATTTTAAATGTATATTAAAAGCTTCACAGAAGGTTATTTCAGAGGTTATTAACGCTATAATTACAAGAGTTATATGTATTCAATACCGTTAGACCAACAGAAATTCACATTTTAAACAGTAGGTAGACATTGCTTAATGCACAGCTATTTAGTATTTAATTGATATATATACATTATGTATTATGTTTATTATTTTTTTTATCAAGTTAGTATTATAACCACTTTAATCTGATAAATACGTGTTTTATTGTCATCGGGATCCGGATTAAATTTTAACATGTCTTACAAAAACAATTTTGAAAATTTCCCATTATTTAGTTTTTTTATTACGCCTCAAAGTTAATCCACATCCAGATCCCGATGAAAATAAAACACACCTAAAGTAGATGGCAGTAATGCCGAATTTACCTTATTTCTAGAAGGCATTGGAGATAAGGTTGAAAATAAAGATTTTGTTTGTTTTACTTTATTTGCAATTATATGATAGTAAAAGAGAAATAATGAAGATCCGTCCAAACCAGTAAAGGCCTGGTCAAACAGAGCGCGGTCCACCGCGGCGGTCTTTGTAAAAATTGTATTGAAAATTTGACAGATGTACGAAGTTTAAAACTTTACCGCGGTTACGGCGACTTTACGCTGTTGCATGAACACCCTTAACAGTATTGATGATATTGCCATTATATTCGATTTATTTCCAAAAACAAAACTTATATACTTATGAACTGATCTAATTTTCTTTCTGTTTTTCGATAAAAAGGTTTATTAAGTTTGATAATTTATGTAGTGATATATCTATTAATTGAATAAAACGGTGGAGGGAAGTGCGTCGGTCAGGCGCCCAGTGTGATGTGACCGATGGTGAAGGCACGGTGGCGGGTCCGCATCGTCCACGTTGATCGTGCTGCCGCCGTCGCACAGTGGTCAAAAATACGAATCTAGGGGAACAAAATTATTTTTCGACCTTAAAGCCTAGTACGCTGCTGATGCGAAACGAAATTTTTAGTTGGTCTCCAACAAGACAACGAAATGCTTACGAAAACGCAGCGAAAAAATATTCATTGAAAGTCAACACCAATTCAAAAAATCAAAACAAATCCCAGCAAACATTTCCCTTCAGAAATGATTTATAAATAATTCACAGAAGTGAAAGAAACCCTCATTTATGAACTCATTTATAAACGGTTTGGATCAAATTTACTGGGTAGCATTACTTTGAATTCGAATCGTTTTTATGTTTCATTAATAATAGAGTAATTCTTCACTTTAGTGAATGTAAATAGGACGATTATATATTAATTTCACTGAACAATTCAAGAATCTTTTTTAAATCATTTAAATGAGACAGATTTGATTCATTAATATGAATATAAATTGGGGTTTCCTCATTCAGTTTAGTGAATATAAATTGAATTATATTTAATTCATTATAATGATTCTTTAATAATCCGAATGTATACCATAGATCTGAATGTAAATATTATTTCAGTGTGGTTATACAAAATGCTATTTTAAAATGGTAAAATTATCTGCATAAACAGTTTGATTGCCATAGATTCATCGAATGAAACTTATGATAAATTCTGCTAAAGTATAATGGAATATTCGCGGCTATTCTGATATTCGGACGAATTAATTCCGTACGGAAATAAAATGGAAATCAAGAAGATTCTCCAATTGAAAAAGTTAAAACAAATGGATTATTGTGCTTCCATTCGTTTTGCCAAACGTCTATGAATCGTAGATGCGCGACTAGGTCCCGTTATGGCTTTTCAAAACAAAATGAAAGGGACATTCAGTTTATGTGAATAAAAATGGACGCACCCAAGATATACCTACCTCTTTTGAGAATCACTTGTGCGCGTTCACTTTTATTCATATTATGTGAAGGAATAAGAATCTCGATATTTTTTTATTATGAACAAAATTAACACAAATCCCTTTCCCCGCGTATTAGGTAAAAGTGATGGGATATTTGAGTATATTCACATTTGATTCACTGAAGTGAGTGTTTCTCGAATATATATTCTTCATTTTCACTGAATGTTCAATGAACGTTCCCAAAAATGTTTGGTGGGATGCAACTGAAAAAAACAACACAGACAGCCACGCTGAAATGAAAGAAACAACAAAAATACACACGAAAAAACACAAATGTCATTTTTCCGCACACAATAAATGGCCTGCGTAATTAATTGTGTGCGAAAAAAGAATGTAGACTTCTCCAAAAAATATGCAACAATTTTCAATTTCGTTCATCGAACAGCGTACTGCAGAACGAAAAGCAAAACTAAATTTTTGTTTATGATTTCGTTGTGTAATTTTTGTATGGGATTTTTCGTTTCGCATCAGCAGCGTACTAGGCTTAAATCATTTTTGTGTTTGTATTCATCAATTTTAAATTTTTTTTAAGAGAAATTAATTGATTTTTAAGATGAAAGGAAAAAATCACAAAAGCCACGATCCGTATTTCTTTGCATAAAGCAGTTTAGCCGCAGTGCAAAACAGCCAATTCTTATTTGTTAAACTCGAGCTAAAATTCTATTTAACAGGTTGCATTGTAATGAAGTATATTCAAGTAGACACTCTTCATACCAATATTTTTGGAAAAGAAGCTCTAACATCTCATTTTTCCTTCCACTTTCTTCCACACTTCAAACAGTTCCATTTTTGTATATGAAATTGGTCTGAAACAACTTATTATAACTTTGCAATAGGTTATACTAATAGACTTAATTTATTTCATCTGGCTGCCAGCTGCCGCCAGTTTTGAAAGCTTAGCCAAGAAACCTATAATTTGGTAAGCTTTGTTATTGTTAGAATGTAAATTCAAAATTAAAAAAAGAAAATATAAATATATTTTATTTATTATAGTTTAAGCACATAATTGCATAATGTAGATTATGAGAGTAAAATTACATACAGAGGTTAAAATATTAAACCCACTTCACTTAGCTTAGCCCGTGCTCTCAGCTTGGCAATAAAACTTGATCCATATTTTTTCCTATCTGATTGCATTCACAATGTTAACTTTGAGCTTACATATTGCTATTTTCGCAGATAAGTGGTTAATATTTTGCAATTTTGTGCTTTAATTTACTAACTACGTTTTCATTAGAGTCGAAATGAGGTAATTTTGCAAATCACAGAAAAAGTGTTTTCATTTGTAATTTGGTAATTTCGTTTGACAGCTCATTTCATTTTTGAATTTCAACTGGCTGTTAATCACTCTTTGTTGTTGTTTTCTTCATTCTCCTTCCATTGCGCTTTGACATTTTCATACAAAATCTTTTCAGAGTTTTTCAAACTGTGGCTAATTGGGTGTGTTCGTTAGGTTTTGACTTAATTTCCAACCTAATTTCGTGCAAATTTGGTTGAAATTATCTCATTTAGAAATGTGAGTTTGTGTGGGAAATGAGATGATTTCGATCGAATTTGGAAATTTTCAACGAAATTACCTCATTTGGCCTAATGAAAATAGTAATACAAATAGTATACAAAGTATGGGTTATCAAAAAAATTAATTTGGAAAATAAAAAAAAAATACTTTTGTCCAGCTAGAATCGTATTTTTGACCACTGTGCATCGGTCACGCCACACCGGGCCCCCGTGCGTCGTCTGCGTCACCCTCGTCGCCAGTGTTGCCATAATCTCAAATTTCATAATGCTAGATTTCAAATTTTATAATGCTAAATCGTATGGAAACCCAAAAACAGAATGCTAGATTTCAAAACCCATTTAAAAATACTCTTAACATTTAGTAGTAGCTTAGTAGCTTTGGCATGTTATTTTACTGTTTGACATTTGAAACCTCTTTGTTTACACTGAAGCGAATCCTTGGGTATATTTGAATTCAGTCAATGATGCACTTCGTCGGGCCAGTGAATAGTCGTTCATACGCAAATAAACTGTTTGTTAAATAACCAATTTTTCATAGAGCCCTGAATTTATTTCATAAATCAACTAATATTACATTAATTTATAAAACAAATTTACTGACTCCACGAAAAATTTGGTGGTGCAATGAACTGCTTCACCAACGACTATTCAGTGGCCCAATGAAGTCCATCATCGACTGAAATGTAATTCAGTCAGCCGTCAGATGATCACATTTGAAATTCATAAGATCATAATTTTAACAATAATAATAACAATTTGGCGCTAGATTATTAATAATTGAATATTTTTTTTCATCAAATCTAGCATTCAAGAATGCCAAACAAAGACAGATAATGCCAAAAAGGCATTTGGCATAATTTTAATATTTCAAAATGCTTTTCACTCCTGTATAATGCTAGATTTAGCATTTATAATGCCATTTGGGCAACGCTGCTCGTCGCATGTGCCGCAGCCTGCCCGCCACGCTGATGGTCGTTTCTACATACTTTCCGACATTAGGCGTGTTTTTTCATCATCGGGATCTGGATCTGGTCTGGATTAACTTTTACACGTAATAATGGGAAATTATGTAAAATTGTTTTTGTAACACGTGTTAAAAGTAAATCCAGATCCAGATCCCGATGGTAATAAAACACGCCTATTAGAGTAAGAGTAAGAGTAAGAGTAAGAATTCATTTTATTCAATTTTCTCAATTCCAGGATTTACAAAAATATGATTTTTTAAAGCTATGGCTTTGCCGTCAGCTCGGTTAGCAAGTTTTTTGTTTAATAGTTTTAGGTATGTTAATAAAATAAATACAATATTTGAGTTTTAGTCCAAATAAATAGTAGACAAATTTTCAAATTACTATACAAATTCTGTTATTAGTCCCATTCTATACGTAGAAACTACTTTCAAAAAATTGTAAAGGGTTTTCCAGTTGGACTCGTTCAAAATTTCAATAGTTTCCTGCATCGTTAGTTTTCTTTTTGAAGTATGTACGCCGATAAGAAGCGAAAATTGGGCAAATGCTAAGAAAATGGAAGCAGTCTTCTTTGGATTTAAGATTACACAACGAACAGAACTGGTTGAAGCTACCGTTGTAAGGACTTCCGTTTAAACCGAGGAGTTCGCACCTTGTTTTAAAAATTAGGGATATTTCTTTATAGACACGCCTATTATTTCCTATACATTTTGGAAATAATGTCGATCGGCATTAATTCCATCTAGTACTTTATTTTAATGGGAAATTATGTAAAATTGTTTTTGTAACACGTGTTAAAAGTAAATCCAGATCCAGATCCCGATGGTAATAAAACACGCCTATTAGAGTAAGAGTAAGAGTAAGAGTAAGAATTCATTTTATTCAATTTTCTCAATTCCAGGATTTACAAAAATATGATTTTTTAAAGCTATGGCTTTGCCGTCAGCTCGGTTAGCAAGTTTTTTGTTTAATAGTTTTAGGTATGTTAATAAAATAAATACAATATTTGAGTTTTAGTACAAATAAATAGTAGACAAATTTTCAAATTACTATACAAATTCTGTTATTAGTCCCATTCTATACGTAGAAACTACTTTCAAAAAATTGTAAAGGGTTTTCCAGTTGGACTCGTTCAAAATTTCAATAGTTTCCTGCATCGTTAGTTTTCTTTTTGAAGTATGTACGCCGATAAGAAGCGAAAATTGGGCAAATGCTAAGAAAATGGAAGCAGTCTTCTTTGGATTTAAGATTACACAACGAACAGAACTGGTTGAAGCTACCGTTGTAAGGACTTCCGTTTAAACCGAGGAGTTCGCACCTTGTTTTAAAAATTAGGGATATTTCTTTATAGACACGCCTATTATTTCCTATACATTTTGGAAATAATGTCGATCGGCATTAATTCCATCTAGTACTTTATTTTACGGCACCGATTAAATTAAGGTGAAATGCAAAATAAATTTTGATACGATAAACTGATATGAAGATGTGAAAGAAAATTTTAATTTTTTGATATTTAATTATAGGTAGGTATGTAATTAACCTTAAATCTTACCTTATTTATGATTTCTAAGAAAATTAAAAATAATATTTATTTGAACTTAAATCTTACCTAAATCTTAGTATCGTAGAAAGAATATTTCGAGTAAATTTGTGATAAATGGATATACCTAATGTGATATCAATAAAATACCAAAACGATATGCGTTTTTTTCAGTGTACGAAACATGAAGAGATTAAAAAAGTCAGTTGTATTAGTGTGACCTACAGCGGCGCACGCCGCACGATGCTGTGCTTGTGCTGAGGTTTGGGAATATTGGGGAAGTCAATTTATGTTTGGATTACGCACTTCACTGGAACATTTCTAAAAACAAGCATAAATTGCATTAGGTATTCTCTTAAAATTGCCTCAGGTACGAGAAAAATATTCTTCTGTAATAATTTAATTTCGATCATTGCATGAGTAGATATTATTGATTATGTATGTGATATGTATGTATGTAGATAACTAAATTCTATCTCCATTCATATATGTACACACAAAAACATAAATATGTAATAAGTACATAATAGATAAAAACAAATACAATTCTCAAGGCTTTCGACCTCAACTCAACAGTTTGGCTTTATTTGTTTACTGTGGGATTTACATATACATGCTGATCAACAAAAACATATACAATACATATGAACATAATGTAGGTACTACCGTTAAACATTCTACTTCGCCTTGGAGGGTACGTGACATGATGCGGCTAATAATTGAGTTAAATATGTATTTTTGGATGCTATCTGAAAGTTTGATGAAAGAAATTTCATCTCGTGCATTGCAAATGCACGTGTATGGAAGCAACTACTATCTTTCCGGCCTACCTACCTACGTGATCAAAATGAAACAGGCAAACCCTATATGACCACAGTAATTTTAGTAGGGTAATATAGGTAGGTACATGGCATATTTATGTATATGATACCTACCTTATAGGTATAGGTATTTTACTTAATGAGTTTTAAAAATTGTTGTGAAGGGTTTTCTTCTATTGTTTTCTATGGCAATTAATAATGCAAATCTTGATGACAGTCAATTAATAATAGGTTAACATTATTTTGTACCTTACCAAGAACCTAGGTAGGTAGTTAATCATATTTTAATTTTTGCTGTTTATTCGAAATTATACCTATTTATAATTAACACTAGGTACCTACATACCTTAATTAAGAAAAAGGAAAAGAAAGTAACATAACATAATTCGAAGGTAAACTACATAGGTATAGCTACTGAAAACGTACAGGTAGCTATACATGTGTAGGTACCTACCATTCTGATTAAAATATTCATTATTTTGTCATAATCGACGTGACCAGATTTATTTGAAGCAAAAGTGGGATGCAGGACACATTTTCCGAACTTCGCAGTGAGTAGAAATTTATTTACATATTTAGTTTATTTTCATTATTTTCAGTTTACAATATTACTCGTATAGACTAATAAATTATAAATAATTTCTTAAAACAAATTTGTAGGTACCTACTATTTAATTTATTAAAAAGTATAAGTTTAACATATTTTTGAATGTATCTCTTTCTCTACTAAAATGAAAAATGGAAACCAATTGTAAACACTGATCTCTATAATACACTGGATAGTGTATTCCTTATAATGTATAACAGTTTCTTTGCTTCCATTTGAAGATGACAATTAGGTGGTCGCACTGATCTCTATAATACACTGGATAGTGTATTCCCTACAGAGTATAACAGTTTTTCTGATTCCAATTGAAGATGACATTAGGGGTACCAGCGCACCTTTTGACGTCTATGAAAGCAAAAAAAAAGTAGGGCGACGTAAGTTTTTATCATAGATAAACAATATAAAGATGGGAAACCTTCGTACCTTTCACCCTCCAAAGCCCATTTGTTATTGCTTTTTTGTAATTTCACTTCGTGTCGATGAATAGATGTGAATTGCAACAACTATTTAACGCGTTGAGTTGATTTGTTTTGACAGTTAGATTTTTTTTCCAAACTGGTGTTGTTTTTGTTTTTATTTCGATGTGTCTGCCTCGTTGTTTTATATTTTAAAACAATAACAAAATAAAAATTGTTAGTTACGTAAGGTTCCGCCAAATTGAGAGATGTCTGCCCAAATTTATACCGCCATGAGGAAGCAGTTTCGTTTAAAGCTACGGAAATCCTAATCATGTCTAAAAATTTGCAATATTCCCGATGAACGAAAAGTTAGGAATGGCACTGCCGCTGTGCACGGACGCAGCTCCTAATTTGCCCTTGCCAAATATTTGTCAACATGTGAGCAAGGAAATAAGAAAAGCAAAAACTTCAAGATTGCATTTATCTTCTGGCATTTAGTTCACCTTAGACGGCTTTCATGAAAGCGTGATTGAGCTGACAGTAACCTGATGTGCAGTTAAAATTGATCCTGAGGAGTTTGGTATGCATTTTTATACATCGATGAGCCAGCGGAGGATCGAGAAGCAAATGCTGCCTACGCAGCTAGGTTAGTATTTAAAGCACCTTCAAGGTGGACATGATGCTCACTATTTTTATGTTTCAGAATGAATTGTTACAAAGAAGTCCGTCTTATGCTGGATCATGATTATCCGACAATTTGCAACAAAAGTGCAAATCAAGAGTTTGCACGCACGGCCTGTCTGCCTTCCTGACGACCAGAATCCCAATATGGCAACTATGCGCATTGTTGCATTAGTTGTCCAAATCACTGATCCCCTGTTGCATGTGTGCTTCTATGAGTGGCTGATGGCGCATGATATTCTTTCAGAATTATTAGCGCTGCTGGCTGAGCCCACTTTGGGAGAATTCTTGCGAAGAGCTGTGGTTCGGATTCCGGAAAATCTCAAATTATTTGATTTGCTGTGGAAGCACTACGAGAAAAACGGTCATCATTTGCAGACAGCAAGGATCTTGGACAACTTGGCCACAACTGCTAGTGAAAATATTCCACTAGTTCAACGGATTGAGTATTTGGCTAGGGCTGTCATGTGTATGAGAAATGACGGTGTGAGGCATTCCACCATGAATGATTTGGAAGATTAGGTAGGGAGGCTTTGAATTCTTTTTCGAGATACAGCTTGACAAAAATTTCCGTTTTCTTTTCAGTTGGAAATTTCTCGTGTTCAAAAGGTTGTTCTAGACGCTCTCTCAGCTCTGGCAATTGACAACAATCCGAATGCACGAAAAGCTGTAGCCGACATCAATTACACACTTTACGACATTGCTCAATCAAAACTTTGCCGATCCCTTTAAACTGTGGGAGTGTTAGCTGACCATCCTCAACTGCTCCCATAGAAGCGAATACCATTCCAACGAGATCGAAGTAAGTAGTTTGTATTGTAAACCGTTTATAAATGTACACATTATTTGTTATTTATTGATTTATTAGAAAAAAGAATTGTAGCTAAAGCTCAGGACATTGTTTCATTGTGTTATCCTAAACCTGGAACAGATCGCTTACAGCAAACTCTTAAAGAACTACAAAGTCGATTGCAACGAATTGTTTGATAAACAAATTATACATTGCCACCAAGATGAGTAGAAGCCCAATTGAAATATTGTATTTTGTTTGTTTTTTTATTATTTTAATATATTTTTTTTTGTAAACAATTTTTTTTTTGCTTAGGACCCGTTGTATAAACGTGGTTAAAATTTTGATCCATGGTTCAAATATTTTTACTGGCTGATTTCGGCGGAATTACTGAGATTCAACGATGGTTCAAGTATGTTATAGTAGCCAATTTATTGCCTGAACCTTCGTTGAACTTCAGTTAATTCCCCAAAGTCAGTGAGTTAAAATTGCTGAACTACGAGTTAAATATTAAATATAAATATTGCACAATTGGCCCTTATGTTGAATAAAACAGAATAAATAAAAAAAAACAGTAAAGTTTAGCAAAATTGATCAAAAAAACATGATTGGTTTGAAACTGGGATTGAATCGTCGGCGTCCGCATGGACATATGAGTATTTGCCTGTAAAAACAATGCAAATAAAATGCACGACTGGGTCGCACGTACTTGCTCTTATGTTTCAGACACTGTTGGTTAAAGAAAAATAAAGAAAATACGCATGAAATACGATATTTAAATTAGCTAAAACAACTTCTTTGACAATTTAAGGTTAAAAGAAAATAATGCCATCTTAGTTCTTGATTGAATATGAATATGGTGTTCTCTATCATCGTAATGTCATGTTTGATTGTTATCTCAAAAATGAAATGAAATGGAAAATCTTGAAAAGCTTTGGATGGTGCTGTTGCTATACTTGGTTATTTCTCGATTTGAAACATTTATTTTGGTACGGTACAATCTAAGCCATTTCAAAGGGCACGGTAGTGCACAGCCAAGTTCGCGGCACTATACACTATTTTTACAGGAACAAACTCAGGCGATTTTCAACCCCCCTCTAACTTTAGTACCAATAAAGTCAGAAACTTGAAATTCGTAGTATTTGCTGAGCAGATTAAACACAGGTGGCTCACCAAATTTCAACTTAGTAATTGCTGAGATATAAGACTTCAAAAATCACAAAAACCGGAGCACTTCCGATTGTTGTAGAACGATGAAAATTGGTAGGTTAGTAGGGCTTGAAGTACTTAGAAAGAAAAAAATTTAAAAATTGGAATTTTCCATTCAGGGGGCGTGGCATCCACCCACATTCTTGAAAATTCTTTTAAATTATATGGAGCACTTCCGATTGTTGTAGAACGATGAAAATTGGTTGGTCAGTAGGGCTTAAAGTACTTAGAAAGAAAAAATTGAAAAATTGAAATTTTCCATTTAGGGGGCGTGGCATCCATTCTCAGAATTGCTTTTATTTATATGGAGCACTTTCGGTTGTCGTAATATTATTAAACTTTGTAGAGCTGAAGGGATTGATTTTCACCTGGCAAAATAAAATCTTTGCAAAAAGCAGTGAAATCACAACAAAACAATAAATGTAAAAAAAAAGAGCCAAGTTCTTATATGTACAAGAAACCTGTGCGTAAAAAGTCAACCAAAAAAAATAATGAGATCTAAAATATATGCCAAGCCTTAAGTTCAGGATATTTAATATCAAATATCTGAATTAGAGTTATATCGAAACAACTCCTAATTATGACAGAAATTTGGTATTTAATGATGACTGATTAAAATTTGGTGGATTTACTTGGCAAGTTTTCTCTTAATTACTAACTTTATCACAAATGTATGAAAACTTGACCAGTGAACCCACCATGTTTTAATCAGTCATCATTAAATACAAAATTTCTGTCATAATTAGGAGTTGCTTCGATATAACTCTAATTCAGATATTTGATATTAAATATCCAGAACTTAAAACTTGGCATATATTTTAGATCTCATTACTTTTTTTGGTTGACTTTTTACGCACAGGTTTCTTGTACATATAAGAACTTGGCTCTTTTTTTTACATTTATGTTTTTGTTGTGATTATATTTAACCAAAAGTTACTTTACGTGCTATACAAACGTTACAATTTACTCCTTTGCTTCTCCCGTTGTGTTATAAAAATCTCCAGAGACTTTCACTATTGATAATGTCTTCGATTAAACATAACAGGTAAGAAATGCTTTCTGCTTCAATAAGTGTCTTTGCATAGGCTAAATAAAACAACAAAGCAAATGTAGGTACATTTTTTTAATGCATGGTTTTTCGTTTTAAACAGTTCTTCATTATTGTATAATAGATTATTTAACTTTTGTTTTAATTGATATTGACTACATCAGGAGCTCAGTTTTGATTTGCATTCTTTCTTTTTCCTAGGTAAAAGCCCATATCATGGGGATTCAAAGTTAAAGTTCAACATAATATACTTTCAAATATCAGTATTAAATCCTGCAAAGTGCGACTCTGGATACAAAAATTATCTCAATTTCAGTTTTTGGGTACTAAGTGAGTTGCACCGACGCCATGGTGATTTATTTCTTGCATTCTTGCATAATCTAACTATTTCAAGTGGTAGCGAGTAATATTTTCAGGCAGTTGCTCTCAAAGGCCTATAAGAGCAACAGATGTACACCTATCGTAAAGGTACTTTACGAATATGCTGCACTTGATCAAGCCATGATGAGCATTCACACCAAAGCTCAGAGGCTTTGCAGTTTGCACATAATCAAGCGCTTCCAATATAATATATAGTCATCAACTTAGATCAGGTCACTCGTCAATTTGCGGTGTTTTGCTCTTTTTATCGATAGATGATGTTCTACAAAAAAAATTAGTTTTAACAAAATATATTTACACATCTTATTGTTTTAAATAAAGGGTTATTAATTACTTTATTTGTAATTTCAACCAATCGTTTGAATATTTCTTTGCTTGAAGATTTCCGTTCTGTCCACAATTGGAGGAAGTGACAAAAAGAAAATAAACTTGAATAATAAATTCCTACGTCATATGAAATACACAAATAGGAATTTGACAAGTAATGTAGGTATGTAGTCAACTTGCTTGCCAGTGCTTGCTCGTGTGGCCTCGGTTATTTAAAATCCATTTAGAATTCTTGAAATCTTTTTACTTCTCACGACGAAATTCCAAGTTGAAATTTTTCAGTGTTTTCAAAAAGTACACAAATAAGAATACTTTTTTTTGATTTACAATTTCTCGAATATGGCAACCAAGGTGTACTTTTCAAGCTCATTTAGCGAGCAAAAGCCGAAAACTTAAACGAAAATTTCAAATGAAGAATTTAATCTTAATATGTAATGCAACTTTTGGAAGGTATTAGATGTACAAATTCCAAAGTTGAAATATATGACACACCCTAATAAGCAGTCTTAATTCCGGACATAATACGAATAACTAAACTGAGATCTGTATTTTTATTTCATTTACGTCTTTCTGCTCGAAAAGTACAAATAAGTTCAAAACAGCTGGTTTCAAAATACTTTTAAATCATATTCCAAAACTCAGAATATATCGTCGGTCCAAAGGTAAAACTCACAACCAACTAAGTGCAGAAAAAATGTTCAAGAAATTGACAGTGAAATGATTTTTTTCATTCCAAAATGTCCCATTTTGTACGGTTTTTGTGAGGACATTGAAAGATATGCCCGGGAACTTTATTTCAAAATTTGCGGAATGTGAATTTTCAGCTTCAAAACGATTGTTTTAAATTAATTTCCTTCAATATTGCATTTTGTTAGTGAGTTTTACCTTAGAACTGGCGATATGGCAATCCACATGGGATGGGTTTTCTTTGAGCTCTTATCTTCCAACTTTACAAGCTGATGTTTATTTTTTTTGTATAGGTTTTTTAAAATAAAAAACTGTCCGATGGTAATTGACTAACCAGTTGTTTAATGGAGACCCTCATGCAAAAGAAGAGCTAGATTACATAATTATGTACATATTTTTTTTGCAAATTTTTTCTGTTAGGTTTGAGTTTTTTTGTCGGCAACCACCAGCACCGCTTGATCTCTTCAGATATTCGCTTCTCGAGCTCGGGAGTTGTGCAAAAGTCTGGAATGCCCAGAATGGAAGTCTTATATTAATTGGCGTGCATGCTTGGTGTCTGATTCTTTCAAGTTCCGGTGTTTGGTTTGGTTGCTTCTCGTCTGTCGTCTCAAAGATTACTTCTTGCAGACACTCTCTTAAATCTTTGTTTTCTATTTGGGCTAAAATTATAGGTACTTAAAGTTTATATCCATACTCGTGGGTCGGCATTCTCTAAATCACTGATTCTGTTTTAATTGGGTTGCAGCAATTTGTATTCTAAACTGAGAACATTGTGTTGATGGGAAAATGAAATCGTTGTTCCAAGTTCTCGTCCGTCCTGCTGCGTCTTTGGTCTAGATTTTAAGGAATTTTCTTATTCCTCTTAGAAAAAAGAATTGATTTTTGTTTACTCTCGTAAGAAATAAAGAAAACAATAATTTCCACAAACAACAAGAATGAATTAAATAATTTTTGTTTTTTTTTTTACTTCTTCATGACTTCATGTTTTTAATTAGGTATTGAACTCACTCTAAACTTGAATTAGAACTTGTTTTTTGTACATGATTATAAAAAGCACTTTTGTAAATCATATTTTTAAATATTTTTGTTTCATTAAAATATTAATAAAATTTAATAATGATGAAGCGCAGTTCACAAAAACACAAACAAAATAAAATAATTTCACTTTCCTTGCCTGCCAGCTGTCACTTTAATAAAAAAAAACATGTTATACTTTTATACTGATATACAAAAAAGTGTACCGGCGCACCTTATAACAGTTCTTCAATTGGAAGCAACTTTTTTGTATGAATACGCTATCCAGTGTATTATAGAGATCAGTGGGTGGTCGGCTTCATAATTTGACGTCTGAATTACACAAAAAAAAAGTATTTTCCAGATAGGGATGTGCCGATGTGCGATATTGAAATAACATCGATTTCAGCATCGAAGACCAAACATCGATGTCAATAAATATCGAACCGAAAACATCGATGCTACTTAACATCGATGTTTTTTTCAGGTGTTTTTGTTTAAGTTTTTTGTTTGCCCAAAGCAAAAAATGCGTCATGCTATGCTCTAATGTATTTTTGCTTTCAAAATTTGTGGTGCCGGCTATTTTTTCTTAAGTTTTTTAAAATCGATTTAAGTTTTTATACAAATGAAAAATATTAAATCATAAGCAAGGTATTTCAACTTTAAACATCGATATTGCAAAATAATGATGCACAGAAGCTTGTGTTCTAAAACCACGTGTATGCGGTATCTTTCTAGGCATCGATGATTTTAATGGGTGAAATGTGAAAATCGATGTTAAAATATGTATTTTGCACTTATGAATATCAACAAATTTAATAAAATCAATATTGCAAGGCAATTCATGTTGTTAAGCTGTTATGTGTGCCCTTTTTGAAATCCGATCGTGTGCGCAAGAACTTGCATGGTGAAACCTGCGTGTTGCTGACCATCGGTAATTTAAATTCGTGAAAATCGATATTAAATATGTATTTTGCAGTAATATTTCAAGGAATTTTGTGTAAACTGTTTTATATGGCTTTTTGGAATATATCGATATTGCAAAACACGAAGTTGTGTGCAAAAACTTGCATTGGTGTAAATTAGGTCTTTCTGAGCATCTATTATTTCAATGCGTGGAAATCGATGCTTAAATTTGAATTTTGCAAAATATATCGTCCACAGATTTTAAAGAAGCAATATTGCAAGTATTTCATGTGTACACTGTTATCTAACAATATTGCAAGATATTTTTGCTTGCAAAAGTGTGTACAAAAACTTGTATGGTTTAAAACGCGTCTTGCTGAGCATCGATGATATTAATGCTTGAATATCGCTGTAAAAATATTTCTTTTGCACAAATAAACACAAAACAAATTTGATGGAAGCAAAATTGATAGGCACTTCATGTGTAAACTTATATCTGTGCCTTTTTGCACATCGGAAGTTTCGTTGCGGTTCTGAATTTTTAAATTTGGTTTGAAAGATCCTTTGATAATTTCCTTTTTCAAAAAATTCCAAATGTTACAGATGACTTATAAACTATGAAAGTCAGTCCATCTAGATTTTACTAGCAGAACTATTCATTTTCCTACTAACTTTTGTTTGTTTTTTAAGCCGATGTTTTGGATGTTAACATCGATGTGGCAAAACATCGAAATCTTTACTATCGATATTTTGCAAATATCGATTAAAATCGCTCATCCCTATTTCCAGATGTCTATCTGAAGAAAGGGAAACAGACCATGATATGAAAATATAAACTTTTGTGGAAGTTTGTTCTATTATTTATTATCTTTAAGTTATTTACTGTGTGCATTTGGTATATTTTTTTTAGTATAATTACATAGTGGAATGAGATAAATCATTGCAGTTTGCCAACAAGTTTAGCAAAACAGCTAGTGAATAATAATGATGAGGAGGATGCGATTGCATATTCTGCGTTTTTTTAAATGATTTTACCTCCTTGTCACACTCTTTACTTTTGTTATTCCGTTTCATTTACTAATTAGTGAATGAATTTAAATTACGAACACAACAGATGTTAGCAAACAGATCTCGGGGGGTGAAACGAACGGAGATTTGATGTCTGGTTAATGGATTATCTTTGTATTAGATGTTATACAGTTATACTGTTATACAAAAAAGTGGTCAGCTTCATAATATAACAATTCTTCAAATGGAAGCAATATTTTTGTATCGATACACTATCCAGTGTATTATAGAGATCAGTGATTGTAAACAATACAAGATTAATTTTTGACACAGCGAGTAATGGGTTCGTTAAAAGCGCAATTAACTCTGTGACCTCTAGGCAGGCGCGGATACATGGGGGAGGCAATGGGTGCAAATGCCCCCCCCCCTGGGCAAGAACGAAACTAAAAATTTGAATTTAATTTACTGTAATCAAAAATGTTTTTTCGTGCGACGCACATTTATAAAATATATT
The DNA here is from genome assembly GCA_963921185.1 of Dasysyrphus tricinctus. NCBI lineage: Eukaryota > Metazoa > Arthropoda > Insecta > Diptera > Syrphidae > Dasysyrphus > Dasysyrphus tricinctus. The sequence continues at coordinate 37,230,156 of OY992533.1, forward strand.
CTTGGCAGCCAAAAGAGGACTTCACGTTTCCATTTTCCTGATTTTCCATTTCACGAAATTATTATAACCGATGTATCAAGTTTAGTTTTTTATTGAAGGGAAATTAATATTTACAATTGGTTCTTAATTCTATTTTTATATTTATTATTACATTATGGGTATTCATGCAACAGCGTAAACTCGTCGTAATCGTTGTAAAGTTTAAAACTTCGTAATTCTGTCACAATTTGTATGGAAAATTTGACAGATTTACGAAGTTTAAAACTTTACAACGATTACAACGAGTTTACGCTGTTGCATGAATACCCTTATTGACATTTTAATTTGTTTTGGCTCATAAGGAGAAAGGAGCCTAATTATATGCATTGTTTTATTTTTATAAAAATTATTTAAAAGATTGTGATTGATGGTTATTTACTAACTATGAAGTTGATTCATCTTGGGTTGTTCAAATCTGGTTGTATCTTACCTCTCACAGCTAAACCGTACCTGAATGGCTAAGACACACGTGCAGCTATTTTTTCAAGTTAAGGTCTTTAAGATAAATGTCAGACTATATTACTTTTATAACATTTTATGAGAATAGTCAAATTATTTTATACGAGTCCCAAATCGATTTGATTTTCACTTTTCAAAACGCAAATGTGGATGAAAAATTTCACAATCTTGAAAAATAGTGTCTTAAAAAGTTTTTGCCCCAACCATCCTCTTCAAATTTATTAGTTTATTTTTTTTTATAGTTAAATGCAACGGGAGAGGTTGCAGGTGCACTTATCTTTAAAAATCTTTAATAACATCGATTCAATTAACTTCAAAAAATAAACTACATTTGCGTATAAAAATTACTGAGAATTACCAAAAAATTTAATTTTGAAAGGGCGAATGAGTTCTTTTTATGATAAATATTTATATGTGCGTTTCCATTTCAGAGAGTTCTTTCACTTGAAAACTCTCGAGAGTGACTCTTGGATACCTGTCTTCCCCTCTTGTGAGCTAATTTAATGAATGTGTCCAATTGTGAGTTTCTCCAGATTCGTGTGGATCGACAAAGCCAATCAACATTTTGCTGACCCGAACGTAACCCGATTCAAATGGATAGCAATCGACAAAGTTGTTCAACAAATTTCATTTTATTAAAAACATTTGTAGGGTTTTAATTTCATGAACATAATTTATTGTTTTTGTGCGTTATTAATCACATTTTTACTAGATGAAAAATGCAATAATTGTTGTGAATAAGTATTTAATGTTAATAATATCGTTTTAACTTTATTGTTCTCAAGAAAAAAAAAAAATGGGTATCACCAGGATTCGAACCCTGAATTCTTCGGTTGGATTCTGACGCATCGATCAGAAAATTCCAAACCACACAAATGTTTGCTACGAAAGTTTTTCACGTACTCACTAGCATCTTGATCGACAATGTTAACCAACAATGTTGATCGGCGTAGTGTGGACCGTCCTTAAGACTGCGAAAAATTCTTTTGATTTTTGTAGATGATTCCTGACTGGAAAACAATCTAGTTTTTGGCGAGGGGCTATAAAGTTTTACATAGATACCAGCAAGGGAAATTCTAAAAATTCTCTAGGGCCTCGCCAGTGAAGTAACCTTTTTCCTCGAGAGACAGCAAAAAAAAAGTTGTCTTTACTGGGACTTGATCCTGCAATCTTCTGATTGCCAGTCCTATACTTTTTTTTTATAAATTCATTTTTATTTTTCATTCATCTTAAAACTATCTAAAAGCTAGACAAAAATTCATAAAAACTAGCCTACTTATCAATATCTTACAGCTAACTTACTGGCCCCATTCGGGCGCTCTAAGATAAGCTAATAACTTAATGCTAATGCCTTTCGGCCTAAAAACTATCTTAAAACTAGAATTCATATTGGTTTTATTTTTCACCAAGAAGAATTGAAAAAAAACTTTGTATCTAGTTTTTAGTTTAGTTTAGTATGACTCTTTATTTCATTAGATTGATAATAACAATTTATATATATGTATAATGTATATAATATGAAACATATTTCTTAAGTCTTTATCGATATGGCCTTTGGCCGTCTACCAGACTGACATTTTTGAGTTTTAATACAAAAAAAAATTGAAAATATTCATAGTTTATAAAAATACAGTTTTCAGTTGCAAGTACCTATTTTTTACAAAAAGTTTCTCAAAAATCTTCATTTATTATACAACTCCTATAACGAAGAGCAGCGACAATATAACTATATAGCACATTCCATCCAACATTACCGTTCAATATATCGATAAGTTCGACTTCATTAAGGCTTTGTTTTCCAAAATATCTCACCCTAAACTCTTTCATTATTGGACAAATAGCAATGAAATGACCGATGTCTTCACGGGTGTTTAAATTGCATAGGCTGCAGAGTATAGGCAAATCAGGGCGGTGAGGCATGAAGTTGAGATTTAGTAGTTCTCCTCTCGATTTAAAAATAATGCTGATTTTATTTAATGGGATGGAATTAAGAAGGTACGGATTATTATCGAGGCAGAAGTTTAAACGGTTATAATAACATCTAAAAATTGACGATCGGGCTTCAGATGCATTTCTGTCGTACAAGATATGACCAAATTTTTCTAAAAGAATATCAAACTTTTTCCTCAGCAGGGATGGTTGTTCGTTTTGAGTGACCATCAGATTCATACCGCAAGTAGTTGCAAAATTTTTCCATTCCGCTGCCATATGTCCTGTCGTCACAATTGATTTCAGCACGATTTTGGGTATTCTTTCATCACTCATTTGAAAAACTTTAACAATATAGTTGAAGTGCATGTTAAGAGTTTCCATTATCATGGGAGGCAGTCCTGTTTCCAAATACAACATGTAGTTTGGGGTATTCCTCGGAAGACGGAAAATTCTTTTAATAAAGTATCGGAGAAACTTTTCAATTGCTTCGAAGGAACAGTAACCCCAAACCTGAGCTCCATATAATAAAATCGATGTCGCTGTAGAGCGGAACAGTTTGTATTTTGCACTATGCCCAATGCAGTCATTTTTGAAGCAGCGTTCCCACACAGTTGAAATTGCACGTTTGGACTCCGTTAGTTTTCGTTCTAAATGCTTTTTCATATTCAGATTCGATGTAAAGAGAACACCTAGATATTTATACTCTTGAACAATTTCAACTGCCTCGTCATTGAAGGTCCACCTCTCGTTTCTTGCATTCCTGCCGCCACCCGCTCTGAATATCATTATCTTGGATTTTGATAGATTTATATCGAGATTCCAGCGATTACAATAGTCCTTCAGCCTGTTCATCATTAACTGCAGTCCATCCACCGTCTCTGCAAAGAAAACTATGTCATCAGCATACATAAGTGCGGGTATGGTAGCTCCTCCAAACACTATTCCGCCTCTGACCACATCTGTTATGTCGTTTATAAACAATATAAAGAGCAAAGCACTCAGTATACACCCTTGTTTGAGACCCATTTCTGTGTGAAACTCTTCAGAGATAGCCGCTCCATCCCATACGTAAGCTATGTTCTTTGTATACAAGGCTCTTAGAATGTTTATTATTTTACTCGACAGTCCAATGGTATATAGCTTATAAAAAAGCGCTTCACGAGCGATGGAGTCGAATGCTGCGCGGAAGTCAACAAAGAACACATATAATTTTTTCTTTCTCTTGATATAAGAATCGGCAATGTTGTACAGTGAAAATATGTGATCCGTTGTTGAATATTTCTTTCTGAAACCAGCCTGAAATTCAGATAGTATGCTTCTTCTCTTAACCCATTCGGTCAGTCTACTCTCAATAAGCCCAGCGAACAACTTAGCACTTGTGTTCAAGAAAGATATTCCTCTATAATTCGATGCTTCATCATAGTTTCCTTTTTTGAATAGCGGGAAAATGATTGCCTTTCTGAAACTCTCAGGAACCATAGCTTTTTGGAAAAGTCGATTAAATTCATTAGTCAACAGCAATACAAATTCATCAGTTGCGTGTTTATAGTGCTCAAAAGGAATGCGGTCATCACCAGGTGCCTTATTTAGTTTAGCTTTCTCAATAACTTCTTTAACTTCATGTATTGCAAATGGTGCATCTAGAAAGTCATCTATGATTAACGGGGCTGCATATTGTACCACAGGTGATCTGATCGTTGAGTTTAGGAGTTTTTTGAAGTGATCGCTTAGACTAGGCGCTTGTAAACCTAGAGCAATGATATTCGTGGATCCATTTAATATTTTTACAGCCTTCCAGAATTCGGCAGAACTACGGGTGCGATTGATTACCGATACCGTCTCTTCCCAGGCGCGGATCCAGGAACTCAGTTTGGGGGGGGTCATGAAATTTTAACATCAATAAGAACTCCTTAGCAAACGTGTAGCTTAATCATGGCTTCATTCCAGTCGAAGGCATGATCAGGGATAAGCTTAAGACTTAATCGGACTCCCGCTTATACCTATGTATGTAGTTTGAGCTAGAAATTGCATTCATCAACAAGATTTAGCTTCATTTCATACTTTTTGGATAATGATGAGAATAAGATAAACAATTAAGATTGGAAGCGAAATTGACGAGAAAACCGTTCTTTTGAAAACTTGATCTATTTATAAAGAATAGTTGACAGTAATGGATAACACATTACATATAGATACATTACCTATGTAAAACTAAAAAAAAAATCAAAAGGAGTAATTCAAGTACATTATCAAGTGTCAATTTGAGATAAAATAGATAGAAAAAACTGCAAAAATATGGTGGATTTCATGCCGAAAAGAAAAAACTGCTATCAAAGCAAAAAGGAGGGTATCTTCTTATTATGTAATATTATTAAAAAAAACTTGCTTTTAACCCAGACAAAATAGTTATTTCAGTTTAACAAAATTTACACAAGAAAACTATAAGATCGTATTAATTCAATACTGTACTTGATTAAAAAGGATTAAACTAGTTTAAATAAGCTGTGGGTGGAGTTACCACCGCCATTTTCGATAAAAAAAAGTTGTGGTGTATTCTGCTCAACTTGTGCTGACTTGTGCCGTAATTATTTTAAAAAAATCGTGAATTTTCAAATTTTACGGATGAGAATTTTTTTGAAATGTTTGTTGTCTTATGGCCGTAAAAGTTGCAAATATGGGAATTTCTTATCTCCATATGGCAGCACAAACTGAGCACAAAATTTAAACAAAAAGGCATGTATGCATTAGTTTTGGGCCTAAAAGTTGCAATCATAAGATTTTTTTTTATCTTTTGGGTGCCTCACAGCTCAAACTAAGCACAAAACAGCATACCTTTCACTTTTAAGAAATTGCGAAATTTCGAAAAAAAAATTCCACCAAGTTGATCACAATGCAGCATAGCGAAAATGGCGGTGCCAACTTCACACTACAGCCCTTTTATTTTTGTCCATTAAAATTGCAATTTTGTGAATTTAATGTTAATCCCTTTAGCGCCTAGCAGCATAATCTGAGCACAAAATAAAAAACTTTCTTTTTTAAGAAATATTGAAATTTCAACAAAAAAAAAATTGCAAATTTTCGATTTTTTAAATATTTACGGCACAAGGCAGCACAAAATGAGCGCAATACAGCACAATTTTATTCTCGAAAATCAAAAATGGCGGTGCTAACATCACGCACAAGCACATTAAGGAAAGAAGACATCCAAGTAATACTTTTAGAATATTTAAAATAAGCAACTTACATAGATCTGCAATAAAATTTTCAAAAAAAGAATGCTGTCTTATTTTCCTTCATTTTGATCGGTGCATCCACAGCAAAATGTCTGTGACACCCAAAACTATTTTCTTTTCGATTGAAAACAAAACAGAGTTTAATAAATAGAATGTTTAAAATGCTTTGATAACTTATAATCATAACTGCTATACAGGGTATCAAACAGTGACCACCGCAGATGGGTTCCTGAAAACCTTAAGAGGTATTTTTCTCATTTTTGTTTTGCTTAGGAGTTATAACGGTTTTAATGATTTAAGGTCCCGTTTCCTTAACTGGTTTAATCTTTGTCAAACTACGGCAGAGCCTCTTTTTTGCGATGATGGTGACTGTGGGGAACCGTCATTATTGAAGAGAGTCCGCAGAATTTTAAGTCGGATGGATAAGACAATTTAGTGTATCCTCGAGGGCTAGTAGTGATTTTTAATCAATATTTCTTTCCTGTCCATTTCATTACGAAGCTTGGCTTTGTTAAAAGAAAATAGAAGCTAACCATCAATGTTTTTCGTATAAATAGTAGATTACTAAAAAATATGGAATAACCCAAAAAGTTGTTCTGTCCTCTAATTTTTTGAATCATCAGTAAAGATTGCTCGTGTTTGTTTCTTTCGCTGGAGCTCTGGGGGGGGTCATGACCCCCATGACCTCCCCCCTGGATCCGCCACTGTCTCTTCCTCAAACGCAGATTTTTTTGCTGAACAAATTCTTTTGAATTCAATATTTGCCTCGGAGTATAGTTTTCTGAAAATAGGTAAGTTTCGTGACCGGAACAGCTTTAAAAATTTGAAAGATAGCTCCCTAGCTCTTAAGCATTCAGAATCAAACCACTTCTGCTTATAACTGGTTGTATTTTTCGCTTGCTGGTTTTGCGGGTTAGATTTTTTGATGGTCTGCGTCAGAGCAGATATGTCGACGAGTTCATTTAGTTCCTGAAGTTCCCTTATTTCTTTTCTCATGTTTTCTTGAAACTTACTCGTATTTCTTTCATTCCAGTGCATTTTCGGAATGAGATTTAAACGTTTTGTCCCAGTTGGTGCTTCTGTTCTCGCTGTTGTAAAGGTAACTTCTAACGGCATGTGGTCAGAAAAAGTCAGAGTTCCTACCCTGAAATCACTCACAATACTGTTCCATAATCCAGATATTAAGCAATAGTCTATTATAGAGCTAGATTGACCTCTTATAAATGTTAGCTCACCCTCTAAATCTCCTGTGCAGCTACCATTCAAAACATGACAATTGTATGCATCGGAAAGCTCCAAAATTTGTTCGCCTTTACGATCACAGAGTGCATCTTTTGATTTTCTATTAATGTTAAAAACAGGCCACTGTGTACAGAAAAAGTTGTTTTGTGACAAGCCAATCCTGCCATTGAAGTCACCGATAAGCATTAAGTTCGTCGAATCGACCTCTTGCAGAATCTCACTGAGTTTTTCAAAATCGGATTTCCAATGACTACAATTTATATAAATAGGAACTATGCACAACGTATCACACCCAAGTTTAACGTCCATCACATAAGAATTTGTTGCCCTTCTGAAACTCACATCAACTTCAGCTAGATTTCTGCGATAACCATAAAATACACCTCCACTGCCTCGACCATAGTTAGCTGTTTTGATCGCGTTTATCCATCTTAATTCATAATTACTAAATATTTTCTTAAATTGCTCTTCTTCGTTTTCTAATAAATGTGTCTCGAAAAGCATAAAAATATCAAATTGTTTTATATAATTAAAAAAGTTTACAAATAATAGCTTATTTTTTAATCCTGACACGTTATAACTTATAATCTTAATATTAACTAAACAAATATCTTTTTTCTGGTAGACTGCAGATTCTCACGCCTCGTGTAAACACCCACTACTTGTGCTTGCACCCAAATTTAATGCTGGTAGTTGCGTTGTCACCCTGTGCGTTTGGATGTCATTTGAGTTGACAGCTATCTCATTTCTCGAAATGTTTGACACATTATACACATTGTTTTGAATCGAAAGTTCATTCATCAATAAATTTAAAAAAGAAATGTCTCCAAAAATTGTTTTAAGCATAAGAAGACCATCATTTTCACCACACTTCAGGCCCAACGTGGAGTCCCAGGTAAAGACTTTGTCCTCGATTACCATTCTGTCGTCGCGAACAGCAATTTTTCTTTTCTGTGGGTCCCTTTCAATGAGCATCTTTCTTATGCGTAGGAGCTTCGCTCGTCTTTGACGCACATTTGGTGGCAGATCCTTCTGAATGCTTATGTTTTTCCCTTTCAGAGTACTTGAATTCCTTAACACATTCCAGGCTGTTTCACGTGACTTCATTTTCACAATTATTGTTGCTCCAAGTGAGCTGCGGGTACGTAGACTATAAGCCGATTCGACCAACGAGTCTGCATCGATCTCATTCAGAAGACCAGCGCATATAGACTTTGCTTTCTCACAGGAATCCGGATTGTTTTTTGGTAGGCGAACCACCAGGTTTGCTTCCGTACTTTTCTGAAGAATTTTATCCATCTGATCTTCCAATATTTTGTTACGAGACTCTAATTGTACTACCCTTTGTGACACTTCTTCGTGACGAATTTTTAGGCTGGCAAACTCATCATAAAGACACTGCATGTCGGACTTGGTTGCTAGATTTTTAAAGAGTTCATCATTGTTTTCTTTGAGCAACTTCTTCATAATCGCTTCAACGTCTATTCCAGGTGATCCCATAGCTGATTCAGACTCGCCTACTGTGCTTGCTGTGGATGAGTAGCGTTTTTCACTTTGTAGGTGTTCAGGGGATGTGTCATCTATTCCTCGCTTGCTCATTTGTTGAGGTTAGCTATTCTTCTAATGCTATTTTCACAGTTTAGGGGATGCTTATGAATAGAACTTACATGAAATGATGTTTTCTTATACGGTTGTAAAAGATAGGCAACTTCAAGGCACTTTTTAATTTTTTAAGGCTTTTTAATTGTATTTATTTGAGTTTTTATTTAGGGAGCTCAGAATTTTTTCGACTACTTTTGACAGCTTACAAACGTCAGTCACTTTGTATCTATATCTTTTATTTTGGTTTTATATAAAACTTACAGACTAAATAAAACTAAATTAAAACTAATTAAAACTACTATAAAACTACTTAAGAGCCATTTTTTCACAAATGCTCAACTTGAGGCAAACTCTCAAGTTGACTTCAACTCGAGAGTTGAAACGCAAGTTGAAATTCTTTTTTATTCACTAATTTTTTTCTCAACTCCCGAGTTGAAAATCAAAAGTTGGCCAACTTCCGATTTGAAAAAAATCCCTAGGATATTTGAAAAAATAATTCAAGAAATGTCATTTTAATATTTTAAGTTGAAGGAATTTGATCAATTAAACAGATTTTTCTCAAGTTTTGTGTGTTATTTTGTGCGAAATTGGTTTGTTTCAAGCCATTCTGTCAATCAAACTGATTTTTCAAGTTTTGTGTTATTTTGTGTGTGAAATTTATTTGTGTATGCATAGTTATAAAATTTTTAAAATAATGCCTGAAATAGTCAAAAGATGCCTAACAAAAGAAATCCTTGTTAAGGTTGTTGGCACGTTTCATTCTTTTTGTTTGTACCGCGTCTTGAGTGTATGTACATAGGTACAAATAACCCCAAAAAATCAGATGCGGAGTGCGGACTTCCCCAAATCGCTACTTAAAGCGCGTGGATTCAGGTAGAAAAAATACAAGTAATTGTCAAATGCCCATAGAAAAAATTTATAAATATTGTGGAAGCGTGGTATTTTCCAGAGCCAAAGGGGGAAATGCCCCCTTGTCCTCCCCTCCTTTTCAATTACAATGCAAGACAACATCTTGTACTGTCTTCTTTCAATGTACTTTGGCTTGTCAGTTCCATAATCTTCACTTTCACACTGATGATGATGGCCAATTTCCCCAATAATAATGGAAATGATTGCTTCGGAACATTATAGTTTGTTTTTTTATTTGACTGTATTTTGATAAATGAAGAGCATAAACATCTGAAGCAAAATATTTGTATGCATTTACAAAGGAAAAAAACAATATTTCCATGCTAACTCTCAAGTTTGCTTTGCCAACTTCTACTTTTTCCGGGAGTTGAGAAAATTAGAAGTTGATCAACTCTAGAGTTGAAAATCGGAAGTTGAAAACGTCAACTTTGAGTGAATAAAAACAAATTCACAAGTTGAAAATAAAAATCCTCAGGTTATGTTCAATTTTGACTGAAAAAAAATGAGCCTAAAGCTACTTACAATCTACTTACAGACTACTTACAAACTAGAACAGCCACAGCAAGCATTTTCGGTTTTTATAATTTTTTTTTTTTTTGGTGCCACCCTGACTGTCCCTGCTTAAAACTAACTACCTTAACCTATGTAAGTCGGCCATGGCATAGAAAAATGCTTAGTTTACTTTTATACAGGGTGTCCCGCACCTGAGTGGAAGTATCTTAGGGTGTGGTTCCTGGGTATATTCTAAGAAAAAAAATGGTATGGGGGAAAGTTGTATCTCCCCTCCCTGAGGCAGGGGGGGGGGGCAGTTTCTGAAAAATTGACTTAAAATGACAAAAAAAACATTAAAAATCAACGAAAACACATCTAATAATGTGCTATATATTTTTTCGAAAGCTAATACTCCATTCTTGCATTTGGTTTTTAAGTCAAGTTGTTTAAGCTAATAGTTTTTGAGAAATTATATTTCAAAGTCAAATTTGTTTAAAAAATTTATGATTTTTTTTTCTTAAGTCGATATTTTTCAAAGTTTTACGTAATTAAGTGCTATTTTTGTGTTCAATATTCATTGCCCTCATTATTATTAATTACCGGAAAGTAAATGTAAAAATCTTTCTTAGTTTTTGAGAAATTAAGAAAAAATAAAAGGTACTTTTCCCAAAAGAGCCCGAAAAAATTAATTTATTCATGAATTATCCATAATTTAATCCTTTTTTCGGGCTTTTTTGGTAAAAGTACCTTTCGTTTTTTCTTAATTTCTCAAAAACTGAGATAGATTTTTACATTTGGTTTTCGGAACTGGACTAAAAATGAGCGCAATGAATATTGAACAAAAAAATAGCACTTAATTACGTAAAATTTTGAAAAATATCGACTTAAGAAAAAAAATCACAATTTTTTTAAACAAATTTAACTTTGAAATTTAGTTTCTCAAAAACTATTCACTTAAACAACTTGATTTAAAAACCAAACGCAAGAATGCTTTAGCTTTCAAGAAGATTATAGCACATTATTAGATGTGTTTTCGTTGATTTTAAATGTTTTTTTTGGCATTTTAAGACAATTTTTCAGAAACTGCCCCCCTGCCTCAGGGAGGGGAGATACAACTTTCCCCCCATACAATTTTTTTCTTAGAATATATCCAGGAATCACACCCTAAGATACTTCCACTCAGGTGCGGGACACCCTGTATATCCGAATTAACTTGGTGTTCAGGTTTCAACCACCAGAACTGGTTCTCCTGCTTTACCCTGTCTCTTCGGTCGCGATCGGACACAGTCCTACTGAACTGAAGGTGCTCAGCTCCGTCTTGTGCAAGGACGTCTCGACTGTAAAGGAGCCGCCGATCCACAGTTCTACGGCTGACGTGGTAGATTAGCGGAACCGCCACTCTATCCTGGATCAGCCCTCGACTGTCTAAATAGAGGAATACATCGGGCGGAATAAAGCCGCTTAGACGCACATTCTCGTAGTAATCGTTTTTAGGGTAATAAGCCCCAAAAATTAAGCTGTTGGTCGAGGACATTGCTCTTGCAATGTGACCTCGAATAAGCTTCAGTAAGAAATTATCTAGCCTGTTTATTTTGGCGCCGTTGTATAGAACCAGGTTGGAATAATAATGTTTGTACTCCGACTCTGGTGTTCTGTGTAATCCAAGGCAGCGTCTAAGACACTGCCTCTCAAACACACGAATCTTTTCCATTTGAGATGGGACAACGTTGAACGTGAACCAAACCGGGCACCCATAGGCAATCATCGGCCGTATGAGTGCGATGTAGCAAATCATCTTCATCCTGCTGTCAAGCCGACTGCTATAAAACAACCGTTTCGTCAGGGCAAACGCTCCCCTATCCCTGGACAGAGCAGCATTTATATGTCTGTCGAAATACAAATACTGATCCATCCCGATGCCAAGGTACTTTACTACACTTTTACTCGCCAGTGGCTGTCCATTTGGCCCTACGATCACCAGCTTACATGCAACGGAGTCCTAAACAATATAGTTTCTGATTTCTGAAAGTTGATTTTCAACTTCCAGTCATCGCAATATCGCGATTTCATTTTTCTTTGGAAAACAATATAAAACTATTAATACAAAAATATTCATATCTTTGTCATTTATTGGAATACAGAAAAAAGTGATATAGCAAAATTGTTGTAAATTTAGTGGCCAACAAACTTTTCATAAAAATTTTTTTTAATTTCCGGAGGCGAATGTGCTAAATTTTCGAAAACACTTAGAAAATAAAAAAAGTTTTTTTTGTTGGCTAGTAACTTTTTAAATATTAAAAATATCGAAAAAATGTTGTTAACATAAAAGATAGAAAATTTTATTTTCTACATTTTTTGTATGAAACACTTTTTTGCAGAACTTCTAGGAACCGAGATATTTAATAAAAACTAAAATGAAACAAAATCCAAGATGGCGGCTAAACGGTAAATTTCGCGAGTGCGAAAAATCAGGGTTACTATCTTAAATCAACTACCCTTCGAATAATAAAATAAAATTTGGGGGTGTTACAAACTGCTGGGTCAGATTATAAATGCACTGGACTATCAAGTTATATCTTATTTAATTGTATTTTTGTGGTCAGTGGGTTATCGTTACATTTTAGAATTGCACCAACAACGAAAATTCGGAGTTGACTTTTTGACGTCTAGCATGTATGAAACGGTCCACTGTGCAGCGTCTAGGGCAAACGAAGAGAAGTTTAGGAACAAGACTAGCGGAACACGAAGCAGGCGTAAGAAAGAAAAAAGAGACAACAGGGCTTTCGCAGCACACAAATAACAAAGTGGACACTCGGTGGACTTCGAAGGGGTAAAAATACTGGATAGAGAGAGGAAGCTAACATTGGAGAGCTTGTATCCAGCAAAAAAATAAAACGGACAATGTATTCAGTGTCTTCATTGAAAGAAGACACCGATTTCATAAAACAAAGCTATGCATGCTGTAGCATTATAGTCAAAAGTACCTGCTCAAACTGTGATAATCTAAATGTCATTTTGTTTTTTTGAAAGTTTTTCTTGTTTCTGTTTATTTGGTTTTTATTTGTTAATTTATTTCCAACTTTGTATCAGTGCCATCGAAGGGATGATGCAATAGTGGGAGGAGCATTAACAAATAAAGTATGATTTAGTACGAAAAAGTAAGAGGCAAATTTTTAATTTAATTATGAAAGAAAGTTACTAGTTGTTAATTTATAATAAATAGATCTAATAAAAAAATCCCCTGAAGAAGTTAGGAATTCTTACGAAACGTTGGGAAAAGAATGGAATAAGTTTTTTTATTTGCATTCATAAAAAATATAGACCAAAAGAGCCTAAGAAAACATTAATCATATAATTTAAAAATAATTCGTCACATAACTAAAACAAGAAATATAACTTAAAATTAAAAAAAACGCATTTTTTGTTTAAATCTTTAGATTCGAATATCTCAAAAACGTTACGTGCAAAAGAGCAATTCCAAGGCCATTTTCGAACTCGTCTCATCAAAGACCATCAAAAAACTATATTATCTTGGCAGACAAAATTCAAATTTTGCCACACAAAGTAATTTTGTAGAGCTTTCGAGTGGATTTTCGATAACAGTAAAAATACGTCAATTTTCGACTAGTGCTTGAGTCCAAATGGGTTGTCGCAGAAAAAACCTTAAATAGAGATTTATTGGAAATGGTACTTTGATGTAATTTTCGAATAGTTGGTAGTTTTCGAGCCATTAGTGAAAAACTCCCAAAAAAATGCATTTTTGCGTCATTTTTTGCATTTTTTTCCATGTTGCGTCACGAAATTTTGTTAGCAAACCTCAGATTCGGACTCAGCATCCCCGAAAACATAAAGGAGTGAACAAATTAAAACTACCCAACAATTTTCATGGTAAAAATACAATGTGACTGGACTAATATTAAACTTCTTGAACTTGGCATATAATGTATTTTAGATCTCATTACTTTTTTGGCTGAATTTTTACGCTCAGGTTTCTTGTACATATTAGAACTTGGCTCTTTTTTTAACATTTATGTTTTTGTTGTGATTTCACTCCTTTTTGCAAAGATTTATTTTGCCAGGTGAAAATCAAGCCCTACCGCTGTACAAAGTTTCATAATTCTACGACAACCGAAAGTGCTCCATAAAAATAATAGCAATTCTGATAAAATGGGTGGATGGCAGGCCCCCTGAATGAAAATTCCAAATTTTCGATTTTATCTTTCATAATACTTCAATCCCTACCGATCTACCAATTTTCATCGTTCTACAACAATCGGCAGTGCTCCATATAATTTATAAGAATTTTTAAGAAAGTGGGTGGATGTCACGTCCACTGAATAGAAAATTGTGGATTTTCGATTTTTTCCTATGTATGCACCATAAGGCCAACCGTTGTCCGAAATTTCAAGTTTCTATGATGTCGGGAAGTGCTCCATAATTTTGATGACCTGTCAGTGAGTCAGTCAGTTACGGTTTTAGTGATTTTTGAACTCCTATAGTTAGTTTTAGTTAGTTTAGTTTTTATTGACTTCATAAATATAAACAGAATACATTGCACTGTTTTTTGGTAATACTAAGTCTTTGTATGGCTTGGCCGAAGGCCGTCTACCAGACTGACAATTGAATTTAATTTATACATTTAGGGGAGAGGGGGGCACCTTTGAACGTGGGGTACCTTTGAACAGCACTTATAAAATCTTATTGTAAAAATATTCGAGAGCGAAAACCAAATTTGCATCCTGGCAATACTGTATTCTATAAACGTCAACGGCTTTCGGTCATCTTTTCAGTAGTCGTTTGAAAGTAGCTCGGGGTGGATGTTTTTATGCTTCATTTCCAACATTTTTTTTTTTTTTTTGTAAGAGTATACAAATTTTTTGGTGAGCTTTCTGATCTGTGAAAAATATTTTTTGAAGGCGAAGGTTCATTTAGAACCATATTAAGGTAAGTTTTTTTATATATAGGTACAAACTAATTATTAAAGCTATATCGTTCGTGAAAAATCACATAGGGCACGTTTGAACAAAACAGTTGGGGCAGGTTTGAACATGTTCAAATGTGCCCCAAAGGTTTTGTTTTGTATCTTCTTTCTCATGTGTAGCTGCATTTTAATTTGTATTCTAAACAATATACATGCAGTGTATATACAATTGTCCACATAGTAAGTTGGTGTTGTTTTCATTTAGCTTTAAATAATTTTCAGGTGAATAAAATGGTGCGTTCATACAAGAAGAAAAAAACTACAGAAATTAACAAAGATGACGTAAGGGTCCGCTTTTTAAAGAAGAAACCAGGTTGCTATAGGTTTTTCTATCCTGACAAAGAAGACAAGTGGTCTGCTAGTGGCATAGAAATAAAAGCTAAGCTGCCACCACCAATTAACCTTCCAGGAACATCGAAGACAGCTGCGTTGATTACTTTTGCATTTGACTTCTCTAAATTTCAGATATGATAATGAGGTTACTCCTTGCTTTTGTAAACACTTGTTTATTTCGTTATGTAAGTACCTTTATAAATTTGAGAAGTTTGTGTACCTACTGTGAATCAAAAAATTGTACGTACATTTAATTTTCTTGAATAAAAAAGTGATTTTTTTTAGCAAATTGATATGATTTGGTAAAATTTTTGCAATTTGTGTATGGTTTATTAAAATGTTTATCAGAAAAAAGACAAAATTTAATATTTCAAAGCTTTTTTAAATAAAAAAAATTCAAAAAATTCAGAGAAACGAAAAATCAAATAATTGCAAGTACAGTGCCTTTAAAGTCTAATTTCATTCAGACTAGTAATGAAAGTGCCATTTTTTGGCTCTAATTATAAATTTGAGACAGAAGCTTTGAGGTAACTTCTGTTGGTAAAGTGTTCCATTTCTCGACCGTTAAATCCAAAAATGTAGATTTTTTTTCGTCAACTAAGATAACATGAACTGTTTTAAAAAGCAAAACAGAAAAACGTGATAAATAATTGCAAACCAATTAACGCTTCTAGCCGCAAAAGTCTTACACAAATACCTACTGTTGCTGTACGTTCCATTTTTTGATACAGTGTATTTTAAGTTTTTTGTTTTTGTTAATGTTATTTTCTTACCTTCTTAAAGTGATTTGTGAATTCTAATTTATATATGTTAAGTTTCCTTATCTCATATTTATAAAATACAAAAAAATTATTCATTTTTTTAAAGAAACCAAAGCGTGTTTGGTCTTATTTCAGGTACAAAATTTATTATAAAAACTGCCGTTCAAAGGTGCCCCAGCCTAGTTCAAAGCTGCCCCACATGGGGGGCACCTTTGAACATAAGGACCTGCTTCACTCGAAAAATATTTATAAATCGAAATCTTCATAATACTAATAGAATTATGCATTAAACAAAAGCTTAATTCTATTTCTTTAAGTGAAAATAAGTTACAGATCAATAGTTCAAAAACATAGGTTTTTATGAGACTTGGAAGCAAAAAGTGTTCAAAGGTGCCCCCCTCTCCCCTATTATAAGAAAAATAACTAAGATAACTTAAATACATTAAGTTGATTTTCCACTGTTTTTATAAACAAATATTTACATGTTAATAGAAGAAAAAAAAAAAAGTTTTAGAACATTTCGTGAACAATTAAGGTTCTGTATCGAAAAGCCTTAGTAATGTACTCAAAGAGAAGGTCCCAGCCTAGTTCTCCGTTCAATATGTTGATCACCTCATCTAACTCGAGACATTCTACTCCAAAGAAACGCAATCGGAACTCCTTGAGTATGGGACAGATTCCAAGGAAATGGAACACATCTTCACGCACTTTCAAATTGCATAGATCACACAATATTGGTAATTCTGGTCGATGCGGAATAAAATTGAGACCAATGACTTCTCCTCTTATTTTAAATATCATACTGATTTTTTCAGAAGAATTTTGGGCTAAGAAGTACGTGTTGTTGTTCAAAAAATGGTTCAATTTACTGTAATATGCTCTATATTGTGACGATTCAGCTTCCTTCATTAACTTATCGTAAATCATATTCCCAGTTTTCTTTAGCAAATCGTTGAATTTAAACTTAAGTTCCTCAGGATTTTCATTTGCTGTTATTGATAAAGTTGATGAACATTCATTGGCCAGATTGTTCCACTCTCTTACGCAGGATCCTCCAGAGTTTAACAAATGTGAAAGCACCAGTCTTGGAATCCTTTCTTGACCCATCGACATGATTTTTGCCACGTAATCGAAATGTATTTTCAAGGTGTCCAAAAATAGTGGAGATATGCCTGTTTCGAGATATAACATGTAATTTGGCGAGCAACTAGGCAATCTGAAGGTACTCCGAATGAAAAAACGAAGAAACTTTTCCACAGGTTCAAAAGCAAGGTATCCCCAGACTTGGGCTCCATAAAAAAGAATCGAGACCACAGCTGATCGGAAGATCTTATACTTAGCCACATCCGAAATGTTTTTCTGGTCTATACAACTTCTCCGCACAGAACACAGAGCACGTTTAGCTTCCGCTAATTTGAAATGTAGATGCTTGTTAAGGTTAAGGTTAGAGCTAATTAAGACTCCTAGATACTTATATTCCTTAACTATTTCTATCGGCGCCCCTTCAAACGTCCACTTTTCATTTCTCGAGTATCTGCCTCCACCGCTTCTTATTATCATCATTTTTGACTTCGACAGATTTACCGATAAGTTCCAAGTTTTACAATAGAGTTCGAGTCTGCTTATCATCAGTTGCATACCGTCTACAGTTTCTGCTAGAAAGACTATATCGTCTGCGTACATCAGACCAGGGATGTGTTTCCCGCTCAAAACAATTTCACCTTTTACACAATCGATTATGTCGTTTATGTATAATATAAAAAATAGCGTACTTAGAACACATCCTTGCTTAACACCCATTTTTGTATCAAACTCATCCGAAAGGACTTTTCCATCCCATACGCGTGCAACATTATCTTCGTACATAGCACTTATGACATTTATAATTTTTGTTGGAATTCCATATCTATATAATTTATAAAAAAGTGCTTGTCTTGGGATTGAGTCAAAAGCTGCTCGAAAATCTACAAAGAAAGCGTATAGCTTTTTTCCTCTTTTTTTATAGATGTCAGCAATATTTATCAAAGAGAAAATTTGATCAATCGTCGAGTAGTTTTTCCTGAACCCCGCTTGAAACTCTTGCAAGATCTGGTTGTTTTCCACCCACTCACTAAGCCGATTGTACAATATTGTGCTAAATATCTTCGCCACTGTATTCAAAAATGAAATACCCCTATAATTTGTCGGTTCTTCAGAGTTTCCTTTCTTGTGTAGTGGGAAGATAACTGCTTTCCGAAAACTTTCAGGAACATCCGCCGATTCAAAAATTCTGTTATACTCCACAGTAAGAAGCCTTATAAAATCAGGTGTAAGATTTTTAAAATGTTCAAATGGTATGCTATCATCCCCCGGTGCTTTCCCATTTTTGGCTTTCTTAATGACAATTTCTACCTCTGCTAGCGTAATAGGAACATCTAAGTATTCATCGACTAGGTAGGGTGCTGCATATTGGAAAGAAAGCGATAGTTGCGTTGTGTTGAGGAGGTTCATAAAATGCAACCTTAATTGATCATTGTTTAAAGCTAAACAAGACGTTAATTTTTTTCCACTCACGAGCCTAACTGCTTTCCAAAAATCCGCAGAGGACTTTGCTTTGTTTATTAACTCTATATTTCTTTCATCAAATTCACGTTTTTTTCTTCTACAGAGCATTTTGAAGTATTTATTTGCCTCTGCATAAAGGATTTTGAAGTTCCGGTTGTTGGTAGTTCTGACAAGTTTCAAAAAAGCAAAAGATGCGTTTCTAGCTTTCATACATTCACTATCAAACCACTTCTGAGTATTTTGCAACCTTTGCCTTCCGGTTGATTTTTGAGGCGCCGCTTTTCTTATGACATTCGTTAAAGTCTCTACGTCTAGATTCCTTGAAACTCTTTGGGCTATTTCAAGCTCTTTTTCTAAGTTATGCTGGAATAACTCTCGAAAGCTGTCTTTCCATGCTAGTTTCGGTAGAAGCCCAGACACTGGTGTATTTGCTCCATTCGGAGATGTTGTCACGGTAAAATTTACCGCGACAAAAATCACCCTTAATCATCCACATCCTCCTCCTTCCTTTCCATTTTTTCTTTTCCCTACAGGTGCTTGTTGCAATATACTGAGAGAGAGAAAAGGGCAGCAATGGTCCATCAGCCATTGTTTCACTCTCTCAGTATCTTGGAGAAGCAAAAATCGATATTGTCAATTTGGACACGAGAAGTGGATGGGTGATCCACTATATCATAACCGACAACCAGTCGAACAATTTGATCCGAATCACGGGCGACAGTTGGTCCCCGAAGACGAACAGTATACTGACAGACGGGTGGTCTGCTCAATCATTACTATTGCATCAGATACGTAGGTGACAGTTGGTCCCTAACGCCGAAGTTACTTCTTGGCAAAATGGCTGCTTGCCCAACATAACATTACTTATTTTTCTTGTACAAGTTGGAACGTTAATTGCTCGTCCTCATTCCTCAAAATCTGCACAAAAAGCCAACGACCTAGGTTAAATTCGCGTATTCGAACTGCCAACTGCCAACCTCCCTCCGAAATATAACAAAGGGGTAATAAACTTTTCGCCAAGGTTTCACAATAGTTGTTTCATTTAGTTCTGAGGGGAAAAATGCACGCGTTGAATTAAGTTTCCTTTTTGATTTTCTGAATTTTTCTTTTCCAAAAACTTAGTTGGGGATGATAGGTGGCTGAATGCACTCATCGAATTGCCGCCCACTGGAAGTCATGCCAGAGTCCGGCGAATTCGATGATGACTTTGCATAAAGCTGGGGTTGAAGTGCGAGTAGAAAAGGCGTACGGGTTTACAACTGCGTTGGCTCACTCACGCCAATGGGCTGAGTGTTGCTGAATAATGACGCGACCGAAACCCCCGTCACTGATTGGCCGAAAGCACTGGGGCATTGGAAAAAAGAAGAGGTCGTCCAGGCATAGTGAAAGCCTGGAGGGACACTTCTTACCCATCTTTTAGATCGAGCAGAAGATTTCTGAAAAATCGAGAAGAGAAAAATTAAGAGAAGTTTATAAAGGAAATTTAATTACGATTTTGGCGATTTTTTTAGTTGTGGAAAAAAAAGGAAGAAAAAAAAATTGGTGAAAATTGTAAAACTATTGTGGAAAATTGGAGGAGGAAATTTGGGAGATTTATCTCGGAGGAAAGAGGGATCGGCAGAAATCAGAAAAAAAAGCTAAGTATAGTGGTTGTATTAGAATTATAGATCTGTGGTAAAATTGTATTTTCTTAATCGCTTGCTTAAAGAGTTATTTCAAACTCAAAATTTTTAAATCGTTGGCCTTTTGTTCCGTAAGATTTCCGATAAAGCGGAACTCGCGACCCGTTTCAGAAACCGTTTTTTTTTGTATTCTTTCGGGACCAAGCGTTAACGGTCCAACTTAAAAATCTTTGATTCATTGTTCTGTTATTCTAAAAGATCTTGGGTTTTACTCCTACTCGCAAGGTTTCCCAAGCAATTTCATTTTATTAAAACATTACTTCAAAAGTATAAATATCTTCTTTTTCTTTTTTTTGTTCCTCTTAAATTGCTTTCACCGTCGGATTCGCTTCAGAAGGTTTGTAATTTCCTTCAAAACAAAAAAAAATTGCTGGCGCCCTTATTTTACTTTCCAGGTACTACGCCCCTGTGGCAATCAAAGTCGTTGATTTAATATCAACATTAATCGAAAAATAATTAATCGTTCATTAAATTAATTGGTGAAACCCACCCCTTAATTTGAGCTAGTCGTGGTGGTAGCATCCCAAGTGCTACCTCCTGTTGCACTTTATTCAGTTCGAATTCGAACTTGTTGTGTATTTTCTTTTGGTTGACATTCGTGTAACCAAAAGTCGTGGTCTTTTCGTCGAAGCCGGTCGTTTTGTTATTTCGTCGTCGTTTTGTTAATGTTATTTTATTATTATTAATTTAGTCGGTTCGGTTCGGAAAAAGTGTAACAAATTGGCACCCAAACGTGGGGCTTTTCGTGGAAAAGAAATTCCAATCGCGGTGGAAAGCAATTTCAATTCAGAAGGAATACCTACCTACCCATATTTGCAAGTGATTGTCCTAGTGTGTGCTCATTTTCTTTCAGGGAAGTTTTCGTTTTACCCTGTTGAGTTCTATTTACTTTTCTTGTTTTGTTTTTTTTTTCAGTTTAATTAATTATACGAAAACCTAATCTGTACAAGGAAAATCCTACATGTGTACATACATACAAGTACAAGTGGCAGTGTAAAAGTTGCAGTTTCTTTCTGAGATTTACCAAGGGTAATTACTAACATAAGTCATACACATAAACAGGATTTGGAAGTGAGTTTTTTTTATAATTTCTTTTTTTATTTATTCTGAAAGTGATAATTTAAGTGAAAATTCTATATTCATACATACATACATAACCTAAAATCATAAACGGTACCTACATTTTACCCAGATCGGAATTTACAAACTTACAGTTGATTTATATAATTGCGGTGTTTATTTACTTGTTATTGTTGGTTCGATATCGGTGATTTTTTTTTTTTCTTGCTAGTCGCTGTAGTTGTCCCTTTCATGCAGTGGAATTGAGTTTTATTGTAATTTTTATTCGTTCGGTTTGCTGACAGAGATTTTTGTTTACCTTTTTGGCAATTAAATTTAGTTAGAGGGAAAGTGACTCAAAAGTTGGGGTGACCATAGTTTGTTTTTTTTGTGATCTATATTGAATTATTTTTGATATTGTTCGAACTTTTTTTCTTGGCTCGATTTTTATTGTGAAGTGTCATTTATCAAGTTTTTTGATGCCTTGAATTACAAATCAACTGGGTGTTGGTTCTGCTAATTCATTGACGAAATATTTAATCATATAGGTAGCAACTGTACGCGTGTTTCGAATATTGAAATTATAAATCAACTGGGTGTTGATTTCGCTAATTTCTTATCTACAAAGTTATAAACAACGGTGGAGAAACACTAAAACTTCAATCAATAAAAGCAACGTATGTGTTTGAAATATTGAAAGAAAAAAATCAACCGGGTGTTGATTTGATGCTTTTATTATAAGGATTACTGGTACATATTTCTTTAGTGAAGTGATAGGTGCGTATTTAACAGTTTTTTTTATTGGTTTAATTTCGATTGGAAATTAATTTGGTGTAATAATTGTTTTCGCTGTTGTGGTTTTATATAGAACAATCAACCGGGTGTTGATTTCTTTTGCTTTATAGTCTGTGAATAAATATTTGGATCTTAGGTGTCCTTGTTGTGTTTTAAGGGTTGCCATTGTTTTTTTTTACTATTAAAATATTTTTTTTATCGATTTGAGTTTTTGTGGTTGTACTTTAACAATAATCAACTGGGTGTTGATTTTTCGTTCTTTTTTAATTTCGAATACTTTTCATACTGTTCTTTTTGGTACTTTTGAGCGATACTATTACATTCTTATTAGGTACTTTAACATGGATGTCAATAGATTAAACAAGGAGGAACTCGTTTATGAGTTGGTTGCCCGTGGTTTGAAAGAAGGGACAGTTGATAGCATGAGGATGACGCTCAGAGCATCGCGTACTCTGGAGCGTTCGGGCTCGATATCATCTGAGAGCCCACACTATCCTTTTTCTTTTGAAGATGATGTTAAGGCGGTTCGAGCCAAAATGTTGGAAATCAGGGACCTTTTGAAAATTCCGCCGAAGAATCCGAAATCTTCGGAATATCTTAAAGTGTTGACCAAAATTGAATGGTCTTTAGGTAGAATGGGTAGGGCGAAGGCAGAATCGACAGATGAGGTCAACGAAGTGGCAGATATAAGGGGGGAGTTGTTGTTATTGATGGCAACTCTAACTGAAGGGGGTGAAGAAGCACCTCAAGATAAAGGGAAAAACAAGGATAATACGTCGATAGCAGGCCTGGATGCGTTGCCAACTGCACATGTCGACCAACGTGCGAGTTCAGGGTTTCAACGACCGACTGAGACTTGTGTACATCAAGTTGAGGTCCGTGACCGAAACCCTGAACGTATTGAAAAATGGGATCTTAAGTTCTCTGGTGAGCGATGTGGCTCATCATTGAATGCATTTTTGGAAAGAGTAGAAGAACTTAGAGAGTCACGTGGTGTTTCGGAGGCGAGACTTTTTCAATCGGCTGTCGATCTTTTCTCTGGGAAGGCACTCCTTTGGTTTAGGGCGATTAGGGACACTATCTCAACATGGAAGGAATTGGTTACGGAGGTGAAGTTGGAGTTTTTACCCTCCAACTATGATGACCTCTTAATGGATGAGGTCAAGCGACGTACCCAAGGTAGAGATGAGTCGATGGGAATGTACATCGCACTCATGCAGACGCTTTTCAAAAGATTTTCGGAGCCTCTGAGTGAGAAAAGGAAGTTGTCCATTCTCATGAAGAATATTGCTCCGTTCTACCAGACGCAATTGGGGTTGGCTGATATTAAATCAGTTAACGAACTTGTTGCGTTAGGTAGAAGATTAGAAACGATTAGGACCAACGTTGAGGGCTTTATTCCACCTCCTACAAATAGATCCAGACAGGCTTTGGAGCCTGATGTTGCCTATGTTGCTTCCGTGCAGGATGCAACAGCAGCAGTTGCAGTTGATAGACACCCACCACCTCGTAGGCCCACTCGATGCTTCAACTGCAATGGGGAAGGCCATTTTTCGAATACCTGTTCCGCTCCTAGGCGTTGTTTTGGTTGTGGGGCTACAGGAACGACACGTCGTGACTGTCGAAGATGCTCGGGAAACGGGCAACGGACTCTTGGGCCAGCAGGACAAGAGCGCCGTCGCGTTTAGATAGGTCGCCTGCTGACGACCAGCTGGCGATAAAAGTTAAACTTGGTTTCACATTAGAGACGAGAGGAGATGATAGGCGGCCATATTTAGGAATTAATATTTACGGTTTTAGGTTTTTAGGACTTTTAGATTCAGGAGCTTCCCGAACTATAATTTGTAGGGACGTTTGGAAGATATTAAAAGATTTAGGTTTAGGATTAGAAAAAAGTAGTATTAGGCAGGTACAGCTAGCGGATGGTGCAGGTGTAGGAGTTTTAGGGACACTTAACTTACCGATAGTGGTGGAAGACAAATCGGTTTTGATTGAATGTTTAGTAATACCCTCGCTCCCACATGCGATGATACTTGGTGCGGATTTTTGGGCACTATCGGGAATCGTCCCGGATCTTCGATCACGAATGTGGAGCTTTTCAAGCCAGGAGATGGTGGCTTCGATTAATAGCTCGTCTATAACAGAAGAGTCTGAGTTAGACGATGAGCAGAGGAGTAGGTTAAAACTTTTAATTGAAGATTTGTTTAGGGATATGCCAGAAGGGCTAGGAGTTACGAATAGGGTAGAGCATATTATTAGAACGACTTCAGAGCCAATCAAACAAAGGTATTATCCGGTTTCACCGGCGATGCAGGTCCACATCGACAAATCCCTTAAGGAAATGTTAGATGAGGATGTGATTGAAAAATCAAACAGCCCTTGGGCTTCTCCTATAGTTTTAATTAAGAAGAAGGATGATACCTTTAGGTTCTGCGTCGATTATAGGAAATTGAATCAGGCTACGGAAAGGGACGCTTATCCGCTTCCAATAATTTCGGCGATTTTGGATAAGCTTAGGAACGCTAGGTTTCTTACATCGCTTGACATTAAGTCAGCTTATTGGCAAATCCCTATGTCTGAAGAATCTAGAAAGTTTACAGCTTTCACGGTTCCGGGTAGGGGTTTGTTCCAATTTAAACGCATGCCTTTCGGATTACACAATGCCCCTGCAACTTGGCAGAGGTTCATTGACAGCGTTTTAGGGCCAGAGTTGGAGCCTTTCGTTTTCGTGTATCTGGATGATATTATTATCGTCACAGATTCTTTCGAAAAACATTTAGAGATTCTCAACGAAGTTTTAAAAAGACTTCATGAAGCAGGCTTAAAAGTAGGGCGGGATAAATGCAACTTTTGCAGACCATCCCTTAAGTTTTTAGGTTATGTAGTTGATAGGAACGGGTTGCATGTTGACCCCGAAAAAGTTGAGAGTATGGTTAGGATACCTGCACCCAAAAATGTTAAGGAAGTTAGGAGCTTTGTAGGAACTGTTTCGTGGTACAGGCGTTTCGTGCCAAACTTTGCAACAGTTGTTAGGCCTTTAACTGATCTACTTAAAAAGAGCAAGAAATTCGTCTGGACTCAGGAATGTGAAGACTCGTTTAGGAAAGCAAAGGAATATTTGATCACGGCTCCCATTTTAACTTGTCCCGATTTTAGTCTTCCATTTGTAGTCCAAACCGACGCGTCTGATTACGGTATCGGGGCCGTACTTACCCAAACTTTTGAAGACGGTGAGAAGGTAATTTGTTATTTGAGTAGGTCTTTAAATCGTAGTGAAAGGAATTATTCAACAACCGAGAAAGAGTGTTTAGGAGTTTTGTGGGCGGTTGAGAAGTTACGGCCGTACATCGAAGGAGTTCGATTCACGGTCATAACAGATCATTACTCGCTTGTTTGGTTGAGTAACCTCAAGGACCCACAAGGTAGATTAGCGCGCTGGGCAGTAAGGCTCCAGCAATTTGATTTTAAAATAGTCCACCGTAAGGGAAAAGACCATGTCGTACCGGACATGTTATCTCGAGGAGTTCCAGTAGTGTCTGGAATCTCAGATGAGGATTTAGACCCTTGGGTGGTAAAAATGATTTCGGCAGTTGAGTCGAATCCATTAGGTTATCCAGCTTGGAGAGTGGAGAGTGGCCGACTATATAAATTTGTCAAATCGACACATATAGTCGTGCATGAAAATAACGAAGAGTGGAAGTTAGTGGTAGGCAAAAAGGATAGGTTAGGGATTTTGAAAGAGTGCCATGATAACCCATTAGCGGGACACATGGGAGTTAGAAAAACGTTTGCGAGAGTAGGAGCTAGATATTATTGGCCAAAAATGAGAAGAGATGTTACAAATTATGTTAGGAAATGTAGTGTCTGCCAGCAAGTGAAACCAGTTAATGATAAACCAGCCGGTCTTATGACTGAAAGGATAGGAGTTTCTTCTCCGTGGGAGATGATAAGTGTGGATCTAGTAGGGCCATTACCCAAGTCCAATAGAGGATATATGTATATCCTGACTGTCGTAGATTATCTTACAAAATTTCCGTTATTGTTTGCACTAAGGTCCGCTACTGCAAAGGCAGTATGCAAAGAGTTAGAGGATAATGTTTTCTTGTTATTTGGGGTTCCAAAGGTTGTCATTTGTGACAATGGTCCTCAATTTAGGAGTAGGGAATTAAAACAGCTTTGTGAGGGATATTCAACTAAGATTAGGTTTACTCCACACTACCATCCTCAGGCTAACCCCGCGGAGAGAATAAATCAAATTATAAAAACAACGTTGAGAGCTTATGTTTCCGAGAATCACCGAGTTTGGGATTCTCAATTAGCTAAGGTAGCCTGTGCTATACGCACCTCCCAACATGAAGTATTAGGAGTTTCGCCTTATTATGCCAATTTTGGAAAAGAAATGTCTACGAGTGGTAGAGAGGAAATGGCAATTAGTGACCAGGGTATAGATAGAAATCGAAGTACAGATTCCATCGGAGATGTAGGAGAAAGGTTTAGGAGACTTAGAGCGGACATAGCTGCTAAACTTAAAACAGCATCCAAGAAATCTGCAGAATCATACAACCTCAGGAGGAGAGATATTCAATATCTTCCAAATGATGTCGTATGGCGCAGAAATTTCGATTTGTCGAACGCGGCAAATTACTACGCAGCAAAACTGGCACCGAAGTACGTCGGGCCTTTTAGAATCCGAAAACGGTTATCTCCTTGGACGTATGTTCTCGAAGACGATAACGGAAAAGATCGTGGCACTTGGCACACTAAAGATCTTAAACCTTTTAATAGTTCTTTCGAAAATGATTAGTCCAGAAGTCCCGAGTAAAGTAAAGTAAAGTAAAGTAAAGTAAAGTAAAGTAAAGTAAAGTAAAGTAAAGTAAAGTAAAGTAAAGTAAAGTAAAGTAAGGAATGAAAAGTTTAGTAAAGTTTTTTTATCTTTTTTTGGAATTTCACATTTAAGCTTTGATTATTTTTTTTTGGACTGCCATATTTGGCCTGATGGGTTTCTATCTTGTTTTGTTTACCAGGTCCATCCGTGAGAAATGGTTTACTTTTTTTTTCAAAAGGTAAACACATTTCCAAGGAGGAAAGGGTGGAGTTTGTCACGGTAAAATTTACCGCGACAAAAATCACCCTTAATCATCCACATCCTCCTCCTTCCTTTCCATTTTTTCTTTTCCCTACAGGTGCTTGTTGCAATATACTGAGAGAGAGAAAAGGGCAGCAATGGTCCATCAGCCATTGTTTCACTCTCTCAGTATCTTGGAGAAGCAAAAATCGATATTGTCAATTTGGACACGAGAAGTGGATGGGTGATCCACTATATCATAACCGACAACCAGTCGAACAATTTGATCCGAATCACGGGCGACAGTTGGTCCCCGAAGACGAACAGTATACTGACAGACGGGTGGTCTGCTCAATCATTACTATTGCATCAGATACGTAGGTGACAGTTGGTCCCTAACGCCGAAGTTACTTCTTGGCAAAATGGCTGCTTGCCCAACATAACATTACTTATTTTTCTTGTACAAGTTGGAACGTTAATTGCTCGTCCTCATTCCTCAAAATCTGCACAAAAAGCCAACGACCTAGGTTAAATTCGCGTATTCGAACTGCCAACTGCCAACCTCCCTCCGAAATATAACAAAGGGGTAATAAACTTTTCGCCAAGGTTTCACAATAGTTGTTTCATTTAGTTCTGAGGGGAAAAATGCACGCGTTGAATTAAGTTTCCTTTTTGATTTTCTGAATTTTTCTTTTCCAAAAACTTAGTTGGGGATGATAGGTGGCTGAATGCACTCATCGAATTGCCGCCCACTGGAAGTCATGCCAGAGTCCGGCGAATTCGATGATGACTTTGCATAAAGCTGGGGTTGAAGTGCGAGTAGAAAAGGCGTACGGGTTTACAACTGCGTTGGCTCACTCACGCCAATGGGCTGAGTGTTGCTGAATAATGACGCGACCGAAACCCCCGTCACTGATTGGCCGAAAGCACTGGGGCATTGGAAAAAAGAAGAGGTCGTCCAGGCATAGTGAAAGCCTGGAGGGACACTTCTTACCCATCTTTTAGATCGAGCAGAAGATTTCTGAAAAATCGAGAAGAGAAAAATTAAGAGAAGTTTATAAAGGAAATTTAATTACGATTTTGGCGATTTTTTTAGTTGTGGAAAAAAAAGGAAGAAAAAAAAATTGGTGAAAATTGTAAAACTATTGTGGAAAATTGGAGGAGGAAATTTGGGAGATTTATCTCGGAGGAAAGAGGGATCGGCAGAAATCAGAAAAAAAAAGCTAAGTATAGTGGTTGTATTAGAATTATAGATCTGTGGTAAAATTGTATTTTCTTAATCGCTTGCTTAAAGAGTTATTTCAAACTCAAAATTTTTAAATCGTTGGCCTTTTGTTCCGTAAGATTTCCGATAAAGCGGAACTCGCGACCCGTTTCAGAAACCGTTTTTTTTTGTATTCTTTCGGGACCAAGCGTTAACGGTCCAACTTAAAAATCTTTGATTCATTGTTCTGTTATTCTAAAAGATCTTGGGTTTTACTCCTACTCGCAAGGTTTCCCAAGCAATTTCATTTTATTAAAACATTACTTCAAAAGTATAAATATCTTCTTTTTCTTTTTTTTGTTCCTCTTAAATTGCTTTCACCGTCGGATTCGCTTCAGAAGGTTTGTAATTTCCTTCAAAACAAAAAAAAATTGCTGGCGCCCTTATTTTACTTTCCAGGTACTACGCCCCTGTGGCAATCAAAGTCGTTGATTTAATATCAACATTAATCGAAAAATAATTAATCGTTCATTAAATTAATTGGTGAAACCCACCCCTTAATTTGAGCTAGTCGTGGTGGTAGCATCCCAAGTGCTACCTCCTGTTGCACTTTATTCAGTTCGAATTCGAACTTGTTGTGTATTTTCTTTTGGTTGACATTCGTGTAACCAAAAGTCGTGGTCTTTTCGTCGAAGCCGGTCGTTTTGTTATTTCGTCGTCGTTTTGTTAATGTTATTTTATTATTATTAATTTAGTCGGTTCGGTTCGGAAAAAGTGTAACAATGTTTTAATTTTAAAGGATACCTCTAACGGCATATGATCCGAAAAAGTTTTCACAGCTACTCTAAACTCATCAAAATGGTTTTGCCACTGTCCAGATATAAAACAATAGTCTATCGTTGAGCACGCTGACCCACGGATAAAAGTGTATTCACCACTACGATCGCCTTCACAGCTTCCATTCAGTACTCGGCAGTCAAAGGCATCTGCTAACTCAAGAATTTTGACACCTTTTGAATCACATACCTCGTCCTTCGACTCACGCTCACATAATATATGAGGAGTGTCGATTCCACTATTGAAATTGTTTTGCGAAATACCTATACGTCCGTTGAAATCCCCTATTAACATCAGGTTTGTTGGTCCTAATTCATTAACGAGATCACGTAGCTTTTCAAAGTCGCGCTGCCAGTGACTGCAGTTCAGGTAGATTGGTACGATGTGATGAATTCTACCTTCTAATTTGATTTCTATTATTCGGGACTCTTCTATACTTTTAAATTTAATTATAATATCATCTTTGAGTTGTTTTCTGTATCCGAAAAGTTCGCCACCACTTCCTCTTCCAAATATGTTGGTTTTAACAGCTGATAAGCACTCTATTTCGTAATTCGTAAAAATGTTCTTAAAATTAGTTTCTTCATAGTCTACAATATGTGTTTCAAATAAAATAAAAACATCGAATTTCTTAATGTAATTAAAAAAATCTACAAATAAGTTTTTGTTTTTTAGCCCGGCAACATTATAGCTTAATATTTTTAGCGTTGAAAAGCTTAAGTTCGCCTGGCAGACGGTTTCTTCTCAATTGAGTGAAGCACCGTGTGAACCCTCACTTGAGAATCCATCCGGAAAATGTACAGCGGCTCTCGCAGGCATTGTGTTTGCACC
This sequence comes from Dasysyrphus tricinctus, assembly GCA_963921185.1. NCBI lineage: Eukaryota > Metazoa > Arthropoda > Insecta > Diptera > Syrphidae > Dasysyrphus > Dasysyrphus tricinctus. The sequence continues at coordinate 37,260,156 of OY992533.1, forward strand.
TTCAGCGATTTGTTGTGTGACATTTGTGTAATTTGACATATCATTAGGTGTGTTCCTTGCCGACTTTCAAACAGTTTGAAACCGCCAGATTTAGTGCGAAGTCGTTCCACACTTGAAAATTTGTACTGTTTCGGACCAAAGTGAGCTGTCATAAAATTTCCCCTCCTTCCCAGATTTGGTCCGAGAAATTTCTAGTGGCTGTTTTGTACTAGCTGTCAAATATGCCAAGTTGACGTAATTTAGACGTTTGTTGCATTCAAATTAAAAAAAAACCAAACCTTTATTAAGGGTTACCCAAGTGCAACTTTTATTTCTATTTTTATTTTCATTTTAATAAGTGTGTATATTCTTTAATTTTGTTTTTCTTTAAAATAATCAAATGATATTTATAAAATTATTGCACTTAGCAAAACTGTTTGAAAGAACACATTTGTAGTACTTTTTGGCAATTTAGTATTTCTTTTATATTTCAGTATTATTTCTTAAAAAGAGAAGAGATTTAAGCATTATGATTTACCACCGTGTAGGTAAGTATTTAGCACACTACTTTTTCAAGCGAAGATAAAAATGCACTAAAAAACAGGGCTAAAGTAAATATGCTCATTTTATACACTCAACATCTTGGGGTTTTGTGACGTCACAATCTTTTTTAACCAACTTTTATTATTAATCAAACGAATGGTTTAAAAGGAGCAATCAAATTACTTTATTTTTTTGCTATTTTCCGAACAAAATCAGAGATGATTATGACGTCACACATCGTGACAAAAGCAAAAAACCATTGAATGTTTGCTTAAAAGAGAGAAAGCGAAGCAACTGGATGCAGCATAATTATGAAAGATGAAAAGGTAGGCATAAATGAATTGTAAAAGATATGAAACAAAACTCCATTTTGGTTTGTGGTGCTCTTATGTTTTAAATGCAGAAATTTGTTCGTTTCATTAATATCCACGCCAGGGGTTTTGATGAATCATATTACAACTCCATTTAAAAATCACAAATTTTTCCTTCAAATTAAGGCAATTTATAAATGTTTTTTGTTCTTTATTTTAATAAACTTGAAATTTTTATTAACTTTTATTTTTTGAGTTGTTATTCTTGAAAATGTTTTTTGAGATTTATGATTAATGTACGGCAACTCTAGCCGAGTATGTCGTTTGACGTTTAGTCCGAATTAGTGCAAACTAGTGCCCAAGCCGTTCCACACATTTTGACAGTTTTTCTCCTCTTTGAGAGAAGAATGTCAAAATTTGACATTTAGTCCGAAACAGTGCGAAGAATCCAAGGAACAAACCTATTATAATTAGGTTTGTTTGGTTACTTTTGTAGCACGATGTTCAAAAACTGTCAAATTATTGAAAGAAGGGGAAAATTCTTTCATAGAGGGGAAAACTTGCTACAAAGTTAACAAACGCGAAAAACCAATTTTGTATCACTTTTGTGTACGAAACTTCAAACGTGACTCACACCATCAAACACTACAGGCAAATCTTAAGACACACACAAACAAAAATACACACAGACGTGGATTTGACAGTTTTTTACTTCCTGCACACAGAAATTTGTGTAGCAGAAATTTGCAAGATTTTTCATGGAGGGGAAATTTCTTTCTCTCTCATTTTGCTCTCTCGTTGCTACACTTTGGAGTTAACAAACAGGAATTTGTGAAATGTAGTGCGACGTCGTACGAATTCGTACGAAATTTCAGTAACCAAACAGACCTATTGTTTACTTTTTGCGGTTGTATTTTATTCAATAAAATTATCAAAGAAGATGGAATCTCCCCAATTAATTGATTTAAGATGGCTAGACTGTCGTTGTTGTTTCCATTCCTTAGACCTTGCGATGCATCCCACGTGAAAACGGTGTCTTCAACGTACAACCTGTCGTCTCTCACAAATATTTTCGCTTTTGGTTTTGCTTCGCGGAGCTCCTTCATAACCGATACCAATTTGCTTCTCCTTTGGCGCGCGGCGAGCGGCATATCTTTGCGAACACTTATATTCGTTCCTTTAAGATTCTTCGCATTTTTCAAAACGGTCAAAACATTTGTCCGGGACTTTAATTTGACGATAATTACTGCCGAGCGTGCGTCTTGTCTATTTACTCTATGAGCAGACTCAACACCAGCGTTTGCTTCGTTAACGTCAAGTAGTCCAGCGCAAACGGATTTTGCTTTTTCAACCGGATCGAAATTATCTTCGGCTGGCACATGAACTACCACATTATCTTCGACAGTTTTTTGCATTAATCTTTCCATTTGGGTCTCCAGCATCCTGTTTCTATTTTCTAGAAAGATTACTTTTGCGGAGATTTCCTCCTGTTTCGCTTTAAGGTCAGATAGATCGTCATATAGCAACTTAAAGTCGGCTTTTGACACAAGTTCTGCAACGAGCCTTGAATTATTTTCCATTAGGATTTCCTTCATTTTCTCCACACTGATGCCTGTTGGAGTCGCCATTTCGATTGGGTTTTTAGAAGGGCCTCCTTTTGGCTTATTATAATGATCAGGGGAGGTTTCTTTGAGTCCTCTTTTGCTCATAAGTTAGGTTATAACTGGACGAACCTTGGTTTACAAATTGAACAGTCTTATATGCTATGACTTACAGGTTTTTTATCCTCAAGATATAAATATAGCGCTTTTTTCGAGTTTTCACAAAAAACTTTTAAATTTCAATAGGAATAATCAACTTTTTATGGAATTTTTCTGCAGAGCTTTTTCTAGGCAAACCACTTTGACAGATCGCAAAATGTCAATCTGAACTCCTATATCTCGGAAATTACTAATGCTAAAGAGTTGAAATTTGGTGAGCCACCTGTGTTTGATCAGCTCAGCAAATATTGCGAATTTGAAGTATCTGACTTTATTGGCACTGAAGTTAGGGGGGGGTTGAAAATCACCTGAGTTTGTTCCTGTAAAAAAGGTGTAGTGCCGCGAGATTGGCTGGGCACTACCGCTCCCTTTGATAAGAATTGCAAGGAAAAGTTTTTCCTTACTGCTTGCTTACACGTGAAGAACTAAAGTGCTCAGATGTGAAGGAAATTATTCTGCAGATTTTGTTTTCCCCTTTGTGTTTTTCATAATTTCATAATAGAAGACACGATTCATTTCGTTGGATTGGAAAGGAGAAGGAACACAAAAGAGACGGTCAATTTTCTTCACCGAGTATTTTTGAATATTCTAAAATATTTCATTCCCCTCCCTCTTCTGCAAGTTTCCCCGCTCACCGTCACAATTTGCATGTGATCAGGGATTTACAGCTTAGTTCGCTAATAGGGGGGTTCATATGGACCAACATATTGTTCAACATTGCTTGACAACCATCGATGTTTGATCATTTAAACGCAACACCAACCTTATTGTCCAACTTTGTTGTATGGTTTTCAAAATATTTTGAAAACTGTTTCGATTCCATCAAGCAATGTTGTCCAACCATGTTGTTCCATGTGAACCCCCCTAATGATGCGAAACGGAATTTTTCCGTAACATCGAAACGCTTACGAAAACACAGGGAAAAGTATCAAAACAGACAAATGTAAACAAATTACAGAAAAAACCCGATTACAAACACAAATAAAACTCATGACACTTTGTTTAGATTTATAAAACCTAATTTAAAATTCACGATATGCTCCTATTTTTTGTTAATAGAGTTAAACTTTTCACCAAATAGCAATACAGTGTTTTATGTATATGGGTCAATATTTCAAAACATTAATATTTTCTTTGTATATAAAAACCATAGTACTATCATGGCGACGATTTAAAAAGTTGAACAACAGCTCTATTGGTGGCGCTACTATCCACAGCATTTTGACTTTGGAGACCTCCATTGAGGGAAATATAAAAAATTTACACTTCAGAATTCTGTATTGTAATGAGCTTAAAGCAAGCTGCATTCTACAATCAGAGGCTCATCATGAGTGCATGTGTTAGTGGTTAGTAGATTAAGCAGAGCTAACACAAGCACATAAATAAATAAAAATTAAACAAATTACAAAATTAGACACATAATATAAAACATATACATAAATAAGTTAAGGTTTAATCAAGACATAGGAATTCACGAGAGTGGAACACTGGTTCGCAACAGTGTTTTTAACCCTACTTTACTTATGTTAAAATCAACTGAGGCAGCGTTCAAATTAAAAAGTTTGCACATACGATTAAGAGGTTCGTGAATACCATAATTGGTTCTATGAAAAGGAACGTGAAACAGTTCAAATCTTCGAAGGTGGTGGGATCCCCCACGGTAGTTTATACCTATACAGGCTAATAAGTCAGGAGCATCAATTTCGCCACTGATAAGTTGGTGAAAAAATATTAAATCATTATTAACACGCCTTTGACATAAAGTTTGAAGTTGCAGAAGCATGATTCTATGTTCATAAGGTGGCAGGTTATACGGATCAGCCCAAGGAAGACCTTTCAAGGCAAAACGAATGAAGTTATGTTGTATTGATTCAATACGGCTTTTATGAATTTCGTAAAAGGGAGTCCATACTTGGGAGGCGTACTCAAGATGGGGTCTTACATAGCAATTGTATAAAGAGAGAGTAACATACGGGTCTTTAAATTCCTTTGCCCAGCGTTTTATAAATCCAAGCATGGAACTCGCCTTATTTACAATATAATTAATATGTACTATGAAATCTAGATCAGAACTAAAGTGAACACCCAGGTCTTTGAAACTAAAAACACGACAGAGTGTGTGCTGTGAAATGGAATAGTCAAAAGCACTCACTACTCGTTTTTTTGAGAAAGTTATAGTTTGACCTTTTTCTGGGTTAAGAGAAAGACCATTTTTCCCACACCAAACGCTAAAATTGTTAATATCAGCCTGCAGGAGAATATGGTCATGATTTGATTGTATTGTTTTAAAAATTTTCATATCGTCAGCATATATGGGTGATTCCATTTCAACTGTGATTGTTTGCGTCCAGTTCTTTTTTTGTTGTTTGATGTAAAATGTTCGTATATATTTTTGGTTTGGATTGTGTAAATGGCTATTTTTTACACTCTACATTCAATATCATGACCAAATTTGCAACTTCTTCGACATGGCTTGGAAAAGTATGGTCAAAATGTCAGTACCCTGGCATGTCCGATCCTTGTTTTTCCGATTAAGTCTACTGTTTTCGAATGAAATAGTTCATTGAATAGAAATGTTGCCCTTAGAAAAGTTTGAGTGCAATACTTGCTTGACAAAATAATGCAAAAATTAAGTCAAAATACTTATAGCTGAATAAAATAATCATGAATGAATGCTGTCCGAGCTTTTAGTTTTATTTTTTGAATTCAAAAGATTTCCCGCTCAACCGCCATTTTGTTTTAACTTTAACACGTATGTTTGTAGTTTTCTAAAAGAGACACTATTTATGTATATTTAACAAAAATAATTTTGTTTTTGGTACGTTGTTTTATTTTAAGAGTGATATGTTTGCATGCAATGACAGTATGTCACAAATTTATTTGTCAGTACCGTGGTAGTATTTTTTAAGCATGTTATAACATGTTTCTGGTTGGTTATCAGAATTTCGTATTCCTTTTAACGGTACAAGTTAAAATTTTCCTGGAAATTATTTTTCTCATAAGCATAGAGAAGTGAGGTTACATAAACTGTCTAAATGTCAGTACCGTGGATGTCAGTACCGTGGCATTTAAAAACTTATTGAGCTTTAAATAAATATAATCAAATAATTTTTTGCAATAATATTTTCTTCTACCAATTTTCTTTATAAGAATGGTAGCAATACTTCAGACGAGCCAAACAAAAATCATTCCGTGCAATAAAAACTAAGTAGTAACCCAGCACAAGGAAAAGGGTTGCCATTCAGAAGAACAGACAAACGAAAAAGAGATAATTTTTTAAAGAAAAAAAGGGAAGTAGAAATGTCAAGAGGTCAAAACGTATTAGAAAATCAAGAATCTCGACAAAAATATCGTCAAAAAGAGGGAGAAAAATTAAAAAGAAAAAAAAGAAAAAGTGTGTCATTATCGTCTATACTAGTTTAAGTACATTTCACTATATTTTTTGTTGTTTAAAAGTTGTAGCAAAATGCTTTTACAGATATGATACTCTGACTAAATGAAGCCACAAACACAAAACAAAAATTTATTCCAAGAAGTTTTAGTTTTTGAAATTTTTCTAAAAAAAGAATCACAGTTGGCAGAGAATCACCCATATAAGAATATTACTACATCGGATACATGAAGTAACATCATTTATAGCGAGAATGAACAAAAACGGGCCCAGATGGCTTCCCTGAGGTACACCCGAGTGAGCACTAAATGGGTTTGAAAGACAATTTCTGAATTTTACCTGGTAAGATCTTTTTTCAAGGTATGACTTAATCCATGATGTAACAAAAGTTGGAAAACCAAAGGCTTTAAGTTTGAATACAATAATTTCATGACTAAGTTGATCGAATGCTTTTGAAAAGTCAGTGTATATGCAATCAACTTCATTCCCGTTTTCTAATGCATTAGAACATTTATGCAGAAAGGTAAGGAGATTTGTTACCGTTGATTTTCTTCTCACAAATCCATGCTGTTGATCACATATAATACTCTTAGTATGAAATGCTAGGCTCTCACATACAACTTGCTCAAAAAGCTTTGGAATACAAGAGAGCTTTGCTATGGGCCTATAGTTCATTATATCAGTTTTGTCACCCTTTTTAAAGATTGGTGTTAGAAACGATTTCTTCCATAAATTGGGAAATACTCCTGTCCTCAAAGAAAACTCGAACAACAATTGAAGGGGTTGAACTAGTATAAATTTACACTTTTTCAATAGTATAGGCGGAATTCCATCTGGACCAGATGAATAATCATCATTTAATGATGAGAGAAAGTCTAAAACAGTACTCGGTGGCACTGGGATATTGTTGCAACTTGTTTGAGCATAACTATGTAAATTCTTAAAATAATTTTCGTCGACATCTAAGGGCTTGTCAACAAAAGAATTACGAAAATTTTTCGCAAAAGCATTACAAATATCAATGGTTTCCTGCAACGAACAATTTTCATACATGAAGTTTGCTGGATAACCATCTGAGTTTTTTTTTCGAATTAACAAACCTCCAAAATGCCTTTGGGTCATCTTTTAGAGAACTACCCATTTCGTTTACATGGTTAGTGTATAGATGTTTTGAAAGAGTTTTAAATTCTTCAAAAAGGTTAATATATGAGTTGTGGTCTACTGGCGAAAGAGTTTTTAAGTACACTTTCCATGCTTTGTTTCTTTTATTTCGGAGTGTTCTTAGCTCTTTCGTATACCATGAGTGGCAAAAGTTTCTATTTTTAGATAATTTTAAAGGGATAGTATTATTAATGCAGTTATTAAGGATGGAATAAAAACTAAAAACTGCTTCGTCAATATCGCCAGAAACTGATATATTCTCAATACCAGACCTGGCTATTTCATCTGACAGCAATTGAAAGTTTGCCTTTCTGTAGTCAAAAGTATATGAGCAATCATAAGGGTTACTGTTTTCAGTAAGGTGATTGCTCAGGTCAAAAAAAATATCTAAAGGAGGATGATAGTTATCTATATTAGTTATTCCGGAACTAGATTCTAGAACCAGAGTACTATTAGCGTCTGAAGAAAATACCAAATCGAGAATTCGATTTTTAGAGTTTTTAATACAGCTTATTTGCTGTAAGTCAGTTGAAATTATTCTATCAAGAAGCAGTAACTCATTGTGAGAAGAAGTTAAAGAAGCTTCTTGATAGGATTCGTCATCAGAGGGAACCCAATCTATGTGGGGTAAATTAAAATCACCAAGAAGTAATATGTTGCTGTTGGAGCAAGACAAGTCAATAACAAAATCTAAGGCCTTAGAAAGTTCCACATAAACTGCGTCCGAACTTTTCGGAGGAATATATGCATTTAATATATAAAACTGTTTGTTTTGTATTGTTAATTTTATGCAGATTAATTCAATTGAGAGATTAAAAGGGAAAGATAAAGACGAAGACGTAAATTTATTTCTAACTGCAATTAAAACACCACCTCCCACTTCTTTTGGCTTATCAACATGACGATCTTTTCTATATACTAAAAACTCTTGATTGAAAAGTTCCGTGTCCAAAAAACTTGAATTCAGCCAAGTTTCAGTCAAAACAAAGATGTCATGTGAAAAAGCTTGGGAGTTCATATAAATATCAGCAGTTTTGCTGCGAAGCCCTCTTACATTTTGGTAGAAGAGGGTAATCCTGCTTAGTTTTTTGATTCATTTTTGGGTAAATTTCGGGTGGATCTATTTTTCTTTACAGAAAATTCTTTAATAAGAGCTTCTGGAGGCCAATTACTCATATTGCAAATAGAATCAAAATAAGAAGCATGTGCTACTATTTTGAAAGAAGAAACGAAACTATTTATTTTGCTGATTTTTGTGCACTTAATAGAATTATTTGTAGGGATACAATTATTAGCTAATAAGTGGGAAACAATATCATCCGCAGCAATATCTGGTTCAAGGCGAGAAATAAATATGGACCTAGGTTTTGAAACAGCTTTGATTGGCCTAGGATCAGTTATTATACTGGCAATGGTAGCACAATCTGCATCAGAGATTGTTTCTACGACCATCATTGAACTTTGATTTATAACCTCAGCCGGAGGAGCTAATTCTAAATCAAGATGGGGACTAATAGTTATGTTTGTCCGTTGAGAAGGTGGACCAGAGTTTTTAACAACAACTGTATTGGAAGATAAGTAGTCAGAGCAAGAGGAAAGTATTATTTCGACTCTGGTAAGAAACAAATGGAGCAAGTGAGATAATAAAACTCAGCTGTTTTTGACAAGTCAAATTAAAGAAAAAGGTGAAGAAAATATGAAAATTTTGTTCGTCTCCTCTTTGAATAGAAGAATATTTGTGTCATTTTATCATTGTATGAGTGGATATACAATGGTTTTATTTAGGAATATATTTTGATCTTCCTATGCAGCCAGAGAAGCAAACAAAATTGTATGAAGGGGTTGAAAGAGATACCTGTGCCTGTGTCAGCTGCTTGCGTTGATGTCGTAGCAACAACGAAGAGGCGCAGATTTTTTGTGACACAATTTTTCCTTGGTCAATGCGAAAAGAAAAATATAGATATAACCATAGTTGTATTTTCGTATGTTCTTGAGGCAGGTTAGTTTTTTTTGTAATAAACTTGCAATATGTTTGCAAGATTTTATAGTTATATAACTTTTGGTAGGTACGTGGGTAGGTATTTGACTTTAAATTTTCTTAGAAGATTTCAAGAGTATGCATTATGTTTTGGTAGGTCATCATCATCGTGTCCTGTAACCCCGGCTGGGGCATAGGGCGTCAACAAAACGTCTCCATCCTTCATGGTCTGCTGCAAGGTACTTTAGCTGTGGCCACGTCTTTCTCTGGGATTCTGCTTCCGCTAAGACAGTTGATTTCCATGTTGTTCTTGGTCTTCCAACCCACCGTGCACCCTGAGGATTCCATTCAAAGGACTGCTTTGCAATTTCATCGTTTGGTTTCCTCAGTGTGACCAATTCAACGCCATTTACGCTTTCTTATGTCGACGTCCAGCCGCTCTTGTCTTGTCCTGCGCCACAATTCCTCATTTGATATTTTTTGTGGCCAGCGAATCTTTAGGATGTGGCGAAGACAGCGATTCACAAAAGCCTGCACTTTCTTCGACATAGTAGACGTGACTTTCCAGGTTTCACAAGCATATAACAGCACGGATTTGACATTGGATTCGAAGAATCTCAACTTAGTGCGTAAGGAGATTTGACTGGATTTCCAAATTGGGGACAGGGTACCAAAGGCAGCACGAGCTTTATTCATTCTACTTTTAACGTCCAGATCCGTACCACCGTTTGCAGAAACAATACTGCCAAGGTAGTTGAACTGTTCCACTACTTCAACTGGCGTCTCCTGTAGAATAATACGCTGCTGTGTGGAGCGGCCTGTGAGCATTATTTTTGTCTTTTTGCTGTTTATTCTTAGACCACTCGGATTCGACTCTCCCTTCACTTGCAGCGTTTGGCACATCCCGTTCAGCCCACTGATGTTATTTGCCAGTAGACATATGTCATCGGCATATTCTAAATGACTGAGGCTTTCGAATGGTCTCCACTGAATGCCCTGTCGCTCAGCTGTACCAACACTGGCCGTCAATACGTCGTCCATCGCTAGCAGGAAGAGAATTGGCGATAAAACATCCCCTTGTCGCACACCCTGTTGCACTACGAAGGAGTCGGAAAGCTGCCCATTGTGCAAAACAAAACACCTTGCGTTGTTGTAGGACTCTTTAATAATGGCAACAATTTTTGGTGGAATTCCTCTACCAAGCAAGGATCTCCATATACATTCTCGGTTAACTCGATCAAAGGCCTTCTCAAAATCCACGAACATGAGGTAAAGCGGTGATTGAAATTCCATCGACTGCTCGAGGACGATACGCAGGGTGTTGATATGATCGACACACGATCGACCGCTGCGGAAGCCAGCTTGATGCCTCTTAAGTGTAGACTCGATTCTATTCTTTATTCGCTCGAGAATGATGGTTGCCATTAGTTTTGGGAAAACGGACAAAACGGTGATACCACGCCAATTGTTGCAATTCTTTAAGTCACCTTTCTTTGGCAACTTAACAATCACACCATCCTTCCAATCCCTGGGATAGCATTCGTTTTCCCAAATGCTTTGTATCAACGGATGTAAAATACTAGCCGCTGTTACGGGATCGGCTTTCAGGAATTCAGCTGGTATTCCGTCCAGTCCAGCTGCCTTGTTGTTTTTGAGGAGATTTATTGATGTAAGGATTTCCGATTCTGACGGGGGTTCGATGTCAATGCCCCTATAGGACCTGCGCATCTCGTTTAGTTGGGGCACTTCAGCACTCTGCTCAACTGAATCCTCATTTAGCAGGGCACAAAAATGTTCCTTCCACCTACGAAGCTGATCCTCAAGTGATACCAAAAGTGTGCCATCCACATCCATTACAGGATGATTGGTGTTGCTTTTTTTCCCGATCACATCTTTGGCTATTTGGTACAAGTCCCGGATATCTCCTCTTCTGGCAGCGATTTCCGCGTTATCTGCGAGTCCATCTAACCTCACCCTCTTGTCACGTCTCACACAACGATAGACCATCTTATGTGCAATGCGGTACTCTCTTCGCAAGTCAGCCTTTCGTTGAATATCTGCTTCGGCATTTATTTGAATTTTCAACGATTTGCGAAGTTCGATCTTATCCCAGGTGTCTTGGGATATCCAAGAGTCTCTACGTCTGGTTCGCTTGGGTACAGTTTCAGATCCAGCCTCCATAAAAACACTTAATTTCACCCCACATCTCATCAATTGTTGAATGCTGGATTCCGTTTAATGACGAGGCTCTGTCGTTAAGGGTGGTGACATAGTTTCGACATATGTTGGGGTCATTCAAAGCATTAGTAATGAATTTTGAGCTCCTTGCTGCATCCTGCGCTGGTTTTTGTACGGCAGCGGTTCGTAGTTTGAGACTCATCAGAACCAAATGGTGGTCGCTTCCCACATCGGCATTTCTTATACTCCGGACATCACACATAGACTTCCTCCATCGCTGCTGAATCATGATATGATCAATTTGGTTTTCGGTTTGACCATCTGGATGCACCCAGGTAATTTTGTTGCACGTCTTATGCTTAAATACAGTCCCACCTATCACAAGACGATTCGCGTTACAAAAATCGACAAGCAAGTCACCATTTTCATTCCGTGACCCCAAGCCATTTCTTCCCATCACGCGTTCCAGTCCGTAATTGTCTGAACCGACTTGGGCATTAAGGTCTCCCATAACGACTATGATGTCGGCTCTCGGAACATTACTGTAAACCGAGTTAAGATGAGTGTAGAACGCGGTTTTGTCTTCCTCTGTCGCTTCATTTGTGGGGGCGTAGCACTGAATTATTGTTACGTTACGAATTTTTGAACGAAACCTTGCTGTCATTAATCTCGCAGAAATGGGCGCCCAGGAGATCAAACTACGCCTCGCTTCTTCGTTCAACATAATTCCGACACCATGCAGTCTTTGGCCACCCTCTCTTTCATCTTCCCCGGAATACAGCATTCTCGTCTGTCCAGTGTCTGATCTGTATTCAGCTCTTCCTCTCCACTTAGTTTCGCTTATGCCCAGGATACTGATCTTTAGGCGAAGCATTTCACGCTCAACCTGCTCGTATCTACCATCGCTGTACAAGGATCGAACGTTCCATGCTCCGATTTTCGTACGTATGCGGTAGCCAAAAGTAACATTTGCGCTTCTTGAAAGATTTCTTCTATTTATCAACGATTCATTTATTATTATGGCGTCTTGATTGACGCTCGTACATGAAAGATGCCGCACCCCCAAATCCGATGTGCGGTTTACTGGAACCGAAGCTGCAGAAGGATTTTCCATAAAAAGATTACCTCTTGGGGACTCATTTCCATTTGTTGTCATAGTTCATGTATTTGCATATATCCTTCCACCATGGTGTTTTCCGAGATATGATTAATAACATACATAATATGAAATAAAAGATGAAAACTTTTATAGATTATAAATAAATATTTATTTAAACTTATATCACAACTTATTTAATATTATTTTCGACGCGTTTCGGAATCAAAGTTCCATCATCAGGTTCGATACAAAATAGATTTTTGCCACTTGTCAAAAATAACAAGTGGCAAAAATCTATTTTGTATCGAACCTGATGATGGAACTTTGATTCCGAAACGCGTCGAAAATAATATTAAATAAGTTGTGATATAAGTTTAAATAAATATTTATTTATAATCTATAAAAGTTTTCATCTTTTATTTCATATTCATCAAACGCAACTTGGAGACCGAAACCAAAAATTAACATACATAAGCTCAGATTTGACAGGCACACCCGCCTTTTGTATGGTCAAACACATAACTGCTCGAGGCCGCCCACTATGGGAAAACAGACGCCTTTTGTAGCCGCCCAATATGGGTTACAGACGCTACCTGCTGCTGCCGTTGGCCCTTTAACAAAAAAAAAAGCTCCTCCGCCACCAGACTATCATGCCGTTGACCGCCATCTGCAGTTCATCCGCCTTAAGGGGGCTTTTTATTGAATAATACCAAATCACATCATATATATACATACATATAAAGTGGTCGCGGAGCTCCTTCATAACCGATACCAATTTGCTTCTCCTTTGGCGCGCGGCGAGCGGCATATCTTTGCGAACACTTATATTCGTTCCTTTAAGATTCTTCGCATTTTTCAAAACGGTCAAAACATTTGTCCGGGACTTTAATTTGACGATAATTACTGCCGAGCGTGCGTCTTGTCTATTTACTCTATGAGCAGACTCAACACCAGCGTTTGCTTCGTTAACGTCAAGTAGTCCAGCGCAAACGGATTTTGCTTTTTCAACCGGATCGAAATTATCTTCGGCTGGCACATGAACTACCACATTATCTTCGACAGTTTTTTGCATTAATCTTTCCATTTGGGTCTCCAGCATCCTGTTTCTATTTTCTAGAAAGATTACTTTTGCGGAGATTTCCTCCTGTTTCGCTTTAAGGTCAGATAGATCGTCATATAGCAACTTAAAGTCGGCTTTTGACACAAGTTCTGCAACGAGCGTTGAATTATTTTCCATTAGGATTTCCTTCATTTTCTCCACACTGATGCCTGTTGGAGTCGCCATTTCGATTGGGTTTTTAGAAGGGCCTCCTTTTGGCTTATTATAATGATCAGGGGAGGTTTCTTTGAGTCCTCTTTTGCTCATAAGTTAGGTTATAACTGGACGAACCTTGGTTTACAAATTGAACAGTCTTATATGCTATGACTTACAGGTTTTTTATCCTCAAGATATAAATATAGCGCTTTTTTCGAGTTTTCACACAAAAACTTTTAAATTTCAATAGGAATAATCAACTTTTTATGGAATTTTTCTGCAGAGCTTTTTCTAGGCAAACCACTTTGACAGATCGCAAAATGTCAATCTGAACTCCTATATCTCGGAAATTACTAATGCTAAAGAGTTGAAATTTGGTGAGCCACCTGTGTTTGATCAGCTCAGCAAATATTGCGAATTTGAAGTATCTGACTTTATTGGCACTGAAGTTAGGGGGGGGTTGAAAATCACCTGAGTTTGTTCCTGTAAAAAAGGTGTAGTGCCGCGAGCTTGGCTGGGCACTACCGCTCCCTTTGATAAGAATTGCAAGGAAAAGTTTTTCCTTACTGCTTGCTTCCACGTGAAGAACTAAAGTGCTCAGATGTGAAGGAAATTATTCTGCAGATTTTGTTTTCCCCTTTGTGTTTTTCATAATTTCATAATAGAAGACACGATTCATTTCGTTGGATTGGAAAGGAGAAGGAACACAAAAGAGACGGTCAATTTTCTTCACCGAGTATTTTTGAATATTCTAAAATATTTCATTCCCCTCCCTCTTCTGCAAGTTTCCCCGCTCACCGTCACAATTTGCATGTGATCAGGGATTTACAGCTTAGTTCGCTAATAGGGGGGTTCATATGGACCAACATATTGTTCAACATTGCTTGACAACCATCGATGTTTGATCATTTAAACGCAACACCAACCTTATTGTCCAACTTTGTTCTATGGTTTTCAAAATATTTTGAAAACTGTTTCGATTCCATCAAGCAATGTTGTCCAACCATGTTGTTCCATGTGAACCCCCCTAATGATGCGAAACGGAATTTTTCCGTAACATCGAAACGCTTACGAAAACACAGGGAAAAGTATCAAAACAGACAAATGTAAACAAATTACAGAAAAAACCCGATTACAAACACAAATAAAACTCATGACATTTTGTTTAGATTTATAAAACCTAATTTAAAATTCACGATATGCTCCTATTTTTTGTTAATAGAGTTAAACTTTTCACCAAATAGCAATACAGTGTTTTATGTATATGGGTCAATATTTCAAAACATTAATATTTTCTTTGTATATAAAAACCATAGTACTATCATGGCGACGATTTAAAAAGTTGAACAACAGCTCTATTGGTGGCGCTACTATCCACAGCATTTTGACTTTGGAGACCTCCATTGAGGGAAATATAAAAGAATGGAAGATAAGTAGTCAGAGCAAGAGGAAAGTATTATTTCGACTCTGGTAAGAAACAAATGGAGCAAGTGAGATAATAAAACTCAGCTGTTTTTGACAAGTCAAATTAAAGAAAAAGGTGAAGAAAATATGAAAATTTTGTTCGTCTCCTCTTTGAATAGAAGAATATTTGTGTCATTTTATCATTGTATGAGTGGATATACAATGGTTTTATTTAGGAATATATTTTGATCTTCCTATGCAGCCAGAGAAGCAAACAAAATTGTATGAAGGGGTTGAAAGAGATACCTGTGCCTGTGTCAGCTGCTTGCGTTGATGTCGTAGCAACAACGAAGAGGCGCAGATTTTTTGTGACACAATTTTTCCTTGGTCAATGCGAAAAGAAAAATATAGATATAACCATAGTTGTATTTTCGTATGTTCTTGAGGCAGGTTAGTTTTTTTTGTAATAAACTTGCAATATGTTTGCAAGATTTTATAGTTATATAACTTTTGGTAGGTACGTGGGTAGGTATTTGACTTTAAATTTTCTTAGAAGATTTCAAGAGTATGCATTATGTTTTGGTAGGTCATCATCATCGTGTCCTGTAACCCCGGCTGGGGCATAGGGCGTCAACAAAACGTCTCCATCCTTCACGGTCTGCTGCAAGGTACTTTAGCTGTGGCCACGTCTTTCTCTGGGATTCTGCTTCCGCTAAGACAGTTGATTTCCATGTTGTTCTTGGTCTTCCAACCCACCGTGCACCCTGAGGATTCCATTCAAAGGACTGCTTTGCAATTTCATCGTTTGGTTTCCTCAGTGTGACCAATTCAACGCCATTTACGCTTTCTTATGTCGACGTCCAGCCGCTCTTGTCTTGTCCTGCGCCACAATTCCTCATTTGATATTTTTTGTGGCCAGCGAATCTTTAGGATGTGGCGAAGACAGCGATTCACAAAAGCCTGCACTTTCTTCGACATAGTAGACGTGACTTTCCAGGTTTCACAAGCATATAACAGCACGGATTTGACATTGGATTCGAAGAATCTCAACTTAGTGCGTAAGGAGATTTGACTGGATTTCCAAATTGGGGACAGGGTACCAAAGGCAGCACGAGCTTTATTCATTCTACTTTTAACGTCCAGATCCGTACCACCGTTTGCAGAAACAATACTGCCAAGGTAGTTGAACTGTTCCACTACTTCAACTGGCGTCTCCTGTAGAATAATACGCTGCTGTGTGGAGCGGCCTGTGAGCATTATTTTTGTCTTTTTGCTGTTTATTCTTAGACCACTCGGATTCGACTCTCCCTTCACTTGCAGCGTTTGGCACATCCCGTTCAGCCCACTGATGTTATTTGCCAGTAGACATATGTCATCGGCATATTCTAAATGACTGAGGCTTTCGAATGGTCTCCACTGAATGCCCTGTCGCTCAGCTGTACCAACACTGGCCGTCAATACGTCGTCCATCGCTAGCAGGAAGAGAATTGGCGATAAAACATCCCCTTGTCGCACACCCTGTTGCACTACGAAGGAGTCGGAAAGCTGCCCATTGTGCAAAACAAAACACCTTGCGTTGTTGTAGGACTCTTTAATAATGGCAACAATTTTTGGTGGAATTCCTCTACCAAGCAAGGATCTCCATATACATTCTCGGTTAACTCGATCAAAGGCCTTCTCAAAATCCACGAACATGAGGTAAAGCGGTGATTGAAATTCCATCGACTGCTCGAGGACGATACGCAGGGTGTTGATATGATCGACACACGATCGACCGCTGCGGAAGCCAGCTTGATGCCTCTTAAGTGTAGACTCGATTCTATTCTTTATTCGCTCGAGAATGATGGTTGCCATTAGTTTTGGGAAAACGGACAAAACGGTGATACCATGCCAATTGTTGCAATTCTTTAAGTCACCTTTCTTTGGCAACTTAACAATCACACCATCCTTCCAATCCCTGGGATAGCATTCGTTTTCCCAAATGCTTTGTATCAACGGATGTAAAATACTAGCCGCTGTTACGGGATCGGCTTTCAGGAATTCAGCTGGTATTCCGTCCAGTCCAGCTGCCTTGTTGTTTTTGAGGAGATTTATTGATGTAAGGATTTCCGATTCTGACGGGGGTTCGATGTCAATGCCCCTATAGGACCTGCGCATCTAGTTTAGTTGGGGCACTTCAGCACTCTGCTCAACTGAATCCTCATTTAGCAGGGCACAAAAATGTTCCTTCCACCTACGAAGCTGATCCTCAAGTGATACCAAAAGTGTGCCATCCACATCCATTACAGGATGATTGGTGTTGCTTTTTTTCCCGATCACATCTTTGGCTATTTGGTACAAGTCCCGGATATCTCCTCTTCTGGCAGCGATTTCCGCGTTATCTGCGAGTCCATCTAACCTCACCCTCTTGTCACGTCTCACACAACGATAGACCATCTTATGTGCAATGCGGTACTCTCTTCGCAAGTCAGCCTTTCGTTGAATATCTGCTTCGGCATTTATTTGAATTTTCAACGATTTGCGAAGTTCGATCTTATCCCAGGTGTCTTGGGATATCCAAGAGTCTCTACGTCTGGTTCGCTTGGGTACAGTTTCAGATCCAGCCTCCATAAAAACACTTAATTTCACCCCACATCTCATCAATTGTTGAATGCTGGATTCCGTTTAATGACGAGGCTCTGTCGTTAAGGGTGGTGACATAGTTTCGACATATGTTGGGGTCATTCAAAGCATTAGTAATGAATTTTGAGCTCCTTGCTGCATCCTGCGCTGGTTTTTGTACGGCAGCGGTTCGTAGTTTGAGACTCATCAGAACCAAATGGTGGTCGCTTCCCACATCGGCATTTCTTATACTCCGGACATCACACATAGACTTCCTCCATCGCTGCTGAATCATGATATGATCAATTTGGTTTTCGGTTTGACCATCTGGATGCACCCAGGTAATTTTGTTGCACGTCTTATGCTTAAATACAGTCCCACCTATCACAAGACGATTCGCGTTACAAAAATCGACAAGCAAGTCACCATTTTCATTCCGTGACCCCAAGCCATTTCTTCCCATCACGCGTTCCAGTCCGTAATTGTCTGAACCGACTTGGGCATTAAGGTCTCCCATAACGACTATGATGTCGGCTCTCGGAACATTACTGTAAACCGAGTTAAGATGAGTGTAGAACGCGGTTTTGTCTTCCTCTGTCGCTTCATTTGTGGGGGCGTAGCACTGAATTATTGTTACGTTACGAATTTTTGAACGAAACCTTGCTGTCATTAATCTCGCAGAAATGGGCGCCCAGGAGATCAAACTACGCCTCGCTTCTTCGTTCAACATAATTCCGACACCATGCAGTCTTTGGCCACCCTCTCTTTCATCTTCCCCGGAATACAGCATTCTCGTCTGTCCAGTGTCTGATCTGTATTCAGCTCTTCCTCTCCACTTAGTTTCGCTTATGCCCAGGATACTGATCTTTAGGCGAAGCATTTCACGCTCAACCTGCTCGTATCTACCATCGCTGTACAAGGATCGAACGTTCCATGCTCCGATTTTCGTACGTATGCGGTAGCCAAAAGTAACATTTGCGCTTCTTGAAAGATTTCTTCTATTTATCAACGATTCATTTATTATTATGGCGTCTTGATTGACGCTCGTACATGAAAGATGCCGCACCCCCAAATCCGATGTGCGGTTTACTGGAACCGAAGCTGCAGAAGGATTTTCCATAAAAAGATTACCTCTTGGGGACTCATTTCCATTTGTTGTCAAAGTTCATGTATTTGCATATATCCTTCCACCATGGTGTTTTCCGAGATATGATTAATAACATACATAATATGAAATAAAAGATGAAAACTTTTATAGATTATAAATAAATATTTATTTAAACTTATATCACAACTTATTTAATATTATTTTCGACGCGTTTCGGAATCAAAGTTCCATCATCAGGTTCGATACAAAATAGATTTTTGCCACTTGTCAAAAATAACAAGTGGCAAAAATCTATTTTGTATCGAACCTGATGATGGAACTTTGATTCCGAAACGCGTCGAAAATAATATTAAATAAGTTGTGATATAAGTTTAAATAAATATTTATTTATAATCTATAAAAGTTTTCATCTTTTATTTCATATTCATCAAACGCAACTTGGAGACCGAAACCAAAAATTAACATACATAAGCTCAGATTTGACAGGCACACCCGCCTTTTGTATGGTCAAACACATAACTGCTCGAGGCCGCCCACTATGGGAAAACAGACGCCTTTTGTAGCCGCCCAATATGGGTTACAGACGCTACCTGCTGCTGCCGTTGGCCCTTTAACAAAAAAAAAAAGCTCCTCCGCCACCAGACTATCATGCCGTTGACCGCCATCTGCAGTTCATCCGCCTTAAGGGGGCTTTTTATTGAATAATACCAAATCACATCATATATATACATACATATAAAGTGGTAACACTTGTTAACTATTATATAACCACTCAACATACATATATTATATATAATCTTATTATAATGTTACATTTAGAATTAGTCTTTGAATAAACGTTAAAGCTGTACGGACGCGTTTTCAATTAAATAGTCGTGGTATTTCCTAACAAAGGTTATGGGCCCAGTAATTGAGTACTTATAATGGCCTCATCAATTTGTCAAATTGAAAAACTAGACGGAGCAAATTATGACTCCTGGAAAATTTTAATGAAAAGTGTTTTAATCCACAATGAGTTGTGGGGTTATGTTTCGGGTGCGAATGTGAAGCCTGAAGCAGATGACGCGTGTGTCGCGTGGAATGGTAAAGACGAGAAGGCTCTTGCTACAATTTTACTAACTGTAAAGGCGTCGCAATTGAACTATGTGAAGCATGCCAAAACTTCGGCAGAGGCATGGATCATTTTGGAAAAAGTACATCAACCAAAGGGACCTGCGAGGAAGGTGACTCTATTTAAACAATTACTGCAGCTTAAGATGACGGAAAATACAAATGTACAGCAGCATATAAGTAATTTTTTCAATTTGGCAGAAAAAATAAAAGAATTAAATATAGCACTGCAAGATGAACTCTTAGCAATCATTTTACTTTCCAGTCTTCCTAACAGTTACGAAAATTTTATAATAGCTATAGAATCGCGTGATGATCTTCCATGTATGGAAAATCTCAAAATAAAAATTCTCGAAGAGGGCCATCGACGTGGAGAAAATGAATCGCATGACGTCATAGGATCTGGAGAACACGCTTTATATTTACATAATCGGAAACACAAATACCCACAAAGATCATCAACACACCAAGCACATAATAAAAAATCTGAGTCTAACGGCACTGACCACAGAGTATTCAGGGGCACTTGTTATATATGCAAGCGAAAAGGCCATATAGCTGCCAACTGCTTCAGCAAGAGCAAAAATAACACCGCTTTGGGTGCGAGTGCAGTTTCTTTTGCCTTGCTGAATTCAATTTGTGTTGGAGGGATGAACGGTAGCGTATGGGTAATGGACAGTGGTTCGACTAGCCATCTCTGTTGCGACAATGAGAAGTTCACAAATTTTCGAAAACATGTTGAGCGGATTGAACTAGCCGCCGGTAAATATATAGAATCGGTTGGAATAGGAGATGTAATTTTGTGTAATAACGGATACTATAAAGACATACAATTGAAAGACGTGTTATTTGTGCCAGATTTAAAGATGAACTTTATTTCCATAAGTAAAGCTTTCAATGTAGGAAACAAGGTTGTTTTTGACAACCAAGGCGCAAAGATCTTCGATGTAGAAGGAAATATTATTTTGGATTCGGTTAAAGTTAATGATGTATATTTATTTTACGAGAAAAAACAAGTAAATGCATTCTCTAGTGCTAATAGTAACGCAAATGTTGCATTGTGGCATCAGAGATATGGACACTTGAATTTTAAAAGCTTACATGATCTTTTCACGAAAAATATTATTCGTGGAGTTAACTTATCAAAATTTAGTAGCGCGGAAATAAAATGTGAAATTTGTTTAAAAGGAAAAATGTCTTCTTTGCCATTCTCTAGTTCGGGTAGAGGTAGTACCAATGTGCTGCAAATAATTCACACTGACATATGTGGGCCAATGAGGAAATCATCTAATGGTGGTGCAAAATACTTCCTTTTGTTTATAGACGATTTTTCGCGTATGATATTTGTGTACATGATTAAGCAGAAAAGTGAAGTATTTGAAGTATTTAAAACATTCAAAAACAAAGTAGAAACCCAGACCGGACATAAAATAAAAATATTGAGAAGTGACAATGGAACCGAATATGTAAATAGTGCTTTTAAAAATTATTTAAGTGAAAATGGAATCCATCAGCAGCTGACCTGTCCATACACTCCTCAACAGAACGGGGTGGCAGAACGATGCAATAGAACTATAGTTGAAATGGCTCGCTGTATGCTTCTAGGGGCTGGCCTTAGAGAAAGTTTTTGGGGTGAAGCAGTTAATACCGCAGTGCATATCAGAAACCGATCTCCTACAAAACTGTTAGATGAAAAAACACCATATGAAGCATGGTATGGAATCAAACCAAATGTGAAATATTTTAAAATATTTGGAAGCAAAGCTATTATGCTAAATAAAAAACCAGGTAACTCAAAATTCAGTCCAAAAGGTGTGGAATGTGTAATGGTAGGGTATTCGGACCAGTCTAAGGCATACCGACTTTTTGATCACAAAAGTGGCAAAATATTCATAAGTCGTGATGTAAAATTTATAGAAACTCCTTCTAATAAATGTCTTTCAGATTCCCAATACTTTTTTATGGAATCACTATCCGATACCAGTACCAATGCAGACCCTGAAATTGAAAAGGATTTGTGTGATGACAAATTATTTAAAGTGCAAGATATCGTATCATTTGAGACTGATGTTATGGCTACTAAAGAAGCTAGATTAACTATTGAAGAAGATCCTGTTGTGGAGACTGATGCTATGAATGGAAAAGAAGCTGAGTTTAGTGTTGTTGAATCTCCTGTTGCTGAGGGCGAAGAAGCTGCTGTTGCTGTTGGATCCAACGTTTATGCTGAAAACTTAAATAATGCTGTTGCTGCTAAAGCGGAAGAAAAGAAGAAGACAAGAAGAAATGAGGTTGAAAATCTTGGTGATGTGAAACAGGTTAGTGGTTTGAGAAGTGGTAGAACTAGAACATGCAGTAATTCTATAGAAAATGGTTCGAAAATAAGGTCACAATCTCTAAATTACTTGAATTCTCAAATAATGGATGATGAAAATCCAAAATCGATTGAAGAAGCTCTTAACTCTTTGGATTCGCCAAAGTGGATCGAAGCTATGCATACGGAGTATAGCTCACTTTTAAAAAATAAAACATGGGAGCTCGTTGATTTGCCCAATAATCGAAAGGTTATAAAATCCAGGTGGATTTTCAATAAAAAGAAAAACAAGTACGGGGATGTTGAACGTTATAAAGCTAGGCTGGTCGCAAAAGGATATAGCCAGGAACAAGGAATCGATTTTAATGAAACCTTCTCCCCAGTGGTGAGATTTTCAACAATTCGCTTACTTGTTGCACTAGCTGTCGAACATGATTTGCTTTTGCATCAAATCGACGTTACTTCAGCATACCTATATGGGGAACTCGATGAAGATGTTTATATGGAACAGTCAACATATTTTCGAGATGAACACTATCCGAACAAAGTTTGCAGACTTAAAAAGGCGTTATACGGTTTAAAACAATCAGGAAGACAGTGGAATCGGAAGTTAAATGACGTTTTAAAGAGGATTGGATTCACTCAATCGTCGTACGATAACTGTGTTTATACCCTGGAACGAAGTGGTGCCATTAACTTTCTGGCCGTTTATGTGGATGACATAATTTTGGGCTTCAAGGAAGAAACCGTTATGGATGAAGTTAAAGCAAATCTTGCGGCAGAATTTGAAATTGTAGACGGTGGACCTCTTAATTATTTTTTGGGTATAGAGTTCGAAAGAGACGGTGAAAGAGGATCTATCAAGCTTGGACAACAGAGACTTATACAGGAGATTTTAAATAATTTTGGGATGAATGAATGCAGAAAAGTCAACACGCCTTTGGATCCCGGAACAAAACTGAAGAAATGTGTAAGCTGTCCCAATTGCTCACAAGTTGATGTAAAAATGTATCAGTCACTTATCGGATCCCTAAACTTTGTGTTTATGACGAGTCGGCCTGACATATCTCACTCAATTATTAAGTTGTCTCAGTACAACATGAGTCCTCATAAAGAGCACTTGGCTGCGGCAAAGCATCTACTTAGGTATTTATATAATACACAAAATTTAAAATGTATTTTCAGAAAATCTGGTGAAAAGCTGATTGGCTTTGCTGATGCAGATTGGGGTGGTGACTGCAATGACAGGCGGTCATTTACTGGGTACGTCTTCATGCTAGCTGGATGTGCAGTATCATGGGAGTCAAGGAAACAGCCCACAGTTGCCTTAAGCAGTACTGAGGCAGAGTACATGGCACTCTCATCTGCAACAAAAGAACTTCTATATCTGCGGAACCTACTAATCGATATTGGCTTTGGCAACTATGTTTCTGAACCGATATCATTGTTTGGTGACAATCTTAGTGCGCAGCAACTAGTGAAGAATCCCGTCTTCCATTCAAGAAGCAAACACATAGATATAAGATTCCATTTTATAAGAGATGTTTACGAAAAGTTTTTTCTTAATTTGAGCTATGTGTCTACAGATAACATGATAGCAGATATCCTTACTAAAAATCTTAATAAAATTAAACATTTGAAATTCGTTAAAATGCTTGGACTTACTTAAACAAATTTAACTTTTACTGTGAATTAAATTTATAACTATAATTTGAATTTTAGATTAGTCATTTGATTTGAGGGAAAGTATTGAATAATACCAAATCACATCATATATATACATACATATAAAGTGGTAACACTTGTTAACTATTATATAACCACTCAACATACATATATTATATATAATCTTATTATAATGTTACATTTAGAATTAGTCTTTGAATAAACGTTAAAGCTGTACGGACGTGTTTTCAATTAAATAGTCGTGGTATTTCCTAACACTTTTAACCATCCCGAGGACAAGTTTGTGCCCTGACCAGCATCGCTGGGTTGTCTGCTTATCCCGGCATCCATTCGGTCCCCCTGCACGTTAGCGTTACCCGCCCTCTACCACGCGGAGGTGTGCATAGGGATTTTCCTATCATTGAGCCTAGGGCCATAAGGCGTCCTAGCACTCTCAAGTACTTTAGAGGGTAGGTAGGTATTCGAATTTAATTTTTTGCTAGATTATTATTGATAGGTGGTAGGGTAGGTATTTATTTTGTATGATTATTAATTTCGAGGATATGTTGGTATGAATAGATAGGTATGTAGGTATATTTTTTGGTTATTTTAATTAAAGTTTTCATGTAAAATTGGGGGTGGGTTTTGGTAAAGGTAGGATCTGTTTTTGTAGGTAGGTATTTTAATAATAAATAGGTTAGTGGGCTACAGGTCAAATGAAAAAAATTATATTTTTGTCACAATTTAGGTAGGTGCATAGGTACCTATTTCATTTGACTTGAAGCCCACTAAATTATGTACCTAGGTAGTTAGGTACCTATCTATTATTCATCACGAAAATGGTAGGTAGGTATTTTAGTTAAAGTTATTAATGCAAATCTAGGGGGTGGGTTGAGGTATAGCTAGACATATCTTTTGGTAGGTATTTTAATTAAAGATTTTAATGTAAATTCAAGGTAGGTACCTATACCTACATTGGTAGGTATTTCTTTGAGTACCTACCTATATAGGTATAGACGATATACCCACCTAGCTATGACATGACATTTAAAATTTTCTAGGTAGGTAGGTTGGTAGATATATACTTGCCTGTAATTTAGTAAAATCTTTAATTCTTTTCACTGCATCTGTAAGTGGGAATCCCTATGCAATGTTTTTTTCTTAATGAAATAAACTTTTTTCTCATCTAGGTGTAGGTACCTAGCCAATTAGCCATACCTTTATTTTGGTTTAAAATCATTGATGCATAAGTAACTAGGTACCTATGTATTGACATATGTAATGTACCTATAGGCATGATATTATTAATATTTTTATTCTTCAGGGAAATTAAATCGTTAGATACTTAGGTACTTAGGAAGGCCTACCTTAGTATCTATAAATATTTTAACTAGGCCTTTTTTAATTTTTATGCTAGGTAGGTACCTTACCTACCTCGGTAAATACATCCATACCTACCTATTAGAAATTAAAAAACAAAATAGTTTGGTAGGTGGGTGCCTACTATACCCATACCTATAAGAAGATTGGTAGGTAGGAAAGTACCTAGTTTCTTATCGAAAATAAATTTGTTAAAATGGTAGGTAGGTAATTGGTGGATAAATATGTATATATGTATCTACCAATTGATGACCAATACCTACTTTGAGAATTAATTGCTGGAAATATTGTAAGAAAAAATCCTTATAGAGGGGTTTTATTTCTTTTTGTTTAATGATAAAATTATTAAAAAAACGGCAATACTTACAGCGTTTTTTAGAGCTAAAAATCTATTGTTTTATTTATTGATTTAAAAAAAGAAGAAGAAACTTTTATTGTGATATTTGCATAGGTACATTCTTTTTTTTTGTAAAAATAAAAATATTAAAAATGCATTGTTGTCGGATGGTAATCTCTTTCCGTCATTCAGGTGTTCTTAAAATTTAAAAATTAAGGGATGTTATGCAAACTGGCTGCCTGGCCGATGTAAGCTGGTTGTGCATGGTGAAGTGGGTGGTTAGTTCCAAGGCTGGTGGCGTTGTTTGTTGCTGTTGCTAATAAATGTTAAATGTTCTTTATTGAATGTGATTATATAGGTATTCCTAGAGAAAAATGTTATGAAATTGAGAATTTCCTTAACTAATAAGAACTTTTGAGAAACTTTCTAACAACTAACTGTCTAAGAGAATCTAATAAATAAGGCTGATAGTCACAGTGGCAACGTTCTTATCTGTTTTTGACACTGAATTTAGATCCGTAAGAAAATTAAGTGGAAAATTGAAACAAAAGGAATATTTCTCACCTATCTAACTCTTAAAATTTAGTTCCCATAGAAAAGAATGCTATTAATGGTTAAAAAGAAAAGTAATTAAGTAGCTGTTCCAAGATATTTGTTAAAACGTGTGTTTTTTTTTCAATTCACTTTATGTAAATTTGAGGAAAAAAAAGATATTTTGATGAATATTCGTGTTCAATTATTTTAATGTAAATTCAATACATATTTTTTGTAAATTTAATTTTTACAGTTGGAAGAGAATATGCAAAAAATTTGAGTTAAAGTTTGAAGAATTATTTTTTTCGAATAAACATTCTTTTGTAGAAGAACTTGCGGTAAGATACTACTTTGCTAAAACTAATGAACAAAAAAAAAACGCTTTTCTTCAATCTTTTTTTCTTCGATTTTCTGCCCTTTATTTTCTTATTATTGATAGTTATCTGAGCCCATATTTAAAAAAGATGTTTATTTCACTTTTTACGGAAAAAATGAATATTAGGTTAAGTTACTCAAATTATCCGTTATACAGCTGATTTTTACATTTCGAAAACAAATTCGAGGAGAATTGAAATTCTTTTTCATTCTTTTTTATGCAAAGCATATGTGATTTAATTAATATTGCTCGCGGGAAGGGTTCGTTTGAGTAGAAAGGAAATCAAAAGAAAAACTAAGATAAAAAAAAGTTTCTTTTGTAGTTTGAACTAGGAGAGTTCCAAAACTTGGTTTCAAGTCCAAGAGATATTTTCCTAAATTTTCCACTTACCATTTTACATTACTTACCTCTGTCTCTCATCTGTTTCAATATGAAACTGAAAAATAATTTCACGTGTATTCTTTTCCACATCACCCAGTAGGGTAGAATACTAGACGCGTTTTTTTTATGAGGTTTCCCCGGTAGGCCTAGTCCTCATTCTATTACTACTAAGATATTGCTTAATGCGCATGCGTTTTTTTTAATGAGGTATCCATGGTAAGCCTATTCCTCTGACTCTACTTCTAATTTTTTTTTTGTTTTTATTTTTTTGTTTATTTTGATTTTTTGTTTTTTTTTTTTTTTTTGTTTTTTTGTTTTTTTTTTGTTTTTATATACATATATAAATATAAATAAAGGAACTTTAGATATTGCTTATTGCACATGCGTTTTTTTTTATGAGGTATCCATGGTAAGCCTAGTCCTCGTACTAATTCTAAATACCTAACTACTAAAATATTGCATTATTATATTATAATATTGCATTATTTATATTACTATATGAGAAGGGGTAGACAAAAAATGTTGAGATGGGGTACACAAAATAAAGAAATTCACTTATATTAATTGTTGAGAAATATTGCAGGGATAAAAAAGAACACAAAAATCTAAAAAAGTTCACCTATATGTATAATAAAGGACTTTATTTACAAAAAAATATATTAAGTCAAATATTACAAAGCCTTAAAGTATTTCTTAAATTAACTAATACAAATATAATAAATATATAAATATAATAATATAATAAAAATTCAAAGATATCTCCTTCGTATCATACTTTTATTTACTTATAATTTTAATAAACATATCATTAACATATTACCATTGTATATAGAATCTATAGTACTATCATGGGTGACGAACGACTGGCACGAACCAAGTGACGGCTTATGAAATTACTGGTGCTGAGCCTAACTAAGTGTGTACAGCTGAATTATAAACTTGAATATGGCAAATGAAGAATAAAGTGTAATAATAAAATAATGAGAGAGCTGTATACCTTTTTTATAAGAGTTGGAGGGAGGCAAGAAATCAAGCAATTTTGTTTTTTTCAAAGGTATTGGTTTTGTCAATGTATAATAGGTTGAGAGTTGGGTGCGTATGCGTATTTGGCTCTGATGTGAGCTGAAATGAAAGCATGATTGTTTTTCTTTCTATCGTTGGGATTTGGGAAAGAAAAAATATGTATGTATTTTGAAACAAACAACAAAATATATGCTTGCAAGTTATATTGTAAGATTGTATTTGTTACCATGGTTACTTTAAATCTTTTTATTTGTTTATTTTACTTTTGTGTTTTCTTTCGTGTTTTGTTTTTATCAGATTTCAGTCGCAAAAATGCTTTGGTGGGGGAAGGTTGCTGCTGTTAGGTATAATTTTTGTTGTCATTTAGTGTGTATATTTTTGGGTTGTTTTGTTTACTTTCGTTTTTTGTTATTTTTGTTGGTTGTTGTTGGAATATGGAAAGCACGTAGGTGGTTGTCATTGACGGCTGCTGTTGCTCATGCTCGGCTGCTGCTGCTGCCGTTCAGCATACGATCCGAATATTTTTGTGCTGGGGTGGGTATAAAAACGAATTTTTGTTTGGGGTGGTTGGTTGCTTTAGGTCTGTTTTCGTTTGGATGTTCTTAGCATTGCTTTTGCAGCACTTTTCCAGTTTGACACAGTTGGAATGAAAAAGGAGTGCAAAATAAGGGGTTGGGGTTGAAATCCCGCGGATCAAAATCCCGTATGTCGAAATCCCGCGTGTCAAAATCCCGGAAATCAAAATCCCGAAAATCAAAATCCCGCCAATCAAAATCCCGCCGTTTCTACTACTATATGCGACAGCTCATTAATATTTTTCTTTCCTATGCAATTTGCAAATTGCGTTTAAAGATTGAAGACGATTTTTTCGTATAATGCGATGCATTAGTTGAGCGCCAATGTCAAGTTTTCTTGAGCAACAGTACCTTGGGTGGCAAATACACACGAATAAACACCGAGGTGTGTATGGGGGGCATGCTGCCCCCCTGCAACCCCCCTGATTGTGGCCATTATAGGATTTGAGGTGGGTGCGAGGTTGGGTGTATGCAAAGTTCCTTTTGCATTTTAAGAAAAAATATCATTCACACATAATTCGAAAAAAATTAAAAAAGACAACAAAAATTGCTAAATTTTAGCCGAAAAAACTGAAAATATTTTTTTGAAAGTTTTGGAAAAAACTTTGTACCAATTTTATTTTGATTTTTGGGAACGGGCACATTCCAAGATCACGAAAATGCATTTTATAAGTCGCTAGGACGTTTAGTTTAGCCGCAAATCAAGTTTAAAGATGTAAACTTTGATGCCTCTAGGACGCTTAGTTTAGCCGCAAATCGCGTTTAAAGATAAAAGTTGATTTTTCGTATAATGCTATGCATTAATTGAGTTCTTTTGAGCAAGAGTACCTTGAATGACAAATAAACGCGAATGAACAGCGATGTGTGTATCGGGGGGCATGCTGCCCCCCTGCAACCCCCCTGATTGTGGCCATTATAGGATTTGAGGTGGGTGCGAGGTTGGGTGTATGCAAAGTTCCTTTTGCATTTTAAGAAAAAATATCATTCACACATAATTCGAAAAAAATTAAAAAAGACAACAAAAATTGCTAAATTTTAGCCGAAAAAACTGAAAATATTTTTTTGAAAGTTTTGGAAAAAACTTTGTACCAATTTTATTTTGATTTTTGGGAACGGGCACATTCCAAGATCACGAAAATGCATTTTATAAGTCGCTAGGACGTTTAGTTTAGCCGCAAATCAAGTTTAAAGATGTAAACTTTGATGCCTCTAGGACGCTTAGTTTAGCCGCAAATCGCGTTTAAAGATAAAAGTTGATTTTTCGTATAATGCTATGCATTAATTGAGTTCTTTTGAGCAAGAGTACCTTGAATGACAAATAAACGCGAATGAACAGCGATGTGTGTATCGGGGGGCATGCTGCCCCCCTGCAACCCCCCTGCTTGGGCTCATTATAGGATTTGGGTTGGGTGCGAGGTTGGGTGTATGCAAAATTTCTTTTGCATTTAAAGAATCTGGATTTTTAAGTCGCTAGGATGCTTAGTTTAGCCGCAAACCGTATTTCAAAAACGGGTTGATGAATTTCTTGTCATTTTGATAACGACTACGAATTGTTTAGGAACAACACAATTTGTTCCTTTAACTGGTTTGTAAAACTTTGAAAATTTGGTGTGGAAAAACGGTTCCATGAAAATGAATCTATTTGAATATTTACAGGAATATTGATGATTTCAAAGTCTAAAATTATACATACCAACGCAAGCCATGCAATCAATATTTGCAAGGAAACAAAAGGTTTACGAAAGGACCATAAAAAGTCGTTGTTTAGTACTTTTTTTAAACTAACGGTGAAGGGTCAAAAAAAAAAAATAATAAAATGGTAATAGTACCTATATCTTTCTAGAATATTTGTCTCACAAAAGTGTTGAATTTCAAAACCAGAAAGCCAAATTTTTATTTAATTTTTTCTAATAAATAGCTCCAATGATTTCAAATTTTTTGTTGGTATAAAATTAATATTTTCGTATTTATGTACATGTACAATGTACATACATGGATGACATTCGTTTTTCTTAAATCAATTTCATGCTTTCGAACATTGTTCTTTTATGTATTTTATCTAGTTTTTATGCACCCAATTTAAAAAATTCTAAGCCTCTTGAAATGTTGATAGCTAGGAAGATATGTAGGTAGGTGCATTAGGGTGGTCGTAAGAAAAAGATCAGGTTCTAAATGAAAAAAAAAAAAAATATTCCTTAATTTGTTCAGATTTTTATTTTCATCCCTTTAGTCGCTGTAGGGGTTAATTTAATGGCATATTTTTTGTGCATACAACATACTAGGTGATTCGCGTAAAATCTGCCAAGGGCATGTAATGTACTTAGGTTAAAAGTAATCAAGAAAAAAAAGTATATTTCCCCCGCTTGGACAGGCGGCAATTTTATAAAAAAATACTTAAAATGGAAAAACATACATAATGTATATTAAAAAACAACTTTTTTCACAATTTTAAGTTTGAAAACAATTTTTGTCGAAGCTGTTTACGAAAAGAACTTTATTTGAAAATAAACCATGAGAATGGACTTCTGGTTTTCCAAAAAGCTACAAAACAATACTGTATGTGGTTGTTTGTTAATATAGGTATACTTTTTCCATTCTAAATACCTAGGTACCTAACTATTTCATTTCATGTTCGCCTACATACATATGTGCAATAACTTCTTTTTTATAAATAAAGATTTCCCCTGAAGAAGACGGCAACCACCGTCGAAACGTTGGGAAAAAAAGGAAATGAAATAATCTTTCATTAAATCATCATTTCGACCAAAAAAGCCGATGAGAATATTCATATTTAATTATTCTCAGACATATATCTATTTTATTTTTATATAACTGCACCTTCTGTCCAAGCGGGGGGAAATAAAACCCCCTCCCGTAGGATTTTTTTTTTTGTCTACTTTTAACCAATAGTGTGTGTCATAAGTGATTAAACACAAATTATTTCTGGAGTTACATGAAATTTAAACAAACAAATACATAAATAAAAATTGCATCCCAATAGTTAAAAATAGTTAAAATAAAAGTTTTTTTTCAATAGCAATAGATCAAAACAAAACTATTCAAAATAAAACTACCTAATGCATTTTTTCCTAACAAAAACTTAATATACTCTTTATTTTACGCGATGATGGTTTAAATTCCATTAATGGTTAT
Source organism: Dasysyrphus tricinctus (assembly GCA_963921185.1). NCBI lineage: Eukaryota > Metazoa > Arthropoda > Insecta > Diptera > Syrphidae > Dasysyrphus > Dasysyrphus tricinctus. Next base: position 37,291,769 of record OY992533.1, read on the forward strand.
CGTAGGACTGTTATCATAATGTTATAATAAAATTTGGAAAAAACTGATAAAATACCTACTACCTACCTAAGGTAAATGCAAAAAATTAAAATATCCCAACATGTCCTTAAATAATTCCTTCATAGATGTGGTGAAAAGTTGCAACATTGCTACAAAGATTAAAAATTTCAAGTAAAATACCCAAGATTTGAAAGCCAAAATTAAAATAATAAACGAAAATATAATCTACATGCCTACCTACATTATGTATGTACGTATAAATCTATAAACAAACATATAACTTATACCTCAAGCTCACATACAAACACAATCGAGTCATAGAAAGCAATTTGTTTTATTTTTATTTCCTTTCATTTATTCTTGTCGTTAGTATGGCACCAGCAACTGATTCATTTGTCTCCCTTGCTCCCCTTATTGTTGCGAGAATCAATGTAATATAACCCTCTCTTACGATTTTTTCATTTTTCTTCTATTTCAACTCTCAAATATCAAATACATTTCCTTATTAGCGCCGCCTGGTGACGGCTTATGCAAATAAACAAAATTGGCTGATGATAGTACTATAAATTTTATATACAAAGATATTACATAAAAATATACTTATATTAAGGGTATTCATGCAACGTCGTAAGTTTACAAATTGTGTAAAATGTTAAGTTTACGCAAAAGTTTGCATGAACGACCTTTTTATTAATTTGGTTAAATGCTGTGTAATTGAATCAGCTGTTCGTTAAACGTCAAATATTTGGGCGCGTTCGGCTTGGGTCGAGGAGTTGGTTTTACAGATGGTCTGTTTATTTGCATGTGTTTGTACAAATACATATTTGTTTTAATAGATACGTGTAGTAAGTACTCCTGTTAATTCAATTATATTTGTTTTGCTTTGAAATAAATACATCAATGCCATTCATTTTACTGGAATCTCAATAATATTTCAACTCAACTCAAGTGACAAAAAACCTTTAGCTCCCGATCCTACTTGTAAACGTAGTAATTTTTAAATAGAGTACCTCTCCCGAAAGTCGGAAACTCGGAAGGATAAAACAAAATGTAAAGCTAGAACTATTAAGGCTTTCTTAAACCAATGCGAAATATTTGGAACGACAACGAAACTTTTGCCTGTCAAAATCAATGGGTTAAAAACCCACGAAAAGTTGCTTTCCAAACAGTCAAAAGAAGAAGTGAGGAATATTCCACTTAAGTAAAATGAATCATCCCTCTCTTTTTTTCGTTCCAACTTCACCAAATGTCAGCTTCACTCCCGTGAGATGAGTATGGTTTTCATGTATTCGCTCATTTTCAACCGACCACTTCATAAACTATCAACAATTATTATAGTTCTAACTTAATGTACATGACAATAGTCGCGTTGTAAGGTAGAAATACATATATTAGTCGCAAGCTCAAGGCAGTGGTCGGATGAAATCAGCGAATACAAACAAATCGAAGTAAATAGAGCGCCCCCGAGTACACTTCACGGAAGTGAAACTGAAATTTGTTGAGGTAGGAACGAAAAAAAGAGAAAAAGTGAATTATGGCTTAGTTATGATTTTGACAGTTCAGAAATATACTTTGCATTGGCTAATGACATCTGTTTCTAACAGCTTCCGACTATTTAGAATCTTCCAAACCAGTGCGAATCATTCGTTGACCACAGCAAAAACATTAATAACAACACGTTGTAAATGAAAATAACACATTCGTCGTTGTCAACGAAAGATTCTTGGTTTTACGAAAAGTAGCTTTCCTAAAGGCTCTCCCAAACCAACACGAAATAAAAATGAATGATCTCAATACTAACAATAACAACAAACTGTCTTTGTGAATGCTTCACTATAATTTCGCGTTGGTTGGGCAGAACCTTTAATCGTTGAGTAAATGTAGACCTTCTAATTATTTTGTTTGTGTAAACTACGTTTTAATTCACAACTTTTATCACCAACTAATTGCAATGCCATAATTACAGAACACATTCAGAGCTTTTTTAGTTCTCCGAGATATCATTTATATCATGTTTCTAAACATGCCTAATTCTAAAAGTCACAAACACGTCTAATTCAATCTCTAAAAGTCACAATGACGTTTGGATAAGTTTAACCAAATATTTGGTTAATTTTCCGCAGCTAAAACCTTGGATAAAATTAACCAAATTGTGTAAACCATTTCCCATACAAAATTTGACAGTTCATTAACCAAAAGATAAAATTAACCAAATCGTAAACTTATCTAGTGTTTTACGCAGTTGCATGAATACCCCTATTATAACTTAGACTATCCTTGATTTTGTTTCCCTAAACTTTTTGTTGCCTTTCTTATTCGTTAAAATTATCAGTCCTCTGAGCAGAAACTTTACGATGACTTCTTTATGTTCGTTCACGCAGTCTATATCCAAAATTTCATTTTCCATTAATTCGGCACACCATTTCTCAACTATCCCTTCTGCGGTTTGTTTCTGCCTTATGTTTCTCTCGAAATTACTTTGAAGAATTTTAACAGTTCTTTCGAAAAGAATCGAAGGAACTGTTAATTTTCCAAAGTTCGATTTCGTTGTATTGGTGTCATATGCCCGAAGCTTAATTGAGGACCGTTTTTTCAAAACTCAACAAACGCCAAAAATCCGAAAATGAGTTATGGGTATCAAAATTTTTGGCTTCAAGAGGCGCACAAGATGGTGAAATAAAAAAATAAGAAAACTGTACAGATTTAATTCCAAAAATTTTTGAAATTTGAGCGTTTTCGCAAAACTCAACAAACGCCACTGAGTTCTTGCAAAACTCAACAAAAGACACTGAGTTTTTGCAAAACTAAACAAAAGCTTTCTGTCTTAAACGAACGGTTTGTGGCTACTAGTTCAGTTAAGATAAGAATGCATTGATGGGTTATTGAAGAACCATAATATTTATGTAATTATTATATTCATCGTGTTTAAGCCAAAACTACCTTATCTTAAATTATAAGTTTCTTATTTTGTTATCAGCTTAAACTATTGTTATATATCTGAAGCCACAGGGGGCAGCTTGACTTGCACATGCAAACGTTTTATAAACTAGTCAAACTATCCTTCCTGTGTGCTTTTTACTTTTTGTACAGTCTCTTTTTCGACTATCACTCTTCGAGGTAAGACATAACTCCTTATAAGAAATAAAACATAAGAAATACTTTTATACTAAAATCGATTGTGTTTTCTTTCTATTCTTTTCAAAATATTTAATTACCGGGATCAATTCTGCATCCCAACATATGGTCCTACATCGAGCCAAATAATATAAAATCTCCGATTTTACACGAGTACTTCTACTCATTTGGCACCTAAAAAGAAAAACACGGAATTTCATTCTAAATCATCATTAAGCTCTGCTCCGCAAGACTAATCCATACACGTGACAGCATCTAAACTACACGAAAAATATCCATTTCATCTCTAAAATCATCTTTAATAAAATATTATCATCAGGTTTGACAAATTTCATTTGTTCAAACAACATTTGTCCATCTGAAAAGAAAAATCTACATAAAAATTAAAATCATTCATCAGCAATCCTCATCATTTCGCATCTTAAACATCATCATCAGTATCTTCATTAATATCCTCATCATCTTCATCAACCACCACACAACGTTCCTGCATTGATCATTTACCTATATTCACCACTTCACTCGAAAAATACAAAGTATTCTCATCCAATAACTTCATTATCAGCATAAAAAGCTTTCTTCCATTCAACTTTAATTATCATCACGAAGTATCATCTCTTATCACTCAACTAATCGCAGCAAGATCACAGCAACGCGATATTCACCACGATCTTTTCAAGGTCTTATCATCAATAACCAGTTTTTTATCATCATTCATACGCTCGACGCCAACAGGTACGTGTGCTTGACTTTGTTCTTGTGCAAATTTATGAATATATTTGATACATTTCTTATTTCTTACTTCTCTATTATCTATCCAAAAATTTATTAAATAAAATTGAAAATAACTTAAAGTTATTGCATTTCGCTGCAAAGAATAAAATTTCGTACGTATCTTTTTGTGAAAATTATTTAGTTCGTTATTTTACCTATTTAATCTTTGAACGGAATAATAAAATGGAAAATTTCATATTTCATGCAGATAATCTAGTTGAATATTTCGCGGATTTAAAGGAAATTAATAAAAATTCCCTATCGCTGCATTCGTGGGAAGCAAGGAAAGTAGAACTTTCAAGTTTATGGGCAGATGTTAAAATTGCATATGCAAATTGCGTTCGTAACACGGTTGAGCCAATAACTCAAGAAAATTTAAGTGCAGTGAAATCTAAATATAAGGCTTCAACGGAAACTTATGTCTCGTGCTTGGAATTTATTTTAAGTGCAATTAATGCGTTAAATCCTACTTCTAATGCTGGTGAATCTTCTAAATCAATAGATACGTCTGAAAATATTGCTTTGGGTGTGTCTCAAGTGCTACTTCAGGTGAGATCTCTTGCCAAAGCAACCGAAAATGCTGCGCATGGATCCTTAACACTCCCTGCTTGTGATTCAAGTGTTTTTTCCGGTGATTATCTTTCGTGGCCTTCGTTTCGCGACATGTTTACTGCGGTTTACATTAAACACCCAAAGCTTAGTCCAGTTCAGAAGCTGTTCCATCTTCTAGCTAAGACCAGTGACGATGCTCACGGCATCGTATCTAAATTTTCCTTAACGGATGACAATTTTGAACTTGCATGGAATGCTCTTAAAGAGCAATACGAAAATAAGAGAATATTAGTTAACAAACAATTAAAGATTTTATTGAATATTTCGCACAATGCAATTGAAACAGATAAGGGTCTTAAACAAATTAATAGAGAGGTAAACGACTGCCTAAGTGCTATGGTTTCATACGGTATTCAAACCGAAACATGGGATTCATTCCTTACATATTTGGTTTCAAGTCGTTTACCCGAAAAAACATTATCACTGTGGGAAGAGAGCTTAGAAAACCCATCAGAGATACCGACATGGAAATCCATGAGTAGCTTTTTAGTATCTCGATACAAGGTGCTTGAAACGGTAAGCGATATTCGTGTTTCGAATCCTAAACAAAATATTTCTGTTCCACAGACACGACCAATGAGAAAATTGAAAACGCATCATGCTAAGGTCAATAAAGTTTCCTGTCTAGATTGTCAAAGTAAACATTCCTTACGCGTTTGTCCTTCGTTCTTACAAAAGTCAGTTCTGAATAGAATTGACATTGTAAGAAAAAACAAAGCTTGTTTCAATTGTTTGTCTATTTTGCATACTACACAACAGTGTAAAAGCATTTTTACATGCAACCATTGCAAAAAACGACATCATACTCTTTTGCATTTGCATGAATCGATTCAGACAACTCCTCTATCCAATGAACAATGTCAAAACTTGAAACCAACTATTCAACCCAATTCAAATACGAATTCTCAACCAAATAATAATATACAGTCCACTTCGATATCAAACCTACCAAACGTTAATTCTTATTTTTCAAAGTCATCGAAACAAATTCTTTTAGCCACCGCTTTAGTGAATGTCTTTTCTCAGGGCACAAAACATACTCTCCGAGCTTTAATTGACCCTGGATCTGAAATTACTATGATTTCAAAAGCTGCTCAACACCGTTTAGATCTTCATTGTACCCCCACAAATGCGACAGTTTGTGGAGTTAACGCTACCCTAGCAACAACATCAAATATGTTATGCCATTTTACAATGGGTTCTTACTTCAACTCTAAAACCGTTCCGGTGCAAGCCCTAGTTGTTGATAACCCAACAGGAAAACTTCCTTCTCAATCAATAAATTCTTTCGATTTTTCAAAACTATCTGGGATTCAACTAGCTGACCCAAACCTTCACAAATCTTCTCGAGTAGATTTGCTTATTGGAGCAGATATTTATCCTAATATCATTCTAGAAGGACTTCGTCGTGATATTTATGGAGACTTGATAGCACAATATACAATTTTTGGCTGGATTATTTCTGGTCCCCTTCAAAAACCAAATAATACTACGCCTTCAAAATTTGTATCTTTTGTTAACCAAGTCGTAATTGATGACGAAATCAAACGTTTTTGGGAGCTAGAAGAGATTTCTACCCCTAAGCCAATGTCACAAGAAGATCGCTTTTGCGAAAATTTATATTCAGAAACGACTTATCGACAACAGGATGGTAGGTATGTCGTAAAACTACCTTTTAAAAGTGAATTTCCTCATGATTTACAACTTGGTCTCTCGAGAAATATCTGTTTAAAACGGTTTATTTCTTCCGAAAATCGTCTAAAAAAGACACCTTTACTTGAAGCTGAATACAATAATGTTATACAAGAGTATTTAGACGTTGATCATATGAAAGAGGTTTCTTCTCAAGAAATATCTCTTGACAGTAAAATTATTTCATATTATCTACCCCACCACGCTGTTGTAAGACCAGAGAGCTCAACAACACGTCTGCGAGTTGTCTTTAATGCGTCGAGTCCATCTCAAAACGGAAAAAGTCTTAACGACGTTCTTCACACTGGCCCAAGCTTACAACAAGATCTTCTTTCGCTTATGCTTCGTTGGCGTACATATCGATACGTTTTTAACGCAGATATTGCCAAAATGTATAGGCAGATACGCATTCATCCTTCTCAGACATCATTTCAGAGAATTCTTTTTAGAACATCACCTGACAAACCCATAGAAGATTTTGAGCTCCAAACGGTCACTTTTGGTGTCAATTGTGCACCCTTTTTGGCAATACGTACCCTGTTGCAGCTTGCAGATGACGAAGAGTCAAAATATCCCTTAGGTTCGAAAATGCTCCGCAACGATTTCTATGTTGACGATTTACTTTCCGGCTCTGATACTTTATACCAATCTCTTCAAGCACAATCAGAAATCATTTCGATTCTTGCATCTGCTGGTTTTGTCCTACGAAAATGGACAGCAAATGATAGATCTCTATTAGACAATATACCCAAAGATCAAATTTTAAATGACCTTTTTCTCAATTTAACAGATCAAAGCTCTGTTAAAACTCTTGGAGTTTTTTGGAATGCCAAATCAGATTCATTCTATTTCAAAATAAACCCAATTTCCTTTTCATCTGTTTGTACTAAGCGAGAAGTATTCTCACACATCGCAAAGCTCTATGACCCTGCAGGATGGACTGCACCTATCATAGTTAAAGCTAAAATTCTTATGCAGCAGATATGGAAAGATAAAACTCTTTGGGATGAAAACTTAAAACTTCATTCTTTAGCTGTTTGGGAATCTTTTACAAAGACATTTATCGACATTTCAAAGTTAAAAATCCCTAGATGGCTCGGAACAATTTCTTCAGATGTAGTTGAAATTCATGGGTTCTGTGACGCCTCCGAGCAAGCTTATGCTGCTGCTATTTATGTGAAGGTTATTTATCCAAGTACAAATAGTAGAAGTCAGCTCTTGTGTGCAAAAACAAAAGTAGCACCAGTCAATACGATTTCATTGCCGAGACTGGAGCTTTGTGGAGCGGTTCTTTTGTCAAAGCTTATGAAAAACGTGCTTGGTATAGTCAATGTCGAAAACCTTTCTGTTTACTTATGGACAGATTCATCCATTGTACTGGCGTGGTTGGAAAAACCACCTTGTTCTTGGCAAACTTTCATAGCTAACCGAACAAGCCTCATAAAGAGTAACGTAGGTGATATCCCTTGGAGACATGTATCCTCAGCAGAGAATCCAGCTGATTTGGCTACTAGGGGGATGGCTCCTGGTGAGCTTCTGGGCAATGACTTGTGGTGGCACGGTCCAATTTGGCTACGTACTAATCGAATACCTTACCCCTCTACCATTCGTTCATTTGTCAACGAAGCTGACCTAGAGTCTAAACCTATAAAAGCGTTTCACACTTCTCAAAATAATCCCGAAGATGTTCTTCAAAACTTTTCATCTTTTCCAAAAGCATTAAGAGTAATATCGTATATATTTCGATTTTATAGACTAACGAGCCCACGGTTCAAGGTAAAACCAAATTATAAAAATTTCGAGGTCCAGAGAGATGAGGTTCTTTTTGTAAAAGAAAGACTCATAATGCTTTCTCAAAAAACTTACTTTCATTCTGAATACAAGCATTTAGAATCCAACCAATCAATCAGTAGATCAAGTCCACTTTTAACACTGAATCCAGTTTTGGATTTGAAAGGTGTTATAAGAGTAAACGGTCGTCTTGTGAACTCGAACCTTTCTTGGGCTGAGAGGTATCCCATTATTTTGCCATACAACTCTTTGTTTGTAAAACTTCTTGTGGATTTTATGCATGGCATAACTCTTCATGGGGGTAATCAACTAATGTTTGTTCTGATTCGGCAAGAATATTGGGTCCCTAAGCTCAAGAACTTGATCAAGACTCGCATTAACAAATGCAAAATTTGTGTGATTCACAAGAAACATCAACGCTCTCAACTTATGGCTGCTTTACCGCCAGAAAGGTCGGACTTTTCAAGGCCATTTTCCAAAGTTGGAGTAGATTTTGCTGGCCCTTTCAATATTAAAACTTATTTTGGGCGCAGTTGTCGTATAACTAAAGGCTATGTTTGCATTTTTGTATGCTTTTGTACAAGAGCCATTCATTTAGAAGGAACCACGGAGTTATCCACTGCATCATTTTTGGCAGCTTTTTATAGGTTTGTTGGAAGAAGAGGACTTCCACAAGACATTTATTCCGACAACGGAACGAATTTTGTTGGAGCTGATAGAGCTTTTAAAGAGGATTTTAAAATTTGCCTCAATGAATCCACTTCTCAATTTTGTAATCATTATAGCAATTTGCCTTCCTGGCATTTTATTCCACCTGGTGCTCCTCACATGGGTGGTCTGTGGGAGGCAGGGGTTAAAAGCTTTAAGACCCACTTTAAGAAAGTTGCAACTACTTACAACTACACCTTCGAAGAATTCACAACACTTCTGTGTCGCATCGAATCATGTCTAAATTCCCGTCCAATCAGTGCACTTACAGAAAATCCATCCGACAATCTCTCCCTTACTCCCGGACACTTCCTTATTGGAAGGCCACTTTTGTCTGTACCTGAGCCAAATCTTCAAGAGTCTCCTATATCTTTAGTTAATCGATGGGAAAAGCTAAAGATCCTTCACCAGACTTTTTGCAAACGTTGGAAAGAGGAATATCTTAAAGAATTGCACAAGAGATATAAGTGGAAGTTTCCTCAGCGAGACATAAAAGTTGGAGATATTGTTGTGGTAAGAAAAGAAAATTTACCACCAAATGAGTGGCGGCTAGGTCGTGTTACGAACGTCTTTCCAGGCAACGACGGAAGGGTACGTGTGGCTAGGATTCGAACGCAGCTAGGTGAAATAACTAGACCAATAGTAAAGTTATGTGTAATTCCAACTGAATAATCTTTAAATTTCCATTTTCTTTATAAACTTACATCTATTTTTTTATAATAAGAACAAATTAGATATATTTATGAATTGCACTTGAACATTTTTAAAGTATACGTATCGATTATCTGTATTATTGAAATCTATATTACTAAACTCTTATGCATATTATTCGATCTATTTGATTTAATTACAACAAAAAATGTTAAAATTTCTTTTGATTCTTTAAGATAGTTTAGATATCCCCTACTAACCTTCCTTCCTCCGGAGTGAGTGGAACCCCTTCGGAAAATTAAAAGGTTCCCAATCTGAAATCTCATTTCAGATATAGGGATTAGATTTTCATAGTTATTTTATTTGAATATTTGCAGTTATATTACTGCAAGGTGGGCGGCAATGTTTAAGCCAAAACTACCTTATCTTAAATTATAAGTTTCTTATTTTGTTATCAGCTTAAACTATTGTTATATATCTGAAGCCACAGGGGGCAGCTTGACTTGCACATGCAAACGTTTTATAAACTAGTCAAACTATCCTTCCTGTGTGCTTTTTACTTTTTGTACAGTCTCTTTTTCGACTATCACTCTTCGAGGTAAGACATAACTCCTTATAAGAAATAAAACATAAGAAATACTTTTATACTAAAATCGATTGTGTTTTCTTTCTATTCTTTTCAAAATATTTAATTACCGGGATCAATTCTGCATCCCAACACATCGTTTAAACATAAGTTGATCGTGCTTACTTATAAACGCTGTTTATGTATCTATGTATGTATAGGACTGCGCCTATTTTTTTTTTTAATTATTTTTATTTCTTTTGCCCTTGCACCTTAAAGTTAAAGCTAATAAAGAAAATCTATTTAAAATTTTAGTATTCGGATAACGTTTACATGTGTTGGGCAACACTTGACATTTCCCATACAAAATAAATAGAGTTTTAAGTTTTTATTCGAAATGTTGGCCAAAGCGTAAAAAATTATGGAAAATCTTTAAACCTCATTGTTTTGCTTCTTTTTTCTACTTCCATCACCCGTTGCGTAGTTTATGTATGTCTGTTCCACAAGAACGTACAACTTTCAACACCTGATAGACAATCCAATAAGGACTAAACGAAGTTTAGTTTTTTTCGTTAAGGGCACTATTAGCCAAACTTGGAACAAAACCTTCATCCGTCTTCGAAGGTATTGTAACAAAACTTTGTCTCTTTTGGATTCTGGTGCTTTTCTGAACAAAAACACAATCACGATGGTTGTCCTGTGTTTTTGAAAAAGTCAATCTTTTTACATAATAATCAATCGAAGTTGAAGTTAAAGATAAGTTCGAAGAGATATATTCGACAATCAGTAAAGGAAAGCTACATAAAGTGTAGGTTATACATTAACCGGATTTTATATTGAGAAAAAGGTGCATGGAGGAGGGAGGGGGGTAGGGGGGAGCAAGGGGGATATTTGGCTCGTGAGCCCTGGAGAGTACCATGCTAGCATTTTTTTTTTAATGTTGCTATGGACTTTTCGCAGACTCGTCTTTTTGTGTCTGTATCCATGATCTCTCCACCCCCATTCTGGGAAATTATGCTCCCCTTGGAAGATACCCCCCCCCCCTCTCCCCGGGAAAAGTTCTATGAGTGCATATGAACAACCAAGGAACAGTTTTCTAAGCGTTTTTGAAATCTGTAAGTTTGAAGAAATCCCGAAAAAATAAAGTCCCGAGCTAATAGGTGGATGATATCGTGAAACTGATAAATTTTTCGGTTATTTTAGATAATACGTACAAGTTCTACAAAAAAATATAATCAGCCAACGCAACCGAGTCTCCAGAAAATATCGAAAAACACTTTGACGTTTCAAAAGATTTTTGTATTTAAGTTACCTATTATTTTGAAAGGGCTTTTCTTTTTTATATAATTTATTTATTTTCCTTATATTTATTTTAACGTTAATATAAATTTATTTTATTTTTTTTTGTAAAATTTTTAGAGTTTATATTAATTTTTGTATTTATTTATTTTATATGAAAATTAAACGTTTTTGCAAAACTCAACAAAAGCATGACTTTGTTTCGTTTTGAAAAAACGCATGATTTTTGGGTTCAAAATTTTGGTGAATGCTTTGAACAAATTCTAACGGAAATGAACCTGCTGATGAGATATGCAACGAAGAAGAGTTCTGCAATAATACTTTTCTAGTATTGTCATTTTTATTCAAATAGGAAAGAAAAAACCTTCTCCTGAAAAATTTGCAAAATGGATTTGTTGAGTTTTGCAAAAACGGTCCTCAATTAATAACGTTTGCTGCCTTTCTTTATCCTCTTCGTTCTCCTCCACCATGAACTTGCAGCAAACTTCGCATTTCAATTTCGTGTTTAATTTTCCTGCTGCAAACCCGGCGTAATATGCAGCAGCTGCTTCCTGCAGATTCGTTGACACGGTTTCGATATTACTTTCAGTAATTTCGTCGATGTCCTCCTCTGAGATATAAACATCCATTTGTTGCTCATCATCTGGGGTCACTTCTTTTTGGGGGTTGTCATCTTCATCGTGCCGATCTTCTTCAAGCATGTGTACGTCCATTTGTTCATCTTCGTCCTCTGCTTCTTCTACGACGTACACCAGCTCGTTCTCTAAGATGTCATCTTCGATGGGGAGTTCAAATTCGAAGTCCTTGTCGTCATCATCGGTTGCCTTTTTCAGGTCTGCTTCCTGTATGAAGGGTTCCGCTCTAGCGTCCTCATACCCTGAATCAGTAGCGTAGCTACCGCGGTATCAGCCGTATCAATGATACGGGGCCCCCGAGATACAGGGGCCCCGAGGTGCACAGTACTTGACGAGTGTAAGAAATTTTTCATTGAGAAGCATTCGATACACAATTTTTTCGCTCGTTGAAGTTTACCTAGTTGACCCAGGTTTTAATATTCTTGACAACCACAAGAATTGTCAAGGGTTTTTCGGGTTTTTAAAAAACACCTAAGGGTCCTTAATTGTGAAATAAGCAAGAATCAAAATTTTGTTTACACACACACACAGTTTCCATTTTCTATTTCTATTTGTTATTATTAAAGTAAATATGTATGTGTAGTCCTTGAATTTCTATTAAAAAAAAAAAACAAGATCCTCTTGCAGCAGTGAATTCACAAAAAAAATGTTTTCGAGCTCATATGCCACTATGACAATTCGTCGGCTGGATGCTATCTTGTTCAATGTCCATTTTTCAAAATGTTGGGAAATCGATTTTTAAAGTTCAAATTGAAAATTTGTGTTTATTTCAAAAATTTTTAATTAGTTTTGTTTTTTCTTCTGAAAGCCTTGACAATTTTGTTTATAAAACAAGTCACAGAAATTGATTTTCTTTTATTTTGAATTAGTTATAAATTAAAATCAATGAGGAAGTCATTTTGGATATTGAACAATGTTATATGGAGTGACAACAAGTTAATAAAATTTTTGGATATTGAACAAAAAAGTCAATATTGAACAACATAGAAAAAATACAAAAAGAGCGGAAACATAAAGTTGATTATGTTATATTGAACAAAAAATAGTTTTATTGGTTCGAGCTGATTTAATAAGAAATTTTTAACGAAATAAGAAAAACACATAATGGAATCCGTACTGATTGAAAACGGCTAAATAAAAGACACCGGAATTGAAAACGTCAAAAAAATGGCGGACAGACTATCAGAACAGCTGTGAATGTAGCAATATTGGCATGGCATTGCACCGTAAATCCGCAGTGCGGTGTCACGTAGTTACGTGATGCGGCGCGATGGACTCGCCGTGCCACGCTCACCACCTCACCTGTGTTGCGCCATGTCACTCCACCGCCAACGCTACACGCGCCCGCACCGTGTCAATCCAATACACAGCGCTATGCCACACCATACCACAGCGCGACGACGGTGACGCACCGCACCGCACTTCACCAACACCCAACGCCACACCGCGCCGCCGCATAGAAAATATGTCCAAATGAACGTTATGTCTTTTTCAAATGGAAACATTGTCAAAATGGACGGTATGTCTTTTTCAAGCAGTCATAAGGTCTACCTGCACTTGGATCCGGTCATAATGTCAATGCACCGAATGACCTTCTGATATTGGGGATTATTTTTTGACATAATTACCACAATACCTTTATTATTGAATTTATTAGAATTATTATTGATGGTTTTAACCATTAACAATTTTTATTTATGTTTTCTTTAAAATAATTCTTCATAATTACCATGGACCTTATGTCCATTTGTACAGAGTATAGACCTAAGATCCATGAACATTATGGCGGCGGACACTATGTCATCCCACCTTTCTGAGCCCCCACTTTGAATCAAATTCCACAGTAAGTTGTTTTGTTATTTTGACAAAATCCGGTCAAGTTTTCGACAGAATACTTACGCTTATAAGTGTAACTTCAGACGTTTGCCTTAAAGAGAAAAAACGTTTTGAAGGTCATAAACAATAACTTCCGTATCTTAACAATTATTCTTTCGATCGATATCGTGCTCAACCTTCGCTTCATTATGATAACTGTGATGTGTATTATAAGCTCGTGTTTCAGTTGCATTCGAATTTTTCGTAGCTTTAAACTTAGCACATTTATCGCAAATGTATTTTTTAGGCTTGAAAAAAGAGAAGTTGAATGTATAATATATTTTTTCCAGACTTTTTCTGTTAAGATATAAAGAAATATGCGAATTTTTTTGTTTGTCAAAATACTTTTTCCGACTATTGTATGTTGAGAAAGTTAAAAAGCCTGACGGTTATTTTTTTTACCGTGAAGTTTTTAATGAGTTATTCAACTTCTCTTAAAGCTACGAAAAATTCGAATGCATCTGAAAAACGAGATTACAATACACATCACAGCTATCAAAATGAAGCGAAGATTGAGCACGATATAAATCGAAAGAATAATTGTGAAGATACGAAAGTTATTGTTACAATACTTGTGTATATACAATACATACTATAAAACAAACATATTTTTCTTTTAAACGAATAAAAAAAAATAATGTTTGCTTAAAATAATACCTTAAAAGTGTTATGCGATACTGCATCAATTCTGCAATTTGCCCTGAACTTTCAGGAGTTTCTGGTTCAATATCACCAGGCATTTTTTTTTAAATGTTGTTAAATCAATACCAAAAATATGGGGCAAAATTTTTCCACACATACCTTAAGACTGTTCCGAACTGAACAAAACCAGTCATTTGCTAACTTTTTTTTTTGCATATATAAGACCATTTTTTTCACATTCATCAGATACTTTGTTTTATAAAACTTTGCATTTTTTCTAATTGGTCACTAGTAGACGTATTATTGTACTAAAAAATTTTTTTTCTAAAAGTAAAGCCCGTATGACACTACATTTTTCTCTCATTTTTAATAAACTGAAAATGAAATTGAAGCGGAACGTACAATTTCTTATTCAAACTTTGATAGGTGGGAGTGGGTACGCCGTATATCCATAAATGTAAAAATGTCACAAAAAATCTATAAAAAATGAGATTTTCAAATTAAATTTGTCAGGTTCTGGCAGCTTTTCTTGATATTTCCGAATTAAAAATGAAAAATTATTTCAAGGTACACTCAGTTACAAAAGTAGATATACACTGTACCCTTTAGAACACTAGGATATGATGTATATTTTCTTTTGGGACACATTGTAAATGTGAAATTTAATTTAGAGAAATGCTATCCCTTTCTTAAAAACTCTTCTTATCCCTTTTTGGCTCTGCTGACACTTTGATAGATTAAATGAGAAATACAATGAAGAAAAAATGTAGTGTCATACGGGCTTAACTGATTTTAACTTCAAAATTTACATACATTTTCTGTGAAAAAGTGCATTTTAAGAATTAAAAATTTCAATATCAAATGATGCAATTATGATTACATAATTAATGAAAATCATGAAAAATATATTGAATTTATATCCACTGCCTAAAAATTTGTCCAAAAAGTACCGTTAGGTATACAAAATTTACTGTAAAAAATGGGTTTTTTCAAAATTCACAAGCGTTTTTATTTTGCATTATTAAAATTTTTATTAGGTACAAAATTAAAAATTTTCTCCAATAGTGGCATAATAAAAATATGGAATTTTATGTTGTTAAACATTTTTTTGCAAAAATGCTATAGTGTAGGCTACATTTGCTTTGAAAAACAGCCATTTTAGCCATTTTCTCGATTTCTTAGAGGCTTTTACCAACATCTAGGGCACAAAATTAAATTTTTTTCCAATGATGGCATAGAAAATAAGTTTATCTGTACTTAGACACCTTAATCGCTTTAATCGGATAAGTACACGCTTCGCAATCTTTTACATGAAATAACCATTTCAGTCCGGAACACTCTTAAGGAATCGATTATAGCCCTATCTGGGATAGATAAATCAATAGGAAATCAATATCATTCAAAATCCTGAATGAGAATATAGGGAAATCAAATGCAACAACGGTGATCTCGTTTGATATTGAACAAAAGAGAATGAAAGTATACGGTTGGATATTGACCAAAAACTTAAAGTAATTGGATATTGAACAAAATAGAAATGAAGGAAGTACATACGCATGTTGAACAAAACATCCAAAATTGTGGATATTGGACAAGATAGAAATTATGAAATAGTTTTTTTTTTATTATGCTAACAATTGTTCAATATAATACAAAAAAAATGAAAAGTAGTTTATTGAACAAAAATGACATTACAAATCGTTAAAAAAGTGTCTTATTGAACAAAATAGTTCTCTGTAACTTGAAAACTAAAAGAGATAGAACAAAATGGTTTGCGCCAAACGAAAGAGCGTCCCAAAATTATGAAGACTGCATACCTAACTCAATTTCGTAAAAAATGGCCTTTAGAACAAGATAGCATCCAGCCGACGAATTATTTATTCTTTAGCTCAACTCGCCCCAGCAAACCTAGATCTCAAAATACATAGAATTTGCTGCTCAATGTAAGTTCAGGGGTTTAAAAAAAAGCCTTGGGTGACCCCGGGTGACTTCAGGTTTCAAGGAACAAACATATTATTTAAATTTCGATAGTTTTCCTTCCTTTGTAGGAACCATAACTGCAACGTGCGCATTTTTTCTTATCGGACCACGTATCAGTAGTCCAGGAAAATTAGACGAATAAATGGTAAAATTAGGAAATAATGCTTATAAAACTGAACTTCGACGGAGAGCTTCGTTTTACTTTACCTTCATGGACAGTTTAGTTAAAAAACTTGACAAAATTTCATTTATCGATGGGCAACATTTTTAGTAGAATACAATTTGTATTCGGGTTCATCTCCTTATTATAAAGCAAAGTTTTTGGGTGGAAAAGGCAAAGAGAAGCCCGTTTTATCAAAAATTGGTGTGAGCTGCGAGTTTGTTTTCTTGACGAACCAGAAACTTTCCGACAGTCTTATTATCAA
The DNA here is from genome assembly GCA_963921185.1 of Dasysyrphus tricinctus. NCBI lineage: Eukaryota > Metazoa > Arthropoda > Insecta > Diptera > Syrphidae > Dasysyrphus > Dasysyrphus tricinctus. Next base: position 37,308,553 of record OY992533.1, read on the forward strand.
AATAATGAGCTATTATAGTAAAGTTTAAAAGCAATTTTTTTTCCAAAAATCGAGCTGGTTTAAGTTTAGTAAATTATTACGCTATTCGTTAGAGCAACAGTATTCGGGAAAACGTGCACAAACGTTACAGAATTATTATTGTTATCTTTTCAACAATAGCCGCGTTTTACTATCGCTCAAAACCCATATGGTTCACCTCTTGAAAATAAAACGATGCGGGTTAGTGAAAAAACAGTGCTTTTCATGTCAACACTTGTCTCTATTCCTAACACTGCTGACAAATCGCTAACTTCATTCACAATGGAAAATAGCCCTCTGCCGGTCACAGTGAACCTCTATCTAGGTTATTGAAACTAACCTCGATAGAAACCTAGATCCCATGTTGTTTTTGTAATACATGTTAAAAGATAACCTCGGCCTAGACCCAGAGATAATAAAACGCAGCTAATACTACTTTTCTCAAAATTTGTTTCTCATTCAAAAAAGTGTTAGAATCTTTCTTTTGTATAATTTTATGAGTAAGATTTAAATCTAATTCAATGAGCTTAGATTTAAATTTTTTTTGAAAAATTAACGGTTTGGAGATACATTTTTATAAAAACTGTTTTTTGTCCCTTTTACCATACAAACTCAAATATAAAATTGAACTCATCTAATATGCTGATGAAAGTAAAAAAGTTAATACCTAAGGCTGAGTACTTGTTAGGAAAAAGGGGGCCCCTTTAAAATGTGTGATACGGGGCCCCCAAAGTGCTCGCTACGCCACTGCCCTGAATGTTCTGCGGCGCTGAAATTGTGAAATCAAAGGGCACGGTAGTGCCCAGCCAAGTTCGCGGCACTACACCCTTTTTACAGGAACAAACTCAGGCGATTTTCAACCCCCCTCTAACTTCAGTACCAATAAAGTCAGAAACTTCAAATTCGGAGTATTTGCTGAACTGATCAAACACAGGTGGCTCACCAAATTTCAACTCTTTAGCACTAGTAGTTCCCAAGATATAGGACTTCAAAAATTGCAAAAACCGTAACTGACTGACTCACTGACTCACTGACTGACTGACTCACTGACAGATCATCAAAATTATGGAGCACTTCCCGATATCGTAGAAACTTGAAATTTCGCACAACGGTAGGCCTTGTGGTACATACAAAGGAAAAAATCGAAAATCTGCAATTTTCTATTCAGGGGGCGTGGTATCCACCCACTTTCTTAAATATTCTATAAATTATATGGAGCCTTTCCGATTGTTATAGAACAATGAAAATTGGTAAGTTGGTATGGTTTGAGGTACTTAGGAAGAAAAAAATTGAAAAATTGGAATTTTCCATACAGGGGGCGTGGCATCCACCGACATTCTTAAAAATTCTTATAAATTATATGGAGCACTTCCGATTGTTGTAGAACGATGAAAATTGGTAGGTCGGTAGGGCTTAAGGTACTTAGAAAGAAAAAAATTGAAAAATTTAAATTTTGCATTCAGGGGGCGTGGTATCCACCCACATTCTTAAAAATTCTTATAATTATATGGAGCACTTCCGATTGTTATAGAACGATGAAAATTGGTAGGTTGGTAAGAATTGAAGTACTTAGAAAGGGAAAAAAAACGAAAATTTGTAATTGTCCATTCAGGGGGGGGGGGGGGGGTGCCATCCACCCACTTTATCAGAACTGCTATTATTTGTATGGAGTACTTTCGGTTGTCGTCGAATTATGAAACTTTGTAGAGCGGTAGGGCTTGACTTTCACCTGGCAAAATAAATCTTTGCAAAAAGGAGTGAAATCACAACAAAAACATAAATGTTAAAAAAGGAGCCAAGTTCTTATGTGTACAAGAAACCTGTGCGTAAAAAGTCAGCCAAAAAAAGTAATGAGATCCAAAATATATGCCAAGTTTTAAGTTCATGAAGTTTAATTTCAAATATCATAAGTAGAGTAATATCGAAACCATTCCAAATCATGACAGAAATTTGTTAATTAATGATTACTAATTAAAATTTGGTGGATTTACTTGGCAAGTTTTCTCTTAAATACTTACTTAATCACAAATTTAAAATGTATGAAAACTTGACCAGTGAACCCACCAAATTTTAATCAGTAATCATTAATTTACAAATTTCTGTCATGATTTGGAATGGTTTCGATATTACTCTACTAATGATATTTGAAATTAAACTTCATGAACTTAAAACTTGGCATATATTTTGGATCTCATTACTTTTTTTGACTGACTTTTTACGCACAGGTTTCTTGTACACATAAGAACTTGGCTCCTTTTTTAACATTTATGTTTTTGTTGTGATATTATCTGCTTGAGATTCCTAATGAATCGCCAAGCAGAAGGGTTCCGTTCGTAAGAACCCCTGTTACTTCTGATCATCGAGAATAAATTCTCGGCTACGTCCGTGTTGAAATGTGCGAGTAGGAAATAGCTCTGCTCTTCGCTTCGGAGATATTCCCACATCAGCACAATTCCTTGTATAGTTTGCTGCAAGCCCTTGAAGCATGGTGGGATTTTCCTACAGCTGGTGGATTTCCATGCTGATATCCATTCTTTTGCTTCTATCAGCTTGTTCAATGTTTCAGTAGAATCCGATAAGACTTGCATGTTGGGATTCCTGGAGTAGCGTTGTCCATTATTTAGGATATCGAACAGGTCATTCATTTTCTTGATGAATCTCGCTGTAGCCTTAGCGGTTTTCTTTTGCTCTTCGGTTTTGAAGCAATTGGTGTTCAGTGCATACATAATTCCCGTGTACACCTTGTCGCTAAAAACCTGCGTTGCCAATTTCACCGACATCTTTTCAAATGGATTAGGATGTATATGTGATTTACTGAGTTTGAAAAAAACTTGAAAGGTATTCCCTTTCGAGTCCTCCTCAAAAACTTTCTCCAAAACTCCCCAATCAACTATATCATCCCCTATACAGATGCGATGTCGCAAAAGTATATTTCTAACACACTTAAAAAGATGTGGATAATCGTGCAGTAAAAAAATTTTTTGTTCCCCTATCTCTAGGTAGGGATTTTCCTCGATGGGTGCCGTTGCTAGCGTTTTGTACGCCAAAACGTTGTTTGATCCTTGGTCGCAGCTTGTTGCGACCACAGTAAATCCACAATTAATTACTCCTGTAATAATTGTTACTAGGATCTTAGCCAGTGTCTCTCCATTTGGTGACCCAACGTAATAGGCGATGGTCTGCTTCCAGTTAGTGTTGAGACCTCTAAGCGTAAAAACCATTACTTTAGAGGCCACAACACTGGTCCTTCCCAGCTCGCCAAAATCGGTAAACCCATAGATAATATCATCCTTGATATTGTATTCCAGCTCCCTCTGGATTGCCATTTCATCGAAGACAATTATGATTTTTTTATCCATCGCTGTCATTCCTTTTGCCTTCTCGGTGAGCAGGTCCTTAATCTGCTTGCTGAGTCCTGCTGGTAACCTAATTTCAGATTGCCAACGGTAAATGGTGCTTACCGCTGGCAGCTTAAAACCTATACTAATCATGAATGCAAAACACGCTGGGGACTTAAAGAAAAACTTTACTGGTTTTTATATACAAAGATATTTTTCACTCCAAAGTGGACCCTCGCTCAAAAGAACCTATTTTGGTAGACGAACAATTATATCTCTTAATAACTCTATAATAACCACTTTAAAACAAGGACTCATAACATTTGATCAAATCTAACGGTTTTTTAAGTCAGGGAAATGATGCTTGCTTTGTATATAAAAACCATAGTACTATCATGGCACCTATCGAGACTACCGCCATCTTCAATTCTGTTGTTCAACTTTTGGATGTAGACTTTTTATAAGTAATTATATTCTTTGGAGACTTGCAAATGGGAGACGTCAAAATACGAAAAAAACGGGAAAGACGTATTCTGAATTTATGAGAGTTCGACTGAAACAGTCATAAGACATTTTTGCAAAGGAATATTAATATAAAGCCTAGTACGCTGCTGATGCGAAACGAAATTTTTAGTTGGTCTCCAACAAGACAACGAAATGCTTACGAAAACGAAGCGGAAAAATATTCATTGACAGTTGCACAAATTCAAAAAATTAAAACAAATGCAAATGCAAAAAAAATCACAAGCAGCCGTGCTGTAATGAAAGAAACAACAAAAATAAACACGAAAAAACACAAATGTCATTTTTTCGCACACAATAAATGGTCTGGGTAATTAATTGTGTGCGAAAAAAGAGTGTAGACTTCTCCAAATAATCTGCTACAATTTTCAATTTCGCTCATCGAACAGCGTACTGCAGAACGAAAAGTAGAACTAAATTTTTAGTTTATGATTTCGTTGTGTCATTTTTGTATGGGATTTTTCGTTTCGCATCAGCAGCGTACTAGGCTTAAAGAAAGAGAAGCTAAAGCACAGAATAAAGAAAATAACCAGTTTTGCTTTGGGTTTATTATTTTTGTTTACATTTTTTTTGATAATGAAAAAAAAGCTAAGGGATACAAAACAAAACAACAAAGTTGTTGGTTTGTTGGATTTTGTGGAAAGGGGTAGGAGTATGGGAATATTTATGTTGGTTTGTTTTTTTCTGCATCGTGCAAAAAACAAAGTTTATGGTTGTAAATTTCAACGGATATAAAATCAGTTGATATTCTTGCGAGCCGAGTTTCGACTTAAATTTTTGCTGTGCTATTAAATAAATTATTTGGTGGTTTATTAAAAACAAATTGGGATAGTGACAGTGATAGTGTAGTGAATGATCATTGATAAAAATACATATTTTATCTACGATTTTCTAGGTACATAGGTACCTACCTAGCAAAAAACATTGTAAATTTCAGAAATACCTATTTGTGAAAAAAAGTGAAGTGATTTGTGAATCTGCCTCCCTTTTGAAATAATTTCACTCAGCCCTACCCACCCCCTTGCATAAATTAAGCGTGGTAGTAAGTTTTTACGAAATACAAAGTTTTTTTTTGAACTTTATTGTATATCGTGTCTTTTTTTTTTATTTTATATACCTACATTAGGGTGGTCCTTATATTGGGTTTTTTTGAAATTCCAACTTGGATAGGCATCAAATTACTCTAAATAGAGAAAACAAATTTTCCTAATTTTTTGAGATTTTTATTTCACCCCCCTGGTCTCCCTTTTTTCACTTCAAGGTGCAAACATTGGAGTTAGGGTTGTTCTTATATCACGTGAAAAAAAAATCAGAACTTATAGATTAGATTCAGACGAAAAAAAAATCGTACTGGAGGGGGGGCCTATTTCCCCCTGTTCAGGCGGGAGGGGAAATTTTCTAAAAATTCGACCAAAAATAGAAAAAAAATTATTAAAAAATAACGGGACCACTTACAATGGCATGCTATAGGTTTTTTTAAAGCCATGAATCCAGTCTTTAATATGTTTTTAAAAACAAGTTTTTATTGTTAATAGTTTCTGAAAAAAATTATTTTCAAACGAAAAAAATTATTATTTTTATTTTTACTTTTGAGTTTGAAAATTATTTTTTTCAGAAACTATTAACAATAAAAGCTTGATTTAAAAAACATATTAGAGACTGGATTCATGGCTTTAAAAAAAGCCATAGCATGCCATTGTAAATGGTCCCGTTGTTTTTTAATAATTGTTTTCTATTTTGGGTCAATTTTTTAGAAAATTACCCCTCATACCTCAACGGGGGGAAATAGACCCCCCCTCCAGTACGATTTTTTTTTCGTCTGAATCTAATCTATAAGTTCTGATTTTTTTCGCGTGATACAAGAATAACCCTAACTCCATTGTTTGCACCTTGAAGTGAAAAAAGGGAGACCAGGGGGGTGAAATAAAAATTTGAAAAAATTAGGGAAATTGTTTTTCAATGTTTTGAATCGAATGAGCACTATCCAAGACAGTGTCCAATTTAAGGACCACCCTAACCTACATGCTTGCTTTTATTAATATATTTGCTTCTTTTTTTGCTTTTTTTATATTTTTATACCTGCATACCTATATTTATATTTATATTTCATACATAGATATATACAAAATTATCTATATATTAATTTATAAAACAATTTTGATTCTCGGTGACTTTTGTTTTAACAAAAAGAAACCAATCGACCTAACGACCACAATTTCCGCGAAGTGATTTTTTTCGAAGTGTTTCTGTGAAACAAAAGTAAAGTTTGGTGAAAAATAATTGAAGTGAAAAAAACTTGTGTGCAAAATAAAATAAATAAAAAAAAAACATTATTGTGTTGAAAAATATTAATATTTGTTGTGTGAAATAAGATTATTGTGTGTGCAAAATAAAACAAAATAAATCGAAAAAAATATTATTGTGTTACAAAATAAAAATTTTTACTGTGTGAAATAATTAAGTGTTTTTAAAGAAATAAACAAAAGTGTTGAGTGAAAAAAAAACAGTCTTACCAAGTGTCTTATTTAAATCTGTGTTATGTGAAAAATTTTGTGAGTTTTTTTTTTTTTAAAGGATTTTTATTTGAAAACAAAAAACCAGGGTTGCCGTGATCGGATTTTAAGTCTTTTTATATAAAATTTTTTCATTGTTAAAATAAATAAATATATTAAAAAATAAATATGGTTAAGTGTTGCTACAAAAACTGCGGTGTAGTGCAAAAACGCCCGAGTAATATTTAATTTTTAAAGTCCCTTCAGACCACAGGAGAGAGGTCTGGATCAAGCATGGAAGTGCTTCACATGTGGATGATAAATCCTGCATGTGTGAAGCACATTTCTACTCGAAAGATATTATACTACGGGGTACAACAAAGCGTCTCCTTCCAGATGCACTCCCATTATCGTTGTACTCAACATGCACTGATGAAAGTATTGATCCTATATGCTTTCGCACGATGCAAGCATGTAGGTATCAAAAGCAGTGGACTTCAACGGTCACTTCTGCAACTATTACTTCTGCACCTACAACGGCACATTTGCCAATACAGACTACACGTCCTGTTCCTCAACTGCCAATTTCTTCTCTTCCTTTCAGCAGCCCAGCTGCATCTTTAGTCAATTTAGCTGTTGGTTGTCAAAAAAACCTCTAAAAGTACTTGAGAGTGCTAGGACGCCATATGGCCCTAGGCTCAATGATAGGAAAATCCCTATGCACACCTCCGCGTGGTAGAGGGCGGGTAACGCTAACGTGCAGGGGGACCGAATGGATGCCGGGATAAGCAGACAACCCAGCTATGCTGGTCAGGGCACAAACTTGTCCTCGGGATGGTTAAAAGCCCCCTTAAGGCGGATGAACTGCAGGTGGCGGTCAACGGCATGATAGTCTGGTGGCGGAGGAGCTTTTTTTGGTAAAAGGCCAACGGCAGCAGCAGGTAGCGTCTGTAACCCATATTGGGCGGCTACAAAAGGCGTCTGTTTTCCCACAGTGGGCGGCCTCGAGCAGTTATGTGTTTGACCATACAAAAGGCGGGTGTGCCTGTCAAATCTGAGCTTATGTATGTTATTAATCATATCTCGGAAAACACCATGGTGGAAGGATATATGCAAATACATGAATTATGACAACAAATGGAAATGAGTCCCCAAGAGGTAATCTTTTTATAGAAAATCCTTCTGTAGCTTCGGCTGCAGTAAACCGCACATCGGATTTGGGGGTGCGGCATCCTTCATGTACGAGCGTCAATCAAGACGCCATAATAATAAATGAATCGTTGACAAATAGAAGAAGTCTTTCAAGAAGCGCAAATGTTACTTTTGGCTACCGCATACGTACGAAAATCGGAGCATGGAACGTTCGATCCTTGTACAGCGATGGTAGATACGAGCAGGTTGAGCGTGAAATGCTTCGCCTAAAGATCAGTATCCTGGGCATAAGCGAAACTAAGTGGAGAGGAAGAGCTGAATACAGATCAGACACTGGACAGACGAGAATGCTGTATTCCGGCGAAGATGAAAGAGAGGGTGGCCAAAGACTGCATGGTGTCGGAATTATGTTGAACGAAGAAGCGAGGCGTAGTTTGATCTCTTGGGCGCCCATTTCTGCGAGATTAATGACAGCAAGGTTTCGTTCAAAAATTCGTAACGTCACAATTATTCAGTGCTACGCCCCCACAAATGAAGCGACCGAGGAAGACAAAACCGCGTTCTACACTCATCTTAACTCGGTTTACAGTAGTGTTCCGAGAGCCGACATCATAGTCGTTATGGGAGACCTTAATGCCCAAGTCGGTTCAGACAATTACGGACTGGAACGCGTGATGGGAAGAAATGGCGTGGGGTCACGGAATGAAAATGGTGACTTGCTTGTCGACTTTTGTAACGCGAATCGTCTTGTGATAGGTGGGACTGTATTTAAGCATAAGACGTGCAACAAAATTACCTGGGTGCATCCGGATGGTCAAACCGAAAACCAAATTGATCATATCATGATTCAGCAGCGATGGAGGAAGTCTATGTGTGATGTCCGGAGTATAAGAAATGCCGATGTGGGAAGCGACCACCATTTGGTTCTGATGAGTCTCAAACTACGAACTGCTGCCGTACAAAAACCAGCGCAGGATGCAGCAAGGAGCTCAAAATTCATTACGAATGCTTTAAATGACCCCAACATATGTCGAAACTATGTCACCACCCTTAACGACAGAGCCTCGTCATTAAACGGAATCCAGAATTCAACAATTGATGAGATGTGGGGTGAAATTAAAAGTGTTTTTATGGAGGCTGGATCCGAAACTGTACCCAAGCGAACGAGACGTAGAGACTCTTGGATATCCCAAGACACCTGGGATAAGATCGAACTTCGCAAATCGTTGAAAATCCAAATAAATGCCGAAGCTGATGTTCAACGAAAGGCTAACTTGCGAAGAGAGTACCGCATTGCACATAAGATGGTCTACCGCTGTGTGAGACGTGACAAGAGGGTGAAGTTGGATGGACTCGCAGATAATGCGGAAAGCGCTGCCAGAAGAGGAGATATCCGGGAATTGTACCAAATAGCCAAAGATGTTATCGGGAAAAAAAGCAACACCAATCATCCTGTAATGGATGTGGATGGCACACTTTTGGTATCAATTGAGGATCAGCTTCGTAGATGGAAGGACCATTTTTGTGCCCTGCTAAATGAGGATTCAGTTGAGCAGAGTGCTGAAGTGCCCCAACTAAACGAGATGCGCAGGTCCTATAGGGGTATTGACATCGAACCCCCGTCAGAATCGGAAATTCGTACATCAATAAATCTCCTCAAAAACAACAAGGCAGCTGGACTGGACGGAATACCAGCTGAATTCCTGAAAGCCGATCCCGTAGCAGCGGCTAGTATTTTACATCCGCTGATACAAAACATTTGGGAAAACGAAAGCTATCCCAGGGACTGGAAGGATGGTGTAATTGTTAAGTTGCCAAAGAAAGGTGACTTAAAGAATTGCAACAATTGGCATGGTATCACCGTTTTGTCCGTTTTCCCAAAACTAATGGCAACAATCATACTCGAGCGAATAAAGGATAGAATCGAGTCTACACTCAAGAGGCATCAAGCTGGCTTCCGCAGTGGTCGATCGTGTGTCGACCATATCAACACCCTGCGTATCGTCCTCGAGCAGTCGATGGAATATCAATCACCGCTTTACCTCATGTTCGTGGATTTTGAAAAGGCCTTTGATCGAGTTAACCGAGAATGTATATGGAGATCGTTGCTTGGTAGAGGAATTCCACCAAAAATTGTTGCCATTATTAAAGAGTCCTACAACAACGCGAGGTGTTTTGTTTTGCACAATGGGCAGCTATCCGACTCCTTCGTAGTGCAACAGGGTGTGAGACAAGGGGATGTTCTATCGCCAATTCTCTTCCTGCTGGCGATGGATGACGTATTGACGGCCAGTGTTGGTACAGCTGAGCGACTGGGCATTCAATGGAGACCGTTCGAAAGGCTCAGTCATTTAGACTATGCCGATGACATATGTCTACTGGCAAATAACATCAGTGGGCTGAACGGGATGTGCCAAGCACTGCAAGTGAAGGGAGAGTCGAGTGGTCTAAGAATTAACAGCAAAAAGACAAAAATAATGCTCACAGGCCGCTCCACACAGCAGCGTATTATTTTACAGGAGACGCCAGTTGAAGTAGTGGAACAATTTAACTACCTTGGCAGTATTGTTTCTGCAAACGGTGGTACGGATCTGGACGTTAAAAGTAGAATAAATAAAGCTCGTGCTGCCTTCGGTACTCTGTCCCCAATTTGGAAATCCAGTCAAATCTCCTTAAGCACTAAGTTGAGATTCTTCGAATCCAATGTCAAATCCGTGCTGTTATATGCTTGTGAAACCTGGAAAGTCACGTCTACCATTTCGAAGAAATTGCAGGCTTTTGTGAATCGCTGTCTTCGCCACATCCTAAAGATTCGCTGGCCACAAATAATATCAAATGAGGAATTGTGGCGCAGGACAAGTCAAGAGCGGCTGGACGTCGACATAAGAAAGCGTAAATGGCGTTGGATTGGTCACACACTGAGGAAACCAAACGATGAAATTGCAAAGCAGTCCTTTGAATGGAATCCTCAGGGTGCACGGCGGGTTGGAAGACCAAAAACAACATGGAAATCAACTGTCTTAGCGGAAGCAGAATCCCAGAGAAAGACGTGGCCACAGCTTAAGTACCTTGCAGCAGACCGTGAAGGATGGAGACGTTTTGTTGACGCCCTATGCCCCAGCCGGGGATACAGGACACGATGATGATGATGATTGTCAAAAAACATACGTCAAAGATTTATCTTTGACACAAGTACCTTTTTCCACACATGTTTCGCCGTCACAATTTCCTTCGCCGAGGTACCGCTCGTACAAAGCGATGCCAAAACCAGTTTGGGTTAAAGAAGCTCGCCGGCGTATATATTTCACTCCCCAAAAAGACCCAGAAAAAACACAAAAATTAATTTCAGGGACATTTTAGAGCAACAAACAAAGAATTTTTCGGAAGAGTTGCGTACATTCACTTTTGCGCAACTTTTCCACAAGACGAATGCATCCTGGAAGACTAACGAAAAGGAACTTTTTTTGAAGTTTTTCTTTAAGTCCCCAGCGTGTTATGCATTCATGATTAGTATAGGTTTTAAGCTGCCAGCGGTAAGCACCATTTACCGTTGGCATTCTGAAATTAGGTTACCAGCAGGACTCAGCAAGCAGATTAAGGACCTGCTCACCGAGAAGGCAAAAGGAAAGACAGCGATGGATAAAAAAAGCATAATTGTCTTCGATGAAATGGCAATCCAGAGGGAGCTGGAATACAATATCAAGGATGATATTATCTATGGGCTTACCGATTTTGGCGAGCTGGGAAGGACCAGTGTTGTGGCCTCTAAAGTAATGGTTTTTACGCTTAGAGGTCTCAACACCAACTGGAAGCAGACCATCGCCTATTACGTTGGGTCACCAAATGGAGAGACACTGGCTAAGATCCTAGTAACAATTATTACAGGAGTAATTAATTGTGGATTTACTGTGGTCGCAACAAGCTGCGACCAAGGATCAAACAACGTTTTGGCGTAAAAAACGCTAGCAACGGCACCCATCGAGGAAAATCCCTACCTAGAGATAGGGGAACAAAAAATTTTTTTACTGCACGATTATCCACATCTTTTTAAGTGTGTTAGAAATATACTTTTGCGACATCGCATCTGTATAGGGGATGACATAGTTGATTGGGGAGTTTTGGAGAAAGTTTTTGAGGAGGACTCGAAAGGGAATACCTTTCAAGTTTTTTTCAAACTCAGTAAATCACATATACATCCTAATCCATATGAAAAGATGTCGGTGAAATTGGCAACGCAGGTTTTTAGCGACAAGGTGTACACGGGAATTATGTATGCACTGAAGACCAATTGCTTCAAAACCGAAGAGCAAAAGAAAACCGCTGAGGCTTGTTGCGAGGTAATAGGAGGTGTAGGAAAGGTTGGTAAGAAGGTTGGGTCGGAAAAAGGATAGGTAAGGAAATTCGAAAAGGAACAGGTTGGAAAAAAGGACAGGAGTGCTTAGTTCCAGGGGACACGGCCTGCTTGCGACGCTCAGCTCAGCTCGCCGGAATGGGGGGGATCTTGCCCCCGAAACTTAACCTCACCAGCAACAAAAAACATATATCAGGCCAGTAGGGAAAAACATACAAAAAAGACCACGGACGGACAATCACCACTTCAAGGGCACTGCTGGTTTTGATGCAGTGATGCCAACCCACCCAACCAAGAAATCCATTGGCGATTCTCGGATTTCCCCGATAATATCGATGACCAGCTTCCGGTCATACCATCTTCACCGAAACGATTCAGCTACCGTCCGCACCCCTGAAAAATTACTCTTCAAAAAATCATGATTTCTCTATTCGAAATCAAAACAAACACAAAATTTCATCAAAGATGGCGAGAAATGTATTTTTATTACAAAAAAAGGAATCCAATTGCGTAAGATTGAAATCTATTTTTAAATTAAACACTAAACAAAAGATAAAGTATATAACCTTTCTTTACTTTAACCATTAATATTTAACAAAACCAGAACAAGGAAAACAAAATACCAATAAGCAATGTGATGGCGAGATTTTTCCTACCCAGACTATCAAAAAGAACAAAATCTTAAAAGTACCCTTTCTGGTACTGGACCAAATAGATGAAGAACACGGACAAAAATACCCTGCCTGCATGGAGCTCCTTGGAGGGGGATGAACTTTTCTAAATGACTGTTAAGTTACCGCGATGACAGACCAAAAAAGGAAAATAATACCTCGATCACTTACAAAGTTTGATTTACGATTATATTATTTAAACAGGAAAACAAAAATAAAAATGGTTCACACACTTCAACGCCAATCGATATTTTAACAAACAAAATAAGTAGAATATGAAGCAATCAAAGAAACAAAACAGTAAGTAACAAAAAAAATAAGAACTTTGAAATATGCAAGTCCCGGAAATACTTTCCGGTGATATTGGTTCTAACAAGTAGATAAATAGCACTTTCTCATCCAATTTGACAGCGTAAAATTGGTGAAAGTGTCTCCTCCTTATCCTTCCGATATGTTATTTGGTATATTTATATAATGTCTCAAATCTCCATATATATATGTCTAACTTATAGGCTTTTGCTTTTTTCGTTTTATATTTTTTTTTTTTATGTATATAGGTACTCACGCTGACGATGGGGTATTTGTTATTGTGGATAGATACCTCTGAGGTGATACTTTCACCATGAATTAAAATTTGCCAGGTTCAGGTGTTTCTGGAACTCCGATTAATCCACTATATCTTGCGTTGGATTTCCTGTAGACACTGGCCACGTAGGTACGTTTATATGTATGTAGATCAACGGTGAGCAGCCAGGAAGTATTCACGTGGATGGAATTCGGAGTCTGGTCCAAGAAAAAACGTCTCCAATCAGAAAGGAACGGGTCCAGATATCTGATGGTAAAGAGGCTATGGTTCACCACAAAACCAATCGTCAACGAAAAGTGTGGGGCGGCCCAGCGCTCCACTGGCAACCTGGGACCGCCAGAAATTAAAATTTGGTAGATTTGTAACCTGCATTGAATTTAATCTCTTAGCACTGACTCTTTCAATAAAAAGTTTCTTTCAACTCACCAAAATTCGTTATCTTAAATGCTTGTTTTATTATATCAGATTCTAAAAGGCTTCAAGGCGAAACGTATACACACGTAAGTTGCCTAAGTCACAAAATCTTCAGATAAAAAAAAAACAATTAACTTCTTATATTCAAAATAACTCGAAGATTCGACATACGCACCAGTAATTATTACAAATTAAGGCTGATTTTACTGGAGAATTAACTTTTTTCTCCTAGGCAACCGATAAAAAGTTTCTCGAGGTTAATTTAATTGGAAAACTCGAGGCCCCCGAACTGTATAGTGTGACTATAGTTTCAATCTTTGAATCTCAACTGCCATCGGAGTTTTTTTTTATGACATTGGTGTTTCAAAGTCATACGGGATCCGGAAAAGAAACAGGCCACTTTTTCGTAATGCCTCCTCCCACACTATCCGTATCATCCAATAAAGAACATTGCCTATAATTTGTTGTTTCATTTTTTTGTTTGTATTTTTGTATTTTGGAAAGGTAAAAGTGTTGGTGGATATCATTCCCCTCTCATAACTGATAACTGACATTTCCCAATCTAGTCCTTTTTTTTTTTGGATATGTCTTAGTTCTGATACCTTTCTATTGCATATTTTATCTAACAGAGGGCGTTATGAGACACTAATCCTGAGTTCTCACCAGGGTGATTCGGTAATCTGTCGGCAATGCAACCAATATAGTGTTTTAAAGGAATTGCTTCGTATTTATTTACTTAGGTAGTGTGTATCTCAAAGAGGTGTATCTCCGACGATAAAAATTGAACATACATAGATGCATCCTCGGATATCATACTCAAAAGTCTGAAAATATAAAAGTCACTTCCTGAATCTCTCATCTGCTGAAGTGGTGGCATTAACCCCCCTGAATGTTAGTTTGTAGACAGCTAATCTTGTTTTAGTGATGATTAATCATCTAATGAGTTTTTTAATCAAACATTAATTCAATGGATCCCTACTTCAAATCAAAGTCACTAATCAACCAATTTAAGTTGATTAATGTCATTGATAAGAACCTGTGAAAATCAGTTCAGGTACTGATTCACTTCACGTTAATCAAATAGAGCCCGAGATTCGATAAAGTGTCGTTTTGACAGGTAAGAATGACACTCCGTTCTTTATGCGACAGAGTTTGCTTTGGATCCAAATGTGGATCCTCAAAACTACGTTTTACCATTGTATTTGGTGGGTACTTCTAACCAAAATATAAATTTTTTGCACCAAATTGAATTAAAAGAAGCGAATGTCAAAAATGAACTATAAAATCGGCGAAAGAAAACTTAAATCCCTGTAGACACCATGAATTTGTGTATGCGTGAGACACTCAGTTTTTTATGGATCAAGACCGTACCGCGAGAGGTCGGTGAATTTGTAACTATACTCACCCGAACGAACTTCCCTATAAATTTCCCTGATGTTTCCATCTTTCGTTTTGTTTTACATCTCTGTTTGGTCTTTGGTCTAATATTCTTCATTTCCGAACAGGACGTGGACAATGGTGGCGGTAAAAAAAAGAGTAGGTGAGTTAAATGAAATTTTATTTCCTAATTATTTTCATAATAGGTTTATGCAGTGATTTTGAAGATGGAGTTGGTTGGCTAAGCGGCCATAACAGGCTACAGTGAGATTCATCAAGAAAATGAATGACCTGTTCGATATCCTAAATAATGGACAACGCTACTCCAGGAATCCCAACATGCAAGTCTTATCGGATTCTACTGAAACATTGAACAAGCTGATAGAAGCAAAAGAATGGATATCAGCATGGAAATCCACCAGCTGTAGGAAAATCCCACCATGCTTCAAGGGCTTGCAGCAAACTATACAAGGAATTGTGCTGATGTGGGAATATCTCCGAAGCGAAGAGCAGAGCTATTTCCTACTCGCACATTTCAACACGGACGTAGCCGAGAATTTATTCTCGATGATCAGAAGTAACAGGGGTTCTTACGAACGGAACCCTTGGCTTGGCGATTCATTAGGAATCTCAAGCAGATAATATTTCACAATTTCAGCGCCGCGGAACATTCATACAGGAAGCAGACCTGGAAAAGGCAACCGATGATGACGACAAGGACTTCGAATTTGAACTCCCCATCGAAGATGACATCTTAGAGAACGAGCTGGTGTACGTCGTAGAAGAAGCAGAGGACGAAGATGAACAAATGGACGTATACATGCTTGAAGAAGATCTGCACGATGAAGATGACAACCCCCAAAAAGAAGTGACCCCAGATGATGAGCAACAAATGGATGTTTATATCTCAGAGGAGGACATCGACGAAATTACTGAAAGTAATATCGAAACCGTGTCAACGAATCTGCAGCTGCTGCATATTACGCCGGGTTTGCAGCAGGAAAATTAAACACGAAATTGAAATGCGAAGTTTGCTGCAAGTTCATGGTGGAGGAGAACGAAGAGGATAGAGAAAGGCAGCAAACGTTATTAATTAAGCTTCGGGCATATGACACCAAAACAACGAAATCGAACTTTGGAAAATTAACAGTTCCTTCGATTCTTTTCGAAAGAACTGTTAAAATTCTTCAAAGTAATTTCGAGAGAAACATAAGGCAGAAACAAACCGCAGAAGGGATAGTTGAGAAATGGTGTGCCGAATTAATGGAAAATGAAATTTTGGATATAGACTGCGTGAACGAACATAAAGAAGTCATCGTAAAGTTTCTGCTCAGAGGACTGATAATTTTAACGAATAAGAAAGGCAACAAAAAGTTTAGGGAAACAAAATCAAGGATAGTCTAAGTTATAATATAAGTATATTTTTATGTAATATGTTAATGATATGTATATTAAAATTATAAGTGAATAAAAGTATGATACGAAGGAGATATCTTTGAATTTTTATTATATTATTATATTTATATATTTATTATATTTGTATTAGTTAATTTAAGAAATACTTTAAGGCTTTATAATATTTGACTTAATATATTTTTTTTTGTAAATAAAGTCCTTTATTATACATATAGGTGAACTTTTTTAGATTTTTTGTTCTTTTTTATCCCTGCAATATTTCTCAACAATTAATATAAGTGAATTTCTTTATTTTGTGTACCTCATCTCAACATTTTTTGTCTACCCCTTCTCATATAGTAATATAAATAATGCAATATTATAATATAATAATGCAATATTTTAGTAGTTAAGTATTTAGAATTAGTACGAGGACTAGGCTTACCATGGATACCTCATAAAAAAAAACGCATCTGCAATAAGCAATATCTAAAGTTCCTTTATAGTTCCTATATTTATATATGTATATAAAAAAAAAAAAAAAAAAAAAAAGAAAACAGAAAACAGAAAAACAAAAAAACAAAAAAAAACAAAAAAATAAAACCAAAAAAAAAATTAGAAGTAGAGTCAGAGGAATAGGCTTACCATGGATACCTCATTAAAAAAAACGCATGCGCATTAAGCAATATCTTAGTAGTAATAGAATGAGGACTAGGCCTACCAGGGAAACCTCATAAAAAAAAACGCGTCTAGTATTCTACCCCACTGGGTGATGTGGAAAAGAATACACGTGAAATTATTTTTCAGATTCATATTGAAACAGATGAGAGACAGAGGTAAGTAATGTAAAATGGTAAGTGGAAAATTTAGGAAAATATCATATAAATAATATATACTACAAAAGAAACTTTTTTTTATCTTAGTTTTTCTTTTGATTTCCTTTCTACTCAAACGAACCCTTCCCACGAGCAATATTAATTAAATCACACATGCTTTGCATAAAAAAAGAATGAAAAAGATCTTCAATTCTCCTCGAATTTGTTTCGAAATGTAAAAATCAGCTGTATAACGGATAATTTGAGTAACTTAACCTAATATTCATTTTTTCCGTAAAAAGTGAAATAAACATCTTTTTTAAATATGGGCTCAGTATAACTATCAATAATAAGAAAATAAAGGGCAGAAAATCGAAGAAAAAAAGATTGAAGAAAAGCGTTTTTTTTGTTCATTAATTTTAGCAAAGTAGTATCTTACCGCAAGTTCTTCTACAAAAGAATGTTTATTCGAAAAAAATAATTCTTCAAACTTTAACTCAAATTTTTTGCATAGGTATTCTCTTCCAACTGTAAAAATTAAATCTACAAAAAATATGTATTGAATTTACATTAAAATAATTGAACACGAATATTCATCAAAATATCTTTTTTTTCCTCAAATTTACAAAAAGTGAATTGAAAAAAAAACACGTTTTAACAAATATCTTGGAACAGATACTTAATTACTTTTCTTTTTAACCATTTATAGCATTCTTTTCTATGGGAACAAAATTTTAAGAGTTAGATAGGTGAGAAATATTCCTTTTGTTTCAATTTTCCACTTAATTTTCTTACGGATCTAAATTCAGTGTCAAAAACAGATAAGAACGTTGCCACTGTGACTATCAGCCTTATTTATTAGATTCTCTTAGACAGTTAGTTGTTAGAAAGTTTCTCAAAAGTTCTTATTAGTTAAGGAAATTCTCAATTTCATAACATTTTTCTCTAGGAATACCTATATAATCACATTCAATAAAGAACATTTAACATTTATTAGCAACAGCAACAAACAACGCCACCAGCCTTGGAACTAACCACCCACTTCACCATGCACAACCAGCTTACATCGGCCAGGCAGCCAGTTTGCATAACATCCCTTAATTTTTAAATTTTAAGAACACCTGAATGACGGAAAGAGATTACCATCCGACAACAATGCATTTTTAATATTTTTATTTTTACAAAAAAAAAAAGAATGTACCTATGCAAATATCACAATAAAAGTTTCTTCTTCTTTTTTTAAATCAAGAAATAAAACAATAGATTTTAAGCTCTAAAAAACGCTGTAAGTATTGCCGTTTTTTTTTATAATTATATGTTTATCATTAAACAAAAAGAAATAAAACCCCTCTATAAGGATTTTTTCTTACAATATTTCCAGCAATTAATTCTCAAAGTAGGTATTGGTCATCAATTGGTAGATATCTTCATACATATTTATCCAACAATTACCTACCTACCATTTTTACAAATTTATTTTCGATAAGAAAGTAGGTTTTTTCCTACCTACCAATCTTCTTATAGGTATGGGTATAGTAGGCACCCACCTACCAAACTATTTTGTTTTTTAATTTCTAATAGGTAGGTATGGATGTATTTACCGAGGTAGGTAAGGTACATACCTAGCATAAAAATTAAAAAAGGCCTAGTTAAAATATTTATAGATACTAAGGTAGGCCTTCCTAAGTACCTAAGTATATAACGATTTAATTTCCCTGAAGAATAAAAATATTAATAATATCATGCCTATAGGTACATTACATATTATTCTAAAATACTCATTCAGTGTGCATCGTGCAGTGAGGTCAGATATTCAAGCGGACGAAATTTATTTTAAATTAAAATCCACCCCTTGTAAAACAAAAAAAGGGTCAAATAATACAGGTGTACCTGCGGGCTACCTTATTATATTTCCCACCAGCAAAAATAAAAAGGGATTATCCCAGTTAAAGATTATTGTGGATTAAGGGTGTTAACATAAGTTTTTCTTAAAATAGTGTTGTGCGCGTTTAATCCGAACTAATAAAAGTGCAGTGAATTATAGTGAAGTGATAATCCATTCACCAGTAATCCACTATTATGGAGAAATTAACACCGGAAACGGCCTGGGCTGCACTTAGAGTTCTCCTTCTACGGATGATTAAGGACCTGGGTCCAGGATACTGGAACCAGATCAACAACCTCGTTATGGAGATTCACACCAAGCATGTAACCAATGCGAAACCAAAGCCAATGGACGAACTACAGCCAATGGAGGAACCACAACCAATGGAAGAGTCTGTATCAACAGTGGAACACCCAGAAGCTCCCCAAGATGAAGAAAACCTGATTTGTCTAACAGGAGACGAACAAGGACAATCCGACACCGACAGCAACCAGTCGAGCTTTGAAGAAGTCACTGGAAAAAAACGCTCAAAGAAAGCCGCCAAGAAAAAGGACATGAAGAAGAAGAAGGAAGACATCCCAAATGTGACCACTGAAATCACCGTTGAGCCATCCACCAAAAAAGTCATAAACACCGAATCGGTCCCAGCCATCCCTCCACGAACTGCGAAGCCATCTTCCGTAAAACAGACAGCAACGCCTAATGTGACAGAGACAACGAAGAAGAGTGGGATGCCGCCTATTATTGTATTCTCAGGAAACATAGCTGAAATACGCAGGTTTGCTAAAGGAAAGCAGCTGGAATTTACCCTGAAGAATCTTAACACCACAAAGACTATAATAAATACGACATCAAGGAAGGACTACTACGAAATAAGATCCTATTTGAAGACAATGAAGATTCAAAATCTTTCATTTACCCCCAAGGAAGACAGGAAAACTCTTCTGATGCTCAAAGGAGTACGCTATTCTTACACCGCCATCGAAGTGGAAGAAGAACTTAGACTTGAAGGACTGCCAATAATAAAAGTTTCTCTTTTCAGATCAAGGAAGACAGCAATCAAGTCATTCAATTGCTTTGTAGCGGAACTAAGCAAGACCTGTGACATCTGTTAAAACTGTTTTAGATAGAAGTGTAGACGAAACAACCGACTTCATTTACTGTTTTCGAAAAACCAATCTTGTCGTATCATTTCGGTGGTCGCAAGCCCAAACATTCGCAGTAGATAATCGTTGGCACGTTTAAAGAGTCAGCACAATTCAACTAATGTATGATTGCACTTTGATTGACCCAAAACAATATCCGTAAGATGATACCGAATTGGCAATCAAAGTGAACAACACAATTGAAGTGTGCTGAGTTCAACGCACGACGATTTCCTCTGGTTCCCCACCCGGAGGAAGAACTCACGATCAACCGGGTGACAATCGACAAGATTATAATATTTTTATTTAGCAATTTCTTAAAAATACGTAACAAATATAATTTTATATTCTAGGAATAACTTTTTTTTCATTACATTACAATTGTTTATTTTTTTTTTTACTTAAGAACATTATTATTTAGAACATTATATTTAAGAACAGGTTTAATTTTGTTTGTATTTGTGCATTACACTTTTTACATAAATCAGCAAGAATATATATAATTTTTTTTTGTTTAATTCATTCTAATACATTGTATTATGATTTTTCTTTTATATATAAAAATTCCTTTTTTTTTTATGTAAGCAATACATTTTTGTGCAACTCTTATATTTTTTTATATTTTGAAAGGAAAAGTTATATTTATATGAAAGTGTCAGTAAAATTTTAAGATTTTTTTTCTTTTTTTTATTGATTTTAAATATTTTTTTTTTATACTAAATGGTATAAAAGTATTTTTAATCGGGTTTCATTTTACAATTATTTATTTATCAATTATTTTTGTTCTTTATTTATTTTAAATATTTTTTTTATACTAAATGGTATAAACGTATTTTTAATCGGATCTCATTTTACAATTATTTATTTAATTATTTATTTATCAATTATTTTTGTTTTTTCTTTTTCTTACTACAAGACATTATAAGACAAATAAGTTTTTTATACTCGGGCAAACGTTACTCCTCGTATCGATTTCCTTGTTGCAGCTAAACGATCTGGTAGGGCATCCATCTCGACGGCATCTATCTTGACGGCCGGCATCGGATTTTTCTGGGACAACGTTTGTTATATTTGTTGCGATTTGACTTGGTATGTTGGCGGTGCTTGTAGACGAACTTCTTGAAAGGTACCATTTGAACAATACGAGTGCTATAATGAGCACACTGATGGACACAAGAGAGTATCGATGGACGTCGACTTCCAATCGCTGACTGTTGACACGCTTCATGTTTTCGATCTGATTCGCTTCCTCTTGTAGATCTTCTAACGACTTCTTCCCCTCCTTCAAACTCGCAATCATATCGCTATGACTACCTAAGGATAGTGGTGGTGGTTTTGAAAAGGTCCTCACTGTAAGATTGGCATATCTTTCCCTTAGCAGTTCAATAAGATCCGAATGGTTCACTCTCGGTTGATGGATCTTAAGCTTTGAACTCCAAACCTGCTCGTATGGTATACGTAATTCCTTCGTATTTATTTCACAAGGATGTAGAATGTGCAGAATTCCGAATCCTTTGAGCACTGGAGCATACAGTTCACCATCGCAATTAAAATTGAGAGCAATTGATTCTCTCATATTGAAAAGCCATTGATTTTTCGTTGACATCTTCGTGATTACTCCCCTTGTAGTTGGTGAGGCGACGTAGTTGCAGTTCATTTGTGAGGAAGCAGAGTGTTGCAACAGCTCTACTAGGCACTCGGAGCTTCCACTGGTATGCATGGGTTTTTGGTGTTCACATACCTTTATCGTTATTGACGAATTGAACGGGACCTCGGAACATTGCATCAACTCTGTACGCGACATGGTGACAAATAAAGCATGATCGTCTACTTTTGCGATGTATTCAGTCTTAACGTCCAAAACCAAGTCCCAATGGTGATCGAGTTTTGTTTGCACTGGATATATCTTGAACAAGGAAAACATGGCGTTTTCAGGTAGCGGAACAGTGATCTTTAAAACGATTGAATCTCTTTGAGGATAGGTCAACAGCTGAACAACTTGGAACAACGCGGCTGGATTAAGAACCATTCTTTCATACTTAGAATTCTTCAGCACTGATGATATATTGTTTGCGTCCAAAATAAAAGGATGAAGCTTATTTTGGTTCAAATCATTAAAAATTGATAGCTCAGTTGTTTGGCGACTTTGGACTTCAAGCGGTTTAGAGGTAACTAATGAGATCATTTCGTTAATCTCCACCTTCAATTTCGTCGCAGCTAACTCTTTGATTGCTGCCGTCGCGAAATTTTCAATATCCGTGGTGAAGTTTTTGAAACTCTTTCCAATTTTTTCCACCTCTTCTGTTAACGTTTTGATAGGTTTACTGAGCCTATCAAAATTGGAATTTGCCACCGTTATCTGTTTCGTAATCAAATTTAGCGCTTCATTTTCGTTGGTATCCAAGTTGCTTAGATGGTCATAAATCTTATCAGAATCCTTCTTATCCATAGTTCCAAAAGCCCAATGGAAGAAATGTCCAATTGTTTCTATGGCTCTCTTATTTCTTCGGTGAGAGACCATATGCTTTAATCGCATGTTGTTTTGCCGAAGGTTGGATATGATCGCTTCCAATTCGTTCGTTCTCATGTTGCAATTTGTTTGGAATTTCGATTGTAGAGGTACGCACAGCTGTTTGATCTTAGCGTCACACTTGTCTACAAAATTAAGAACTTCCGAAAAATCCATGGGTGTTATCTTTGTGAATATGGTCCATTTGTTGTTAAAGAACACAGCATTCCCAATGCCTTCAAATAGTGCCGGAGTTAAAGTAAGGTTTTCTATTTGATAAGGAGTTGATGCTGTAATGTAAAAATAAAGCTTAGTTTACACATTAAAGAAACATTTAAAAAGGTTTGTTTGATATTTAGTATTGCGTACATTTTTCTTCTATAACTTTTTTTTTTCTTTAGTGTTAATAATTTAACCCTTGTTTTTTTTTTTTTTTTTTTATTTAGTGAACAAAGTTTGATGTGAAATTGATAAATTTAATGTAAGAGAAAACAATGATTTATAATTGGTAAAAAAAAAAAAATTATCTGAATAACAAATATTCCATTATTTGTACCAGTCAGTCAACAATCTAGAAAGAAAAAAAATCAAATTTAATCATTAAAATAAGCGTTAAGTTGGTTGTTGTGTACCCTTTTGATTTTCCTACCTACTCGAATATTGGTATTTACAGAATCATTTACGGAGACCACCTCGTAGGGTCCCAACCAAATAGAGGAGAACTTATTTTTCCTAGTTGGAATTTTAAGCATGACTTTTGTTCCGACTGCAAACGAAACAGGGTTGGTTTGACGGTCGTATTGCTGTTTCAATTTTTGTTTTGCCAGTTCGAGATTCTTTCTCGCAAGCTCGTGAGTTTTCTGAAGTTGATGTTGAAGAAGTTTCGGATAATCTTCATCATTATACAGAGGTTTAGGTGTTCTTTTTAAATTTGTCGGCATTTCGAACTCGAAACCATACAAGCTCTTCGTTGGTGTCAGTTTAGTGGCGGTATGCACAGTGTTGTTGTGGACATGCATTGCCTGTCTCAGCCACTGGTCCCAACACTGATCATCATTGTCAACAAAACTCCTTAGATATTCCGCTAAGGGTCTGTGACTGCGCTCAAGTGAACCGTTGGCTTGTGGATGGTAGGCAGTAATGTGAATCTTTTTAACTCCCAGAAGCTTACAAGTTTCAGAAAAAAGCTTCGAAGTAAAATTTGTTCCATTATCTGTGATTAGAATTTTGGGTATGCAGAACCTTGTAACAATCTTTTCGTAAAAGGCTCTTGCTACAGTACATGCTTCAGCATCAGGAATTGCCACACAGGTCATATACTTCGTCAAGTCGTCCTGGAATGTTAAAATATATCTATTACCTGAATACGTCAGTGGAAGAACACCAACCATGTCCATGTATACCTTTTCGAACGGTAAACATGGGGTATCTGTCAATACCATTGGCATTCTGGTCATTTTCCCTGACTTATTCTTTTGGCATTTGTCACAATTCCTGATGTAATTAGCAATGTCTTTCTTCATGCCTTTCCATCTAAACTGACGACGAATCCGTGCAGAAGTTTTTATCATCCCCTGATGCCCTCCTAGTGCGGAGTTGTGGAAATCGCGAAGGACTGTTTGTATGTCTTCAGGATTTTCTAGAATTTGGAAGTCATTTCTATTTCCTTGATTGTTCTTACCTTTCTTACCATTTTGTCTTACGATGTCGTTT
The DNA here is from genome assembly GCA_963921185.1 of Dasysyrphus tricinctus. NCBI lineage: Eukaryota > Metazoa > Arthropoda > Insecta > Diptera > Syrphidae > Dasysyrphus > Dasysyrphus tricinctus. The sequence goes on from OY992533.1 coordinate 37,332,936, forward strand.
TCAATATTTATGTTGTTTCTAATATTAGGAACTTCTCTATTCTGTTTGGCCTTACTCCTTGTCTGTACAATTTTGATGCAATCATTATCTTTATGTATCCTGCTTAACGCATCTGCATTGCAGTTGGTTTTGCCAGGTTTATAAATGATTTTATAATCGTATTCAGACAACTTGTGATGGAATCGAACAAGTCTCGTGGTTGCAGGCGCGGATCCAGGAATTCAGCTTGGGGGGGGGTCATGAGATTGAAACATCATACCTAATTTGAACTGAAGCCTCTTGAAATAGCCTTGAATTTTCTACATATCTGGTGATTAGAAAAAGTCCAATTTTATCATGACTTCATAACAGTTGAAGGCATGATCAGAGATCTTTGCCGCTCTGCCGTTCACTACACGACCAGGCCCTAAGACTTTATCGGACTCCTGCTTAGAGTAATAGTGCACAAATTTCTTGCTGCTGGAAAACTTATTTATCAACAAGATAAATAGCCTATCAAACTTTACCATTTCTTATAATTTTTCGCAGTTTTTGCCCGAAAGCTTATTTTTTGGTACCATCCATGCCGATGCCGAAAAGAAAAAAACTGTTGTCAATACAAAGAGTAGGGTATTTTCTTACATGGAATTTTTTTTTAAATTTCGTCATTGTATATCCAATCTATAGTATTCTCATGAAACACGATTTTGTAGGTAGACATTTGGTCGATAGGTTCGCTGTGATCGCCTTACCGAGATCCCTTAACAAAAATTAGTATTACATTTGGACGCATAGATGGCCACGAGCTTTTTTTCTTCATGAGAATACTATAGAATTTATATACAATGATTTCGTTACAAATTTGAGTACTGCACTAAATTTGTATGGAGTTTTTCAATGCGTTTTTCCAACATTCCGTTATAAATCCAGGTATCTGCTAAAATTATTGGAATTTTATTAATCTTATTAATTATGTAATTTTTTCAAAGCCTTTTTTTTCAAAATTCCATATAAAAATCCAGGTACTGTACCAGGAGTCTGTTATAATTTTGTCTAGTAAAACAGAGTATAATGATTTACATATAGAAGAGGCAGACATACTGATTTAGTCAAAAATGTTTTTCTTTTTGCTTTTGAAATACAGGAGAATTTGTATGGAGTTTTTTAAAGCCCTTTTTCAAAATTCCGTTATAAATCCAAATTCTAAGTGTCTGAATTTAACCAAATTCCCTTAGAATAATAAAATTCATAGTATCTTAATGCTGGGATTTTTATATTAGTCGGTAAACATCGATACAAAATTGCGTCTTAGAAGGGTACGATAGTCATCTAACTGATGAGCCCCACTATCGTACCTGGGCGAAACGCAATCATGGAGTTGAGCTCACTTGAACTTTTAACTTTGAATTATATAAATCCAAATACTGCAACAGATGCCTGCTATAGTTTTGTTTTACCAAAAAAGATTATTAGGATTCACATAATGGAGAGGTGGACAGAATGACTTTTGTTAAAACTGTTTTGTTTGTTTTTGAAATATATTGGAGCTTGTATGGAGTTTTCAAAGCCTTTTTTTTTCAATATTCCATTATAGATCCAGGTACTGCACCAGGCTTCTGCTAGATTTGTTTTCTAATGAAAAAGAGTACCTATACAAATTTATATATCAGAGGGGCAGACATATTGCTTAAATACAAAATAAGCTATATTTGCTCTGAAATACAGTGGTTTTTGTATGGACATTTTTTTTTAAATTCCGTTACAAATCTGTGTACTGCACCAAGTATAAGCACATAACTTTTTTTAATAAATTAAAATTAAGTATTAAAGAGACAGACATATTCCTTCAGTGAAAATTCTGGTTTTTTAAACTTTGAAATACAGTAGAACTTATATGGAGATTTTTAATGCATATTTTTCAAAATTCAATTAAAAAACTAGGAACTTCACAATTTGTCTGCCAAAATCTTTTTTCAAATAAAAACATTTACAGGAAACACAATTTTTTTTTTTTTAAAGAAACAGTGAAACGTGAATGGAGATTTTTCCTTTTATTTTTTGTGTCTCAAAATTCCGTTAGAAATCCAGGTACTGCGATACTGCGACTGGTGTCTGAAAATTATTTTTTTTTCTGGTTATATTTAATATTTTTATTAAAATATAAAAGACTTGAAGGTATAACTGGAAGATGTACTATACCCTATGCCTGCCTTTTTGAATAGAAACAACTTTTAACATATCAAAGGGGTGGACATACGTTTACACGTTTTGAGGTCGATTTTTTTGACTATTTTTTACCCCGGTGGAATACCCATTCCATGCTCAGGAAGTCTAATAGAATGGCCCCACTTATCGTATAGAAATACCGTAAACCTGCCGACTTAGACTTAGACTCTTAGACTATAATCACCGCATATGAAAACCATGACTGGTGGACACACTATATATGTTATCTAAGAGGGTGCGCGTTCAGGGCTACCAGTAATCTTTGTAAAAATTTATTTCGTGACCATATCATTACGAAGTTAGAATTTGCTAAGGAAAATAGAAGCTAGCCATTACATTAATAGGACATGGTTTCGTATAGTTTACTAAAATATATGGAATTACCCAAAAAGTTTATCTCTGTCTTCTAATGTGTTGAATAACAAGTAAAGATTGCTCGTATTTCTTCTTTTCTCTGGAGCTCTGGGGGGGGTCATGACCCCCATGACCTCCCCCCTGGATCCGCCACTGCGTGGTTGGATCCTTTACATTAAATACTCCTATAAGAGGACGATGGTCTGTAAAAATTGTAAATGGTCGACCTAAAAGATATGTTCGGAAGTGCTTACACGCCCAAACTACGGCAAGCAATTCCTTTTCTATCGTAGAGTAATTTTTTTCAGAATTGTTCAGCGAACGGCTAGCATAAGCAATAGGCTTATCCTCACCCACTTTGCCCTGAGACAAAACGGCTCCCAGAGCTTCGTTGCTGGCATCGGTAGTCAGGATAAATGGTTGTGTGAAATCTGGATAGATAAGAATAGGCGGTGAGGAAATCGCTTCCTTAAGGAACTTAAATGATTTCTCACAATCTGGGGACCATTTGAAAATATTATCTTTTCTCAATAGCTTTGTGATTGGGGCAGCTATCTTAGAGAAATTAGGTATAAATTTTCTATAATAATTCGTGAGTCCCAGAAATGATTGTACCTGTTTTATTGTTGTGGGTCTGGGAAAATCTGAAACACATTGGGTCTTAGCTGGGTCGGGTGAAGCTCCGGCTTCAGAGCATACATGCCCCAAATACTTTACTTCACGACGTAGGAAATTACATTTCTCAGTATTCAACTTGAGATTGTGCTGCCTAAGTTTAGTTAAGACCTTTGAGAGTTTTTGATTATGTTGTTCCAGATTTTTCCCATAGATAACAATATCGTCCAGATATACGAAGCAATCAATACCATGCAACCCAGTCAAGATGTGATTCATAATCCGTTGAAATGTTGCCGGAGCACCAGTTAAACCAAAGGGCATTCTATTGAACTCGTAATGTCCTGTACTGGTGCTAAACGCAGTTTTGGCTCTATCGGCTGGATCGATCAACACCTGATGATAGCCGCTTGGCAAATCTAATGTGGTGAAAAACTGACAATGTCCCAACTGATCAAGTATTTCTTCTATTCTAGGAAGGGGAAATGCATCCTTGATTGTGACTTCATTTAGTTTTCTGAAGTCAACAACCACCCTCCACCGTTTTTGACCTTCAACCATTTTCTTGGGCACAATGAGCAATGGGGAATTCCAAGGAGATTTACTTTCTAAAATTATATCATAGTCAAGCATTTCTTGCACTTGCCTTTCAATTTCCTGTTTATGAACCTGCGGAGTTCTGTATTGCTTAGTATTAATTGGTGCTTGGTCGGATTTGGTTGGTATGTTGTGGGCTAACACGGGTGTATAGCTTAAACGATCACCTTTTAGTAGAAATACATCATTAAACTTAATGCATAAATCTTCTATGGATTTTTTTTTTCTTGCTTGGTTAAGTTATGATCTAATTTAAGTGAAGATAGAAGGTTATTTTCCCGTTCCTTAATGTCAATCTGTTGAAAATTAGCATATATTTTCGTCTCCGCATTATTATTTATGATTCTGTAATTTTTAAAATTTGAGTGTGTAGGCATGAAACTTGTATCCATGAAATAGTCCTCTGTTGTACTGTTCAAAACAGGGACATGGACGTAGTAACTGTCGTTTGCCTTAACCATTGTGTTTCCTAAATAAATTCCATTATCAATTTCCTGTGAATGTATCAGGAATTCATTTGACTTGGAATTAGGAATTTTTATTTTCACAATAGTTTGCGTACGAGCTCCAATCTTACTCTTCACAACGTTTAATGAAGAAATAGTAAGAGAACTCGTTGGCAAGCATTTGAGGGGAAGATCAATTAAAACTTCTTTTTTTCCATCCAAAAATTTTATTCTTTTGGAAACTGCGTCGATGATTGTGTGATTCCAAAGGATATCACGACCCAGTATACCATCAGCAGGTATGTCTTCTAGTCCATCTACCACATTCCACTTGGTCCAAAATTTTCTAGGAAAAAGTAAATTGGTTTTAATTGTACCCAATGTCATACTTACTCTACCGAAAACACCACCCAGTTGCTTTGTTTCATCTATATTTATATTGGTCGCATTTTTTAATGAACTTCTCTTTAGCAAGCTCGAGTCTGCTCCTGTGTCGACCAGAAGAAGTACCTTTTCGGACTTGGCCATTGACATAGGCAGCTCGACGAACACGTCATGCCTACGAAGATTCCTAAATGCATACAATATTTTTTTCTTATTTCTCGGCAAAGCAAAACAAAACACTTAAAATAGTCATCCAAAAAGTTATAAGCGAATTTCACCTTTGAATAGCACTTACTCCAAACCAGACGAAGATTAAAAATCAGAAATAAGAGACCAAACTGACCTAGGTTTATATTTGTCCCAGAAACTGGTGGCCTTGATTTCTGCCTCGTTTTACGAATCGACTCAAAATTAAAGAAATTTAACTCCTTCGAGTCAACGTTTTGGGTTGTTTTTTTCTTTTTGTCAATCCTTTAATACAGGCGCTGATGGCTTTAATTCGTATACATTGCTTTTTTTGTTTTTCGTTATTTTCTTTTCGTTTTTATTTTTTGTAGTTGATTTTGTGGAGGGCGCATTTTTTGGGGCACAATTTAGTGATTTAAATTGGTCCCCCGGGGCCTTTCCCGATTGGTCTTTGAGGTGATTCCTCTTAGAGAAACAATCGTCCTCCACATGCCCCAACCTAGAACACCACTTGCATTTGACACTAGGCCTTTGACTTACTGTCCGAGTAGCTCGTATTTGTGAGCGGGGACAACTGTTTTGAGTATGCCCATAGTTCTCGCAAGTATCGCAGTATGGCGTTCTTTTACGAATATCACAATCAACATAGCTGTGGTTTTGCTTACCACAGAATCCACAAGTTTTAATGGGATTTGCAGACCTTGTTGGCTGTCTATTGCTGGAGTGGGGAGGGTCTTGAAAATTCTGAGTAAATCGCGGTGTTTCATTATGTTTCGGTGTAGATGTTGTGTAATTTGGTAAGTGTGCTTGTAATGGCAAACTGGATATCACTTGAGGTACATGGTGGGGTAGTGTATTGTAAATGCTTGCAGGTTGAGGCAGAGAAGGCACAGATGGATATGTGTGAGTCAGGCTATTGTAATTTTGTTGGATGTTACCAGGAATTTGGTACATTGAACTAATACGATCCAACGGAAAAGGTAAGTTTGGTGTTGTTCCAACTCCCATATAGCCCATCGCGTTTGGCTGTATTAGCAGTGAAGTTTTCAAGGCTTCCTCAGAGATTTTGTTGAGGTCCTTGCTTTTGCTGCCCAGCATAAACTGGCGAAGAGCTGGATCGACTAGCCCTATTTTAAAAGTTGTCAACACCGTGTTTTCAACTTCCTTTTTTAGGCCTACTGACTCAGTTGCCGAATATCTCGAGTCAATAATCTCAACAGATGTGGCTTTTAGTTTCGCTAGACGTCTAGCGAATGCTTTAACATCTTCGCCTAACAATTGATGGTATTGCTTCAATTCGTTAATCACGTTGTCTAGAGTTTTTGGCTCTAAATAACTGTCTTTAAACAGTTTTGCCAAATCCTCTATTGTTTTCACAGTGTTTGAACGAATTAACTCAAACGCATCGCCTTGTAGTCGGGTTGAAATTAGAGACACTAAGATCTCCTCCTCTTCTGGCTTTACCATTTTTAAAGCCAGATCGCATGCATTTAAGAATTCATGAACTCTTCGGGAAAGTCCATGATTTCTTTCCCCGTTGAATATGGGGACTAACCTTGAAACCACCTTGCTTATATTCCCAAGTGACATTTCCCTACAATTTGCTAACCAACAGATCTAATTATAATCAAATACGACCTACCTCAATTAGAGTTATTACACACAGAAAAAACAACCTTAAGAGAAAAAAAAATTGAAAAACTAAACCCTACGTAAATCAAAGAAAGAAAATCAATTTGATACACAACTTTGCTTTTTTTTTTTAATAAGCACTTACAATAGAATACAGGTACATGCATATAACTATACTCACCTGTATCTCTCACTGTGTATGGTAGTAAAGAATTTATTTTATTTTGATGATTTTTTTTTTGTTGATTTTTTCGGGTTTTGTTCTTTTTTTTGTTGTGGGTTTTATTTATTTATTTTTTTTTTTTAATCAACCACTACCACTCGATTTGATTCTTCTAAAAAAAACGGCTAAAATTACTTATTATTATAAACTACAGAACAAAAAAAATTAAATTAGTTCGCGTTTTACTAGATTTAAGATTCGCGGACCGGCTGCGCAAATGTTAAAACTGTTTTAGATAGAAGTGTAGACGAAACAACCGACTTCATTTACTGTTTTCGAAAAAACAAACTTGTCGTATCATTTCGGTGGTCGCAAGCCCAAACATTCGCAGTGGATATGTGGATAATCGTCGGCACGTTTAAAGAGTCAGCACAATTCAACTAATGTATGATTGCACTTTGATTGACCCAAAACAATATCCGTAAGATGATACCGAATTGACAATCAAAGTGAACAACACAATTGAAGTGTGCTGAGTTCAACGCACGACGATTTCCTCTGGTAGGTATGGGAGGAGACACAACACACCGCAGAAGTATACACCAAGACACTGATCATGAATCAAAAGGTACACTGGGAGCGACTCAAGGCTAATGATGTCATCCAATGTAGGAACTGTCAAGGCTTTGGGCACGTCGCTACAAACTGCGGGATGAACTACGTGTGCGTGAAATGCAAGGACAACCATCTTCCAGGAGAGTGCAAGCGCAAGGATAACTCCAACCAGTGGCGACGCGTGAATAAAAAATATAGTCGTTCACTTCATTTTTTCTTATTTTCTTATGATTTTAGCTTACACAAATTTTGGTGTTATGTATTTACCTACCTAATAGTATTTTTATTCAAATTTTCTCGATTTGTTCAAAAATATTTGCACTACACTTTTGTGAGATGAACAACTGTTTTCCTCAGAAGTTTTTTTTTAATAGTTGTTCTAGAAAAGGTAGATTTTAAATCTTTTAAGTTAAGAAAAAGATTTTCAAACAGATAATTTATAAGTTTCTGTATAAAAAATTTGCATTTAATATTTATAGATGCGATGTTAGAAAAAAAAACAATAAAATAAAAATAAAACAAAAATGTAGTTAAAAACAATTTTAAAAAATGTCCTAAAAAAGTAAATGAATAGATTCAACATCATAAGGAAATTGAAAAACAAAATCATAAGAAATGTTCTACTTCAAACAACGCCTAAAGCTGCAAAATTTAAAAAAAATCAATAAAACACCTACTTTCTCTATATACCTATCTTCTTTTTTTCAAAAACCTAACCTACAAATTTACCTATTCAAATTTCTAAGACACTCTCCTGACACTTTTTTTTTCTTAAATTTCTATTTTGGAATTATCACCCTACTTTACTGCAAGGTCATATTCATAAATATTATAATATATGAGCCTATAAATACAATTTTTACTTTTGTTCTACCACCCACTTAGCTATGGTAATGTTCGATTTCATCTTTCATGTTACCTTAATTTTTTCATGCACTTAATTTTGCTTTGAAATTTAACTCTTCTTAAGTAACCCAGAGAAGTTCCAAATAAAAAACTCAATCCCTAGAACAAATTTCCCATTTCGTTCATATTCTTCTTGCACGAATAGCAAAACGCATCATACAAAAACCACTCATACTTTGCTCACCCATCATCCATCCTATATCGAACACAAAGCACAAAAAACCTTTGCTTAATTTCGTTTGAAGTTCAAACCCACCACCACCAACGAAACCATCCCGACCAAACACCAAGCAAACAAAATTTGAGTGTAAAAACTTGAAGAAATCTCACGTTCTCACCACACTTGCTTGAATTCATTCACAAGTGATTTGAACAAATAGGTCGGTAGTATTTTGGTTATACTTTTTTTGTTGTCTGTATGCTTTTAGTGGTTACATTTCGTTCACAATTCATGTGAACGAGTTGAAGGTTAAAAATGAGTAGTAATTTTGCTCACAGTAGCAGATTTTTTGTTTGTTTTTATTTAAACTGCGTGCACAAAAGGGTTGCACGATTTGGAAAATTGGAAATTGAGTGCGAAACTGACTCAAACTAGTAGAAAAGCAAAATAATTTTGTGGGTGGTTTAGTTAGGTTAATTTAATAAACGTTTATCATAATAATTTTATCTGAAAGTTAGTCGTGCATGAACGAATTGAACAATAGGACGCCTCGCCACTGACTCCAACTCAGATGTCTGGTGCGCCAACTGCGAGACCGAAGGACATCCAGCAAGCTTCAGAGGATATCCAGTACTGAAGGTGAAGCAAGCAGAGAAGAAGAAGCCCTTGTCAACAAAAAAGTGCAACAAGAATTTGTGGCAAAATCTGCATGCACATTTACGAAACCAGCCATCAGTTTTGCAGCCATGGCCAGAAAGAACATCACACCAACACAGAAAATCCAGTCAGTGGCGAAGACCCCAGCTAAGAAGACACCTGCACCATCCACATCAGCACTACCAACAACGAAGGCCTCCCCCAAGCCAAACCTAGCCAATGAAGTGAAACGCCTGTTTGGATCCGACCTCCCAGCAGTCATGGCGAAAGCCCGAAGTTCCGTACCATCCAACTATACACAGCTAAGTGAAGAGCATAAGTCCGGAACTACGTCTGCACGACACTCACCAGTGACTCTGATCATGAAGCCGTCCTGCTCTCAGTAAATTTCCAGCAACAGCTCATTTCCATCAATCAACCAGAAGTAGGATTCATCAACTATTTGAGACTTGATGCAACCAGGCTCCAAAGTGACATTGACGAGTCAGTCATCCTTCCTCCAGAAAATAGAAATCTCCAAGATTCGGAAATTGATGCAGCAATAGATGCCCTGGAAGACGTACTCAGCAGCTCACTTGAGAATCAGAAACAACCAATGACCTCTCGGGACAGGTATCATTATTTGCCACTTTATATTCAAAACCTTTATCTCCACAGACAGCGGCTTAGAAAGCGGCTTCAGAGAACTCACCAGAGAGAACTAAATATCAACAACACTAACTACCAGGCCGTTTCAAGTGAGCTACAGTGTGTGAAAATCATGTTTAGAAACTCAGTGAAGCACCACAACGACAACCTCCTCCGGAAGAGACTCCAAACAATCAAACCGGGACCCGACACATTTAAGAAGATCAATACTATCATTGGTAAGAGGCCGCCAATGCCAGATGTCATCACAACTACTCTTGGTGATGTTACTACCAACGAAGACAAGGCCAAGGCTTTTGCTGACTACTTCGAAGAACACTTCAAACCAAATCCACCATCAGACCCTGAGTTCCTGGACGAAGTCAACACATCTGTCCAAAACGCTCAAGCATTTCAGGAAATTGTACACTTCAGCAATACCAACCCCGCCAGCGACCCCACGGATCACCACGAGTTCTCTTCTCCTGAAGAAATAGAGGAAATCATTCACAGAAGTCATCCAAAAAAATCAACAGGCCCGGACAATATCTCCAACTTCGTCCTGAAGAGACTGCCGCATTCAGTGATGATCTTCTTAGCAATTATCCTCAACAATTGTGTCAACAACTGTTACTTTCCCACCAAATGGAAAACAGCAAAAATTGTGGCTATACCAAAAAAGAACAACAACAAAGACGTCTCTGGATACAGGCCTATATCACTTCTGTGCAACATGAGCAAGATACTCGAGGAGCTGATACTCAGACGACTTAAATCATTCTGCAGCGACAATTGCATAATCCCGGATATGCAGTTTGGATTCCGGGAACATCACTCAACACTTCATCCACTTCTAAAGCTCCAACACGATGTCGCCCTCTCCCTAAATAGTCATCAAGTCACTGTCGGATGCTTTCTCGATATCGAAAAAGCATTTGACAGCGTATGGATACAGGGACTTGTTCACAAACTTTTCCAACTCAGATTTCCACATTCACTAATTAAAATTATTTACAATTTTCTTCATTCCAGGTCGTTCTTCGTCCAAATTGGAAGATGCCAGTCAACTACGAGGACAACCAGAGCCGGAGTCGCTCAATGATCTAAATTAGGACCATTCCTTTTCAACATCTATACTTCAGACCAGCCACAGCCAGAATACGCCCAGACTCTCCTGTTTGCCGACGACTCCCTCACGAACGCTAAGTCCATGTCACCTATATTCGCAGCTAGAAGAGTTGAAGCCCACATAAGACTTCTATACGAGTACTACCATCGCTGGGGCTTCAAAATCAATTCGGCCATATCCGAACTGATCTGTTTCAGACGACCAAGTAGCTCGGGAAGTAGAAGAGGACGCTCAACCACCAACTGCAGAAACACCAAGATCACCCTTCCCGATGGAACTCAACTGTCAGCTAGAAATAACGTCAAATACCTGGGCATACAGTTCAACGAGTTATACCGATTCAATCCCCACACAGCAGCTGTATTAAGAAAAGCCAACTTTGCCTTCCATCGCATCCATCCGCTAATGCGAAAACAAAACGGATTAAGCCAAACGACGAAGCTTCTTCTATACAAGCAGCTCATCAGGCCAGTCATCACATACTGCTTTCCCATCTGGTACACCACGACAAAATCACACATGAAGAAGCTGGCAATATTCGAGCGGAAGATTCTGCGGATCTGCACAGGACTTCACTTCGATAGAATACGAAGGAAACATGTCAGCAACAAGAGACTCTATATCTCAACCACCGACGAAGAGAACATTCCCTTCTACGCTGACCCAAGGTCAGCTCACTACCGTGGCTGAAAGACCCCCCCCCCCCTCCAACCAATCACAACAATGACAACCGGACCTGAACAATCCAAGAAATTAAGCAGCCAATAGATTTAGAATAGAAATAAACAGCAATGACAATTTAATATAAATTTTGCAAAAAGTCCCAATGTAAACAGTTAGGCCCCCTATTGTGCCAACATATTTTATGTAATTATCAATGTATACTTTAAGATAACTAACATTAAGCAAATTGTAAATATAAATCGTTTAATAAAAAAATCTTGTAAATCTTGTAAATCATTACATATTATTCTTATGCTTCGAGTACACGGCAAGTAAAATGCCACATGTACATGCGCAGTGACGTAATTTTTACGTCAGACGTGCATCCCAATTACCCCATGCCGTGTAATCGACATGTTTGTGACAGCCGCAAGTCGTGGACATGCATATTATGTGGACTGCAGGGACAACAATGCTGCATGTAAAAATGTGGAATATCCGCATGCCGTGAACTCGCTCGGCACAAGTTATATCTAACGACTCAAAGACCCCCCAGAATCAAATATAAATATCAACAATGAAGCATCCGCAGTGGAACTTCCATTGTTTATAAGATAAATAAAAATGTCAACAAAACATTTTTTCGCCCACACAAGATCCCTTATGGATCTTGTGGAATTTTAATTCTTTATCAACAAAAATAAACAATTATTTAAAAGAGCTCTGCCAACAAGACTTAAATTTAATAGATAAAAAGTTTATTTAATTTTGTATCTATTAAAAATAAACAATGATCGTTGCCGTTGACCAACGATCATTGCAATCATTTGTAAGCTAGCTTTAAGTTTAAACTTGCAAAATAAAGACAGTCTGTACCTGGAACTCAAAAATACAAGTTGTTTTAATACTTGAACAAAAACCTAAACTCACATGCAGATTGTGACTACATGCGACATTTTGATTTTTTCAACTGTCACATTCACATGGGGCAGGTCCTAAACATGCGCTTGCTCGAGTTTCTGCTGTAGCATGTTTTTGCATGCAGATTAAAATGTGCTATTAGTCGGAGCCTGAATTTTGTATTTTTATATATTATGGGTGCATTCATGTCACAATTCGTATGGAAAATTAGACAGATTTACGCAGTTTACAACTTTGCTACGTTTACGACGGCTTTACGCTGTCATATGAATACCCTAACCATTTCTGGTTTCAATAAATTTTATTTCATTTTTATTTATTCATTCTTAAGGCCTAGGTTGTAGGTTAGGTTGTAAGGGGTGATAATGCGGCAAGCCGCACCATCTCACTCGGATCTCAGTGGATCCATTGTGCTCCCCAGAGTATAGGTGGTTAGTTAGGAGGGATAGGGAGGGAGTTAAGGAGAAGTTTTAGGTTTGGGGGGCCTCCCTGAACCATCCTGAGTTCTGAATGAATTTCAGGATGTTCCCCAGTGGCAAGACAGAGATGTCGCCCAGTTCGTTGAAAAAGTATTCTCCAAGGGCTTCTTTTCTAGTTCTAGCTAGGCTAGGGCATTCGCAAAGGAAGTGGGGGGAGCCCTCCTCTGCCTCTTCATCATGACACCCTCTACATAGGTCCGATGAGCTGATGCCCATTCTGTTCATGTGGGTTCCCATTGAGTTGTGGCCCGTAAGGACGCCAACCATGAGAGACAATTGAGGCCTGCTTAGCTTAAGTAAGTAATCCGTTTTTTTCCTTGAAATATTTGGCCATAGATTCCTTGAAACCCGACAAGTGTCGATGGATGACCATCTGACATTTGCAGCTTCCAAGAAACTCTGGTGTATTCTACCTTTTTCTTGCTCCAGTGGCATGAGCACAGAGGCTTCGATTTGGCTCGGATCAAGAGATGACCCGTTTTTGGCCAGTTCATCTGCCATTTCGTTCCCATGAATATCCCTATGTCCTGAGACCCATCTAAGGGTAACTGTGTTCGTTGCATTGAGTACTCTTAGCTCATTCCGACAGCGATCGACCAGTTTGGACTTTGTGGTGATTGAGGAAATGGCTTTAATTGCCGCCTGGCTGTCTATGAAAATGTCAATATTGTAGTTGACTAATTCACTGACTGAGGAAAGATGTTTCGCGGCTTCGCAAACTGCCAGCACTTCCGCTTGGAAAACACTGCAAAGGTTTGGAAGCTTTAAAGATCTATTTATGGGTGGGTTATCTGAGTAGATGCCTGACCCAACCCCCTGCGAGGTTTTGGAACCGTCAGTGAAGACCGAAACATGATTTGCATTTATGACCCTGTTTTCATTCCAGAGTTCCCTGGTTGGGATATCTGTTATGGTTACTGGGTTGAAATCTATGTGCGGTGAAACGTAGTCTGTTTGAATGTCTATGTCTATAAAATTCATTATTGTTCTGTGACCATAGAGGCCCTTCTTCCAATTTTTACATTGAACGAGTCTTAAAGCACTTTTGGCCGCCACCTCTTTCGTATACAGATCGAGTGGGGCAAGTGAAAGGAAAGTTTCAAGGGCGGCCGTTGGTGTGGTTCTGATAGCACTGGTTGTGCCAATACATGCTAGTCTTTGAAATTTAGTCATGGTTTTTAGATTGGTTTCCTTATCTAAGGCTGGCCACCAGACCATGCGTACGTTAGAATTGGCCTTATAATGGCTGTGTACATCCAATGGATGGTTCTGGGGCTGGGACCCCATCTTTTACCAAAAATTCTGCTACAAGTGTAGAAAGCTATTGAGGCTTTTCTTTCTCTTTCTTTAATATTTTCTTTCCAGTTTAGTTTACGATCGAGAACAATGCCAAGATATTTGGCAGTACCCGAAACCTGTAACGGAATTCCGTTAATGGTTGGCGGGTTTATGTTTGGAATATTACGTTTCCTTGTAAACAGCACCAGTTCTGTCTTCAGTGGGTTAATATTAAGGCCACAATTACTGGCCCAGTTTTTGAGCTTGTCAAGGGACGTTTGTAAGAGCTCGCACAGGGTGGGGGCAAATTTTCCAGAGGCCAATAACACAATGTCATCGGCGTATGCGACTACTTTGATGCCACCCAGATTTAGTTTGACCAAGATCTGCTTGACGACAAGGAGCCAAAGCAAAGGAGAAAGTACTCCACCATGTGGAGTGCCCCTACTCGTACTAACACTTATTTTGCTGTCACCCATTTCTGCATTTATGATTCTCGTTTGAAGCATGAAAACGATCCAGCTTATCAGTGATGGATCGACGCTGACGGAGTTTAGGGCTTGTCGAATAGCATTGTTATCAACATTATTAAAGGCCCCTTCTATGTCAAGGAATGCTGCTAAAGTGAATTCCTTGAAGTGGATTGATTTTTCAATTGTGCCGACCACTTCATGGAGTGCTGTCTCAACAGATTTGCCCTTCAAGTACGCATGTTGGGCCTGTGAGAGCATACCATTATTCAGTTTTAGGCAAATGTGAGTGTCAATTAACCTTTCTAAGGTCTTCAGGAGAAAGGAGGAAAGGCTAATAGGTCTGAAGTCCTTCGGTTCGGTATGGGTGGGCTTGCCAGCTTTTGGAATGAAGATGACATTGACTTCTCTCCATCTAGCGGGGATATAGGTGATGTTAAGACAACCTATATTGACGACTGGAGGCTGTACTCTACCGGGAAAACCTTGCAACAGAATAACTACATAAGGTGTCAAAATTTGTTGCAAATCATATGTGAATCAAGTAGTGTTCTTTGAAATTTATTTATTAAAAACAAAAAAACTATTCTAATAAATTTAAAAAGTATTTTTTCATCAAAATATAAAGTGAAACTTTCCATTACACATACATTTCTTCTTAAAGTGGAACCAAGTGTTTTGTAAAGTTAAATAAAAGTGGAAGCGATTTCGTGAGCGCTCTCGCCCGTAAATTGTTCGTGTTTATTTAATAATTTAAAAATATTTAATGAACATTCTTCCTTGGTGATCGTGTTATTAAGTGAAGTGGATTAAAACCCTTCCTTTTTTGACCTGACAAACCCTGCTCCACGAGTGAAGTTTGATATCCCAAACTAAGATTTTATACCTACTTGGTTCTGGATTTGTATCTTTTCGTAAGCTAAAGCTGCAGTATCCTGTAAGCAAATCAAAAGCTCCACTGATCCTTTCTAGAGCACTGTAAGATTTGTTTGACGCTAGGATAAGAATTTATAAAATGTACATACATTTGTATTGTATGTCTTTCCTTTAGGTCTATCTGATAATTGCCAGCAACCAGAAGAGAGCTTACAAAATTCCACGCCAGCTTGTGCTATTTCACCATAATATGG
The DNA here is from genome assembly GCA_963921185.1 of Dasysyrphus tricinctus. NCBI lineage: Eukaryota > Metazoa > Arthropoda > Insecta > Diptera > Syrphidae > Dasysyrphus > Dasysyrphus tricinctus. The sequence continues at coordinate 37,348,553 of OY992533.1, forward strand.
ACATAGGGCAGCAACATTCCATCAACGTGTTGGCTATATCCCCGTGGTGTTCTACAGGAATTTGAAAAACCTTTATTTCTGTAAGTCAAACCATTTTCGAATTGCAGAAACAACATTTAATTGTTCCAGTTTTCCAATTTTTTCTCAAGAAACTGAAAAGTCATGAAGATTTTTTTTTTGCTATTTTCAAATGGTTTGACTAACAGAAAAAAAAACAACCCTTTCTGATTCCAAATTGATTGATGATTGGTTGCGTATAAGAAATTCATCATTATATTTTAGTTTTAGGCAATACTGCAAAAACTCGTATTACAAAAAGTGAGAAAATAGCAACGAATTTATCGTTACTATTTTTTCACTTTTTTCTAATAACTGGAAAATACTTTACTTTTATGATGCGATTTTTTGAAATAGGTATTGCCTATATTTGTATGTATGCAATGCACCTATCAGTATCAATGAATTACAAGTCAGGAAATGTAGAAAACTTTTCTTTCTACAAATCTCTTTTCCACCTTTTTACACATTTCAAAAAATTGTATAGTCGTGAAGTTTTTTGATGTCATTCCCAAATGGTTTTATTTAACGAAAAAGGTTAAGCATTTCCTAGTTCTTAATATAGTAGTTATAATAAGTGCATCACTATGTTTTAATTTTAAGCAATATTTCCAAAAATAGTATTACAAGAGTAGTTACACCCTCTATTCCACAGCATCAATAAATTATATTTCGATTTACTTTCCACTGTTTAGGTCTCTATGATCGAAGCTGGATATGGAATCATATTCAAGGATACTTACAGCTCATTTCACAAGTTGGAAAAATATGGTCTCCAAACCAAACAAATTCAAATATTTTGTTTTACTTTTTTGTTTCAATTTTAGTGAATAGTTATGATTTTACAGAGTTTGATATTTGTATTATTTTATTTCTGTTACACACTTTTAATATAAATTAATTTAAGTATATTCTAGTTTTTGTTTTTAACCCAGTCGTGCTATTAAATTATGAAATAAACAAATAATAAATTTCATACACATTATGTATACCTACAATTGTTTTACTTTCGAAAATCATTTTTAATATCTGGTCCGAGGTCATAAACTTGTGCCACTAAGCTCTAATTCCCTACTTTAAGAATAAAAAGAACAATCAGCAAAAATGTATGGAAGTTGGGATCAAATAAAAATGAGCCCATGTCGTTCGATAGGTATTTACATATGAATGTATAGGTACTACAGTTTACAAAACAATCACTGTGTGAAAAAGTTACTAAGATTTTGTTTTAGTGCATATTAGTATGAAAAAAAGTAGATACGTGGTATTGCAATAATTAGAGAATAACTTTTTCCACACGTTGATTTAAGATAATATGATGCCTTACTTCCTTTTGAAAAATATAAAAACATCACATTCAATTAGGCCCAATAAATATGATGGTCGTTCTGATGCTTGCCATTTGATAATAGTCCCGTTGATATTGTATCGTTTGTCCCTAGATCGTCTTCACTGTTAAGACCACAATCGGAACTGCTATTACCCAGGCTCTTATTTCCAGTGGGTAAAATATGTAAATTAAATTTATTTTGAAAAGTCTTCAAATAGATATGTACATATTTACCCTCAACCAGATCGATCGTTGTCTTTGTCGCGATTGGGACTCTCAGTGAACCTTTAATTATGAAGACCTAACAACGTCTCGTCTTCGTCATAAGAGATGACATCCCATTCCACTGTCCTGTCCTGCCCTGTCCGGAAAGAGTTACTCCACAGAATGATTCTGATTCTTCAGCCATTTATGATTGTCTTAAAATTCAAGGATTCAAAACTTTAATTCTGATATTTCATATCAAACAGAAACTCTTCGGACACTTGGTATAGAAGTTCATGTTGCGGTACAGCTGCATCCTGTTCGTCTTTAATTGGAACGTTCCTCTATACTAACACCCTCACCATCGGGTAACAAATCAGAAATCTCAGTATCAGAGAGTTCAGTCTCTAATTTGTGGAACAGTGGCTTGAATGAAAGAAAAATTAATTTAAAAAAGGTAAAATGTTTGTTAAAAATTTGTTTTTGTTTTTGCAATAATTACTTACGGGGTTACGGCCATAGGCGCCCGGAGGGGGGGGGGGGCAAGGGGGGGCAGTTGCCCCCCCCCTGGCTCTGGACAATACCACACCACTAAGAAATTTTTCATTTTTTTCTTTGAATTTTAACAAATACTTTGCCTTCTCTCCATGATTTGCCCCCCCCTGGTTCTGGATCATGCCAAATGTATCTGAAAATATTTTTTGTTTCGATATTGTTGGAACATATGGATATTTTCTTTACAGCTTCTTTATTGAGTTCATGGTTTGCCCCCCCCTGGCATTACCACGCAACTCGCATTTTTTACTTTGAATTTAATGTGTGTTTCTGTTTGGGAATAATTTCATTAGGAAACTTTTGAGAGGTTTTCTCGCGGAGATGTCTACCATTTTGCTAGCTATTCTCATAACTGTGTTCACATGTGATTTTCGATCTTGAGAGCAGCTTGCAGAGTTACGCACTTGGAAAATAAATTATTACTTTTAATAGAACAAACACCTGTAAGCTATTCGTTTGGTATGTCCCCTTTTTCTACTTTTCTGAGCCACTTTGACTTGACTCACGACACGACTGTGAAATTTTGCATTCAGCATACAAAAGTATTTACTATAAAATTTTCAAGTTGGTTTTTACAAACTTGAACAATTTGAAGTAAATACTGGAAATAAAAAGTACTTACTAGGTTTTATGCATACCATTAAAAGTTTTTACTGACTAATTCATCGGAAACTAGTAAATACTTTTGCCTCCAGTAAATACTTGTTGTTCAGTATTTACTTTGGTTTTATGCATATGACAGACAAAAAGTTAATACTATACAAATTTACCAGTAAAAGCACTTACTACCGTTTATACATATACCCCAATGATATATTTACATACAAATCTTGTAAAAGAACAAAAAAACTTATTTAATGAAGTAATTGATCGTTTTGGTAGAGAGCCAAGGCGTATGCAATTCCTTTTCTCTAAAGAATAATTTATGACACAAAAACGTAAGTATGTTTAATACGTAAGTAAGTACAATATTTACATGCACCGTAGTCTTTAGGAAATAAACGTTAATATGTATAAAATTTTTATTGTGTAATCATACAATTCTAATTTAAAGCTTTTCTGCCTTGGGTCAGTTGTTTAAACTGATATTAATATTTTTAATTGATCATCAGCCCAATCACGAATTCCATGGTAAACTATCACCGAATGTTTTCTTGATGGTAGTTTGTGTGAAGTTTTGCACTACGATGGATTCTGTGATAGTTTTTTTTTTTTGGGATTCGAATCAAGTGTCCGATAATAATGACGTTCATGATGAGGCTGAATAATGAAGTTGAAGTAAATATATAAATTTTGTTTACAAATAAAAAGTGGCGATTTTCTTATTTTAAAGAAAAAGTTTGATTCGGAATTCGAAATTTTTGTTTTGAATTTTCAAATCTTATTTATTTCTTATTTTTTTAATATGTAAAACAAAGTCGGGTTAGTTACACCATTTATAACTCAAGAACGGCTTGGAACCGTCTCGAATAGTAGAATAACTAAAAAAATATCGGGAAAATTCACAGAAAAAATTATATGCACTTTGGGTACCTGTTTTATATATGCAAAATAATAAATCAATTGAGTTTGAAAGCAAATGAATCAAAATTATCAGATTTTGATCTGCAAAACTAAAATAAAAAAATTATATTACAGTCTATTATCCGGAGTTAGTTTTATATATTAATAGAAAATAATTTAAAGCTGAACAATTTGTAAACAGTACGTCCAAAGTAGTTTTGGATTTTGTCATTGGCTGAACGGATTTAAATAAGGATCTGAAAAGGTCCTTAAAATAAATATTTCTTCTTCAAGTATCCATTCACTGCGGCTGTGAAGCTATTTATTAAAAATATACATGGTCCCTATCTGTCAAGCCATTAATTTTCAAAGTCTGTTGAAAAATGGCTACGATGTCGATGCTTTATGAAAACTTCTAAAAAATCCGAAATTTTCACGTTTTTACAGAAAGGTGATTTTATGGCCTTTTCGAATGGGTATAGAATGGCAGTTCTTGTTCTGAAAAGGAGAGAAAATTGTTCCGGATCTGATTTCAGAGTCGTTCACACGTATCGAATCGGTCTTCCGGATTGCCAATCGAAAAGGCCATTGGGGAAATTCGTTGACATTTTCAAAACAGGGTGTTTCAAAAACATGTCAACATTTTGCAACTTCGTTGTTCCTTGAAAGATTTCAATGAAATTGAAACAGGTGATAGCTTATACAGAATTAAAAAAGAAAAAATATTTTCAAAACAGGGTGCTTTAAAAAAAATGTCAACTTCGTTGTTCCTTGAGTGATTTCAGTAAAATGACGGGATAGCTGAGACAGAATTATAATAGAAACGAATATTTTCAAAACGGTGTTTCAAAAAATGGCACCATCATCACCATGACCTGTGGCATTTTCATTGAAATCACTCAATTCGATTTCATTGAAATCTATCAAGGTCAAAAGATTTCGAAACTGTCCTTTTTCCTTTTGTAAAATTACATTTTTATTTCTTATTTCAAAGGTTCGTGGATGGATCTTCAATAGTTTGTTAGTTTTATTGACTCCTTTTATTTCATTAAATATAAATAATTATAAATTATTTGAATATTGAATCTTAAGTCTTATTGGTATGGCCTATGGCCGTCTACCAGACTGATATTTTCGAATATAAATACATTTAAATGGCAAAAAGTAGAAAATTTTAAGAAATATAAAACTGTATTAATTTAAAAATTAAAATTCTTCTTCTATAATACATCTTCTACATCGTAGTGCAGTGACAGTAAAGTTATTAAGCGCATCCCATCCTTTTCCCCATCCAGTATGCTCAGAAACTCCAATTCACAAAGGCTGAGTTTATTGAAGTACCTCATCCGAATCCGGAATATAGATCAAGCAGTTCACCTCTCGTCTTAAAAATAATGTTTATTTTATCCACTGGGGTTGTATTCAGTAGATACCCACGTTTTGTTCTGCAGATTGAAACTCAAACGGCTATAGTAGCTCCTAAACTCTGACGAACTGGCTTCAGCTGCAAATCTTTCATAGAGAACACTTCCAAACTTTTCCAATATCGCATTGAACTTACTTTTTAATAGAGACGGCTGCTCGTTTGGTACTATGATTAAATCAATGCCACATGTTGCGGCAAGATTCTTCCACTCAACCATCATAGCTCCTCTTATTTGAACTGCCGCAGTTAAAACTATTATTGATGTAATTTATTCCTCCATATCCATAATTTTGATGATATAGTTTAAATGCATTTGAAGAGTATCAATAATCATTGGCGGTGCCCCTGTCTCCAGATAGATCATATAGTTAGGTGTACTCCTTGGCAGTCGAAAAATCCTTTTAATAGAATATCGTAGACATTTTTCCACGGCTTCAAAAGAATGATATCCCCAAACTTGAGCACCATAGAGAAGAACTGCTGTTGATGTGGAGCGGAATATCTTTTGCTTTGCACTGTGCTGAATGTATTTGCTCTTTATACACCGTTCCCATACCGACGAGATCGCTTGTTTTGCCTCTGCTAATTTCCAATCTAGGTGCTTATTCATGTTCAGATTCGACGTTATTAAAACTCCCAGGTATTTGTACTCCCGTACGATTTCAATTGTTCTCGCATAATAAATTCGGAACGAACTATATTTTATAGATCCCACATCCTAGCATTTTTGGTTCGATCGTGAAAATGAATTTTGTTTTAATCGAATCAAAAATAACATTCCCTTTTGATTTTTTCACGAGTGAACGAATGATATTTTATTGTTCTATAAAAAACTTCCAAAAAAATGTCTATGTGGTTAAATAAGTACGGTCTACTATTAAATATACATACAATAATTTTACGCTAGATAACTATTAACAGTTCATTATTGACTGAAACATTTAAAAGAAATTATTTATACAAATTTCTTCCATGCTCTATTTATATTGCATATTAAAATTTAAAAAAAATTTTTTGAATACCCATTTTTTCAAAATTGGTTTGGTGTTTGCCCCCCCCTGGACAAAATCCTGCGGGCGCCTATGGTTACGGCAAACATTTTTAGCCACATTTTGCATTATGAAAATTGCCGCTTTTGCGTTCTCCATTGTAGAAGGTGGATTCTGCAATGTGATAGCTTTTTTTTTAATACGCACCCGATTCGAGGATGAATATAAGAATACAACATCTTTGATGACATCTAAAACTTTGTTTCAAAAGCCCTATAGTAAATGAATAAAAAAATTAGTAATTTTTAACGAAAAGAATAATAAATTTTGTAGGGAATATTTCTATGGCGTCCGTGAAGAACCAGGCAAGGCAATTACTTACAAAACTCACATCTGTATGGCATTTTGTTAGAAAACACAGAATTCAATAGAAAGGATTTTGAACCAGTCTAATTGAGATGAGCAGGCTCAGCCCTTGTTTGACTAAAATAGTGGTATGCACGGAGTTTGGCAACCAAGTCAGTAGCATCTTTTGCATCTTTTGAATAGTTTTCTGAATTACCAGCTGCGTTTCTGTAGTAGCGTATTATTCCTTTGAACTTGGTTGTTCAATGATATGGCAGAGTCCTTCACAAATTTGGGGCAGCTTCAACAAATTCTCTACCACCGAAAACTTGTTTGCATGCCAACACCCTCGTTACAACCACATCACGGATGGATCTTTCCATTTCGTCGCAGTAAAAATCATTTGGACCACGGATATTAATTTAAGCACTGTACACTTTCCACACTTTTCCTGTTGTAAATTTGATAAGAAAAGTAGAATTTGTAAATATAATTTTTTTAGATAAAATACTGTAGGTAGGCAGGTACTAGTTACTTACGGCTGATGGCTAGTTATGAATCTTTTCTTTTGTTCTTGTTTTCTTCTTTTGGTTTATTTTTTTTTCGAGAGCTAAAATTATATAGAAAGAAATATTGTCAATAGAGCCAATAAAGTCTATTAAGTATGAAATAAAATCAATTTTTAATTAGAAAACAATTATTTTACCTGAATGTAAATACACGTCACTCTTATGGCGGCCACTTCATAATGGAGTTATCAAGTTGTTTTTATTTGCCACCAGGTATCGCATTTTGACTTTTCTAGTCGTCAATAGATATCCACTAGAATCGGAACAATTATATCTTTAGAGCTTCGGAATGATTCCATCAGACCCTGCGGACTTGTATGCTGAGAAGGAGTCAATGGCCCAAGCCACCTTCCTACTGTCTACGATTTGTTTACCTATATCATAGATTTCACTTATGTTGGGCCCTCTGTCCACAGGAGATGTACTGCTAGTACATCCTGGGAAGTGAGTGCTTATAAGTGACTCTAAAGTTTCAGAGCAGGAGTCCGTCCAGGTGTTATCCGGTCTTTTTAGAAATCCCGGGGGAATGGGTACCTTAGACATGACTTTCCTGAGCCTAGCAGCTTCATTCGTAGACTCGAGGTCTGAACAAAATTTTTGCCAGGCTGCTCTTTTAGCATAGGTCGTTCGGTTTTTGTATAGATTTTTGCTGACCTTAAAGAGGTCCCAATCGGTAGGGTCATTACTGAATTTTGCTCTATTGTAAAGCCTCCTTGAGTTTTTCCTAAGAATAGACAGCTCTTTGGACCACCATACGGGGTTGAGCTTGCCTTTACTTTTGGGAATGGGGCAGGAACTCTCGTAAGCATTATTTATGGCTAACGTTAGTTCATTTACATGTTTATCAATGTCTGAGCAGGTTGTCAATGGTAAATGTTCATAGTGACCCAAAGATGAGGCCAATGAATGAATGAATGAATGAAATATTGGGGTTGTCGCACTGCGACCTTAAGATCTATTGTGCCCCCACCTAAGAACTGGATGAGATTGCTCATCTTACTCTCCACCTTAATTTCTCTCAGAAATTTGAGTATTTGGAGGACTTTTAGAGAGGAAAGTTCGCCCTCTTCCACCTGGTAGTGTCCCAGGTGTTTTTTCCTTTGATGCATGATTGCGTCACATTTCCCCAATATATGGTCTGGTGTTTCTTCCTGTGCGCAGCAGAATCTGCATGTTGGACTGCTTACTAGACCAAGAATGTTTAAGTGTCTATTTAGTCGGCAGTGGCCAGTTAGGAGACCAGTTATTTTTCTTAGGTTGTTCCTACTTAGGTTGATGCAGTCTTTAAAACGTGTTCGGTTGTAGTTACCAAGCAATAGTTTAGCCTGCCTCAGCTTTGGGAGTTCTTTCCAGTTTTTGGATCTTTTAACCTCCTCTTGTTCTCTTATTTTGTTTTTTATCACATTTTCTCCTATGCCACAATAGGGTTCAGGCCCCATTAAGGGAGTACTTGCCCCTATCTTCGCTAAGGAATCTGCTTCTTCATTTCCCTGGACACCAACGTGACCAGGTACCCAATGAAGTGTGACACTGTTGTTTTTGCCAAGGACATTAAGCCTATTCACACACTCCCAAACTACCTTCGAGCTGATGGTGTAAGAGCTCAGCGCTTTGAGTGCGGCTTGGCTGTCTGACATAATGGCAATGTTTTGGTTTCGGTAATTTCTTTCGAGATTACGATCTGCGCATTTCGCTATGGCGTGAACTTCCGCCTGAAAGATGCTAGTGGACTGTCCCATCGGTATAGAAAGTTTGGTTCTAGGCCCAAAGATTCCCGCTCCAGTCCCTTCAGTCGTTCTCGATCCATCAGTGTACCACTTGATGGCATTTGTTTTGAGATTGTAGTTTACTGTTTCACCTACCCACTCCTTTTTGCTACTTAACCAATCTAATGTTGAAGGCATCCCAGTTTGTTTTCCTGGGGTTCTTAAGGCCTAACTACATTCATTTCACTTTTGTACAAAAGTGCAAAAAAGGATTGAGTAGTTTATTGAAAAAAGAAAACATTTTTTCACTTTTGTACAAAAGAAAAGAAAAAGAGAGTTGTTTTGACTTCTATGTGAAGAATTGTGTTTATATTTTATCCTCCTGCTCTGTCATAAAGCGGAGAAAAATTACTGAGCGCTCAAGAAATATAAACTGGCTAAATAAGATTGTTTATGTATCAGTATTGTAATGACTTTCATATTTGAACACTAACGACTCCGAATAGCAAACAAACGGGCACAATAGAGCTTAGGTTGCAGTGCATACATACTCTTAACTAATTATAACGACTCTCAAATGAAGAAGCGCCATATTCTGGATTATAGCAGAAAACCAACTATCAAATAAAGGATTTAGAAAGGGGAATTATATGAAATTTCCCCTACGGAAAGCTCTAGAAGCAGATACCAGAATATCCTACTAGTTTCAAGGGTTTGTCAAACAAGTATAAAAGAAACATTTCTGCCCGGCAGCGGCACAGTTTGTTTTTAATCGTGAATGAATAAAGTGCTAGTTGTAATAAATGTAAACGCTTTAAGCATGGTACACATTATCAAACCTGAGTGTCACCCGTGTTGGATATCAAACAGAACTTATAATGTGTACATGGTGAATGATGGGTTGTCACTCACAACTGCTGCTCACAAAATTTTTTGATACTGCGTGACAACCCTTGGTTTGTTGGATGGTTGCTCGATGATGTGTACACAATTTCATTCATGAGTCGTCATTCACGGAACAAAACACGAATTTTTAAAGCGAATTAGCGAAAAATTGTAAACAAATTAATAAAAAGCTCGTGTGTGTCATGTAAAAAAATAATTTACACGATTCGTGGCGGATATAGCCTTGAAATAAAAAGAAAAAATTTTTTGAGTATAGTAGAATTTCTTCGCCTGACGCCCAACAGAACTGATAAGTGTGTACTCGAAACTTTTCACGCAGGTTTGATATCGGGTGACACTCAGGTTTGATAATGTGTACCGCGCTTTATAGAAGTTGTGTTTTTTTGCATGTCCAAATAAAATTGTGTGAAAAAAACGACAACAAAGCAAAACAATTCACATGTTAAATACAACAACAACTATGTTCATATAGAGTTAGCTAAGTCCACATCTGGAGTTAACTTTTGTCCCGATAAAAACGGTAATGCCAAATGACGATTATCGTTGTGTTATCGAAAATTTGTATAGAAATGTCAAATGTTTGTTGGTAATTAATTAAAAACAAAATGGCAGACCAATGCAAAAGGTTAACAAATGTTGCAATGTCCCGATGTCATTTTTTTCACCAAACTCCATATGGACATGCAAAAAAACGCAGCTAGTATTGGTTTAAGCCTAGTATGCACATCGAGCTAAAATTCCGCAGCCACATTTCTCTCCAAACACCAGCTAAAATCCTAGCTAAATTTTGACACAAGATTTTTGTGGAGAAATCAGACAGCTGTTCTCTGAAAAGAAATTTTATTCAACAATTTCAAAGAATTTTCTTTCAATATTGCAAGTTAAAATAATCAAATAAAATAGATTTTTCCTTTTGGCATTACTAAATCGTTGGTCCTTGAATATTTCTCTGTCTCAATTTTCATTTTCGCAATGTAAAGCTCACATAATCTCACAAATAAATGAACCTGCCACAATTTAGCTCGAGAATTAATGTGCCGAACAATTATTTCACGCGCTAAATTTTGACAGATGAGTGCGTTCAGTAAGAAACGAAAATTTGATTTTTTAGCTGGAGCTGCGTACCTCTCGGCTAAAATGTTTGGCTTAATTTTAGCTTGGCTAAATTTTGGAGAGAATTTTGTATGGGAGCGAAATTTTAGCTCGATCTGCGTACGAGGCTTTAAAGTTGAAAATTAAATGTAGCCAAATTATCATTATATCTAAGAACGAATGAACTTTCAAAGAATGACTTTTTTAGGATTCTGTATGTGTTTTTTTTTTGTCTTAAAAAAAAAAATAGTAGTACGAATATGAAAAGAGGAGTACGGTTTTGGCCACACTACTAGATGCTCACTAGATTTTTGGCTTAATAAGAATATTATAGTTTATATACAGTGATTGTACGTATAATTAACTAATACAAATAGGATTTGACAAAAATTAACTTAACTATATTTGTATTTAACTCAAACTGGCTCGACTTTATTTTTTGAAAGGTACAAGAAAAATATAATTGCTGGCGTTTGGCGTATGATACATGAATCTATTGCGCATATCGGGTTTGCCCACAAAGAAGTCTTGAACTTTATTTGTAATTTGCAAAAGTGAATAAGAAGATGAGACCTCAAAATTCTGAAAAAAGTTTATGGAACACTTGCTACTTGAAATCCTTAAAAGAGATTTCTGGTAAGTAATAACTTATTGTTACGATTTACACATTTGAACTATAACGACTCACAATAACAAACAAACGGACACAATAGAGCTTAAGGTCGTAGTGCACATATACCCTTAACTAATTCATAATAGCTGTGTTCGCGTACTCACACAAAACAGCCAAATTCTACCCAAATCTACTAAATTTAGCCCAAAGCTGTTCGCGTATGCAAGAAATGTGTAGTTTTTAGCAGAGAAAACGCCCAAGAGAGGGTAAAAAATTTCCCCTTCCTGACAATTTTTGCCAAATTCTACCCAAGGAATTTGTTTGGGCAGAAATGGTAAGTGCTGTGTTCTGTCAGTTGATAACAACAACAATAAAGCAAAATGGCTGGTGTTTACTTTAAGTTTTGTTTGTTTTTTCTTGGTAAAAATGTTTTTTTTTTTTTATCTGTTCGGTTTTTGTATTAAAAATTATATTGATCTATTTTTAAATCAGAAAATGTTGCTTTAGTTGTGAATTTCTTGTTCTTATTTATAGTGAAGTGCTTTTTGGTTAAAAAGAACTGATATTCGATAGCAAAACAACTGTTTCTTAAAAATAAAGAAATTTTGGTTTAAAGTGTACCTATTTAATTTCTTATTTCTAGAATACTTAAGTTTGTGATTAATAAATTAATACAAAAAAAAAAACAATTTTTTTTAAGAATATAAAATAAAAATTGAAATTCCAATGCTGTGGGTTTGTTTTCTTGATTTCTTAGGAGGTTTTTTGTTTACATTTTGTTGACATTTAAAAATGGTAGAAATGTTGGTCCTATGCGTTCGTGTACTTTTGCACAGTTTTACTTCTCTCTGAGAGAATTGCATCTCTACTCCTCAAAGTTTGACAGACTGCCCAATTTAGCCCAGAAAGTACACGAACAAACCTAATGACTCTCGAATGAAGGATGGAATGAATGAAACAGTTTGACATGATTGACATCACCAGGGATAATTATGCTAACTTTGCCTTTTTTTGTGCGTTGTCCTATGAAAGTATCGACCTTATACAAATACGTTTCACACGTTCTCCTGATTCCAAAAATATATATATATTTTAGGGTCTGTACCTTTGGCACCTCATATGAGGGAAATTTGATTAAAAAGGATGCCATCTAATTGGTCAGAAAAGGTCAAGTGGTCCCAGAAATTGGGCAGCCCTAGATAACTTGTAATAATGGCTTAAACTTTCTCAAGGTTGCTCAATGTCACACGCGATTTTTGGCACCTCATTTATAGGAAATTTGCAAAAAATGTATACCATCCGAAAGATTTCTAGTTCGTGATAAAAGGTTTACTATTTTCTGTAATGCCTTTTTTTCTTTGTATACCTATTTTACCTTTTTTTGCCTTTTTTTCTTTAAAGTTCACTGTTTTTTAAAATAAAATTATAAAGATTACAAATGTAGTTTTAAGTATCTGTGTATCTACGTACTTTTCTTATATTATTAAATATTTGCTTTGTTCCAAGGATTAATAAAAACGGACGATGTTACTGTAAGTCACCAATTTTTGTCTAATTCCTAAAAAATGGGTTGTTTTGGGCAGAAGAGAGTGCCCACCAGAGAACAAAATATTCCCCTTCCTGACAAATTCTGTCCCAGAAATTTCCTTGGGCAGAAATTCTTAGGCTGTCAAATGACAGGTTGACGTACATAGGTCAGATATCAGTGACATACAAACAAAATCAAAAATTCGTTAAAATTTGCCGGACTGACAATCTTTGCCAAAAATCTCTGGAACAAAACTATTATTTTAATCAAGGAATATTTTTTTTATTAATTAATTATTTTTTAAAATGAATGGCCGATTGTAAAAGAAGTTTTGTGAAGAAGTTCAGTGCCGTTTGAAATGCAAATACGGCACTTAAATTTGTCAATCCCAAATTCCCGAGAACGTTGAAGAGACCATTTAGAGGGTGACTGAAGTCTTAAGTCAATCATTTACCAAGAGTAAGTATCACATCAAAAGTTAATCCTTTATCAACTTTTAGCAAAAAATACTAAATATATATATATATACCTACTAATTTTAACTAAAGGTACTCCACACATTTCACTTCCCCAATCAAAGCTAGTTGTTGCATCAAAGGGCACGGTAGTGCCCAGCCAAGTTCGCGGCACTGCACCCTTTTTACAGGAACAAACTCAGGCGATTTTCAACCCCCCTCTAACTTCAGTACCAATAAAGTCAGAAACTTCAAATTCGGAGTATTTGCTGAGCTGATCAAACACAGGTGGCTCACCAAATTTCAACTCTTTAGCATTAGTAGTTCCCAAGATATAGGACTTCAAAAATCGCAAAAACCGTAACTGACTGACTCACTGACTCACTGACAGATCATCAAAATTATGGAGCACTTCCCGACATCGTAGAAACTTGAAATTTCGCGCAACGGTAGGCCTTGTGGTACATACAAAGGAAAAAATCGAAAATCTGCAATTTTCTACTCAGAGGGCGTGGCATCCACCCACTTTCTTAAATATTCTATAAATTATATGGAACCTTTCCGATTGTTGTAGAACAATGAAAATTGGTAAGTTGGTAGGGTTTTAGGTACTTAGAAAAAAAAAATTGAAAAATAGGAATTTTCCATATAGGGGGCGTGGCATCCACCCACATTCTTAAAAATTCTTATAAATTATATGGAGCACTTCCGATTGTTGTAGAACGATTGTTGTAGAACGATGCCTTAAGGTACTTAGAAAGAAAAAAATTGAAAAATTTGAATTTTGCATTCAGGGGGCGTGGTATCCACCCACATTCTTAAAAATTCTTATAAATTATATGGAGCACTTCTGATTGTTGTAGAACGATGAAAATTGGTAGGTCGGCAGGCCTTGAAGTCCTTAGAAGAAAAAAAATCGAAAAATTGTAAGTTTCAGTTCAGGGGGCGTGCCATCCACCCACATTCTCAAAAATTCTTATAAATTATATGAAGCTATTCCGATTGTTGTAGAACGATGAAAATTGGTAGGTCGGTATGCCTTGAAGTACTTAGAAGAAAAAAAAAGAAAAATTGGAAGTTTCAGTTCAGGGGGCGTGGCATCGACCCACATTCTTAAAAATTCTTATGAACTATATGAAGCACTTCCGATTATTGTAGAACGATGAAAATTGGTAGGTCGGTAGGTCTTAAAGTACTTAGAAAGAAAAAATTGAAAAATTGGAATTTTGCATTCAGGGGGCCTGGCATCCACCCACATTCTTAAAAATTCTTATAAATTATATGGAGCACTTCCGATTGTTGTAGAACGATGAAAATTGGTAGGTCGGTAGGACTTGAAGTACTTAGAAAGGAAAAAAATCGAAAATTTGGAATTGTCCATTCAGGGGGGGTGCCATCCACCCACTTTATCAGAATTGCTATTATTTGTATGGAGCACTTTCGGTTGTCGTAGAATTATGAAACTTAGTAGAGCGGTATAGGGCTTGGCTTTCACCTGGCAAAATAAATCTTTGCAAAAAGGAGTGAAATCACAACAAAAACATAAATGTTAAAAAAGTAGCCAAGTTCTTATGTGTACAGGAAATCTGTGCGTAAAAAGTCAGCCAAAAAAAGTAATGAGATCTAAAATATATGCCAAGTTTTAAGTTCATGAAGTTTAATATCAAGTATCTTAAGTAGAGTAATATCGAATAATTAATGATTACTGATAAAAATTTGGTGGATTTACTTCGCAAGTTTTCTCTTAAATACTTACTTAATCACAAATTTAAAATGTATGAAAACTTGACCAGTGAACCCACCAAATTTTAATCAGTAGTCATTAATTACCAAATTTCTGTCATGATTAGGAATTGTTTCGATATTACTCTACTTAAGATACTTGATATTAAACTTCATGAACTTAAAACTTGGCATATATTTTAGATCTCATTACTTTTTTTGGCTGACTTTTTACGCACAGATTTCTTGTACACATATGTAAGAACTTGGCTCCTTTTTTAACATTTATGTTTTTGTTGTGATTAGATTTAAGTGATGAAACATACAAGTCAACATCCAAAAGGAAAATAAAGACAAAATTTAGAAGCGTAATTTTACTTATAATCTTTTTCATATTCAAAAGCTGTTATCTATTATTAAAATATTTTTTTTATTTTTTATTATTGATATTATGATATTGATGTACTTGTGTTTTGTTATTCGATTAAAATTGAGAAATTCAATATTCATTTTTAGTTCTATGAAATTTTTACCCAATTAGTAATGGAAAATTAACATTTATCAGAAATAAATTTTTGTAAAAAGTTAACTGAAACTTATTTGTTTTTACTTCACATGTTTGACTAATGATTTTGAGATTTTAATAGAATTTTTACAGTTACTGGTGACAAAATAAGTTTTGAGTAAGTACATATATGTATATTTTCATCTCTATGGATACATTTTGGTACATTCATACAAATATTTAACTGGTGTTAAAACCATTTGTTTTAAGCAAAAAAACATGTTTGATTAAAGCACAGAAAAGCTAAAAAAATACTATGATACTACATATTTGAAACAACAATAAATTAAGTAAATTGAAGCAAAGAGAAATATGATCATATTAAATAGAAAGCTAAGTTAATTCAAACAAAACTCGTTTAAATGTTATCAATGATGAATAAATACGCTTCTGTTAAATTTAAATAGAGATCGCTTTCATGCCAAATCGTATGAGTTTGAGTTTGATTTAATCATGAACATATTCAATATTTTTCCCATTAATGGTTACATTTAATCTATGAAGTCCTTGCTTTGTTGATTCAGCATCCTAATATCCTCTTCATCGCTATCTTCTTCATCTTCGCTATTAAAAACTGGCTGGTCTTCATCATAATATGGTTTTAAAGTCATATTTTCTGTAAGAAAATAATATACATATTCAGGAAAGACATATTGAAAGCCCTTTATATGAATGTAGGTATAACAAACTTTTTATTGGAGAACGAAATAGCTCGGTTTCTCCCTGCTCGTCGTCCTCAAAGAGGTCTTTTGCCTTTTGCGGAAGAAGTGAAAAACTGTAGTACCTTTTAACATGATGTCTTTTTGCCTGGATGCATTGAATTAAAAAGGCAAAAGCAATGACGATAAAAACCAACACAATTCCAGCTATAGAAACGAAGATCAAGCGTGGCATACCCATTACGTGGTCATCTTTCTTCAAACGAAAAACGGTATTGCAATTTGACTTCTTTACTTGTATAATTCGTGAAGAAGGGTAATGCCCAGGTGATTTAACTTCAACTGTTAAACTACCTAAAGGAACGTTGTGCAGAATGTATCCTCCATCGTCGTTCGTCAGATTGGTATAGTATGCTTTAGTTTTGCTTTTCGCATATATTTTTGCATTCTTGATAGGGTGATTATCAATATCCAGCACAAATCCTTTAAAATAGAGAATAAATAGGTACGCAAGAGATTATTAATTTTTTTTGTTTTTTCATTTTAGTATTCATAAATAACGCATTTACACTATTTAGATACAGGTTGCCTTTATTTTTGCCATAAAATGCTAATGTCAGTTGACCCTGTCATTTATTTCATGACGAAAATAAATGCAAATGAAGGTCTAGGGAAAAAACGGCTTAAGTCCGCTAGGGTTGATTTTGAGAAAAATTAAATTGTAAGTAAGAAAACGCTAAGCTCAAAAGAAAAGTACATCGGCGTCCGAATTGCAAACTTTATGGTTCGCTTCCAGTTGACGGCAAAGAGTTTTTCAATTAATATGAGCATAACCAGACTAAGCACCACTAAAGGATAATCGACGTGGCTATAACTCCAGCCTATATACTTGGTGGTAACATACAAGTTGTTGTTCATTCAAAATTATTCAATATAAATTGATGTATAATTCGCAGCATGCACTGCACTTGTGTGTATTTCCATTTACACGTAAAAACCCCACTTAATATATTATTTTTTATTAAAACTTAAAGATAATCCAGTACCTACGTTCTGTAACTCTCGCATCGATAAAATCAGTCGAGAAACGTTGAAAAATGGAACAAAACTCATGCATTTTGTTTCAGTTTTCATCGTTTCTCGACCAGTTTTTTCGATGCGAGAGTTACAGAACGTAGGCACAGATCTGTGCCTACGTTCTGTAACTTAGGCGAGAACTTCTCGCATCGAGAAAACATGGAACACAAAATCCCAACGTTTCTCGACTTGGAAAAATAAACTGTGTCTGTATCTCAATGCGAGAAACATCTCTTTTGATTTGTCTTTCCATTGGAATATCTACCGAAAACTATGTTATTGGCAGTTAAAATTCAAATATTTAAAAATATTTGTATTTTTATCAAATACAATAAGTAAATACGCATTTATATAAGCTAGTATCACCAAGTAGTCGAAATTCGACCTGACCCTATTAATGTCTTAACGGCAACATATAAATATAAAAACTAGATTCTGCCCGAGCGATTGGCTATACCTACCTTTCAAATAAAAAAATATGAAAATAAATTGCCATTAAGTCAGTTTAAAAGGTAGATATAGAAAAGTGTTTACGTATTAATATATAAATTGTTTTTTTTTTTTTTGTTTATTGAAAAAATATCAATCTAAACACATTGATAATATAGGTATATTGATATATCTATGCATGTATGTATATGTATATAAACCATACAATTATGCAATTATAATCTATATAATGATAATTTTGATTCGATACTTTTGGTCTAGTTTCAATTTTTTAAGCTTTCAAAAGCATACATCACATAAATGAAACTGAAGAATCTGAAGTAAACGTATACCACACTTAATTGAAACTGAAGACACTGAGCACAAAAAAAGAAAGATTATTAATTTTACTTAAGTGAATTTGCCCATAATAACGGTTTGTTACTTTTAGTCTAGTTGCTTAGTCTCTTGCTTCAGAAGTTATGAGGGCTCTCGAGTGCACCTCACTTAAGTGAACTTAAGTGAAAATGAAAAATCTACTACCCAAACGCAAAATAGTTGGTCTATTCATTTTCTTGCACAAGAAAGTTTCTATATTTCAAGTTTCTCGTGCGTAGGTATTTAATTTTGAAAAAAAATAAAAAAATAATATCATAGACAATATCCTTCTTCAATAAATGAATGGAATAAATAAGCAAAATCATTACAAGTCCCGTTAAAAATATGTGCTTTCTCATTTGTTAATGAGCGCAAAATAGTTGGTCTACGTCATTATCGATGCAAAAGAGTTAGTCTACTGCACATCATTGTATGGTCAAGTTAACCGTTAGAAAAAATTAAGCAAACATTATTTTGCTCTTTCTTTGGCACCTTATTAGTGTACTGATGCGATTAGTCAAATCAAGTTGGTTGCTGATCATGGCGCGTGGTACTCCCTTATCCAAAGACCTTAGAAAATCAATTGTTAAAGCTTTTGAAAACGGTTTGTCTAGCTATGCAATAGCTAAAAATTTAACTCTCCCTCGGTCACCGGTTCAGAATATCATTTCACTCTTCAATAAGACAGGTAATATTAATACCCGACAAAAAAAAAACCGGACGCCCCCAATAGCAACACCCCGCGATTGTCGGGTGCTCAAAAAAAATAATCAAAGAAAATCGTCGCCAAACTGCTGCGGGGATAACAGTGGAATGGAAAAGCCGCATCAGAAAAGAAGTTTCTGTAGACACTTGCAAACGAAACATGCAAAAAATGAATTATAAATTTTACAATGTTTGTTTTAAAATCTTTTTGATAATTTGTATTTCTATTTTTTGAACGCATCTTAATAGGCAAAGGAAAAGCCCCTTCTAACACCTAGGCAAAAGAAACGACGACTTGAATGGGCTAAAGAACACAAAAATTGGACCTTTAATCAATGGCGCCAAGTAATTTGGAGCGATGAATCCAGATTTGAGGTTTGT
The DNA here is from genome assembly GCA_963921185.1 of Dasysyrphus tricinctus. Taxonomy (NCBI): domain Eukaryota; kingdom Metazoa; phylum Arthropoda; class Insecta; order Diptera; family Syrphidae; genus Dasysyrphus; species Dasysyrphus tricinctus. The sequence continues at coordinate 37,367,747 of OY992533.1, forward strand.
GTTGGTGATAATCGAAAACGGGTACTTCGCACCTCCAAAGAAGCGTTTCATAAAGACTGTTTGAAACGAACAATAAAGTTTCCAGGATCACAAATGATATGGGGATGCATGTCTGGTCGTGGTGTTGGAAGCGTATGCTTTGTTGATGGCCTTGTGAATTCGGTGAAATATCGCAGCATCTTGGAAGAGCATCTGCTTCCGTCAATAACACATCTTCAATCAACCGAAGGAGGCTACGTATTTCAGCAAGACGGTGCATCTTGCCATACGGCGAAGTCAACTAAGGCCTGGTTATCTGCTGAAGCCATTCCATTAATGGAATGGCCATCCAGCAGCCCTGATCTGTCACCAATAGAAACTTTATGGCAGAAAATGAAGAAAAAGTTAAGACAGCAGCCAGCAAGGACCCTTCAAGATTTACGACAGACAATCAATGATATTTGGCAGTCATTTACGATCAATGATTGCCAAAAACTCGTGGACACAATGCCATAGCGAATTCAAGCTGTGATAGCGAAGAAAGGTGATGCAACGCAGTGGTGACAATGCATTTTCAGTTCCTAGACCAACTATTTTGCTCTCAAACGAAAGAAGACCAAACATTTTTCTTATTTTTATCCAACAATAACTTGAAGTGTACAATAATTTATTCATTTAACTTTTTTTATTTTTACGTGAAATATAAAATAAAATTTAGTTTCATTAACAGTTTTTTTTAATTCCAAGAAGAAAAACAAGTTTTGAACATTTGAACAGTATGTATTCGATATAAAATAGGATAGACCAACTATTTTGCGTTTGGGTAGTATTCCCTATTTAGGGTCTGTTACGGATATACTTTCATTCAATTTTGCTTCTGAAGTGAGGAGAGTTCTCAAGCGCACCTCACTTAAGTTGAACTCAAGAAGAAAATGATTGATAAGTAGGTACATATTTCTATATTCGTTTTTAACGCCTACATTTGCATTTCCAAACTACCCTCTTTGCTAAATCCAAAGGGAGAGTGTTCTTTTGTTTTTGTTTTGAAATAATACAAATTACAAATACAAAATATTTACCATTTCTCTACTTTTAATCGCTTTAATTTTCTTCTCACATGCGTTTTACTTGTCGAGTAATTTTAGCAGTTAAATCGAGAAATTATCTCGACTTTTTTCTTACAGAAACAGTTTAACTCACATTTTTCCAGGCTCTCACAGTTTTACTCATATTTTTCCAGTCTCTCACAGAAATTTTATTCCGAAAAGTTTCAAGTCGAGAAAATCTAGTTACAGAACCAGGCAAATGTGAGAAAACAATTTTAATGCCAATTCACGTCATATTTGTTTTGATTCACGTGTTTCATGCGAGAAATTTCTCGATACGAGAGTTACAGAACGTAGGCACTGATGTGGATTTGATTTGCAAACGAAAATACAGGTATTACAAAAATAACACAAAATCCAACTTTGCTTTTGGATTTGGATTTACACATCTATTCTGAGCACGAGCCCTTATTACTTTCTTGCAAAAATTAGTTATTCTGTAGGTAGTAGTATCTACCGAATACTATTAGAAGAAGATCCGGCCATAGGACGACCTTCCCTCATAAAGGTACTAGATAAGCCGTATACAGTTTTTTAGGCAGGCAGTGTCTTAAAAAACAATTTCCGCATGGGTTGCCTGTCGAAAAGTGGTCAAGGTATAGGACTGCCAAGCAATTACTCAAAATTTTTGGGATTTTTCAACTATCTGCCCGAGCTTAGATGGTACGCCTTAAGGATTTACAAAAAATACCATACAAAGAACATTTTATTTAAAAATTATAAACTACGTGATTTTTGAAATTCGAAATTTCAGTAGGGTAAATGAGGGTAAACAAAGAGAAAAGTCATTTGAAAGAGTCGACAGCATATTTTGAGAGTGGATGTATAACCAAAATCTGGGTATGAGGGTAAACAGGTACATCTATCGTGACGTGATATCGAATACCAAAGTCTGGTAGGTTTTTCATTCAGCTTTTGGGTGGGGTGGAAAGTTAAAACCCACTTGGTTTCCTGTCTATGTGTTGTGGTCACTAACACTTTTTAAAGAAAGAAAACGATACTTTGTCATTTTTCCGAAGTTTAAAGTAATTAATTTATTAATGAAGCCATGTCGATCAGTTTTTTAATTAAAATCCAATTTATTTAAAAAAAAAAAATTCTGAAAAAAATTCTAGCGCCTTTCTTATAGGTTTAATGATAAAACATGGTGCATCATAATTTTAGAAGAAAGGCGAGGCAGCAAATGTGCATCTTTTGTTTTTCAAAATTGTAAAATTTTTCATCAACTTTTGAATTTAGAATGCCGTAAATCTAATTGAGGGAGTCTTTTTTCATCCCTTTATCTTGACATTTTTCCCCTCGTCAATGATTTTTCCACACAATGTAGCCTGCAATGTTAGCTTTGACCTTGAAGATATGATCAGTAGAACGGGAGCTATGATTTTTTTTAACACCAACCATATCAAATTCGAATAAAAACATTCGATGCATGAACATGTACCTTAGGAAACTTGGTAGAAATGTGTTATGCCCTATCAGAATGAAGAGTTAAGTATGTAAGTCTTTCAAAACATATATTAAATGGCGTTTTTTGTGGGTGAAGAAAAGTATAATAGTTACTTTTTCCAAAAACAAATATTATTTCCAAAAACAAATAACACCCATTAGCCAAACCCCCAAGAACACATATTACTCGTATATTTTTGTAAACTCCTTAGATTTTTCATTCTCGTATTAAATGAAAAATTGTTGTCAAGTTTCTTGAGAGTACCAGCCTTTTCAAAGAATTTTGAAAAATGTGTGGGGTTATTTTCCTCCTATCTTCAAAAAAACACCCTTCCATGCAAAAATATTTTAATAGACTCTTTTGACTCTTCATTCTGTTAGCAATTCGTGGTTTTGCATCACGAAAGTTCGTAAAATAAACGAATATTTAAGTTTATACACAATAGGGGTATTCACGATCTGGTGCTGAACCTAGTAAAATTGTAAAATTTTATTTTTTTACAATAGATCGTGAACGCACGTTTCTTATCTGTAGTTACACTCTAGCAAACTCACAAAATTTCACAAACAAATATCAGCTGACAATAAGAATGACATTTGCTGTGTTATCAAATACACAAGAACAAACTAAACAATGGTGTATTTTTCTTTTACAATAGGGTTGGAGTTGGGGTATAGCAAAAGTGTGTAGTACCTCGTGGCTAAAAGTGTAAGACTTTGACAATAGTATTCTCATGAAGAAAAAAAGCTCGTGGCCATCTATGCGTCCAAATGTAATACTAATTTTTGTTAAGGGATCTCGGTAAGGCGATCACAGCGAACCTATCGACCTAATGTCTACCTACAAAATCGTGTTTCATGAGAATACTATAGATTGGATATATAATGCAATTAGTATAATTTTGTTGTTGTAATGTAAGAAAATTTTACACTTTTATACCTTTGCAATTGCAATGATAAAAGACCAGTTACATCGGATCGTGAATACCCCGTACTAATAATTATTTTTCGGGCTTGTATAGGTGTTTTAAGATATTTTTTTACTTACCACAAATATCACCACGCGTATCCATGTTTATTTCATTGAACTCAGCTTTGCCTACAATGGAGTCCTCTGGAGTCAGTGTTACCGCCTCTAGGTCAACAAGCTGACCTTTTTCTATGGCTACATGAAGCTGTTTTGTTTGATGATCCTCACAATGGATTTCCAGATCATATTCACCAGGAGAAAGAATAATCTTGAACTGTGCGAGATTTTTGCTGACATTGTAGATTTTTTCAAATATTTTAATTTTAACGAAAGCATTACGTAAAGGTTTGCCGCTCTCTGATAGCACCCGCCCCTTTACTCCAACGTCAATTAAATGTATAAAATTCATTATTTTTTCAATGTTTTCCCTCCACACGGATGCTAGTTGATCTTGAGAGGGCATACGACAGCAAGAAATACCAAGACTAAACAACGGTACACGATGCATTTTATAAAAAAGATTCGTTATTCGTTGGGTGTAGTCCTTTTGAGATGTGCGTATTGATGTTAGAGGGCATTCTTCTCGTGAGTAAGGTATTTCTATTTTTTTTATGAGGCGAGCATAGTTTTCATAGAGTGGTTGTTGTGGGTACCTTTTTATAGATATTAAATAGACAATGTTAAGGTTTTAACTTTTAAGTATTATCATACCCTAACTATTAATAAAGATTGGCCGCTTGCTTCATAGAAAGAAAAGGGCTTTGCTCAGGTCACGAAGAGTTTTCGATTTATGTAAATCGTCGGTTTAGAGTGAAAAGCGGCTAGTTATACATTTTTTTATCATATATAGACCACTTCAAAAATTGCTTAAAAATACAAAAATCTCTCAAATCTTTTCAATTTCATTGAATTTAGTAATAACGAGTGTAGAAAAATATTAAATGTAGATAATTTTGGTTTTATTCAAATAATGCGAACACTTTTTTTTATTATTTTTTTTGTAAAAATTGCAAAAAAGGAGTTAGCTCTTAGCCGACGGACTACATGCAGGTTACAAGTTGCATCAAACTCAAAACTCATTTCGGCAATATCGAAAATGTACCTGGTTTTGATATTGGTTTTTGGGTATGGATTCTGTCTTTTTTTTTGTAGTGAATGAATGTTGTGAAGCAATGGTGGTGGTCTTTTTACTTCACTGTTTGCTCTCACAGTACAGTAAACATATTAAAAGGTAATATATTCCGAGTTTTCATTTTCGTTCAAGTTCGCGCATATGTATGTCAAATTTTCAGAGACCTCTGTCAGTCCATTTTTAGTGCCCTTTCACACGAGGAAACTGAGTTGCCACCAACTTTTACTTCCACGGTGAGAAGGGCAGGAGGAATGAAGGGCGAACAAAATCTCCCCGGTGGAGGATTTGAAGAGATTTTTTGACATTTCCTTTCACATCTAGGTTTAGGTGTGTTCAACCAATAGACTTTCAAAGAAAATTTCAAAAATTGCCTGGAGATTTGTTTCCTCGTGTGAAAGGTACAAGAGATTTTTAAGGAGATTAAAAGAAAACCTCAAAAAAATCTCCAGGGGACTAAGTCCCCTTTCGCACGAAGAAACAAGTTGCTGGAGATTTTTTTGACGTTTTCTTTTAATCTCCTTAAAAATCTCTTGTACCTTTCACACGAGGAAACAAATCTCCAGGCAATTTTTGAAATTTTCTTTGAAAGTCTATTGGTTGAACATACCTAAATCTAGATGTGAAAGGATATGTCAAAAAAAACTCTTCAAGTCCTCGGCACGAGTACGATAACTCAGGCGCCAAGAAATGATAACGTTTTTTGTAGAACAGTTTAATACAAGCTTTTTTTACTATAGGAGGGCGGGTCTATCTCACCCCGTTTGGGCGGGAGGGCAATTTCATAAAAACACTACTTAAAATGTAAAAAAAATATTATAAATAACGGTAATACTTACAACTAAGTTTTATACCGTTTTTTAAAGCTAATACTCTGTTCTATTAGCTAGTTTTTGAATCAAGTGAAATCTTTACATGGCTTTTGAAAAAATGAGCTTTAAACTCAAAATTTTCGAGAAAAAAAGCATACAAAAAGATTTAAAGTGTAATTTCTCAAAACTCTAAAAATATATATAATTTTTTTATGAAAGTCGTTGCTCTAATTAATTTTTAATCAAAAACTGAAAACTGGATGATTCTATGTCCTCTAGTTTTTGAAAAAATCGATAATTACTATTACTTCTTTTGTATGGGAAGTTTGTGTTTTGCTTGCTTACGTATTACGGCCCGCGTATAAACACTGAGGTATGTATGGGGGGCATGCTGCCCCCTGCAACCCCCTGCTAGGGCACATTATAGGACTTGGGGTAGGTGCGAGGTTTGGTGTATGCAAAGTTTCTTTTGCATTTAAAGAATCTGGATTCAAGGAAACTTTAAGTTTATCCTATACATCTTATGTAAACAGGAGTTTTCTAAATATATGTACATATACGTGGCCCAAAGTTGCACATTTGAAATTTTCAGACACGAAAATGTAATGCATTATAAAAAATTCACATTACCTAGGTACTACCAACTGTACAATTGCAGCAAATTTATATAAATTCTTAATATGTATGTTTGTGTCTAACATGCCTATGTATATAAAGCAGTTGTATTGTTCAAAATTTGCATACCCACTTAGATCATAAAAAAAGAGCAAAAATTCGAGTTTTACGAGTACGGTAGTAGTTTTAGTAATTTTCAATTTTCTCAAAAACTAGAAGACATAGAATTATCTAGCTTTCAGTTTTTGATAAAGAATTATTTAGAGCAACGAATTAAAGAAAAAAAAATTATATATAACTTTACAGTTTTGAGAAATTACACTTTAAACCTTTTTTATGCTTTTTTTTCGCAAATTTTGAGTTTAAATTTGTTTTTTTTTTTTCAAAAACTATGTATAGATTTCAGTTGATTCAAAAACTAGCTAATAGAATAGAGTATTGGCTTTTAAAAAAGGTATAATACTTAGTTGTAAGTATTACCGTTATTTTTTTAATATTTTGTTTACATTTTTGGTACTGTTTTTATGAAATTGCCCCTCCCGCCCAAACGGGGTGAGATAGACCCACCCTCCCATAGTAAAAATGCTTGTATTAAACTGTTCTACAAAAAATCGTTATCATTTCTTGGCGCCTGAGTTATCGTACTCTCCCCAAGTCCTCGACCGGGGAGATTTTGTTCACCCCTCTTTCCTCCTGCCCTTCTCACCATCGAACTAAAAGTTGCTGGCAACTCAGTTTCCTCGTGTGAAAGGGCTCTTTGTGTACTGTGGCATGATCAACATTTTCCAAATTATTCATTGAGATTTTCAGTTTTCCCAATTTTCCAAGCCTCTGATTGGCCAGAATTCAGAAATCTGAATATTCAGTTCTGAGATTGAGGCATTGAATGTACCCATTATCAATTTGACAAGTTCTCGGAGAATTAATTGTTTTTTTTTTTTGTTCATTATCTGACAACCAATTTTTAGCAAAATGCGCCGTATATTAACTTTAATAAGTGAACTGTGGTTTAAGGTAGAACTATAATAGACGGAAGGGCACTGAAGCTAATGTCAAAAACCAACGAAAAGTAGCTTTCCGTACCGAGAAAAAGGGAACACACCCATAATGTAAATATCATCTTTATTTTTTTGGCCTTCCTATTTCACCAAATGTCAGTTTTACTTAAGTGAGGTGCGCTCGGGAGCGCACCTCACTTCCGTAACCAAAGTTGAGCGAAACTTGACGAAACCTTCCACTCCGCAATTATAGCCGCGTCATAAGCTTTAGTGTATTCGCTTGTTTGCTTCCGACCACTTAAGTGCCCCTCCGATCATTATAGTTCTAGCTTTACTCTTACCTATTTGTGCGCGAGCGTGTGTACACTTGCAGGTGCCTATATAATTTTTCGTTCGTCTCAATTTTGGCAAGAATTTTCGTTTTTAATTTTTTCTGGAGGATTTTTGCGTCGCAGACTCTTGGAAAATATGTGAAAATAGGGTTGAAGGAAAAGTTTGTTCCTTAGATTCCTTGGGGGTGGATGTGGAGAATATAATCGCACACTGAAAATAAAAGTGACACTAAACAAAAAACCTAGTTTTCTAATATGGCCGTTTAAGTTTTAGACTTAGAGCCTGATTACACGATTCGTTTTTTCGGACGTTACGTGTTTCGTCTTTTTGACACATTGGGTGAGGGGTGTAGACACGCAGGAAAGACGAAAGCACGTATGAAAATTTCAAGACTTTTTCTGGTTGAACTTTGACGTTTATGATTTGACAAACGAGTAGAGGCGGAGGATGCTTAAAAAATTTAAATAGTGAGATTAAAAATTGTTTTTCATAATTAAATAGCTATAAATTTGAACTAGAAGTGATTTACAAATATTTTTGATTATTATTACTGCCTATTTTTAAATAAATAAACCTCAAATTTTTTGAACGTCAAAATCACGAATGGATTTTTTTCATTGTGTGTAATCACGAAGGTACGTACCTGTCAAAAAGACGAAAAACGAAACGAACGAAAAAACGAATCGTCTAATCAGGCTCTTACTTCAATGGCTAATAGCTCTTTGAAAAAAGATTTAAATGTTATGTTACTTCGCCAAAATGTAGTATCACTATCTTTTAATAAATTGAAATTTAAAGATGACAAAAAATAATGGGTATTTAAGAAATAAAGGGTTTTTTGAAAAACATCCGTACAGTGCCGATTTTTTTTAATTACTTTTACGTATAATAATAATAATGATACTAAACAAAAAATTACTGTTATGGATTTATTTATTTTTTCGATTAAGCATAGTTTACAGTTCCGATGCGAAAAAAAAATCAAAGTTTTTCCAAACGATTTTTCACCTATTCTGCGCACCAAGTTGAATAATATTCAAGGTGAAAAACGTTTGCCTTGGCCTAAACCACCCACTGAGTCATTAATTTACCCTTAATTGACAAACTATAGGCCTAAAAATGGAAAATAACTATTTTTGGATGCGAAAACCATTTGCATGCTAATAATACCTTGGTGAATATATTTTTATTTTTGGAAGTATAAACCAACCATCAAAAAAATAAATATTTTATTCACCACACTTTTTTTCGCATGCAAATCAATTGCCGGTGCATTGTTTTGCATGACATTCTATGACAGCATAGATTTTTTTTTTGCATGAAACTGTAAACCAATCATGCAAACAATTCATTTTACATTTCACCTCAATTAATTTTGACATGCGAGAATATTTGCATAGATTTTTTTTGCGCACGGGAACTGTAAACTAGACTTTAATAAAAAAAGTATTGAAAGAGTGACTTTATACCAAAAGTGCCTGTTAATTAGTTTCACTGAACATAAAATCACTGTTTATTTCAGGAGAAAACCGACACTAAGCAAAAAGTGCCATTTTATCTATTACCGATTTTGTGATTTACGTCAAACTTTAAAGTGACACTAGCGATCTACTGTGGAAACTAGAGGAGGTATCAGGATGGTTATCTTCACAGAAAAAGCGTAGTATATCCGTAGTATATATGGCGGTCGTGAAGAACCAGGTAAGTCGAACTCTAAAAAAATTTAGAAGGTCAGGGTTTATAGTTAATATCATCCACAAAACCTTACTAACGTGGAAAAAAGTGGTCATCATGTATTTTGAGATGGATAAGGAAAGTTTTACACAAGGGTGAAATTAAATTAAATATTGTTAACTATTTATTTACGAATTTTTTAAAAAATAAAAGTTCACTTCAGGTATCTCGACTTACCTGGTTCTTCACGACCGCCATGGATATACATATCGGAACCGAGATGTCGCTCTCACTCGAAAATGTACAAACTTGTATAGTGTCACTTTTGTTTTCAGTGTGCGATATTATGACTGTTGGGTGGGAGTAGCGTTGGTGGCAGTTGTTTTTGTTTGTCATTTTTTGCTCTCATCTATTCTTTTTTTGTGCGGAAAAACAAAAAACAGGAACCCACACTTTGCGATATTGGCAAAATGAATTTTACTTCAATTAAAAGTTTTTGTTGCCTTTAGTCCAAATGCGTTTAACCCAGGTACAACAATTGGGATCATCAGTTAGATGTTGTTGTACCCTTCTAAGACGATGAATTTTCAGTCGATGATTACCGACACATATTAAACAAACAGCACAAAAGCACTGTTTATTATTAGCCTATTGAATAGACCGGAAAACGAGGGGTATAAAGGAACATTTACGTGCAAGGGTTTTTCTTATTGAATATGTTTGTTTGGCCCATAAGCATGCTTAAAACCGAAAATGCTACTAAATTCGCCCATGCGTTTCTGAGAGAATGGTCACACTGGCCACTTTTCAATATTTTTGGTGTAATTTGAAAACTAAGCCGAAGTTGACAACTTTACATTTAATACTTTTTGTTCAAAATTAAATTTTCTATTGAAATGGATAGTTCAAAAAATTTTACGAAAAAATGTAAGCAGGAAAAGTTAACAAAAACCAACCTAAAAAAAATCAAAAAATCAAGAATATCTAAATTTTTTAATAAATTGTGCATAACTTTTTTGAAGCAAAAATGGGGTCAAGACATGCAGGGAAAATAAAGTAGAGACTAAAGGCCTTAATATGGCATGTTCAAAAATTAATATTTGTTCAAAATTGAAAGAGATATTCCCATTCAAACTTTATCATTTCTTATAATTTTTCGCAGTTTTGGCCCAAAAGTCCCTTTTTTGGTACAATATGGCAAATTTCACTTTCGTTAAAATGTTCGAAATAAATTTTTTGTTATAATATGACATTAGAACTATAAAAAATTTATTAAAAGGATCTAAGTTCGCAATTTCGTTTTTCGGCTGTTTTTAAATGCTTTTAGACCTACAGACCGAACGGCTGGTCCGATTAACATAAGATTTGGTACTAAGTGGTAGGAACGTTAAATTTGTCATAAATTACCAAAAAATAGGCTTTCGGGCAAAAACTGCGAAAAATGATAAGAAATGGTAAAGTTTGAATGACTATATCTCTGTCAATTTTCTAATAATATGGCTTTTTAACATGTCATATTAAAGCCATAAGACTCTAGTTTACTTTGTTCATGCATGTCTTGAACGTATCTTTGCTCCGAAAAAAATTATGCGCAATTTAGAAAAAAATGTAAAAATCTTAGATTTTTCGATTTTTTTTATGTTGGTTTTTGTTTACTTTTCCTGCTTAATTTTTTTTTAAAAATTTTCCAAACTATCCATTTCGATAGAAAATTTAATTTTGAACAAAAAGTATTGCATGTAAAATTGTCAAATTCGGCTTAGTTTTCGAGTTATAACAAAAATACTGAAAAGTGGCCAGTGTGACCATTCTCTCAGAAAGGCATGGGTGAATTTAGTAGCATTTTCGGTTTTAAGCATGCTTATGGGCCAAGCAAACATATTCAATAATAAAAACCCTTGCACGTAATTGTTCCTTTTTAAAAGGTCTATTCAATAGGCTATATATTTCCTAATGAAATTTGATTAAATTCAGACGCCTAGAATTAGCTATGAGACTTTTATTTTTGTTTTTGTTTTTATGAACTCTTGAATGAAGTTATTAAATTCGATGGAACCTGCTACCTCTATATAAATCGAAAACTCTTCGTGCTGAGGACAACACATGTTTGCGATGGAGGCAATCTCAAATCGGTGCCCTTTTCTTTCTATGAAGCGGCTTGTCTTCATAGTCTAAGAGCTAGCAACGTTTAGGAACACTAATTTCCTAAAGGCTGATTTTGAGATGTTTTACCCTTCCCCCTTCCCTTGGATACTAATGAGGGCAGTGTGGCGGGTGGGAGGTGGTGCGTTTCCCCGTGAGCATTGCACAAATAACGGTTATGAAAGTATTTTTACTTTCTCTTTCTAAAGGATCATTTTATTTCCATTGTATTCTACAGCCTTTTAATAAAATAAATCAAGAAAACCAGACATTTCTCCCGGTGCATATCCATAGCCAGACATTTTTTTTTTATAAAAACCCAAAATATCAAAAATCATTTAGTAAAATCTTTGAATAAAGAGCCTATGGTTTACCTTAAATCTAGTCCCAGAAATGTTTGTATGGTAGAATTTTGGTGTTTGTGTGTGCTCTACGTCTCTCCTTGTAAGAAAAACTTGTGTAAAATTTAATGTCCTACAAAATGTGTTTACCAATTTTATTCGATAAGTGCTTTTTTTTAAAGTTATACTGCATTTAAGGAGTAGGACCATATATCATCTTTTTTGATCTAAAAAAATGTCTAGATAAAAGTTTTAGACCTTGCAAGCAATATTTTTACCTTAACAGTTTCCTTATGCGGAATACTGTTCTCGCTCGGTAGCGCATTAAGAGTTGGAGAGATCCGTACAGGTTCATATTAATGTTTGTAACAATTTGACTTCTGCCTTTTGACCTCGATGTTCGAAAGCATATTAGTGCCAAAAAACACATTTTTACAATTGCAAACACCTACCGCCATCTTGTTTGAGTGTTTTTCTTCGCACAAACTAATAGAAAAATGTTTTTAGTAACTTTTTTCCATAAGCACTTTTTTTTAAGTTGTAAAACAGCATTTTGTAAAAAAAAAGCAGGGGTTGAATTTTTATATTCATCATTTCTGATTAAAAATAGATTCTTATGGCCTTTAGGGCCAGTTTGTTCACAGTGGGTTAAATCAGCAATTAGATTATCACAGATTCTGTTAAACCCATGGTTATGAATCTGTGATAATCAGAAAGTGTTTGTTCACTGAATTTTCTGTTTGATTAATAAATCATAGTTTTTCCAATAATCTTTCCAGTTTCCAGTCTATCTGTCAAATCAATTGTCAGGCGTATTCTGCCATTAACTTAGTTTAGTGTGAGTGAGCTTTCTAAAAAAAAACATTTTTGTGTGCAAAAACAATCAGCGTCTTCAAATTTAATTTTTTGCTCAATTTAAGATTATTTCCTGTTATATTACTATACAAAATAACTACCCACGTGAAATTTGTTTTTATTTAAATATTGCTTTCTGTTTTGATTTTTTGTTCCAAATGTATAGTTGAAGTGTGTAGGTAGTGCTGGCATTTTGTGTAATCTAGTGATGGGAAATTTTTCTATACATATTTCATAATTAGGCACTTCTTTTTGGATAATAAATAAAATAACTACAACTAGTAGTAAAATCTTTACAAATTGGTTATTTTATTTTGCGAGATGAACGATACATGGTTTCTGTTTATTCATGTTCTTTGCTCGTAGGAATTGTATAGATTTTGTTTTTCTTTTTTATACCTACGCTTTGGGAATAACCAATGATGAACAAACAAAATTCCAGGAAATCTTTGATTAAATCGTGCTAATCAGACAGAATCGGCGAATTAGTGATTTCTGCAATTAAGTGCTCAAATCATGGATTCCCTGTTTAAAATTTGGCTGAACAAACGCATTCAATGATAATCAACTGGAATAATCATTGATTTAAGTTGACAAGCTGTGAACAAACTGGCCCTTAGTCCAACAAATTGGCGTCCGGCTAACTCACTTGGACTCATCAGTGACATTATACGGAATTTGTATTAATTTCAGTTCAACTTACATGGATTTTTTTACAAAAAACCACTGTAAACTATACCTTACAAGACAAGAATTCCAAATTATTAAGCTGGAAGTTTTTTTTCCCGGGGCGTGGCATAATTTCTATAAGAAGGTTTTTTTATAATATAAAATCTATATACTACTGAAATAGTGCTTTAATGCTAAGTCTTCTACTTGAGTGATTTATTTCAGTAGTATATTGAATTTGTGTTAAAAAAAACCTTCTTATTGAAATCATGCCAGGCCCCGGACAAAAAAACTTCCAGCTTAATGATTAGGAATTCTAATCTTGTTGGGTATAGTTTACAGTGGTTTTTTGTTAAAAAATTCATGTAAGTTGAACTTAACTTAATACAAATTGCGTATGACAAAGGCACTCACTATGTCACTGATGAGTCCAAATGAGTTAGCCGGACGAAACGCCTATTTGTAGAACTAAAGCCCATACAAAGCTATTTTGAATCAATAATTCAATAAGTCCTATCCTTAATGCTAAGTCTTCTACTTGACTGATTTATAGTAGTATAAAGAATTATTAGTATTATAAAAAAAAACCTTCTTATATTCATCATTTCGTCACCTGATTGCAAGAACTAGGTAGGTACATAACTGCATTGTCAAATCTTAAAATATCTCTCCAAAAACGGTTATTAACTATTTTTAACTTTTACTATTCATTATAGGCTTTAAAGCCCATTGTAAAAGATTCTAATTAAATAAAATGAAATAAATAAATAAATATTACGCACAGTTATATCTCCAAACCAAATTACTTGGCCAACGCAACGGTCAGTTGCGCAGAGAGAGGAGAACAAAAATGGTGCGCTGTGCGCAAGTGATTAAAGGAGTGAAGCCTGATTCACAATGCGATGAGGAAACGAGACGTCACGTGACGAGATCTCTTTGCAGTTGTTCTCTCTTAAAAACGAATTTAAAATAAGGAAATATGTAATGCATGCATAATAAAGCGTTTCCCTTTGCCTCGTCAGTTCATATTTTCGAAAAATTGAAAAATAGATACAACGTAAATCTTTCACCGTTCTCAAGTAGCTAGGTATCTATGAACTATCTCCAAAAAATTTATAAAATCAAATTACCTACATAGTTCCTGCAATCAGATGACGATATCTTCTTTTGTTGTTCTTAAAAAGTCGAAATACAGGTTATAGATCTTTCAATTGGATAATTCAAGTTATGAGTTCAAATGAGCTCAACTCCATATTGTGTTTCGCCCAGGTACGATACAGTTGGGCTCATCAGTTAGAACTTATACCTTGAATTATATTCAGTCACTCCACTCAAACAGAAGAGTTTTCTTTTTAAATTTTCTGTAATTTCAATTAGATAGTATTTGAAAGGTCTATAACACCCATGAATTTTGTCTCCTTTAACAGGTGTGCTAATGTGGGCGGTGGGGACTTATTTAGAGAGTATATTCCAAAAAAAATATATATATATTTGACAAAAACTATCAGAAATTCTTGGGTGGGTGAAGGGGGGGCATATGGCATATCAACAAACACCCTCATTCTATCAAAGAATTAAATCGGGAACTAGATTTAGGGTCAACTAGAGGCCTTTTTTTCAAAAATGTTTACAGAAATTCAATGACTTTTAGTGTTTAAGGTTTTGACAAAAAGTGTCTGGCCTATGGCTCTGCATCACCGGCAGAAATGTCTGGCTTTCTGGATTTATACTATTGAAAGGTTGTAGAGCACAATGAAAACAAAATCAACTTTAGAAAATGAAAGTAAAAATATTTGTATAACCGTTATTTGTCCCCCAGATTGCCTTCATTAGAATCCAAGGGGTGAGGCTAAAACAACGGCCTTTGCAGCCTTTTCACACCGAATCAAAATCAAGATTTCGAGCCAAAAGCCCAAAAGCCCAAAATCTTGTTAAAATGAACTAGACTTCCAATACATATTAAGATTTCGTTATCTAGTAGATACCACAAAATCTTCTCAAAATTTAATTGGCCTATTCACAATCACACTTAATTACTCTTACTTGCCGTATCTTATCTTACAAGCAGCAATTGGGAACAGATTAGGATGATTATCAGATGAGTGAATGATGGTTAAATATGACACATAATCATTTTTATGAAGCTTAGGTCCGGTTGTACAAACTTGGTTTATATTTTGATCAGAGGTTCAACGATTTTTACTGGCTGATTTCGGTGGAATTACTGAGGTTCAACGATGGTTCAAGGTTCTTGTATGTCATAGTAGCCAATTGAATGCCTGAACCATCGTTAAACTTCAATCCATTCTCCGAAGTCGGTAAATTAAAATTACTGAACCAAGAGTTAAATATTTGTACGACTGGCCCTTTAAAGCACCCCATTTCTCTACCAGCATCAGACGTAGTTGATTTTTAAGCTTTCAAATACCTCATACTCAGATACAACCTCAAATTCTAGTTCTGTTGCTAAGACGTTAAGTGCTTTAAGGTTGGGTAGAAATGCTTATTGAGGTAATTCACTTCGCATAGAGCTCGGATTTAGCGTATCTTGGTCAGGAAAAGGATAAACTACTTGCTTTCTCCCTACTCCAATAGAGCGAAGGTTATTCCAGAGTAGACGAGAAGGTTGGTTTGTATCCTGCTTTGATATAAATAATCTTGGTTCTGCGAGTAATAAACGTAGCTTTATTACGAGAATGGCAAAGGGCGCTTCCAATTCAAATTCGATGAGCTACTTTTTCATTTTGCGTACATTTTTCTCCGATTTTTGATCGCAGCATAAACCTCAGAGTTTAACCAAGGACAAGGATATTATTCGATATAAGTTATGAACGAGTGCAATGGTGTTCAAGTTTCGTATTGTTTTCATAATTTATTCATGTGAGCGTTTATGTACTTATAGATAATAATAATGAAGAAGACATTAGCATTAGGCGTGTTTTATTATCATCGAGATCTGGATCTGGATTAATTTTTAACACGTGTTACAAAAACCATTTTGATTATTTTGTTTCTGTATTACGTGCAAAAGTTAATCTAGATCCAGATCCCGATCCCGATGATAATAAAACACAACTATTATTGAAGCTCCTGAAAGAGAATCGGGGAACAATACAGAAGACAATTTTACACCAACCTAAAATGATTGTGATTTCAATGGATCTTTTTTTAGAGTTCCTATGAGCACTTAAATTCTTTCGAAATTTCAAACAAAATCAAGATTATGTGCGGGGTGAACAATTCAAGTAGATTTTGAAATCTTGTTGCTCGAAATCGAGATTTCGGTTTGATGTGAAAAGGCTATTAGACAATGAATGTTTTCCGATGTTTTTAAAGGCTCCCCCAAACCAACGCGAAACATTCGCCGACGACGCGAAATCATTCACAATAATACAAAATATGAAAGATACACAATGCTAAACAACAACAAAAAATTGTCTTTGCGAATGATTCGCTACGAATTCGCGTTGGTTTGGGAGAGCCTTAACTCTTGCACTATTATTTTTAGTTCATCTATAGTATTATAAAGAGAAGTTCTTACATCAGATCAAAATTTCCTGCCGTAAAAGACAAAATTAAATCAAAATTTTCTCCATCTATCATTTGAAGAAATAAATCTCTGCGTTTTTCGGATTCTGGTCCTAGAATCTTTTCTGCCAATTCATTACCAATGACAGGGTCACATATAGTTTTGCTAAAAAAGAACATTAATGTTTAAGCAGAAATTGTAAGAACTTGTACTAACTTGTTTTGAAATATGTTAAAGATTTCCTCAAAATTGTCCATAACTGGCAATAAATGAATAACGCTGCTATTTAAAATTTTTAATATCGGTGGTTCTTGGATTCGATAACCTTCAATTAAATGTCTTCCTAGATTTAAAATCATCTCCCTACCCATAGGAGAAGAAGTATCAAACAATGAACTTAATACAAGAATTTTGTATCGCGTTTCTTCTGGTGAACCGATCTATTTAAGACGAAACATTATTTTTTGCTCAATAATATGTAGCTATGTAATGCACATAGTGTATGGGGAAATAACTATTGAAGCCTCATGCTATTTTTCACAGCTTTTTTTTAACACATTTTACTCAAAGAAGTATAATGAGGTTCTTATAGTTAAACCCCTCTTTTCCCCATTTTACCTCACTAGTCATTTTAAGCCAATTGTAGTTAAAGTCGTTTTCAGTTTTGATGTGTTGAACGCTTACAAAGCCAACGTTTTTGTTTTCCATATCTGCCATTAGATTTTGAATTTCTTGATTGGAATGATACCGAGTATGGAAAACATTTTCTATGATTCTATAATCATGAGCTGAAGCCCAATGTTGCGGATCATCTCGCATCAGTGCTATATCTAGTCTTAAGCCGCAAGGTCCATCATCCAAAATAATAAATTCTTCGTGGTGTATTTCATATCTATTAAAAAATATGTTTTTATCATAAAAATATAAAACTGAAAATAATACCCGTCAGCTATAACAGTTATGTTGTGTTTTCCTCGAGTAGTCAACTTCCAATAATCACCCTGTAAATCACTGTATGAAGTGTGGGTTGCATTATCAAGTAATATTATAGCTTTTGAAACTGCAGTACCGATTGAACTTCGTATATATCCATGCACTGCACATTGAACTTGTTCTATAAGCTGAAGCAGTGGTTCTTGATTTTCTTTCCAATATTTCTCTAACTCCGATTCCATTGGGAATTTGTCACAACCTAATTCAAGAGTAAGTTCAAGAACCCCTGCACGAACATAATTCCAGTCCTGCATTCCTCCAGTTACGCTGTACCATTGGGCACCATTGGTTATTCCGCCAGGAAACATTTCGTTTTTGAAAAGTGGACATGGTTTGCCCAAGTGCATTGTTGGATGTGCCTAGAAGGTAACAGATTAGCCAATACTTAAAAAAGAAATTTAATCAAGTATATGTATAGGGGAGAATTGTACTCACATTGGAATAAACTTTAGCTAAATGTTTAAACAACTTGTTGTCATCGGTTGGATTAGGCTTTCGGCCTTTCATTACAATCCTAAGTTTGCTCATTTGATCTTGAAAGTCATTCAGATTATCATCGAATGGATAGTTGGCCACGAGTGATCCGCCATGAAGATTTGCCGAAAGTACAAACGGTGTTGAAAGTGTCCAGTTCATAACAGCTTTGACTTCAGGTTCCTGTTTTTGATTAAAAGAATCAGTACCGTACTGATCAGGGAAGTTTCTGTTTAGGTCGATATTGTTGGAATTTTCTCTACCAACAGCGCTTATTTTATCACCTAAGAATTAATTTGAATGTAATGATTAAAGATATAATATAACGGGAGTCAGAAATGATTTTCTTGTAATACAACATTAAGTTTTGGTTTCAGACTAGTTTAAAAGGCTTTCAGTCCTGTGGCAATTAGTTGAAAGAGCTTAAGTCGACTTAAGTGAAAATCGAGCTTTTTTTTGGCTTGGAAAATGTACAATTTGTTCAACTTTTTTTTAGGTCCCATTTCTCTGCGTAAAACATAAAAATTCAATTTTATTAAAACATAATAGCTTACGTTTTCTTGGACGAAAATTGTTTTTGTATAACAGCTTATGTCTGCACTGGCCAAAAATCTTTTAAATCTTATAAGGAATGCATTTTTGTAAAGTAGCTTCAGTCGTGTCGTGACATAAGCTATTATGACAATGTAATTTGAAAAATATTCATCGCTTAGGTCGACATAAGTTGTTCAAACCCAGTGTTCCAATTTTTTTGAAAAAGCTTAAGTTGATTTAAGTCTCAAAAATGTTACCGAAGAAATTGTTAAAACATCTTATGTCACATAAGCTACTATGTTCATTTGAATAGCATTTTTTTAAATTGTTTAAGACGCTTAAAAAGATTTTTAGCAGCTCAGTCAAAAGGCTTTTTACAAAAACAAAGATAGGATTAACTGGGTAATCTTGTTCAAAAATGAAAGCTAAATTTTTCATGTATGCACACTTTTTCCCTCCGGCATTGAAATAAATCGATGTAAAAATTGTACGTCAAATTTTAACTGCTGCTCGTCACGTGTTTAGGTGGGCAGACAAACGGCTAATGGTTCAAGGCTATTACTGATGTGACTTACAACTTTACGCAAATGACTTGATATTTTATGTCGTTGGCTCCTCAGTCTATACGCAGCTGAAGCGAAAATAAGTCAGAGTCATGACTTTTTTCGAAATTCAATGAGTGCGAATGAGAAAAAATATCTGATCTCACCTTCGCACTCATTTAATTTTTCCGTTCACAATTTACTAGGCGTCACATTATTGCTGACAAAAAATTGACAATTGGTGTCTTTTATTATCATTCGAATTTTATTGAAAAAAAAAAACAAATAAAGAAAAAAAATATCGGACATTCTTTGTCAAAGCGGTCGACAAAATGTTTGACCACCATTAAGGTAATATGTATATTTGAAGTTTAAATATGTCAAAATAACACAACTCTCTTCTTCATTTTAAAAATAATAGCAAATATCGTTTTTTTTTAATGTAATGATGTGAATTTTAATGTAATTATGACTTTAAAAATTGATAACTAAGAGCCGTTTGCTCATACGATACTTAATAGACCAAGAGCCGACAGCAAATTTTGGGAGTGGAGGTATAACCAAAATTGGATTATGAGGGATTAAAGGTAGGTACATGTATCGTGATATGGAATATGAAAGTCTGGCAAGTTTTTTTCTCAGCCTTTGGTGGGGGTGAGGGCTTAAAACCTGCTTGGTTTCCTATTTATTTGGAAGGGTCATTAACACTTCAATTCACTTTTAAAAATAGAATATGATGCTCTGTCATTTTCCCTAAGTCTCAAGACTTTTATCTTGGTGATCCGATAAAAAGGACCCATGATTTAACTTTTTTAAGCACACCGCATTGGAGACTTTATTTGTCGATTTTTTGTTTTGCTAAAATGCGTAAAATGGTTATATCTTGAGTTCTATTAATCGTAACGTCAAGATTGTGGTGTTTATGCTTAGAAAAAATGACGGAATCATATCCGGTTTTTTAAAAATGAATTCAAGAGGTTATAATCCTGAAAATAAATCGGGGGATCTAGCACTTTTTAAACCCCCACCCCTCCCAAAGGCTGAAAACAAAACCTGCCAGACTTTGGTATTTGATATCACGTTACATGTACCTATAATCTTTCATACTCTGATTTTGGTTATGCCTCCACTGCCAAAATTTGTTGTCGGTTCTTAGACTATAAGCATTTATGTTCTACTTAAAAAGCTTATGTTCTACTTTTTCCTCTGCGTAAACTGTCACATTAGCAGTTATGTTCTACTTATGGCCGTTTCGATTGGCAATCCAGAAGCGTTCGGAATGCGTGTAAACCCTTCTGAAAGTGTTCTATGGCATTCAGAATGACAGTTCTTCTCCTGAAAAGAACAGAAAATGATTCTGGATTTCATTTCAGAATCGAAACCAGTACCTACGTTCTGTAACTCTCACATCGATAAAACCAGTCGAGAACCGTTGAAAATGGAACAAAACTCATTCATGTAAAATGAAAACGATTGCACGATATCGTTTCCACCATTGTTATCTCTACCATATCTGTAGAGAATAATAGAGACAGCTATCTTCAAAACGATATCGTCCGATCGTTTTCGTTTTACGTGATTAGGCCCCAGGAAGCTTTATTGTTTTAGGGCAAGCAAAAGTAAGTTTTTTTGTTCAGTTATATTTCTTTGTAGTGAGAGAACTATTTATGTGAGATTGTTGAGTGTTTTTTTCCTGTATGCAGTAAAGAGTGTAAAATACAACAAAGTGACTTATAAGGGTGTGTCAGTTTTGTTTATGTTGCATTTAGTTTTTTTATGTTGAAAAAGAGGGTGGGGACAGTTGAAACAATTTTTCGGGGGACGATTGAAACAATGTGTTTAGTTAATGTTCGTGCTTTTTAGATGATCCGTGTAGATCATCTAGTAGAAGTGTTCAAGCAATATTGTCTAGTGGTGATATTGTGTTTTCTGTGGAAGCAGTACGACCATTACCGAAAGCTCTCCCAAGGAAACCTATGTATATTTCATTGAAATGTTACAAAACTCTGCCCGAACCTAGCATTTTGGTTAAGACAAGATTTTTTTTTGTTATGTAGGGGGATCAGTGCGAGTAAAAAACCCGATCACAGTTGAAAGCTCCCCATTTGGCCAACATCTTAAAAAAGTTGCTGGAAAAGGGTTTCCATGATATCTAGAAACCCGTTAGGTTTTAAAAACTAATTTTTCAACTGTTAATGTTAACATACTTTTGGCCGTAAATTGAAAACAAAGAATTTACAGATAAAAATAGACGAGAGTTTTTCAGAAAATTGTAATAAAACAGATGTTACTTTTTTTGTATTAATTTTATTGAGCCTAAACGAGTACACCGATTTTCTTCAAATTTGAAATACTTATGAACATTACATTTGAAAAAATGTATTTTAAATTTAAAGTGAAACGAAGTCACATACTTTATAATCCTAATCACCCGCACCACCCAACAAGGAAAGCAAAACACCTGGATTCCATTACACCCACCAACTTACCAGCTGAAGCAATAAACAAATATTGCATACGAACGAGGCCCCCATACATAGTACAACAGACGATACAACCTGCCGCTTACTACGACGTCAGCAACTACCTAATTGCCGCCAAGCAATTCAGGTACCAAGAAGGTAATCTGATGGCAGTTGGTTACGTCAACAAACGAAGTTCATTTATCAGTTTACAGTCCACAGTTGGTTATGCCAGCAAAGTTGACTAGTAAGGGTGGAAAATGCACTAGAATTCAGGTTCTTCTTGCCATAGAAAGATCTCGCTTTTATTAGTCACACTAATAAAGAGGTACGCTGCTGGCTACTTTTGTGTACCAGTTAGAAGCTTCAAAACTTTTTGGCTTACGCTGTGAAATATCCCCCCCCCCGTCCGCCTCCTTATAAACTTTGTTCTGCCGTTAGACTAGCGAACCCGTTCCTTCGCTGCTCCGCCGATTATAATTTTGTTCTGCCGTTTGCTTCAAGTGCTAGGGAGTACGTCCCAATCAACGCTGCCTTGAGCTTCGGTCAGACTAGCAAGCCCGTTCCTTCGCTGCTCCACCGACTATAATTTTGTTCTGCCGTTTGTTTCAAGTGCTAGGGAGTACGTCCCAATCTACGCTGCCTTGAGTTTCGAACAGACCAGTGAACCTTTCCCACCTTGTTATACGAAGTACTGTGTTATTCTATTTTAAGAAAATTAACAGTTGTCAAGTATATGAAATACCATGTTAGCATAAGTAATAATATTTTGTAAAGTAAGAAAATATTAAATTCATAAGAATACCGTGTTAAGAATAACAAAAGAAAAAAAAATATAAAAATATATTTAATTGGAGCTCCAAATCTTACTCAAACCTAGTTTTCCTTGCTTGTTACGGTTAAACCCTGGACCCCGCTGGCCTACCTCAGCTGGAAACTAAAAAAGCATCACAAAAGAAAATCAGTTTATCCGTTCAGGCTGTAGCTTAATATAAAGTGGATGAAAAGACGCAAATTTTAAAATGAAGCTTTCATGTTTCTATCGAATACCACAGATATAAACTGTAGAGAATTTGATTTTCAACAAAAAAAGTATTTCTTTTTTTATAAGACTAACGGTTTTCAATATATCGTGGAAGCTCTTTTCCACATAATTTTTTCTTTTCAATATGGCGGCCGAATGAAAGCTTTCAATCCCGAAGATCGGGTCTTAGTCTCCCCTACCTCTGAAATAACCTTCAAGTGAGGTCCGTAAAGATAGCACCGCCACGAAATTCAAAAATCTAATGATGCAATAGTTAGGTGCTAATTAAGAGCTGCAATCTTAGCTGAGCACTTAATTCTCTTCCCTCAAACCTGTGGCGGTGCTAACTTGACGTCAAGATAGCGATAGCACCGCCACAAAAGAAATCCAAAAATCTAATGATGCAGAAGTTACGTCCTTCTTAGGTGCTAATTAAGTGCTGTAATTTTAAACTTGAAATGAATACGAAAAGTGGGCACGAGTACGATAACTCAGGCGCCAAGAAATAATAACGGTTTTTTGTAGAACAGTTTAATACAAGCATTTTTTACCTTAGGAGGGGGGGTCTATCTCACCCCATTTGGGCGGGAGGGGCAATTTCATAAAAACAGAACCAAAAATGTAAAAAATATTAAAAAATAACGGTAATACTTACAACAAAGTATTATACCTTTATTTAAAGCTAATACTGTTCTATTAGCCAGTTTTTGAATCAAGTGAAATCTATGTATGGTTTTTAAAAAAATGAATTTTAAACTCAAAATTTGTGAGAAAAAAGCATAAAAAATAGGTTTAAAGTGTAATTTCTCAAAACTGTAAAGTTATATATCATTTCTTTTTCGAAAATTCGTTGCTCTAATTAATTCTTAATCAAAAACTGAAAACTAGATGATTTTATGTCTTCTAGTTTTTGAAAAAATCGATAATTACTATAACTACTTTTGTATTGGATGTTTGTTTTTTGCTTGCTTACGTATTACGGCTGGCGTATAAACAGTGAGTGCAACCCCCCTGCTTGGGCACATTATAGGATTTGGGGTAGGTGCAAGGTTGGGTGTATGCAAAGTTTTTTTTGCATTTAAAGAATCTGGATTAAGGAAACATATACAAAGCAGTTGAAATGTTCAAAGTATGCATACCCACTTAGATCATAAAAAAAAACGAGCAAACATTCGAATTTTGTACGGTAGTAGTTTAAGTAATTATCAATGTTCTCAAAAACTAGAAGACATAGAATCATCTAGTTTTCAGTTTTTGATTAAGAATTAATTAGAGCAACGAATTTCTGAAAAAGAAATGATATATAATTTTGAAGTTTTGAGAAATTACACTTTAAACCTATTTTTTATGCTTTATTCTAACAAATTTTAAGTTTAAAATTCATTTTTTCAAAAACCATGCATAGATTTCACTTGATTCAGAAAAAAAAATGATATATAATTTTACAGTTTTGAGAAATTACACTTTAAACCTATTTTGTATGCTTTTTTCTCGCAAATTTTGAGTTTAAAATTCATTTTATCAAAAACCATGCATAGATTTCACTTGATTCAAAAACTGGCTAGTAGAACAGACTATTAGCTTTAAATAAAGGTATAATACTTTGTTGTAAGTATTACCGTTATTTTTAAATATTTGTGTACTTTTTAGGTACTGTTTTTTATGAAAATTGCCCCTCCCGCCCAAACGGGGTGAGATAGACCCCCCCCCCCCCCTCCCATAGTAAAAAATGCTTAACAGTTCTACAAAAAACCGTTATAATTTTTTGGCGCCTGAGTTATCGTACTCTCCCCGAAAAGTGCATTCCATAAACTTAAAATGCCTAAAAATTATTGCACATTAAAAAAGTGGTCTCAAAATTAAAGGTCTCTCCAAGTGCTTTTCAAAAAGATGCATCTCAACTTTTTTACTCCCCCTCTTCATTTCCAAAGCTTGTGGCACTTGTGGAACTTGAGGCGGTACTATCTTGACGTCAAGATAGCATCGCTACAAAAGATTTCGGAAAAAATTGCGATAATTAAGGACAACCGGAGCTCTGTTCAAAAAGGTACGACTTGAATTTTTACTCCCACCCCTTCATGGTCAAACCAGTCTTGTGGACCTTGTTTGGAACTTGTGGTGATGTGGGGTAGGCGTCAAGATAGCACCGCCACAAACGAATTCGAAATCTAATGATGCGGAAACTACGTCCTACTTAGGTGCTAATTAAGTGCTACAATCAACGCAGCACTTAATCGGATGACCTTGAAATCGGATGCAGAAATGCCAACAAAAATGTAGACTTTTTACATACGACCTCTAAAAAAGTTGAAACGCCTTAGCTTAAGTGCTGTTGAGTAGGTTGCAAAAAGTCATATTTCAATTTTCTACTTCACTAGTGATGGGCGCATTCGAATCATTCGAAGGCAACATATCGAGATATTTCGATTCTTCACTTGAATCATTCGAATGATTTTTTATGAATACCGATCTTGCTCACCTACTTAGGTGCCTTTCACATGAGCTGCAAACTGCGAATGCGAAAAAATTTGTTTAGGCAATAATAAGAGCAAATATCAGCAAATTCGTGTTTTAACTTTTCGACAAAGTGAATAAACGATCTTATTTACTATTTTAAACATGATAACAAATTAATTTAAATTGTAAAATTTAGCATTTTACGTGACCAAAGAGATATTTTCTGCGAACTGCCAAGCACTTTTTCGCAATCCACAACATCTGGACGCATTCCACAAATCTGCGAATGAAAAATTCGCTCGAATTTAACCTCAATTTTTTTAGCACCCATCATTTTGCTGGTTTATTTGTATGACAATTCGCGTCTGTCGGCGATCACTCATGTGAAAGAAATGTCAAAACTCGCGACCATTCGCAATTCGCAGTTCGCTATTCGCAGCTCATATGAAAGGCACTTTACTTTTGTAATTGTAACTGCATTGAGAATTCGAGAACCCGAGAATCAAGAACAGAAGTGAGAATTAAAGACAAGTAAGAGAAAGAGGAATACACATAATAGAGAACTCGAGACCGTTCATTGTTAATGTACGTGTATTCAACCACGCGATTCAACGCGATGGGAGCTCGAGAGCCGACAGCAACTTGAATAGGTATACTTCGAATGATGAATGAATGAATCATTCGAATGATTTAGCATTCGAATGATTTTCCTACCATCCTACTATATTGCTATTAGGTGCCAGTTATAGCTATCATTGAAACTCATCATTGGAAATTTTAATAATTGATTTTGAGACATTTAGGAGGCAAAATAATTTATTATTTTGATGAACAAATAAAGGTTAAGATCTAATTAATATTTCTAGCCAAAAAAATTGTTCAAATAGGCCCAACTTTCCACATACAAAGACTTTTCTTATTTTGTATTTCTTTCCGATCATATGTCGAATACAATATCATACTTTCTTTTTTTGTCTGCTTCGCGTTGGAGTGAAAGATTGTAGTTTGTATCCAAAAGCTTTTCACTTTTGTATGGTGAAAGCTAAAAATGGGTCTGTTCTAATAAGAAAAGTTCGAATCTATACAAGATTTCAACGAAATCTCGCATTTCAAAATCTCAAAACTATATGGGAAACGTGAAGATTTGAACTGAAATCTCTGAAATCCGAGAATTCGCTCCAGTGGGAACATAGTATAAATTATTAACCGGGCTGCGCTGTTTGACAAGGCCTTAAGTGACATATGTACATACCGTAGGAAGCCACAGTAAGCCAAACTTTAAATTTAACTGAAACCAGAACTGAGAGCTGTATGAAGTAAGAGTTTGATCACTTGGACTATTTTCAATAGTAGATTAATTAATTATTATATGAATAAATTATAGATAAATTTACAACCTTCCTTAGCTATTTCATAGCCATCCGGATTCATACTGAAGAGAAAATGTAAGCGAGTACTATTTATAATTCTTGTGGCTCTCTCATCTCGGAGATAGTGCTCGCAGAGGTACTTTGCAAGATAAAGAAGCATTTCCCGTCCAACAACTTCATTTCCATGCATATTAGCTACGTATTTGAACTCTGGGACACCGGGGATATGCTGTCCTGGCTTTGCAAATATTTCCATTACCCACAAGTCTCGTCCTTCAACACTTTTGCCAATTGTGTACAGTCGTGTTATTGATGGATAGGTTTTACTTATATTTCGAATAAATCTGGATAAAGAAAAATTTATTAATTACATACAGAATATAGTTATAAATAAATATAAAAATCGTCAAATCGTGTCGGATGCGCTGTCAAGTTGTGTGTGATGAAATTTCATATTTTGTTTCCACACTATTATACATTATCTTCTTCACACATTTTTGACAAAGGTATGTTGTTACTCTGGGATAATGTAGAATGGCTTAACATTATTTGTTTGTTGGCTTAGTGCCCTTTCACACGACAACTTTTGAGTCATAACTTTTTTCGAAATTCAATGAGTGGGACGAGAAAAAACATCTGATCTCACCTTTGAAAAAAGTAATGACCCAAAAGTCATGGTGTAATAGGGCACTTATACCTATTAGTTTCCTTTACACGATAATTCTTTGCGTCTGACTGTTTTCTCGAATTTCTCTTTGAAAATCATCCTGTGAGGCACATGCTAATACACTGTGATTCTCAACGCTTGGCGCAAAACTGACAGTTCTTTTATTGCGAAATTCACTGCTGCAGTTTGTTCTGTCTGTATACAAAAAATACGAAAATAAGGATAAAGCTAAAAAGAAACGTCAAAAAGCGTAGCCTAAACCTAGGCCCACGACTCACAGGGCAACTGGTCTTGTATTTAATCTTTTTTCTCATTCGCAGCGATTATCCATATTTGAAAAATTAACATGAAGTGAAAAATTAAAATGTTTGGTAAAACCGTTCCAGGATCAGTGATTCACTGTGTACTTTCAATTTTCAATTGATTCACTGTATACCATGTTGTCGTTTGATATATACAAAAATAACAAAATACAAAATTTCACCAAAGTAGACAAATCAACAACAATTATTTAAGTTATAACATTTTAAAATTATTTCGTTTTTCAACAAAATGACCAAAGAACCAAAGTAATTTTCAATTTTCTCAAAAACTAGAAGACATAGAATCATCTTATTTTCAGTTTTTGATTAAGAATTAATAAGAGAAAATAAATAATTTATTGTTTTACAGTATTTAAAAATACCACTTTAAACTTTTGTTTATATTTGTTTCCCAAATTTTGAGCTCAAACCCCGTTTTTTCAAAAACTATGTATAGATCTCACTTGATTTAAAAATAAGCTAACAGAACAGAGTATTGGCTTTATAAAAAGGTATAATACTTAATTGTAAGTTTAATCGTTATTTTTTAATATTTGCTTACATTTTTAGTACTTTTTTTATAAAACTGTCCCTCCCACCAAAAAGGGGGGAAATAGACCCCCTCCTAAAGTACAAAATACTTGAATTAAACTGCTCTACAAAAAACAGTTACAATTTCTAGGCGCCTAAGTTATCGTTCTCTCCCCCATGGATTAATAAAATATGCTTTTTACTGTTTTTAAAATTATCCAAGCTCTTGGATGAATAAACTTTTCTTTCCCTTTCCTGTTTTTAAAAAGAAAATTTCTTCATCAGGTAACGTTCTTGCAACTAAAAGAATAAGCAAATCTACATCTTTACCAACTACAACTGTTTTGTTTTTTTAATAATAGTGTTCCAGTGCTGTTTTAATTATCACTAAAACGTCCAGCCCTCGAAACTCGAGTGCTAGTAACACTTGCATCTAGTGGGCAAAATTCTATAGAAAATCGTTCAAGAATCGATCACCGAAATTATTCGATTATTTCAATCTTTTGATCATTTTCATTTCACTGAATTTGTATCCGATTCAATTTTATTCATATGGATTTCGCTGGAATTAAACCTCTCTGATTTTAAAGATTTCAATTCAATACTGTTCCTAATCCAATTGGATTAAAATTAAAAAACAATAAGATTTGGATTGATTAAAAAAACTCAGCAAAAATTATGAAATTTTCAGTTTCTTACTGCTCCAGAAAAGGTGATTTTATGTCAATTGATTTATATTTGGATCATAATACACTCCTTATGTGAAAATATAGTTCGGCCCTTATCCATCAAGATATCAACTGTCAAATTTCATTGACGTATGGCTACGATGTCAATGGATTAAAAAACCTCTAAAAAATCACAAATTTGTGATGAGTTTTACTGCTCCAAAAAAGGTGATTTTAGGGCAATTGGCTAACATTTGTATCAAAATATACTCTATCTGTCAAAAGATAGTTTGCCCCCTATATTTCAAGCCATCAACTGTCAAATTCCATCGACGGATGTATACGATGTCAATGGATTAAAAAACCTATGAAATTTTTGGTGAATTTTTACTGTTATAGGAAAAGGTGATTTTAAGGCAATGAAGGTAGTATTTTTCTATCAAAATATAGTTTGTCCCATATATTTCAAGCCAAATTCCGTTGACGGGTGGCTACGATGTCGATGGATTATAAAAACTACTAACAAATTCTTAAATTTGCTCCGGAAATTAGGGCAATTGGGTGACATTTGGATCGAAATACACCTTTTCTGTCAAAATATAGTTCATCCACTAATCTTTTAAGCCATCAACTGTCAAATTCGATTGACAAATGGCTACGATGTCAATGACGGCGCACATACCAACTTCACGGGAGGTGACTCATTTTGACGTATCTTATTTTTATCTCACTTTCATCTCTTGGAAAGAAAGAGATGACCAAGAAAGGCAGAAGTTTTAATTTTTTTTTAAATTTTCCTCCTCATTACATCACATCGCTTTCTTTCCAATAAATAGGAATAGGATACAAAATAAGAGGCGTCAAAATGAATCACCTCACGGGAAGCTGGTATAAAAACCGTCAATTGATTAAAAATTCTCTAAGAAATCTGAAATGTTTGATCAATTTTTAGTACTCCAGGAAAATGTGATTTTGAAACAATTGGGTGACTGTATCGAAATATACTTTTTCTGTCAAAATATAGTTGGCCCCCTATATTTCAAGCTATCAACTGTCAAATTCCATTGACGGGGGAGAGTACGATAACTCAGGTGCCAAGAAATGATAACGTTTTTTTTGTACAACAGTTTAAGGCGCCAGTTATAGCTATCATTGAAACTCATCATTGAAAATTTTAATGATTGATTTTGAGACGTTTAGGAAGACTTAATTAATATTTCTAGCCAAAAAAACAATTCAAATATGCCCAACTTTTCCCATAAAACGACTTTTCTTGTTTCAATGATTGAACTACCTTACCAATGATTATTGAAAAATTAAAAGTCAATATTTGTGGAAACTTGGGTCTATTTGGAATATTTTTTTGACTAGAAACATTAATTAGGTCTTGAGCATTTATCATCCATCAAAATAATAAATGATTTTGCTTTCTTAATGCCCCAAAATCAATCATTAAAGTTTTCAATGATGAGTTTCAATGATAGCTAATACAAGCATTTTTTTACTATCGGAGGGGGGTCTATCTCATCCCGTTTCGGCGGGAGGGGCAATTTCATACCACACCACAAAGTCTTGATAAATAACACTTTAAATCTTTGTTTAAAATTCGTTTTTTTTTTTTCAAAGCATGTATAGATTTCACTTGATTCAAAACTAACTTATAGAGCAGAGTAATGGCTTTAAAAAAGGTATAATACTTAATTGTAAGTATTACCGTTATTTTTAAATATTTGTTTTACATTTTTGGTACTTTTTATGAAATTTCCCCTCCTGTCCAAACGGGGTGAGATAGTAAAAAATATTTGTATTTAACGGTCCTACAAAAAACCGTTATTATTTCTTGGCGCCTGAGTTATCGTATTCGTGTCCATTAACAGCTACGATATGGATCGTAATACACTTTTTCTGTCTAAATATAGTTTCTCTTTTATATTTCAAGCCATCAACTGTCAAATTCCATTGACGGGTGGCTACGATGTCGATGGATTAAAAACCCTCTAAAAAATCTGAAATATTTGCATAGTTGTTACTGCCCCGAAAAAGGGTGATTTTAGGGCAATTGGCTGACATTTGGATCGAAATACACCTTTTCTGTCAAAATATAGTTCATCCCGTATTTTCCAAGCCATCAACTGTCAAATTCTATTGACGGATGGCTACGATATCGATGGACTAAACAACCTTTAAGAAATCGGAAATTTTTTATGAATTTTTACTGCTCCAGAAAAAACGTAATTTCAAGACAATTGGGTGACATTAGCATCAAAATATACTTTTTTGTCAAAATATAGTCTGAACGCTATCTTTCAAGCTATCAATTGTCAAATTCCATTGACGTGAACAAAAAAGCCTCTAAAAATCTGAAATTCTTGATGAATTTTAATTGCTGCAGAAAAGGTGTTTTTTAAGGCAATTTGGGTGATATTGGGATTAAAATATACTTTTTCTTTAAAAAAAATTGTTTGTTCCCTGTATTTCAAGCCATCAGCAGTCAAATTTCGTTGGCGGATGGCTACGATGTCGGTGGATTAAAAAGCCTCTAAAAAATTTGAAATTCTCGATGAATTTGTACTGCTGCAGAAAAATTCGATTTTAAGGCAATTGGGTGGAATTTGGATCAAAATATACTTTTTCTATCAAAATATAGTTTATTTCCTTTATTTAAAGTCATCAATTGTCAAATTGCATTGATGGATGGCTACAATGTTGATGGATTAATAAAACTCTAAGAAATCTCAAGCTTTTGACGAATTTTTACTGCTCCAGAAAATATTGATTGATGCCCCAGAAAAAGGTGATTTCAAGGCAATTGGGGGACATTTGGTTCAAAATATACTTTTCTGTCAAAATATAGTTCACCCCCTATGTTTCAAGCCATCAACTGTCAAATTCCATTGACTAATGGCTACGTGTCAATGAATTAAAAAGCCTCTAAAAAATCTGAAATTTTTGATGAATTTTTTACTGTTCCAGAAAAAGGTGATTTTAAGGCAATTGGGTGACATTAATTTGGATCGAAATATACTTTTTCTGTAAAAAAATTGTTTGTCCCCTATATTTCAAGCCATAAACTGTCAAATTCCATTGACGGATGATTGAATTTTTTTTACTGCTCCAGAAAATATTGATTATAAGGCAATTGGGTGACACTTGGAGCCGTTATGTTAAGCTTAACGCATAGAATTCTCGGTACTTAACTTAAAAGCGGATAAAAAGTGTGTTATCGGTGTGTATTAGACACTAAAAGTTTACTTGTCATCGCGTTGACAGGTAGTAGCTCGTAGCAAAACTGACGTTTGCATAAAACTGGGGCTAAGCTGAGCTCAGAGCAGTGGAATTTGCATGTGATTTATTGATTACAGTCTTTCGCACAGTCATCAGAGGACAACCTCTTCGGGCTAATTTAAACGAAGAGAATTATCAACGCTTAGCTTAAATGCAGAGAAAAATTGTGCTACCTACATATGTGAATAACACAACAAACGTTTTAGTTATAAGCGCGTTGACAACTTATAGCTTTCTTGCAAGCATGGATGAAATCAGTCGAAAAAACGACACCGGGAACAACCGATGCCATCACAGATAAAACATGGAGTTTCCATTCAACCCATCGATAATATGTATGTAATTCATGCCGGTAAGACAGTTTTTCTCCGTGCTTAAGTTAAGCACCGAAAGTTCTCTTTAAACTGATGAGCACCGACACCGTTTCTTTCATCCAATTTCCTTCTTTACAAAAAAACAAGGCTATTATCGATCACGTATAAGAGTTCGCTGACTGCCAGTCAGCCTGACAAAAAAGTGTGACAACTTATAGCAAAAATTGACGTTTACATACAATTTTTCGATAGCAAAATGAGCCAAGGTATTTGCATACGATTTTTGGATGTATGTACTCCAACACTAAGTAAAAATCGCAAGAATAATTGCATCATTTAAAAGCAGTC
The DNA here is from genome assembly GCA_963921185.1 of Dasysyrphus tricinctus. Taxonomy (NCBI): domain Eukaryota; kingdom Metazoa; phylum Arthropoda; class Insecta; order Diptera; family Syrphidae; genus Dasysyrphus; species Dasysyrphus tricinctus. The sequence goes on from OY992533.1 coordinate 37,400,316, forward strand.
TCGAGCATCGAGAAGAATAGAGCTCTTTTCTGCAGCACTGAACGCTGCCATCGGACATTCCAATAATCTTTCCAGTCAGTTGGATAAGTGTTGGTTGGTGCGATGAAAAATTGTTGTTGTATTTAACATGCTACTTTTTTGTAAGCGAACAGTCCAATTCTAAATAACAATTCCCGGGGAAATATTCTATTCTCTTCTTTCTTATTGAATTTACAATAAGACAGAAAGGAAAAGAGAAATATTTCCCCGGGAATTGTCATTTAGAATTGGGCTGAAAAATGCACTAAAAAACAGGGCTAAAATCAAAACGTCACCTATTTGTCGACGTTTTGATTTTGTCCAAATAAAAAAAAACTTCAAATGAACAATATTAAAAATAACAAAGAAAAACTAATTAAATAAAGGAATACAGCAAAAGTGTAAGGAAATATAGGTAATCATCATCAGGGATGTTGCGGATGCCGATTTTCTCACATCCGCGGATGCGGATTTTGGAAGTCTCATATCCGCGGATGCGGATGTTTAAGATCTTATATAAATTAAGTATATGAATGAAGAATTAAAACAACGATAAAGTAATTATTAACATTTTTATTGATAAAAACAAGTATTAAGTAGAATTCATATTAGTAAGTGAAGTTAAAAATAGGAGCATTATACTTAATAAAGAGTAATATTGCCGCCTTTTCTGATTCAAGGCGGTTACGCAGAGGTTCGTAAGTTAAACCCGCGCAAACAAACACGTAATGATTTATTTACCAGAAATATATGATGCACCACAACAAACGCGTCGGATCTAGGAGTCTAGTCACCGCAATTTGTTCGCTCCCATTGGTCGCATGCCCCGTCCAATTACATTCGCATGCGCATAAACATCCGCATTGATTATTGCGGATGCGGATGCGGATCCAAATGTCCAAATCTATGAGGAAGCTCCGCATTTGCGGATGTGGATGCGAATATTCGCAACATCCCTGATCATCAAAAGGGCAAACACGAAGCTTAATGTCCCTGATCACACGTGAAGAAATTCAAGCATTTTCTGCGAATTGTGATGGTGAGTGGGGTAACTTGTAGAAGAGGGAGGGGGATGAAATATTTTAAAATATTTGAAAATATTCGGTGTAGAAAATTGACGTTCTCTTTTGTGTTGCTTTTCCTATCCAATCCAACCAATCAAATCGAGAGTTTCATTATGAAAATACGAAAAACACAAAGAGGAGATCAAAATCTGCAGAATAATTTTCTTCACATCTGAACACTTTCGTTCTTCACGTGTAAGCAAGCACAATAAGTGTTGTGAATTTCAAAGTGGAAATGCAAAATTAAGTGTCGTGATTAAATAGGTACTCGGTCTCGCTCTGGCTCTCGCACGCACTTATTGTGCAATTTTCTTTTATTGTTTTTTAGCTTTTGTGGTGCAATTATTTAATAAATTTTTGCATTCTGCACTTCTGTGCAACAAAGACCTTTTCAACGATATATAATTTATATGCCTTTGGCTTTTGTAGACCGCGTAAATTATACCACAAAATTCGTGTTTGCCGTTTTATAATATGATTACGTCAGCATCATCTGGAGCCTGTTTGGCAATAATATTTGCAGATTCCAATTTTGTCTTTAGTATAGGAATAAATCTACGTTTGTTTATTTCATTGCTCAAAAACTTGTCTTGTCTCATAAGGACGATCATATTTATATCAAACAAAACATCAGTGTATCCCAGAAATCGTGACTGTTTACGACGCTGCTCAGCTGACTTTGTACTTTTGGAGCAATTGTCATAGTCATCGAAAACTACTATAACATTAGCTCCAAAGTAATTTTGTATGTATTGTACGTATTGATCACATAACAGCAAAATTAACTTCTTTCTTCCACACAACGCGATGAAATAGGAATCCGCCATCTACAATAAGTGTGTCAGCTGTAGTCATAAACTCATAAACTGCTGATTTAGCTATTTTTCTCATTCCTATGCTATGTCATCAAAAAGAGCCAGTGGATATGGGGCAAGTTCAAATTAGAGAAATTCTTCGAGCTGGTCATCAAATATTTTTAAGAGAGCTGTTCTTTCAGTAATCGCAAGATTAGCCCGGTTTTTTGGTGCATTTTTATCTTCGCTTGAAAAAAAGTAGCATGCTAAATACAACAACAATCTGGTATAACTCTGTATTGTTGTTGTTTTTAACATGCTACGATAAAAAGAGAAGATAAAAATGCACTAAAAAACAGGACTATTTTGTTCGATCCTGCAGATTGGCTGGCGCCAATTATTATCAACACTAAGATGATAGTGCAACAAATCTGGCGTGATGGGACGTCGTGGGACTGTCCCTTAAATCCCCTGATGTGTCACCGCTCGTAATCAATTTTTCCACTCTCTCAGATATCCAAAAAATTGAGATCCCTTGCTGGATTCAGTACTCGCCAACAGCTTCCTTCCAACTTCACGGTTTCTGCAACGCTTCTGAGCGGGCTTGTGCTGCTTGCTTTTACCTTGTATGTAGATTTATTTTTTTTCGCAGTAGATATGCATTTTCAAATTTGTATTTGTATTTTCGAAAAAGAAGATCATAATAACAGATAACTGATTGAAAATACATACTTAAAACATTACCTAAGATCTGCGACTGCGAATAAATTTGTTTAGGCAATTCCAAACGCAAATATCAACTTATTTTGGCTTAAATTTTTCGACAAAGTAAATAAACGATGCTATCAACAATTTAAAAAAGAAAACATGGCCTAAAATATGTCCCCAGCGCCAGGACTCATTTCTCAAAGCAGATAATGACAAAATTCGCTCAAATTTAAACGTTTGTAACACCCATTTACTGGTTTATTTTTATGAAAATTCACGTCGTTCGACGACCAAGCAAATAACGCATTTGAAAAAATAATGTCAGAATTCACGATCATTTGCAATTTTCAGTTTGCTGCACGGCTCATATGTAAGGCACTAAAAGGGTGGGTTTCAGGAAAAATAACAATAACAATGATGATGAAATAATTTGTTTTTAATTTTTTTTCGTAAAACCAAAAAGTATTTGATTGGCAGGAGATTTGTTTAACGTAAACAAAATGTAAAAGGCAACGCTGGTCTTAATATGCCACATGCCTCTGAATGCAAAATGAAAGGGACAGAAATAACAGGACAGTAATAACTCCCTGCCCTCTAAAAGTACTTGAGAGTGCTAGGACGCCATATGGCCCTAGGCTCAATGATAGGAAAATCCCTATGCACACCTCTGCGTGGTAGAGGGCGGGTAACGCTAACGTGCAGGGGGACCGAATGGATGCCGGGATAAGCAGACAACCCAGCGATGCTGGTCAGGGCACAAACTTGTCCTCGGGATGGTTAAAAGCCCCCTTAAGGCGGATGAACTGCAGATGGCGGTCAACGGCATGATAGTCTGGTGGCGGAGGAGCTTTTTTTTTTGTTAAAGGGCCAACGGCAGCAGCAGGTAGCGTCTGTAACTCATATTGGGCGGCTACAAAAGGCGTCTGTTTTCCCATAGTGGGCGGCCTCGATCAGTTATGTGTTTGACCATACAAAAGGCGGGTGTGCCTGTCAAATCTGAGGTTATGCATGTTATTAATCATATCTCGGAAAACACCATGGTGGAAGGATATATGCAAATACATGAACTATGACAACAAATGGAAATGAGTCCCCAAGAGGTAATCTTTTTATGGAAAATCCTTCTGCAGCTTCGGTTGCAGTAAACCGCACATCGGATTTGGGGGTGCGGCATCTTTCATGTACGAGCGTCAATCAAGACGCCATAAGAATAAATGAATCGTTGACAAATAGAAGAAATCTTTCAAGAAGCGCAAATGTTACTTTTGGCTACCGCATACGTACGAAAATCGGAGCATGGAACGTTCGATCCTTGTACAGCGATGGTAGATACGAGCAGGTTGAGCGTGAAATGCTTCGCCTAAAGATCAGTATCCTGGGCATAAGCGAAACTAAGTGGAGAGGAAGAGCTGAATACAGATCAGACACTGGACAGACGAGAATGCAGTATTCCGGGGAAGATGAAAGAGAGGGTGGCCAAAGACTGCATGGTGTCGGAATTATGTTGAACGAAGAAGCGAAGCGTAGTTTGATCTCCTGGGCGCCCATTTCTGCGAGATTAATGATAGCAAGGTTTCGTTCAAAAATTCGTAACGTCACAATAATTCAGTGCTACGCCCCCACAAGTGAAGCGACAGGGGAAGACAAAACCGCGTTTTACACTCATCTTAACTCGGTTTACAGTAGTGTTCCGAGAGCTGACATCATAGTCGTTATGGGAGACCTTAATGCCCAAGTCGGTTCAGACAATTACGGACTGGAACGCGTGATGGGAAGAAATAGCTTGGGGTCACGGAATGAAAATGGTGACTTGCTTGTCGGTTTTTGTAACGCGAATCGTCTTGTGATAGGTGGGACTGTATTTAAGCATAAGACGTGCAGCAAAATTACCTGGGTGCATCCAGATGGTCAAACCGAAAACCAAATTGATCATATCATGATTCAGCAGCGATGGAGGAAGTCTATGTGTGATGTCCGGAGTATAAGAAATGCCGATGTGGGAAGCGACCACCATTTGGTTCCGATGAGTCTCAAATTACGAACCGCTGCCGTACAAAAACCAGCGCAGGATGCAGCAAAGAGCTCAAAATTAATTACTAATGCTTTGAATGACCCCAACATGTGTCGAAACTATGTCACCACCCTTAACGACAGAGCCTCGTCATTAAATGGAATCCAGCATTCAACAATTGAAGAGATGTGGGGTGAAATTAAGTGTTTTTATGGAGGCTGGATCCGAAACTGTACCCAAGCGAACGAGACGTAGAGACTCTTGGATATCCCAAGACACCTGGGATAAGATCGAACTTCGTAAATCGTTGAAAATCCAAATAAATGCCGAAGCAGATATTCAACGAAAGGCTGACTTGCGAAGAGAGTACCGCATTGCACATAAGATGGTCTATCGTTGTGTGAGACTTGACAAGAGGGTGAGGTTAGATGGGCTCGCAGGCAATGCGGAAAGCGCTGCCAGAAGAGGAGATATCCGGGAATTGTACCAAATAGCCAAAGATGTTATCGGGAAAAAAAGCAACACCAATCATCCTGTAATGAATGCGGATGGCACACTTTTGGTATCAATTGAGGATCAGCTTCGTAGATGGAAGGACCATTTTTGTGCCCTGCTAAATGAGGATTCAGTTGAGCAGAGTGCTGAAGTGCCCCAACTAAACGAGATGCGCAGGTCCTATAGGGGTATTGACATCGAACCCCCGTCAGAATCGGAAATCCTTACATCAATAAATCTCCTCAAAAACAACAAGGCAGCTGGACTGGACGGAATACCAGCTGAATTCCTGAAAGCCGATCCCGTAACAGCGGCTAGTATTTTACATCCGTTGATACAAAGCATTTGGGAAAACGAATGCTATCCCAGGGATTGGAAGGATGGTGTGATTGTTAAGTTGCCAAACAAAGGTGACTTAAAAAATTGCAACAATTGGCGTGGTATCACCGTTTTGTCCGTTTTCCCAAAACTAATGGCAACCATCATTCTCGAGCGAATAAAGGATAGAATCGAGTCTACACTCAAGAGGCATCAAGCTGGCTTCCGCAGTGGTCGATCATGTGTCGACCATATCAACACCCTGCGTATCGTCCTCGAGCAGTCGATGGAATTTCAATCACCGCTTTACCTCATGTTCGTGGATTTTGAGAAGGCCTTTGATCGAGTTAACCGAGAATGTATATGGAGATCCTTGCTTGGTAGAGGAATTCCACCAAAAATTGTTGCCATTATTAAAGAGTCCTACAACAACGCAAGGTGTTTTGTTTTGCACAATGGGCAGCTTTCCGACTCCTTCGTAGTGCAACAGGGTGTGAGACAAGGGGATGTTTTATCGCCAATTCTCTTCCTGCTGGCGATGGACGACGTATTGACGGCCAGTGTTGGTACAGCTGAGCGACAGGGCATTCAGTGGAGACCGTTCGAAAGGCTCAGTCATTTAGAATATGCCGATGACATATGTCTACTGGCAAATAACATCAGTGGGCTGAACGGGATGTGCCAAACGCTGCAAGTGAAGGGAGAGTCGAGGGGTCTAAGAATAAACAGCAAAAAGACAAAAATAATGCTCACAGGCCGCTCCACACAGCAGCGTATTATTCTACAGGAGACGCCAGTTGAAGTAGTGGAACAGTTCAACTACCTTGGCAGTATTGTTTCTGCAAACGGTGGTACGGATCTGGACGTTAAAAGTAGAATGAATAAAGCTCGTGCTGCCTTCGGTACCCTTTCCCCAATTTGGAAATCCAGTCAAATCTCCTTACGCACTAGGTTGAGATTCTTCGAATCCAATGTCAAATCCGTGCTGTTATATGCTTGTGAAACCTGGAAAGTCACGTCTACTATTTCGAAGAAAATGCAGGCTTTTGTGAATCGCTGTCTTCGCCACATCCTAAAAATTCGCTGGCCACAAATAATATCAAATGAGGAATTGTGGCGCAGGACAAGTCAAGAGCGGCTGGACGTCGACATAAGAAAGCGTAAATGGCGTTGGATTGGTCACACACTGAGGAAACCAAACGATGAAATTGCAAAGCAGTCCTTTGAATGGAATCCTCAGGGTGCACGGCGGGTTGGAAGACCAAGAACAACATGGAAATCAACTGTCTTAGCGGAAGCAGAATCCCAGAGAAAGACGTGGCCACAGTTAAAGTACCTTGCAGCAGACCGTGAAGGATGGAGACGGTTTGTTGACGCCCTATGCCCCAGCCGGGGTTACAGGACACGATGACGATGATGATGAATAACTCCCCGGACAGAATAAATTTTTAACAAAAATTAATATTTCACTATTTATGGTTTTGTGTTTGTGGAAATAAAAGCAAATTTTCATTAAAAAATAGTCGTATTTTCTCAGAACATTTTATTGAGAGTGACTATATAGGCTTCGCGATATATGAATTAGTGCTTCAAAGTATCCGGATATTTCGGATATCCGGATATCCGAAACAGATCCGGATCCAGGATCGGATATCCGAACTATCCGGATAGTGTCGGATATCCGGATACCCGGATAGTTAAATGAGACAGTTGAGATCCGACACTATCCGGATAGTGTCGGATCCTCGGATCCATATTCAGATCCGGATCCAGTTTGATGAACTTTCCATGTATAATACAAGTAGAACAGGGAATATTAACAAAAATATACCTTACCGTCATGAAGCGTAGTAAAAAGCGTTTTCAAAACACCCTTAAAAATATCTGGGAATGGTACTTTTTGTGGGGGGGGGGGGGAGTTTAATAGGTTAGATTATAGAACTGAAAAATGATTTGGGTACAATATTAACATATGGCATATGATTTAAAGGTAATTTTTAATGCTGAATTCAATAAAATGAAAATCAAGACGATACACACATCATAAAAAAAGTTAAACTGCCTATTTTTATCAATATAAAAATGTAGAGCAGGTAAAATAAAAACTAGTCCACCCCTAATTTTTGTATTACATTCATAATAGTACTAATTCATTCAAGGTATGTTCCTGATCAGCATTAATCAAAATTAGTAAGCCAGTATACACAAATTCCCATGTTTTGAATTGAAACAATAACTGCAGCTTACAGCATAAGAACACGGGTCAATTTATATATAAACTTTAATTATGTTTTGTTTTGTTCTAACAGTTTCTTGATTTGGTTTATGAAAACTAAAATGTCAACATTTTGTGGAAGCAGTGCATTTCTTTTAGCTGTGATAATACGCGCTCTGCAGCTGCTGATGTGCTGGGAATAGTAAACATTTTTTTCGCTAGATCAGCAATAAATGGATATCTTCCTGTTCGATGTTTCCACCATTCACAGAATTGTGCCATCCACTTTTCTCATGTTCTCTATCTTCGTAATGTCATGTTTGATTGTTATCTCAATTTTTTTTTTGCACGAATCCAAAACTTGCCCTACAGTACCTACTTATATCGCAAGTAAAAAAGAGTGGCAAATTTTATATTTTTCAGTGCTGAAGGGTGCCACAGTGCCAAACTAATTTGAATGTGCCTGTTTCTGCAGGGCTGTTTCCAATGTTGAGCTAGAACTATAATAATAATATTAAATAATACAAAAAATTATTTTAATTATTTTTATGTGATAAGAACTGTAGGGTTCTAAAGGTGTTTTATTTTACCTGTTCTATGGAAAACACAGAGATATTCCTATTAAAAATGCAGTATAACTTTTTCTAGAATGATTGTTCCGTCTTAATTTTGATTTTATGGGATTCAGCATCAAAAATTACCTTAAAATCATGTATCATATGTTTAGATTAAATAAAAATTGATTTTCAGTTTTATAATTCTACAATTCCCCGCATCCCGCCCCATAAAAAAATAACCTTCCAACCTAGATATTTGAAGGGTTCTCTTTGAAACTTGTTTTGCCAAGTTTCATGATGGTAAGGTTTGTTTTTAGGTATCTATATCCTCTGTTATTACCTTAATATAACTAAATACACGTGAAAGTTAATCGAACTGGATCCGGATCTGAATTTGGATCCGAGGATCCGACACTATCCGGATAGTGTCGGATCTCAATAGTCTCATTTATCTATCCGGATATCCGGATATCCGACACTATCCGAAACTATCCGGATAGTGTCGGATCCCAATTGTCTCATTCATATGTATCCGGATATCCGGATATCCGGATAGTTTCAAGATTCGGATATTGTTTGAAGCTCTAATATGAATGCAATGACTACAGCAACTTGTAAAAAGAAACGAGGACCACAACAAAGATGATCAACTTGTAACATAAATATATATATTTTTGCATCAAAAGTATATCCGGAAGTTGCTGATTTTGAAGAACATGTTGTAGAATTACCAACAACGAGGAATTAAAAATTTAAAATATATGCCATTGAGTACCTCGCAGTATTCCTTATTAAGGTGTAAAGTGCCGAACGACCCAAATACTTACAGCAGTTTTACGTGGGTGTATAAAAAGTTATAGAAAGGTGTGGACTTCAGAAACCAAGTCAAACGCTGGGAAGCACTAGAATTCTTGAAAATATTTTCATTAAGAAAAATAAATAATCTTTATATAAAGACGGGAAGTTTATCGAAACTGATATAAGAAAAGCCGAGGTTATGCCTTTTGAAATAAGTGTTAACCGACTATTCTTTAAGTGTAGACTGTATTTTAGAATCAAGAATTTAAATAAATTATTTTAAAGTGATATCAACTGGTTAAAATAGAAAAATAATAAAAATCAAATGAGATGAAATTCTTTACTTCTATCTTATATCCAAACCAGATGATAGTAACGTCACACCATAGCTGTCAAAACACAATGAGCATACCTTGTTTCTGTATACGGTGCACTTATGAATCCTTCAGGGCCATATAAGAATAGGTTAGTTTGATTTGTTCAACTATTTGTTCGAGGGAGATTTAACAAGATTAATTTTTAATCTTGTAGATTAACGAAAACAATTGGTATGGTAAATCTTGGAGATTTAAAGAAGATTTGAGGTAAATCTTATTAAATCTCGGTTTAGTGTTCAGTGAAAACGTAGTATTAAGCTTTATTTTGTACTTCGACTATCAGAGGTCGTTGTTTATAACTTTTTTTTTAAGCAGAAGTACCCACTTAGACATTTTATATGAAATAGTCTGGAATTAACTATCGTCGAGGTAAGACGTATCGAAATAAGGAATTATAACTATTTAAACGATATACAATTTTAAACTTTTCTTTTCGCGGACATTGATCAATTTAAATTATTTGAACTTTTCGGAACTTACCGCGTTTATTATTAAGAATTATTTATTAATTCTTCTTCCCGAGTTTTCGAAGAAATTTCATTATCGTGATTATTAAGAATTATTTATAAATTCTTCTTCCCGACGTTTCGAAGACCACGAAGAGTGAAATTTCTTTGAATCGTCGGGAAGAAGAATTTATAATTAATTCTTAAAAATAAATGCGGTAAGTTCCGAAAAGTTCAAATAATTTAAAATATTTAAGCGATTGTGTACTTTTTCATATTTTGAACTTCAATTAAGTAAACCAGCAAGGGTTATACCCCAACAAAAGGAAATGCATCCACCAACCTTCGATGAACAAACTTCTTGGTCAATCTACAAGAAGCAGTTTGAAGCAGCAAAGAATGGCTGTGACGAGGACGACAAATTTATAGGTCTGAAGTTTACCCTCAGAGGAACTGCTGCTGCTGAACTGCTGCAAATAATACATGGCAACCTCAGTGCTCTTGTTCAGGCCATTGACAAACGCTTTGGAGATGGCCATATGCAAGAAGTTTTCCACGTCCAACAGATGATCCCAGCTAGCCATTCCAAATTTCCAAAAATTAACTTTTTCGAAATTTTTTCTATGCCAATCGTTTGTGACAGTATTAAAAAGTTTTGTGACTCAATAGTTATTGAGTTATTAACAAATTTAAAAAAATGTACCAGTTAGCCATAATATTTTTGAGAATTGTAGTAGCAAAAACTTTTTTATACTCAATTAATCAGATATCGTTTGTGACTTCTGAATATATCAATAAAATCGTTTGTGACATAATAGTTTTCGAGAAAAAATTAAAAAACTGATTTAATTTCACCACACTATAATTTTTTTATTGTTATGGGCGGAGCTTTGCATAGGTATGCGCTGATGCATGTCGCATGTGTCTCTGATTCATGATGCTGAGGTGAGTTTTTATGGTTTGAGGTGAGCAACATGTTGCAATAATAATTAAGGTAAAAGATAAATTCAAAAATCAAAAGAGGCTTGTTTCTACTTAAAAGATGGCAAATTGAGTTTGAATTTTTAATTTATTAAATACGACTACCATTTGTCAACTAAACTATCACGACCAGACCCTGTTTGTTGTTCAGTTTATGTGTACATAACAAGGTATCTACCTACCTATACTCAATCCATCGAATATAATTTGTTGCATCAGAATTGTTCTTGTAGGTACCAATACCAATTACGGCTGGTTTTAATTCCATTGAAAATTTTGTATAAAATTGGAATTTTGGAAAAAAAAATTGTTTGTGACTACCTACCTAGATTGTTTGTGAAAACCTATTTTCGAAGAACTCGTAATGGCTGGTCTATGTTTTTACTCATCCCATTGAAAATTGTTTTGTAAATTTAGAATTTAGCAAAAACATCGTTTGTGACCACAGTACACAAATCTAAGGTATTATACTGCGCAGGTATTGTCATTCGAAAATAAAAAATGGCTGTGAGTGTGAGGAAGAAAACACACGTAAAAACAACAACAAATTAAAATTGAAATTGTCAGAAATAAAAATGTCTGGGAGCGTGATGACTTAAATACACGTAAAAACAACAACAAATACTGACATTTGACAGAAATTTTAATATATGCGCAGAAGAAACAAAAATCAAAACTCTAATGATATTACCTTTAATATGTGTACTGTGGTTTGTGACTACCTAGTTTGTTTGTGACAGCCTATTTTCCAAAAACTTGTAATGGCTGGTCTATGTTTTAACGTATCTCATTGCAAATTGTTTAAAAATTGAGAAAACAAACTAAGTAGTCACAAACGATGGTTTTGCTAAATTCTAAATTTATAAACAATTTGCAATGGGATAGGTAATAACATAGACCAGCCATAACAAGTTTTTGGAAAATAGGCTGTCACAAACAATTTAGGTAGTCACAAACGATGGTTTTGCTAAATTCTCAATTTATAAACAATTTGCAATGGGATAAGTAAAAACATAGACCAGCCATTAAGAGTTTTTGGAAAATAGGCTGTCACAAACAATTTAGGTAGTCACAAACGATGTTTTTGCTAGATTCTCAATTTATAAACAATTTGCAATGGGATGAGTAAAAACATAGACCAGCCATTACGAGTTCTTCGAAAATAGGTTGTCACAAACAATCTAGGTAGGTAGTCACAAACTGTTTTTTTCCAAAATTCGAATTTTATACAAAATTTTCAATGGAATTAAAACCAGCCGTAGTTGGTACCTACAAGAACAATTCTAATACAACAAATTCTATTCGATGGATTCAGTATAGGTAGGTAGATACCTTGCTATGTACATATAAACTGAACAACAAACAGGGTCTGGCCGTGATAGTTTAGTTGAAAAATGGTAGTCGTATTTAATAAATTCAAAATTCAAACTCAATTTGCCATCTTTTAAGTAGAAACAACCCTCTTTTGATTTTTAAATTTATCTTTTACCTTAATTATTATTGCAACATGTTGCTCACCTCAAACCATAAAAACTCACCTCAGCATCATGAATCAGAGACACATGCGACATGCATCAGCGCATATCTATAAATAAATTATAGTGTGGTGAAATTAAATCAGTTTTTTAAATTTTTCTCGAAAATTATTATGCCACAAACGATTTTATTGATATATTCAGAAGTCACAAACGACTTCTGATTAATTGAGTATAAAAAAGTTTTTGCTACTACAATTTTCAAAAATATTATGGCTAACTGTTACATTTTTTTAAATTTGGCAATTACTCAATAACTATCGAGTCACAAAACTTTTTAATGCTGCCACAAACAGTCACAAACGAATCACAAACGATTGGCATAGAAAAAATTTTGAAAAGTTAATTTTTGAAAATTTGGAATGGCTAGCTGGGATCATCTGCGTCCAACTCAATAGCAGTCTAGAAAAAGAGAGAAACTCTACAACAACTCCAGGCAGACATCGAACGGTTGGCACATATCTGGCATATCCAGCTACTGAAGATGAAATCATCAACCAATTCAGAACAGAAGCTTTTGTTCGTGCTGTATTTGATACAAGACCTTCACGGAGCAATTCGAAGTGCTGGAAAACGCACCCTTCCAGAAGCGTTCGCCCTGACTATGGAAGTAGAACAGGCTTATCAAGGGGTTCATCGGTTAAGAGAACTAGAATTTGAACAGTGTTCTTGCTTAGGAATTGCGTTCCAAAGGAAACAGCGAGATGGACCTGCTAAATGCTGGAACTGCAACAAGACAGTGTAGATCCCGACCAAGAAGACCTGACTTTTAGAATTGTAATAAAATCGGATAACCAGTGTAGACTGCCACCTAGAAGACCCGCATGTCGGAATTCGCAACGGGACCGGACTGCATTGCCATCTAGAAAACCTTGCAAGCCAGATTACAAGTACTGCACGCATGAAAAAGAAAAGGAGGTTGTTTCCATCCAGTAAAGGGGAAATGGAGAGTAAAGCTAAGAGCAGACGGCATAGTGTCCGCAAACTAGGGTATTCACACGAAGTACAAAAACTGTCCCAAAAGTTGCAAATGCATTTGCAATCAAGGTGCTTGCACATCATGTGTCCGCAAATATCATGGTATAAGAATATTTGTATAGGTACTATGCGCAAATATGATTGCAAATGTTGTGGTCTATATTCGAGGTGTTCAGACGATGTGCTATAATACCGCATATCACCCAATTTCAATCATATGCACGTTTGCGAACACATATTTTCTTGGGTTTTGCATATTGCTAAAATAATAAAATTAAGAAAAAATGAAAAAGTTCTTCCTTCTTCCAAAACAAGAAGACAAAAAGGCATTTGGTTCTTAGCGTCTCATTCCAATTTTTAATTTGCATTTTAAATCAAGTTGTTTTTTTTTGAATTGTTAAGAAAAAATAAATTTAAACACACAAAATTGCGAAAAAAAAACTTTAATTTGTTTTTTTGATTCAATGTGCCCATGAAAAAGGAAGACTACGAATAAGAAATCAACACCATCAAGCACATAACAATGGATGCAAGCAAATGGATTTAAAGCAGAAATTATTGCCAAATTAAGAAACAAAAAGAAAAAGAAAATTACAAACAACAACAATTACAACAGAATAAACGAAGAAAGCACCGCCGATAAGAAATAAATAGCCATAGATTACTCCAACTTACTCCGACAAACATTTGAAAGATTCAAAACTAATTTCGAAGGAAATGTGGAGGATTAAAATACTTCAGAATGACTAAAAATTTATTTGAAAAAATCACCTTTAATAGAAAATATATCTAACCGTTTGAAAATTCACATAAATGTTCGTAAATGTGTGATATGCCGTGTCTTTTTTACAGGCCATCGCAAATATCTGAGACGATCGCAAATGCTCACACATTACCGCAAACTGTCACAAATAATATACGAGGATGTTCACACGATATGCAAAAATGTCGCACTTATATGCGATCTGGGTTTCGCACATGATCCGCAAATCGTTTGCAACTTTTATATGCCATCTGCTCGTAGCTTAAGTAACATTTTTCCTCTCATAGTCATAAGACTACTAGACGGAGAGCCCACCGTCAGATCCCTTAGCTCATAAGCAGGGCTGTCGTTTCAATTTTTCAGAAAGCAGTACTTCGAGGAAAAATAAAGCAGTACACAGTAGTACGGCAGTAAAATATATATACAAACATAATTGTTGATGCATTTAATATCTCCTCAGCGTCCGCTAGGCATCCACTCAGCATCCGCTCGGCGCCCGCTAGGCATCCGCTCAGAGTCCGCTTGGCGTCCGCTCAGCTTCCGTTCGGCCTCCGCTCGGAATCCGCTCAGCGTCCGCTCAGCCTCCACTCAGCGTCCGCTAGGCATCCGCCTGGCCTCCGCTCGGCACCTTCTAGGCATCCGCTCGGAATCCACTCAGGCTCCGCTCAGCGTCCACTCAGCGTCCACTCGGCGTCTGCTCCACCTCCGCTCGGCGTCCGCTAGACATCCACTCGAAGTCCGCTCAGCTTCTGCTAGGCGTCCGCTCAGCGTCCACTCGGCCTCCGCTCAGCGTCCGCCTGGCTTCCGCTCCACCTCCACTCGGCGTCCACTCCACCTCCACTCGGCATCCGCTCGGCCTCCGCTCAGTGTCCGATCGGCGTCCGCTCAGCGTCCGCTCAGCTTCCGCACCGCCTCCACTCGGCATCCGCTTGGCGTCCGCTCAGCTTCCACTCGGACTCCGCTCGGAATCCGCTCAGCTTCCGCACCGCCTCCACTCGACATCTGCTCGGCGTCCGCTCCGCCTCCGCTCGGCGTCCGCTAGGCATCCGCTCGGCGTCTGCTCAGCTTCCGGTCCTCCTCCGCTCGGCGGGCGTCCACTAGTCATTCGCTCGGCGTCCACTCAGCTTCTGCTAGGCGTCCGCTCAGCGTCCACTCGGCCTCCGCTCAGCGTCCGCTTGGCGTCCGCTCGGCATCCGCTTGGCGTCCACTCAGCTTCCGCTCGCCCTCCGCTCGGAATCCGCTCAGCTTCCGCACCGCCTCCACTCGGCATCCGCTTGGCGTCCGCTCAGCTTCCGATCGGCCTCCACTCGGAATCCGCTCAGCGTCCTCTCCGCCTCCACTAGGCGTCCGCTAGGCATCCGCTTGGCGTCCGCTCAGCCTCCGCTCGGCATCCGCTCGGCGTTCATTCAGCGTCCACTCCGCCTCTGCTCGGCGTCCACTAAGCGTCCGCTTTGCGTCCGCTCCGCCTCCGCTTGACGTCCGCTAGGCATCCGCTCGGCGTCCGGTCAGCTTCCACTCCGCCTCCGCTCGGCGTCCACTTGGCATTCGCTCGGCGTCCGCTCAACTTCCGCTAGGCGTCCGCTCCACTTCGGCGTCCGCTAGGCATCCGCTTGGCCTCCGCTCAGCCTCCACTCAGCTTCCACTCCGCCTCCACTCGGCGTCCGCTCAGCTTCCGCTCCTCCTCCGCTCGGCATCCGCTCGGCGTCTGCTCAGCTACCACCAGGCGTCCGCTCAGCGTCCGCTCCGCCTCCGCTCGGCGTCCGCTAGACATCCGCTCAGCGTCCACTCAGCTTCCGCTCAGCATCCGCTCCGCCTCCACTCGGCGTCCGCTAGACATCCGCTCGGCGTCGCTAGACATCCGCTCGGCGTCCGCTAGATATCCGCCTCCGCTCGGCGTCCACTTCGCCTCCACTCAGCGTCCGCTTGGCGTCTGCTCCGCCTCCACTCGGCGTCTGCTTCACCTCCGCTCGGCGTCCGATAGGCATCCGCTCGGCGTCCGCTCAGCTCCTGCTCCACCTCCGTTCGCCGTCCGCTAGGCCTCCGCTCCACCTCGGCCTCCACTCGGCGTTTGTTTGGCCTCTGCTCGGCATCCGCTCCGCCTCCGCTCGGCGTCCGCTCCACCTCCAATCGACGTACGCTAGGCATCCGCTTGGCGTCCACTCAGTTTCCGATCCACCTCCACTCGGCGTCCTCTCGGCGTCCACTCAGCGTCCGCTCCGCCTCGGCTCGGCGTCCACTCGGCATCCGCTCCGCATCCACTCAGCGTCCACTCCGAATCCACTCAGCGACCGCTCGGCGTCTGCTCGGCGTCCGCTCCGCCTCTGCTCGGCTTCCACTCCACCTTCGCTCGGCGTCCGCTCAGCTTCCGCTCCACCTCCACTCGGCGTCCGCTCAGCGTCCGCTCGGCCTCCACTGAGCGTCCGATCGGCGTCCGCTCCGCCTCCATTCAGCGTCCGCTTGGCGTCCGCTAGGCCTCCGCTCCACCTCAGCGTCATGGGGTGCCTTTGCCAGGGAAACGTACCCACTAATAACCGGCAAAGCTGTTTTTTTGAAAATTTACTAATAACTTTTTTTCCTTGTAAGCAACTTATGTAAATCAAAACTATTTACCACAAAAAATATACAAAAGATATTTGAAGCGGAAAGATATTGGATGCGAAAAAATAGAAATTAACGAAGATTGCTTACCTTGTAATTTAGACTCTGGTACTTGAAAAAACAACACACACCTCCTACTCGGTTGGTGTGTGGTGTCTAGCGGAGAACTGCCAATCTTTGTCAGAAGCTTGTATGTAGAGATGTGCAGTAAAAATCAATTTTTTTTTTTTACATTTTGTTCGTTCGATATAAAAGTTCGATTGGCAAAGGTCCCCCTTCTACCCTGCAAACATGCAGTTTATCCCGTGTTGTTGGAAAAGATGTGTTGATATAATTTTATACACTAGAGTCAAGTCAATGAAAAAGTCTAAAGTATTGTTTTTCGTAAATTTTTGGTTAAAAACAGGGTTGCCAGGTTCATGCACCTAGTTAAGTGCAGGCAACCTACCTTATCTTACCTTATCAAATTTCATAGACTTGAGTTGAAAAGGTACTCTTTTTGGTTAAAAACAGTGTTGCCCGGGTCATGCGCCTGGTTGAGTGCATGCAACCTATATTTTTTAAATAGAGTATAGTGTGAGCTTTAGCTTGATGCCTATTTAAAGCCTTTTCCTTATCAAATTCCATACACTTTAAATGAAAAGGTACTGTTATTGGTATATTTTTGGTTAAAAACAGGGTTGTCAGGGTCATGCATCTAGTTGAGTGCAAGCAACCTATATTTTTCAAGGAGAGCTCTAACATTATCAAATTCCATACACTTTAGTTGTAAAGGTAGTTTTTGGTATATTTTTGGTTAAAAACAGGGTTGCCAGGGTCATGCACCTAGTTGAGGGCAGGCAACTTATATTTTTCAAATACAGTAGAGTGTAAGCTTTAATTTTATAGTTTCCGTTTTACTTGAGTTTATAGAAACTAAATTTTTTTTAAATAAAAATCGTTGTGAAAATTTTCAAGTTTGCCATATTCATTTTGTTTGTGACGTTTGGAAGACTTTACTACCCATAAGGTTTGGTATGCAACCGAGCTCAAGAGCATAAATAGTTATGAGAACTAACGTGTTCTTTACACTTTTTTCCTTTAAATAGGGTTTGCCACGTACATGCACCCATTTGAAAAATGGCAACCCTATTTTAATTTTTTCAGCACCATCTTTAACTCGATGAGCTAAATTATGGTTGAAAAAAATGATTTTGAAAGAGGATTGCCAACATCATCCACCCATTTTAGATTAGGCAACCCTATATTTTTCGTTCTATCTCGTCAACCTCCACATATAATTTTTCAAAAAATATTTCACCATTTAAGCTAATGCTGTTTTCCATTGGACGTCCGGAAGCGTCCAGAATCGTCCGGAACGGCGGAACGCTTCTGAAACCGTTTCATTGGCACAAAAAATACTCTTCTGACGATTCTGAGGAGAGAAAATTGATTCTTGATTTGAATTCAGAAGACACTCAGAAGCACTAATACATGCAACACGAAACTTCAACAAAAATTCACTCAAACGTCAAAACAAACTGCAGTGCCACAGTACACAAATCTAAGGTATTATACTGCGCAGGTTGTCAGTCAAAAATAAAAAATGGCTGAGAGCGTGAGGAAGAAAACACACGTGAATACAACAACAAATTAAAATTGAAATTGTCATAAATAAAAATGTCTGGGAGAGTAATGACTTAAATACACGCAAAAACAGCAACAAATACTGACATTTGACACAAATTTTGATATATGCACAGAAGAAATAAAAATCAAAACTCTAATGATATTACCTTTAATATGTGTACTGTGCTGCAGTGCAACTTCATATTTTTTGTTCATCCCATTCGAATTAATTGTGCACTCGAAAACACTGAATTTAATAAAATTTAATAAACAAATTAAGAAAAACAAAAAGAAAAATTATTATTTGTAAGTAAGGGGTGGATACACTATTGTTTTTAATTTCACTTTTTGTGTGCCAGCAAAAAGTTTCTATTTAATGATTCACTAATACAGAGACGAAACTTCAAAATTGAGTAGCAGTAACAAGCACTGTTCCATTGGATTCAGAATGAGTGTCTTCTTGAGTGAAACCAATGGAAAACGACATAAGTATACTTAGTTGTTTTGAGTAAAAAAAAAGCTTGGTGGTGAAAAAATGTACTCAAAGAAAAAATGTCCCTGCTGTAAATGATTTTTTTATATTAAATCAAAATACAAATTCAAATGCATTTTTTTGGCAAAATAATGTCAGTTACATTTTTTGGGGCGAAAATAAATTCGTCGTTATAAAGCCTAGTTTACAGTTCCCGTGCGAAAATCTATGCAAATATTTTCGCATGTCAACAATACAAAATAATTTTTTTGCATGATTAGTTTACAGTTGCATGGAAAAAGGAACCATTGCTGTCATAGAACTTCAAAACAATTATGCAATTGTTTCGCATGAGATAAATTTGGTGAATATAAATATTTACCCTTCCAAACGAAGAAAATATATTCACCCACTGCATTATTTGCATGCAATGCAAATTGTTTTTGCATCCAAAATTTTTTGTTTTCGATTTTTAGGCTTATGGGGTTAATGAATGACTCAAACAAAAATATTAAAAATATTATTATTAAGCACAAAATAAGTGGAAAATTGTTTTTTTTTTGTTTAAATTTGATTTTTCTTTTGCATAGAAACTATAAACTATGCTTAAACGTCAAACATTTAATTTTGTGTGCAAAACTCACTCGTATGGGAAATAGGTTCTTCCCATATGATAACTTCCTCAGTGTAGCTGCCTGAGCAGAATAGAGCGCTGCAGCTGGAGCTGCTGACCACAAGCTCATAGAATTCTCAATACCCGACACCATAGGTCCCCGTAAACCATTTGGAAATCTCAGAAATACCAACTGGGATATTTTTAATAGGGTAGTAGGAACAGAAATACAAAACCTTAGTACTCATGCGTTGCAAATACCAGAGATAATAGACAAAGCTACTAATAGCTTAACTGGGATTCTCGGTAAAGCTTTTGAAAAAGGATGTCCACTTAAACCAGGGGGAGCGGGTAAAAAGAAACCACCCTGGTGGACAACTCAACTTGGTAATATCAGAAAAGATACAAGGAGACTTTTTAATGTTGCCAAGCGGACTAGAACAGATAGTGACTGGGAAATGTATAAGACTAGTCAAAAGAGTTTCAAGATAGAAACACAAAGAGCCAAACGCAGCTCATGGAGGAACTTCTGCAGTCAAGTTGAGAATACCATAATGAATCAGCAAGACTCAGGAAAATACTGGCTAAGGGACCTATTACTCTGGGATCTCTTAGGGAACCCAATGGTCATTGGACAGAATCGTGTAGCGAAACACTGGAACTTCTGGTAAACGCTCACTTTCCCAGCTGCACCTCTTACGTGAATAACAACCCGCGAATAGAGCTCTGCATAGAAGACACAACACCAGCCGAGTTGATTACGGAAGAAAAGATAAAATGGGCTATTAACTCCTTTTCACCGCATAAATCACCTGGTTTAGATGGCGTCTTCCCCATGATGCTACAAAAATGTGAAGACCTTGTAACCCCACACTTAAAAAACATATTCCTACGTAGCCTGAAATGGGGATATGTTCCTAAGGTGTGGCGGGAAGTCAAGGTAGTTTTTATTCCGAAAGCTGGAAAACCCAGCCACCAGTGGCGTAGCTAGGATATTTGCCGCCCGGGGCAAAACAATAATTTGCCGCCCCTTCGGTCTAACAATACTTTATTAAGAAATTTTGTGTTTTGTGATATATACCTTCATATCATCGGTCTTAAAGTTGCAGACAAAATTTGAAAATATTTGTTTATAAATGCAAGGAATTACATTCTACGAAATATTGATACACGCCATTTTTCCGCAATATCTGCTGAATGATTTTTATTTGTTTCTGACCTACTGAGATTTAACTTTAAACCGACTGTATATAAAATAGGCACATGAGACTTGAAATTTTTTAATGTTTCCTTTCGTCCAAAAATAGTGAAGCTCATGTTCATTAGGCTTGTCTCACCAAATAAAATCTCTGAGAGCTCAGAGATTTTTAAAGTGGGACAAAAAATCTCACCTGAGCTCTGAGATTTTCTTCAAAGATTACTGAGACGAAATTTTTTTTGGATTTATTTCTCAATGTTCTTTCTCAGTAAAACTGTTCATTTGACAGCCAAATTGCAATTTATCGGTGATGGGCAAATACAAAAATGATACCAAAAATACAAAATAGTAGTTAAATGTTGATAAACAGGAAAAATAAATTGATCTTAGTATTTTTAATTCATTTTATAAAGTTTTGTGCTTTAACATTTAAATATTTAAAGCAAAGTTAAAAATTTTTTTCCATAATTTCAGTACGATTGAACAGGGAATCTTATTCCACCAAAACATTCCGCCTACGTCAACTTGATATTGAGCGCTCACTGGGTGAGACACGCCTATTGTTTCGTCAGTACTCGACAGCAAAACTGAGAAATTGTATACTGGTTATATTTCTCAGATCTAATGATCATGAACCATGAGAGAGTCAAAGCCACGGCTAAGTCACTACTGCTAGTCTGACTACAGAGTTATTACTTCATTACTTCAAATTTTCTGAGAAAATTCAACCCCTCTGATCTCTAAATCGAGGGAATTAACAGACTGTACCTATATGTGAGGCTACAAAAGAGAATGGTCATTACGAAAGCCATCATTTTGTTTCAAAATTTGAAAGCATTGTTAATTTAAAAATAAACTTTTGTGTTTATTACCTACTTCTATAGTGAGCAATGGTCATGATTCTGCCGCCCCTAGTGATTTGAACACAATGAAAAATTGTACTTTCATATACCTATTCAAATGTTATAGAATTTTTAACTTAAAAAAATAGTACTTTTTTGTTTATTTCCAACTTCTGTAATAAACAACGATGATGATTTGCACCCCTCTTGATTTCAATTTAATAAAAATTGATTGAATTATTTATTAAACAAAAATTAAACTTTTGTTTATTTCCAACTTCTCATGAACAACGAGGATGATTTTACCGCCCCTACAAATTTGAATACTATAAAAATTGTATGTTTTCTGATAAAAATTTAGTAAAATTTTCACAGAAAAAAACTTTTGTATTTCCGATTTGCCGCCCCTAACTCCTGGCGCCCGGGGCGACCGCCCCCTTCACCCCCCCCTAGCTACGCTAATGCCAGCCACACAGAAGCTAAAGACTTCAGACCCATTAGTCTCACGTCTTTTCTCTTAAAAACATTTGAAAGACTAATAGACTTACATATTCGCAGCACACTGAGCCCGGAAGTCTTGTCTCCAGCCCAGCATGCTTATTCAAAAGGCAAAAGTGTTGAGACAGCACTGCATAGCGTCGTCAGCACAATCGAAAAAACGCTCAAAGATAAAGAATACACCCTTGCTGCCTTTCTAGACATCGAAGGGGCTTTTAACAATTTCCGAAACAAGGCAGTGGAAGGAGCTCTCGTTAACCTTAAAGTACATTCCGCCATCATCAGATGGATAATGTGCATGTTAAGAAACAGACAGATAAACTCGGAGCTAGGAGGAGAACAGATCAAAGTATCTACCTCCAGAGGGACTCCACAAGGGGGGGTCCTTTCTCCGCTTCTCTGGATACTCGTGATGAACGTAGTTCTAATGAGACTGAAATATAGTGGAGTCAAAGTAGTCGCATATGCGGATGACCTAGCACTACTAGCGACAGGTAAATTTCTCTCCACAATTAGTGAACAAATTAAGAATGCCTTATCAGTAGTAAATACGTGGACTAAAAACTGCGGTCTAGCGGTTAACCCGCAAAAAACAGAATTAGTCCCTTTTACGAACAAAAGGAAAATACCGACTTTTCAAATTCCCTTTATTGAGGGGACCCAGCTCAAAATCTCCGATCATGCCAAATATCTGGGTGTGAGCTTGGATAAGAAACTGAACTGGAGTCTCAACATTAAAGTATAGTTATAGTTAAGTCATAGTTAGACCTGTACTGACATACGGTAACGTAGTCTGGTGGAGTTCATTGGACAAAGTTACCAACCTTAAAATCATGACAAAGGTACAAAGATTGGCATGTATCGGTATCACTGGGGCAATAAGGTCCACCCCGACAGCGGTTCTGGAAGCTATACTCAACTTAAAACCCCTAGATCTATATATACATGAATCAGCAGCCAAGAGCGCACTTTGGCTTAGCCAAACTAGCAGCTGGAAACAGAGTGCTACAGGTCACGCGCAGATTCTACAGAAATACTCGGGTAATATGGTGTGCACTGACTACATAACACCCCATTTAGACTTCAACAAGCCGTTCACGACTGCCTTTCCTAGTAGAGGACTGGCAAATAAACGAGCCGTCAACCGGCGATTCGATGATAGCTATATACACCGACGGTTCCAAGATGGATACAGGTGTTGGTGCAGGGTTCTATTCAGAAACCCTCAGATTATCCAGCTCATTCAGACTTCCTGATTACAGCAGTGTCTTCCAAGCTGAGGTCCTGGAAGTGACAAAAGCTGCTAGACAAGTCTCAATGATGGCAATACCACAAGCTGATATCACTTTTTTCATTGATAGCCAAGCGGCAATAAAAGCGATTTCTGCCATTGAAATCAAATCGAAGCTTGTTACTTGCTGTCGCGAAGAGCTAAGGGTTCTTGGTACACAGCACAATATAAGGCTCTGCTGGGTTCCTGGTCACAGTGGTGTCCCAGGTAACGAAAGCGCTGACGAGTTGGCAAGAATCGGATCGACTCCTAATCAGGCAATAACTACAGTTCAGGTTCCACCCTGTAATCTTAAACAGTTAATCGAGAGTAGAGCTCTAGCTGCGACGAATAAGCGATGGAGATCGCTCGATACGTGTGTTATAACCAGAAAATTATGGCCTAGTTTCAACAAACAAAAGACCGACACCATCATCCAACTGAATAAAAAGTCTTTATCTCTTCTCGTGAGTATCATCACCGGTCACAACCACCTAGGTTACCACAAGAAAAAGATGAAACTCAGTTTGGACGATTTATGCAGGGGATGTGGTGACATAGAGATTCATGAGGATACTCCTCACTACCTGTGTCACTGCCCTGCGCTTTACCATCTCAGAAGCAAGCACCTAGGGAGATACTTCTTCAATGACTTGGAAGAACTCTCGGACATTCCAAGCAAAAACATATTAGAATTTATTAATGCTACCCAATGGCTTGAAAATCCGTACGCTCTATCAACCACACGACCACGAGATTGGTAACTTATCCAAACACAGTCAATAGGCATTACTTCAACGAACGATAACGTAAACCAACCACCGACCTATCATACCCATCTATCAGACGTTGCATGGAGCCACTGCTCCTACGGGCCTGATATAGGGATGATTTCTCAAGTGGGGGCAAAAGAAGCATCACGCTTTTTGAAAAGCGTTATCTTCCCAGCCAGGTGATTATATAATGACAGTTAACGAACGGATACATATACCAGCCAGCGACCTATCATACCCATCTATCAGACGTTGCATGGAGCCACTGCTCCTACGGGCCTGATATGGGGATGATTTCTCAAGTGGGGGCAAAAGAAGCATCACGCTTTTGAAAAGCGTTATCTTCCCAGCCAGGTGATTATATAATGACAGTTAACGAACGGATACATATACCAACCACTGACCTATCATACCTCTCTACCAGACGTTGCATGGAGCCACTGCTCCTACGGGCCTGATAGAAGGATGATTCCTCAAGTGAGGGCAAAGGAAGGATCACACCATTAAAGGGTGTTTTCTTCTCAGCCAGGTGATTATGTGACGACAGACATTTCTTCATCGAACGTTTACATAAACCAACCACTGACCTATCATGCCCATCTACCAGACGTTGAATGGAGCCACTGCTCCTACGGGCCTGATAGAGGGATGAGTTCTCAAGTGGGGGCAAAGGAAGGATCACACCATTAAAGGGTGTTTTCTTCTCAGCCAGGTGATTATGTGACGACAGACATTTCTTCATCGAACGTTTACATAAACCAACCACTGACCTATCATGCCCATCTACCAGACTTTGAATGGAGCCACTGCTCCTACGAGCCTGATAGAGGGATGAGTTTTCAAGTGGGGGCAAAGGAAGGATCACGCCTTTTAAAGGCGTTTTTCTTCTCAGCCAGGTGATTATAAAACGACAGACATTTCTTCAACGAACGGATGCATACACCAACCACTGACCTATCATACCCATCTACCAGACGTTGCATGGAGCCACTGCTCCTACGGGCCTGATAGAGGGATGATTCCTCAAGTGGGGGCAAAGGAAGGATCACGCCTTTTAAAGGCGTTTTTCTTCTCAGCCAGGTGATTATAAAACGACAGACATTTCTTCAACGAACGGATGCATACACCAACCACTGACCTATCATACCCATCTACCAGACGTTGCATGGAGCCACTGCTCCTACGGGCCTGAGAGAGGGATGATTCCTCAAGTGGGGGCAAAGGAAGGATCACGCCTTTGAAAGGCGTTTTTCTTCTCAGCCAGGTGGTTATATAACGACAGACATTTCTTCAACGAACGGATGCATATACAAACTACTGACCTATCATACCCATCTACCAGACGTTGCATGGAGCCACTGCTCCTACGGGCCTGATGGAGGGATGATTTCTCAAATGGGGGCAAAGGAAGGATCACCCTCTTAATGGTGTTTTCTTCTTAGCCGGGTGATTATGTGATGACAGACATTCATCGAACTGACACATAAACCAACCACTGACCTATCATACCCATCTACCAGACGTTGCATGGAGCCACTGCTCCTACGGGCCTGATAGAGGGATGATTCCTCAAGTGGGGGCAAAGGAAGGATCACGCCTTTGAAAGGCGTTTTTCTTCTCAGCCAGGTGATTATATAACGACAGACATTTCTTCAACGAACGATCATACCCATCTACCAGACGTTGCATGGAGCCACTGCTCCCACGGGCCTGATGGAGGGATGATTTCTCTAATGGGGGCACTGGAAGGATCACGCTTTTGAAAGGCGTTTTCCTTTCCTCAGCCTGGTGGTTATGTACCAACGGACACTCCTCCAACGACCAAGAAATACTCACCAACTTTTCAGGTTATAGCCTGCTGAAACTCTTCAACACCCTTAACGGGCTTGAATTAAAATGGGATGTATCATAGGTTTCTTTTTCATAGGGTTCACAATCCCTAGGGTACCACAATGGATCTACATTGATCTAAGAATCATTGTCGAATGACAGCTACAGAGTGGACGCACATTTTCAGTCCGGCAATCTTGTTTAAATTCTCGTGTGTATTTAGAGATCAAGAACTAAAAAAGACTTACCTATAAGTTGTTTACATACTCCTTGAACGTCTTGAATATTTTTGCATTCAAAAGTGTTATTAATTTATTCATAAAATTAAATCAAAAAATTAAATTTAGTGTTCCGATTCCACTTTTTCTTATATAATAATGTCACAGTCGGCGACACGTCTCGGAAGTAAATACAAAAACACCAATACTAAAACAAACGACACAAAACTTAGTGAAGAGTGCAACATAACGGACCAACGGTTTAAAGAACAGTCCGACTACATTATTAACTTACTTTCAAAACAAATTACCGACTCCGAAAAAAGAATTTCTGATAAAATTAGTAATCATATAAAAGAATTGCAAAATTCTATTGATAACACTATAGTGAAAGTAAATGAACTTGAATCACTCCTTTTCGACGCTAAAACTAATATCACAACACTTGAATCAGAGATATCGCAGCTTAAAAACACTCTCGCCTATGTAAACAAACAATCCGCCGTCACACAAGTCGAATTAAATGCAATAAAAACACTTCAAAATGCACAGGAAAATCGAACTGTGGCATGCGATTCATTTATATTCGGCTTACCATTTTTACCCGACGAAAATCTTAAGACCACTTTTAATCTTCTGTGTAATGCAATACAAATCAAACCACCAACAATAAAAAACATCTATCGTACCCGCGCCCGCACAGAGTCAAAAGACACACCGATCCTCGTCAAATTTCACACACCGTATGATCGTAATTTTGTTTTGAGGTAAATTGCGGACTTTCGTAAACAAAAACAAAGGGAGCTGAGCCTTCTAGATGTTGATTTAAATTCTTCAAACTCTTTTCACATGCGCGAATCATTAACTAAAGCGTGGTACACATTATCAAACCTGAGTGTCAGCCATGTTGGATATCAAACCTAACTGACAATGTGTACACGCTGAATGATGGTTTGACACTCAGAACTGCCTGCTCACAAAATTTTTTGATACTGCGTGACAACCCTCGGTTTGTTGGGTGGTTGCTCGATGATGTGTACACAATTTCATTCATGAGCCGTAATTCACGGAACTAAACAAGAATTTTTATAGCGAATCAGTGGAAAAAGTTCAAACAAAATAAGAAAAAGCTCGTGTTTATTATGTAAAAAAGGAATCAACACGATTCGTTGCGGAAATAGCATCAAAATAAAAAGAAACAATTTTCTGAGAGTAGTGGAATTTCCTTGCCTGACGCCCAACATAACTGATAAGTGTGTACGCGAAGCTTTTCACGCAGGTTTGATATCCAACACGCGTGACACTCAGGTTTGATAATGTGTACCACGCTTAAGAACAACCATATCATCCTTCAACATGCCTTGGCGTTAAAAAAACAAAAACTGTTATCATCTGTTTACACATCTCGTGGGATAGTGTATGTAAAACGTCACTTGAATGAAACAGCTGAACTCATCGACTGCATCGAGAACTTGGATAGGGATGCTAACTCTAATCTGCCTACATAAATAATTTTTTTCTAATTCATTTTTCAAATTACTACTTTTATCTTCTATTTATATATATATATACATACATACCAATTATTAATTTAATTTTCTTTTCTTTTTCTCTATAAATTATACTAGAATTAACAGTTTATATTTTTCTTCTAAATCTCATTCTTCTTTTATTCAACTTAATTTTTACAATCAAATTCAATTTGAATTATTATTGTGTTTATTTTTTCATTTTCTTTAATTTTCTTTAATATTTCAAGTCTGTGCTCACTATTCTTCTTTAAAATTTTTTTTTTTCAATTCTTACAATGGGTGATTTTAGCTTACGCACCATGGTTAACGTGTTGGGTAGTCAAGAGGCTGGCCTTCGGGTGTGTCACATAAACGCACAGAGTTTGCTGGCTAAGATGGATGAATTTCGTTATGTATTTGAGGAATCTAAGGTTGACGTTATTTGCGTATCTGAAACCTGGCTTACCGATGAGCAAAATGATCAGTTGTGTTCGCTTGGGGGTTATAAGATTTTTCGTTTGAATAGGGTGCGCTGCAGAGGTGGGGGTGTCGCTATTTATGTAAAAGAACGATTTAAGTGCAGGCTTAAGAACTCTTCCGCCGAAGATAGCCAAGTGGAATTCGTTTTTGTTGAGTTGTCAAATTTAAATGAAAAGCTTCTGATTGGTGCTGTGTATAGACCAAACAGAAACATCTGTATTTCTCCACTTATTTCTATTATTGAACAAATTTCAGTTTCCTATCCAAATATTTTATTATGTGGGGATTTTAACTGTAACCTCTTGCAGGAAAATAACTTTTTGTATGAATTTCTCTCTCTTAATCTCCACTCCGTTAACACGACCACCCCTACCCACTTTTCTAATTCGGATCCCTCGTTATTGGATATTTTTCTCGTCACCGACAGAACTAAAGTCATTCTTTATGATCAGCTATCGGCACCAGCTTTCTCAAGGCATGACTTAATCTATATGACTTTCGACTTTCAAATTGAGACTCAAACTGATGTATTCGAATACAGAGACTTCAAAAATATTGACTATGCCTCGCTTCACTCAGATGTGCACAATATTTACTGGGATTTAGTTTTTTTAAAGCCCTCACCAAGCGATAAAGTAGAATTACTTAGCTCCAATGTATCTAGGCTCTTTGAAATACATGTGCCATTAAAAACTAAACGTTGTATTCCAAAAAACAAACCCTGGGGCCCAACTATGTACATAACTCGATTCTACAAAAAAAAAATTCGAATTCGCAAAATCACAGCTCGCTAAATTTTTACCAAGCGCATATAACCGGAAATAGAACTGCGCTAATTTAAGATTCTGTGGCAAAAAGTCGGAAGCACTAAAATTTGATCCCACTTTCATACATATTACCAATTATAATGAGCTTTGAAAACAACTTTCGAATGGATTCAAAAGTAGAATAAAGTTACATAGTAGGGCCCCTGGTTCACCAATGAGATTCTATTATTGATGCGACAGCGCGATATCGCCTATAAACGCTGGAAAACTTTTCGTCTTGACAGTTTTCATCAACAATTTTGTGCTCTTCGAAACAGAACTGTGTTAGCTATTCGCAATGCAAAGGTTGCCTTATATTCCAGCCGTTTTAATGATACACTAAGTTGTAAACAAACATGGCAAAATCTTAAGAGGATAGGTGTTACGAAATCTCGTAGTGGCTCAACTATAGATATTAACGTCAATGATCTGAATCAAAGTTTCGTATCTTCGAGTAATTTTGCTACTACTAATATACCTTCAGGTCCCGTTATATCCAATGTGTTTTCAATAGTCTCTCCTCAACTCATAATTCATTTTCCTTTTCTATTATATCTCCTGAGGATGTGGTTGAAGGTGTCCTGTTCATTAAATGAAACGCTATTGGGTTGGATGAAATGCATCCATCGTTCTTGAAACTTCTTTTGCCGTATATTACCCACTTATTCAATTCAATCATATCAACAAATGAATTTCCTGCGCAATGGAAAAAAGCGAAAGTAATACCTGTCCCTAAAACCTCAAGAGGAGACGAATTTAGACCAATTTCAATACTACCCTTTCTCTCGAAGGTGTTTGAAAAAATTATTCAAAAGCAAATTAGCACGTTCCTTGAAAACGAAAATATATTAACATCAAAACAATCCGGATTCCATAAGAAAAATAGCTGCATTACTGCCTTAATAAGTGTTTCAGAGGACATAAGAAAATCTATCGATAAGGATTATGTTACTTTTTTGATACTTCTTGACTTTTCGAAAGCATTCGACATGGTGAATCATTCCACACTTTGCCAAAAGCTCTCCCTATTGTATAACTTCTCTTCTGATGCAATCAAATTGATTTTTTCTTATTTAACTGGAAGAACACAAGCTGTTGAACTTAAAAAAGTCTTTTCCAATTTTCTACTAAACAAAAGCGGTGTCCCCCAAGGATCCATACTTGGACCTTTGTTATTCTCCCTCTATGTTAATGAGCTTCCATTAATTGTTAAGCATTGCTCCATTCGACTATACGCTGATGATGCTCAGTTATATATTAGTTGTCCATTGGGATTAATTGAACACCTTGCTACCTGTATAAATGAAGATTTGTTAGAAATTCAACGTTGGTCACACCAAAATAGCTTAGTGCTCAATCCTAAAAAATCTAAATGCTTAGTGTTGTCGAAGAATAGTAAGGACGTATCTTACTTCCCATTAATTTTGTTAAATGGCTCCCCTATCAAATATGTAGATTCAGCGAAAAATTTAGGAGTTATATTTAACCAAACGCTGACTTGGAAAAACCACGTTTCTTATATTCTTGGTAAAACATACGGTGTCCTCCGCACACTTTGGTCTACACAGTATTACACCCCTTTAAAAATCCGTGCATTACTTGTAAAAACACTTATAATACCCTAGGTCACTTACGGTTGTGAAATATTCTGCAAACTTGACTATGAAAGTAAACGAAAGCTCACTGTTGCGTTCAATAGTGCAATACGATATGTTCATGGACTACGACGATTTGACAGAATTTCTCAACACGCATACAACTTTCTTGGGATGTCGTTTGAAAATCTGCTCAATTTTCGGACCTTAATTTTGTTCTCGGATATTCTTCTAACCCACCAACCTGCCGATCTCTTCAAAGAAATAACTTTTTTCAATTCAAATAGATCAAGCCTCCTAGTGAACCCTCGTTTTAGCTGTCTTACCTCTGAGCGCCAGTTTTTTGTCAACGCAACACGTCTTTGGAATACACTACCACGAGAAGTTAGAAGTATAGATAGCACAGTACTATTAAAACAAAAACTTAAACTTTATTTCAAGAATATATAGAAAATAGTTAAATAATTAAATAATTTATATCTTTCAAAATATGTAATTTGTAAACTTGCCATTTTGTAAACATTAACGTAGCTTTGGTATGATTTATAATGCTTCACTAAAAATAAGATAATTATATCTTACAGTGTAAGCAATTCATTAATAAATAAAAAACTAAAAACTAAAAAACTAAGTGTGACGGTAACAAAACCAACTGTCAGCCCATTTACCTAACCTAACCTAACTGGAGCTGCAGCTGCAGCTGGAATAGCTGTAAAAAAGTGTCGTACGTTATTTTTGTTTACGCGCTCACAATGCAGCTGTACAGCTTTCTGATATTGTAGTATCGACAATAAAAATTAAAACAAATATAAAAATGAATAATGATGAAAAAGAAGCTAAAATTGCTTTACGTCTTTATGAGAGATTGAAGAGTTTAAAAATCACTTTAATCCACATATAAAAACTCGGTTTTGCTCGCAATTTTGAAACGTCAAAAAAGCTGCAAGCAAAAGTTAATAACATGCCAACTTGTTCAGCTGCGTCTTCAGCTCCGTCTGCAGCTGCTTCGTATTCTGTTCAAATTATTGAATTTGTGTGTATTCAACGTTTTGACAGCTATTCCAGTTCCATTCTATTCAGCCAGTAAGTCTGAATGAACTGACATTAACTCCAATCATCGGTAGAATCGTAAGTTTTTAGATGTTTCACTGTCCAAAAAGATCTTTCATATGCACGTTAAAACCGTTAGAGTCGGAAAAATTTTAAGAAGCTTGTGTACGTGAATCATATTGTGTATGGCATTCTGTTTACCTTATCATGCGTCCAACCTTTTAACTACAGTGACACTGAAATGCACAGAATTGCTATAGGCGAACAATGTTTATGACACCGACTGACGCACTGTGCCTACGTTCTGTAACTTAGTCGAGAACTTCTCGCATCGAGAAAAGGTGGAACACAAAATCCCAACGTTTCTCGACCTGGAAAAATAAACTGTGTCTGTATCTCAATGTGAGAAACAACTCTTTTGATTTGTCTTTGCATTGGAATATCTACCCTAAACTATAATATTGGCAGTTAAAATTCAAATATTTAAAAATATTTGAATTTTTATCAAATGTCTTATGTAGGTACATATTGTATATGTATAATATATAGAGGACAAAGGGCAATAACCGCCGTAATACAATAAGTAAATACGTATTTATATAAGCTAGTATCGCCAAATAGTCGAAATTCAAATATAAAAATTAGATTCTGCCCGAGCGATTGGATATATACATAATATGTACCTACCTTTCAAATAAAAAAAATATGAAAATAAAATTGTCATTAAATCAATTTAAAAAGGGAGATTAGAAAAGTGTTTACGTATTAATACATATAAATTGTTTTTTGTTTGAGGGTAATTAATGCATTTATTGAAAAGATATCAATCTATACACATGGATAACATAGGTATGTGCATATATCTGTGTATATATAACCATATAATTATGCAAATATTATCTACATACATATATAATGACGTTCTTATAATCTCGGTTCGATACTTTTGGTCTAGTTTCAATTTTTTAAGCTTTCAGAAGCAAACCTCACTCAAGTGAAACTGAAGATTCTGAAGTATACCACACTTAATTGAAACCGAAGGCACTGAGCACAAAAAAAGAAAGATTATTAATTTCACTTAATGAATTTGCTCGCTCATAATTACGGTTTGTTACTTTTAGTCTAGTTGAATTTACTATTGCTTCAGAAATTATGAGGGCTCTCGAGTGCACCTCACTTAAGTGAAAATGAAAAATCTTAGGTAAATATAACTTAAATGATACTGACGATATTGAAGCACGAAATTGACAAAATTTATGATTTCACTTATGATTTTACTTTCATTCAATTTTGCTTCTGAAGTGAGGAGAACTCTCAAGCGCACCTCACTTAAGTGGAACTAAAGAAGAAAATGATAGATAAGTAGTTCTATATTTGTTTTTAACGCTTACATTTATATTTCCAAACTACCCTCTTGCAAAATCCAAAAGGATTTAGTGTTCTTTTGTTTTTGTTTTGAAATAATACAAATTACAAATACAAAAAAGCAACCATTTCTATACTTTTAATCACTTAAATTTACTTCTCACATGCGTTTTA
Source organism: Dasysyrphus tricinctus (assembly GCA_963921185.1). Lineage (NCBI taxonomy): Eukaryota > Metazoa > Arthropoda > Insecta > Diptera > Syrphidae > Dasysyrphus > Dasysyrphus tricinctus. The sequence continues at coordinate 37,433,275 of OY992533.1, forward strand.
CTTGTCGAGTAATTTTAGCAGTTAAATCGAGAAATTATTTCGACTTTTTCTTACAGAAACAGTTTAACTCACATTTTTCCAGGCTCTCACAGTTTTACTCATATTTTTCCAGGCTCTCACAGAAATTTTATTCCGAAAAGTTCCAAGTCGAGAAAATCTAGTTACAGAACCAGGCGAATGTGAGAAAACAATTTTAATGCCAATTCACGTCATATTTGTTTTGATTCACGCGTTCCATGCGAGAAATTTCTCGATGCGAGAGTTATAGAACGTAGGCACTGATCTCTATAATACACTGGTGGATAGTGTATCGATACAAAATAATTGCTTCCATTTGAAAAATTGTTATATTATGAAGCTGACCACTTTTTTGTATAGCAGTATAACTGTAAAAAATGTAATACAAAGATAATCCATTAAGAAGACGTCAAATCTCTGTTCGTTTCACCCCCCGAGATCTGTTTGCTATAACATTGGTTGTGTTCGTAATCTCATTTCATTCACAAATTCTGAAATGAAACGGAATAACAAACGTAAAGAGTGTGGCAAAGAGGTAATAGGCTTTTCACACCAAACCCCAAAACCGGTTTTCAGCGAAAACTTTTCAAAAACGCGAAAACCATTCACACTGAACATTACACGTTTTGGTTTGACATTCCAGTTTTTTTACACAAACCACGCACAATTTTTTTTTATTTTCTTCCATTTTTTTGAAATAAAATCGGTGATTTATTTTACAAAGAGGATCCATATGAACAATTTGACTTGCTACAAACAATTATATATCAATTTTAAATAAAATAATTTATTTTGAGATTCGAATTTTATATTTGATATGACAGAATTTCGTCATCTGTTTCCAATTTCTTTTGAAAGCATCCCATCAGTTTCTTTTTTGACACATCAATAGGCGCTGAACTTATTAAAAGGTATGTTTATTTTTTTCATCTCTGAATTCCAACATGTTTTCGACTGGTTTTATATAAAACTTGTGTTTTATGAAAACCTGAAGCAACAAAAAATGTATGAGAAAACTTGTGTTTTCGATTAGGTTTTTCTCCAAAACCGCGTTTTGGGTTCGGTGTGAAATTAAAAAAAACACAGAATATGCAATCGCATCCTTCTCATCATAAATATTCATTAGCTGTTTTGATCAACTTGTTTGCAAACTGCAATGATTTATCTCATTCTACTAGGTTATTATAGCATAGTTTACAGTTCCCATACGAAAAAAAAAATCAAAATTTTCAAAACGATTTTCCATCTATTCTGTGCACCAAATTGAAAAATTATTCAAGGCAGAAAACGTTTGCCTTTTCCTAAGCCACCCATTGAGTCATTAATTTACCCTTAATTAATAAACTATAGGCCCAAAAATGGAAAATAATTATTTTTGGATGCAAAAACTATTTGCATGCTAATAAAGCCTTGAGGTGAAAAAGAAAATTTTTTTTGGAAGTGTAAACCGACCATCCAAATAAAATATTTTGCTCACCACACTTTTTTCGCATGGAAAACAATTGCCGGTCCATTGTTTTGCATGACATTCCATGACAGCAATATTTTTTTTTTTGCATGAAACTGTAAACTAATCATGCAAAAATTAATTTTGCCTTTCACCTCAATTATTTTTGACATGAGAGAATATTTGCGTAGGTTTTTTTTTGCACACGGGAACTGTAAACTAGGCTTATACTAAAAAAAATACACCACATGCAGACAGTGAATAACTTAAGGATATAAACATGTTTTGCAACATCGATATTAATATCCAACACATCGGCCTAAAAAACAAACAAAAAGTTAGTACGAAAATAATAGATTCTGCTAGTAAAATGTTGATAGAGTGACTTTCATAGTTTTTAAGGCATCTGTAACATTTGGAATTCTTTGAAAAAAGAAAATATCAAAAGTTCTCCCAAACCAAACTGACAAATTCAGAACCACAACGAAACTTTCAATGTGCAAAAAGGCACAGATATAAGTTAACACATGAAGTGCCTATCAATTTTGCTTCCATCAAATTTGTTTTGTGTTCATTTGTGCAAAAGAAATAATTTAACATCGATATTCAAGCATTAATATCATCGATGCTCCTTTTAAACCATACAATTTTTTGTACACAATTTTGTAAGCAAAAATATCTTGCAATATCAATTTGCACACACCTTCGTGTTTTGCAATATCGATATAGGTATTCCAAAAAGCCATATTACTGAAGAATACATATTTAATATCGATTTCACGAATTTAAATTATAGATGGTCAGAAACACGCAGTTTACACCATGCAAGTTCTTGCGCACACCTTCCTCTGGAACAAGATTTTGAAATATCGGTTTTCAAAAAGGGAAAACATAACAGCTTATCACATGAATTGCCTTGCAATATTGATTTTATTAAATTTGTTGATATTCAGTTGTGCAAAATACATACTTTAACATCAATTTCCACTCATTAAAATCATTGATGCCTAGAAAGACACCGCTTACACGCGGTTTTAGCCCACGAGCTTCTGTGCATCATTATTTTGCAATATCGATGCTTAAAGTTTAAATACCTTGCTTATGACTTCATATTTTTCATTTGAGTAAAAACTTAAATCGATTTTAAAAAAAACTTAAGAAAAAATGGCCGGCACCAGAAATTTTGAAAGCAAAAGTACATTAGAGCAAACAAAAAACAAAAATACCTGAAAAAACACCGATGTTAAGTAGCATCGATGTTTTCGGTTCGATGTTTATGACATCGATGTTGGGTCTTCGATGTTGTTTCAATATCGCTCATCCCTATCTGGAAAATACTTTTTTTTTTTTTTTTATTCATCTTTTTTTTCTAACATTTCAGAATGATGCTTTACAATTATAATAATTATTCATTAATGACAAAAAAAGCTGTCTGTTAAGAAACAAGGTTCATTCTGTGATCTTTGGCGAATGACCCAATTAAAATATAAATACGCAAGTATGTGTGGGGTTTTTAAATCAAATATTTACAATTTTAGAAGAAAAAAAAGTGTAATTAAATATCAAAATATCATAACAAAAAAGTAAATAAAATTAGCAAATAAATGAAAGCAAAATTAAACTGTGCTCATAAATAAATTGACTTGAGAAATATCCGTCGAAAATAACCATATTTTTACTTTATTTAAAAAAGAATTCTGAGTTTTTAGTGCCCTTATTTCGTAAGGTAATTTGTTAAATAGTGTGGGTGCTGCAACAGTATAAAAGTTAGAAAAATGTGTTCAATTTGAAACCAGAACATTTACGAGTGGCTGATTGTTAACTCTTAAGTCATAGGCATTAGTGTTTCTTAACATCGTATTATATCCACTGCGAATGAAAAAAAACTTTAGGAACCTTATAGACATACAGATGTTTCAAATCTAATCTACTTTTTTTTACAAATTATTCTGACAATATGCTTTTGTGCTGTTAATAATGGTTCCATCACATTATTGTATGCTCCACCCCAACTTGGCAAACTGTACTGAAGCTTTGAATGTATAATTCCATAATAAATTACTGTTAGAAGTTTTTTCGAACAATGAGGTTGCAATAAAAACATTTTGCTAGTTGCGCGTCTCATATAAGCTTTTAAATCAGTCGCGTGAGTTTTCCAATTCAGGTTTCTGTCTATTGATAGCCCTAGGTATCTCAAATGTTCAACAGATTCGACTGTAAAACAATTAGAACAACATAGAAATTAACTTTTCCGCAATTATGGGAAAACATTGAAAGTCTTGTACATGCAGCTGAATGGAAAACAATATTACTCTCAAGCAAGCTGGAATGTTTTAAATTGAAGAACATAACCTTAGTTTTATCACTCACAATAAGTTCATGTTTTGCAAACCATTGTCTTAATCGTTGAACATCGCTTTGTATTCCTACCACTGACTCCAAAAAGTAGTTATCTGTATAAGAAAACGTTATATCATCAGCAAAAGCTGTTATCTTTCCACTAAAATTTTGCTTGAAAATGGAGTTAACATAAACTAAAAAAAGAATAGGGCCCAATACTGATCCTTGCTGTACACCAATTTTGATTTCTAATACTTGTTTTTTTGTGTTATTCAGACGTCATTATGAAGCCGACCACCTAATTGTCATCTTCAAATGGAAGCAAAGAAACTGTGTGCGATCAGACAACACAAGGGACTAGAAATTAAGGCAAGTTTCTAGTCTCTGATTGGTCAGCTGCCAAAATATTGCTTTCCAATTAAGGCAACTTTATTGGAAAGTTGACTGGAAAGTAAGTCAAGAAAAATCTTCCTTAATATCAAGTCATGTGCACTTGTGTCAGAATATCAACTGATTATATTTGGTCACTAAACAGAAAACTGAACTTTATTGTTTTCTGATTTATTATCTGGACGTACCCAGTGTTATACATTATAATTGCCTGCTTACACGTGACGAACGAAAGTGTTCAGATGTGAGAAAATTATTCTGCAGATTTTGTTCTCCTCTTTGTGCTTTTCGTATTTTCATAATGAAAGACACGATTTGATTGGTTGGATTGGATAGGAGAAGCAATACAAAAGAGAACGTCAATTTTCTACACCGAATATTTTCAAATATTTTAAAATATTTCATCCCCCTCCATCTTCGGCATGTAATCCCGCTCACCATCACAAATTGCAGAAAATGCTTGAATTTCTTCACGTGTGATCAGGGACTAAGGAATATACTATCCAGTGTATTATAGAGATCAGTGGACTGACGGTCTTTCCCCCGTTAGCCAAACAGATGACGGTTGTTTTCATTTTTTTAGGAAACATCAATAACACTGGTCTGCAAAAATCAACTTTTTTTTCGCCTTCAAGTAATTCTTTAAAATTATGACAGATTTGACTTTTTTGAATCTAAATCTGGTTTCAGAAAAATTCTATCACGTCCAGTTTTTTTTAAATTGATTTTTGAAAAATATGATTGATTTGTAAAAAAGAGCCCTCTTAGACTTGGTTGACCTGGTAAAAACAAAAAACTATTGTGCCTATTCTGCTCAAATTTGGAGGACTTACTCCACATAATATTAGCTTTCACATGAAATCAGATTTGTCATCATCCATCAATGTTCCCATTTTTTAAACCGTTATTTAAAAAAGAAGCAACAGAAACTTCGAAATTTCGTAGTTTTTATGATATACGCTGTAAAAAACATATTTTTTTTGGAAAAAAATAGAATTTCTCTATATTTGATATTCAAAAACTCAAGTATATTAAATAAATTTTAATCAAAGACTTTTAAAACAGAAACAACTAAGCGTTTTAAGATCCCAAACACTTTTTTCCCATTCGTATATTTCACTAGTGCTCTGTATAAAAAACTGGTAACATATTTTAAAATATAAAAAACACACCGATTCTACCAAACTACACCTTAAAAAAGTAGTTTTAAAAAATAAAATAAGCTCAAAAATCCAAATAAAAAATTTACTATAACTCTTTTTCTTTAAACATGTTATTTTGTAGCTTTTTTTCTTTTCATATTTTCCATTGTCTGACGAAAAATTGGCCAGCAAAAATCTGCCCGCATTGCTTCTGACCATTTCCCGTTATATCTTCGTTCTATGTGCATCATGTCTTGATGAAACATTTCGCCATGTTTATCTGAAACTACACCAAGGTTAACCGGGGGAAAAAATCTTAATGGGACGTGGGAGTCCAAAAAATGAATTTTCAGTGACATGTTGCAATTAAGAACTTTATAAGAGCTAAGTAGTTCTTGGATGATTTCCTTGAAATTACAATATCTTTGGGAGGAAAACGAATTTTAAAAAGATAAAAAATGATTTAGAAAGATGAAATATAGTTCGTTTCAGGTCCTGTTATTAGTTTTTTTTAAAAAGTTTCTATCGGTGAAGAAATTCGATGTCAAAAGTACCCAAAAAACGAGTTTTTGACATGTTGGAATTGGAATATCTCAAAAACGTGATGTGCTAGAGTAATTTTGACTTCGGATTCGGATTCAGCATGCCAAAATCCTTTAGAAAAGTATATTTTGGTTTAAAGGCGATTTTCGTTGCAGACCAGTGTAATCAGCTCCGTAAATTTCATTAGTTATAAAATGACTTTTTTTTAATTTACCAGTTCATACACCTGACTGACGTATAATCCCCCGCTCCTATGCAGCTGACGATTGTTTTTTGATTCAGTATTATCTGAAAAACTATCTCAGAAACGAAATTTTTGAAATGACTAGAAAACAAAATTTTTTTACAACTTCTACTCCTAGACCAACCACTACCGGAGTAGCTGACGATCAGATTTCTTAAGTGAATGTGAAAAACTATTGTTGGTATTATTTTCAGCCGAAATGACTATAAGAGGCAAACTAAAAGTAGTTCACAGTGACCGTTTACACCGTTATAATGGAGACGGAAGTGACGGATTTGCTCGGGACGATCAATCCTGAGAGTGGGGGAGTGTTATGTATACCTTTTTTGAACTATAAAGATTCTCAATAGCAAACAAACGGGCACAATAGAGGTCACAGTGCACATATACCCTTAAATAAATATAACGACTCTCGGATGAACTATACCGATTCTAAAATGAAGAAGCCATCTTCCGGATTATAGCTGATACAAACCAACCTAAGGAGAGCTTTCGTGAGCTTTAAAGCTTTGTTGCTAGATGTCAAAATAAAACTTTAGAAAGGGAAATTATGGTAAATTTCCCCTACGGAAAGCTCTAGAAGCAGATACCTAAACATTCGGGCAATAGCCAGAGCTTGTCAAACATCTATAAAAGGCACATGCTTGTGCGGCAGTGGGGACAGTTTGTTTTTAATCGTAAATAAATAAAGTTGGTTGTAATAAAAGTGAAAAGTAGAGTGAGTGAATTAATTTCAGTGGTGGACAGTAAATTGTTTTGTATGTAGAAAGAAAAGTAGTGTTTTATTTTGTGAAATAAATAAGTTGAGAATTTAAATAAAGTGAATAGGTTTTATTAACTAACCTGTGCCCTGATTATGGAATACGAAGCGAATCGTTTTCTATTCGATATCTCCTTTTCGACTCGCTTCGATTTGAGCAATTATCGAATACGAAGCGAGTCGTAAATTATACTTCCAAGATTTCCAGACAATTGACAGCTGATTTCCAGAGAATATTTGTGTTTTTTTAATTAAAATTATTTGGCGAGAAGCAAATATTTACAATTTTTTGTCATTTGCTTAGAATAAAATTAAAATATGTATTATTTAAATTAAAAATAGACCCATAATGTTGTTTATATAATATGCTGATACTGTGATGTACAATTTTCCTCAAACTTTCAAGAAAGTTATTAAAAAGTGCTTCTTCACCTCTTGATCTCCTTTGCTTAGAGTTAGTGTTTTTGTGTAAAGTGTTTTCATCTTAAATTTGCTTTATTCTATAAAAAAATAGGTCCAATAAGCTGTTTCTGCTTTCAAAAAAAGGTTTCCTATTAAGGTGCATTGAGTGCTCCTTTTGCTATCCCTTCATATTCCCTCAAAAATCAATGAGCGCTGAAAGTTGTTGCTGGTTCGTGTGTTGCTGTTTTACGTTTATTATACAAAAAATAAATTATAATTCTTTCTTTAGTTTTATTTTATAAAAGAAAGTAACAATTACATCACATTTTTATTTATTTTAATGAAATCAATTAACACAATCATTCACTTTCGCCCGTCGATGCACCAATCCGCCAAGAAAAACTTATCGGAAATCTCATTTCACATTCGCTTTCGATTTCGAAAATAGGGCGAATGTTAAACGAAAAAGGCGAAAGCTAAAGCAATAATAGCAAACCTCATTTTCGCCATCTAAAACGATCCGCTTCGTATTCCCTAATCAGGCCACTGACAAAATATTACAATAGCTATTAAGACGAAAAGATTTTTGAAAACGCCCTCGAAAGTTGTGGAAGACATACATATGTCATATAACAGAACAAAATTTAAGAATCCAGTCAAAACTGATTGCGAAAGAAAAAACTACAAATGTATTTTAAACAAATAGATGTACGAAAGAATTATTTATTTTATGATTGAAATATTTTTAAAGACGAGATATTTTTATATTATTGCATTCTTTCTCACGTCCACATCATAAGAAATAAAATGCAAGACTGGGTCGCACCTACTTGCTCTTATGTTCATGACACTGCGGGCTTAAGAAAAGTGCGTATAAAAAACATTGAAATTATGAAAGAAAAATGTAGAGAAGCATGAAATACGACATTTAAATTGGCTAAAACAACTCCTTTGACAGTTTGAGGTGGAAAAAAGAATGCCAACTTAATTCTTGATTGAATATGATTGTATGGGAGAAAAAAATTAAAAATCGTTGGAGCCATTTTTTAAAAAAAATAATTTTGTATATATAAAATTCTTAAAACATTTTTAAGAACAAATTTTGGTATGGAAATCTTAAGTATATATTTATGTATATATAAAAACAAAATTTGAAAAAAAAAATTGTCAAACCGTTTTTGAGATATAGAATTTTCAAAAAAAAATTGAAACTTTTTTAAAAATTCAAAAACTTTTTTTTGATAGGCAATATTATTTAATCTTATCAAAAAACTTGTATATAAAAAAAATTCATCTAAATCCGTTTAGCCGATATATGAAAGGTACTATTGTTGCTAAGTGTAAAATTTTATAATTTTCGGTAGTAGATCGAACTAATTTTAGTATTTGAAAAAATTGTAATCAAAATCGTAGAAGTCGTTTTTAAGTAAAAAAATATTTTCCTTTGCGGTTTTTTTAACTTTTGTATGGAAGGTACCGTTATTTTTTCATAAATGTAAATTTTTTTCTGAAAATATTTAAGAGGGTACTTAAAAACTCTTAAACATCGAGTTTCAAAAAAATCGATCATGTCGTTTTCGAAATAGATATTTGATTTTCAAAAAAAAAATTTTAACATTTTTTTAAAAATTCAAGAAATATTTTTTCAAAAATATTGGTACACAAAACTTTTTTAATTTTTTGTACAAAAAAATTAATTGAAATCGGTCGTATCGTTTTGATGAAAACTAAAATTAAAAAAATGGTTCTTTGGGACCATTTAATAACCATTTTTGAAAAATGGTTTTCCACCCAAAGGAAGCCTTTACTAAAATAAATTTATTGAATTTTTTTTAAGAAAAGTTGTCGAGCCGTTTTTGAGAAAAATACGATTATGTAACATTGCTAAAAAAAATTGTATGGCAGGTACCGTTATTTTTAGTTCTAAGAAAAAAATTTAAGAAAACGTGTGGGCATAATCACGAAAAACCACTATGTACCAAGTTTGAAGAAAATCGATCGAGCCGTTTAGGCTGTAGACGAACAGACAGACAGACAGAATTGTGCCACCCTCTTTTTTGGTGTTCTCTATCATCGATATATCATGTTTGATTGTTATCTCGAAAAAATTTTTTTGCACGAATCCAAAACTTGCCTTATAGTACCTATGTATATCGCAAGTAAAAATGAAACATCATTTGCATTTTTAAAGGTGCTGGCAAAATAAATCTTCTTGTGCGGTGGAAAGACCAAATAGATTTATTAAATCTGAATTGCGATAAGCCTTTGGCGGATTCATTTTTTTTATAAATACTGCTGATAGTTCATATTCGAATAATCTTTGTTAGAAATGTTCATATCGCAGTTGCTGGCCTAACTGCAGTTGCAGACCTAATCACAGTTTATTAACTTTTAGTCAATTTGACTGTTATTTTTTGAATATTAGTTCTACTGCTGACCGCTGACTTTGCAGTTGAAGTACCAAATCACAGTATGAATTTGCATTCAATTGTTAAGTTAATTAACTGCGACTTTAATGACTGCATTGGCAAAGTACCGGATTTTGCACAGCTCTGGAGCCCATAACCTTAACTAATAATAATTATGTTTAAAAACTTAAAGTAAATAAATATAAAAACAAAATTTTCTACGCACTTTTCCATTTGCGTATAGTTGTGATGCACGAATTTCGTGTTTGCCGAAAAACCGTTTGAGTTTTCATCTGATCTTTCCACTTTGATCTTTCGGAATGAGTCTGAAAAGTATTTCCAGATTTGTATAATGAAAAGTTCTTGATTATAATTGATGTACATTATATTTTAAGTCTAGTTTTAAAGAAAGCCAAACCCAGATAAATATATGAACTTCCAGCAAATTATGCTCTGTTTAAAAATAATGTATGCAACCATTTATAATTAAGTTTTTCAATGCATGTATTTCCTAACATTTTATTTTTAAATACAATGTAATATTACTTTAAGGAATAGTTTTAATTATTTTTAAATTAGTATTATGATTAATATATATACAAATAAATACGATCATATAAATGCGTTTTATGGGATAAAAGGGGAAAGTTATGAATGAAATTAGATGTAGTGAGTTACAGCAATGGTTTTGTATATTTTTCAAATTTATATTTATAAGCCAACATCTAAAAATGATCATTGAATAAGCTCATTTTTCATAATTTATGAATACAAATGATGCTTTGGTAGGTAGACTCGAATTCATGAAAAATTTCGCACAACTTTAACCATGTATGTATGTTCCTATAATTACTGTGTTAAGTAAAATGAAAAAAAAAATCAAATGAAAATATAAGAACAAATTACACTACAATGATTATGAATACATAATATAATTAGAATGTCGTCTTTATAAAACAAAACACCATTATCCATTTGCGTGCATCATTTATAAATTAATGTCTAAAGTAGTATGTACTATAAAAGTTGTTGATACCATCATTAAGTGCTTCCGAAGGCTTCAGGTTAAAATCTAAACGAATTGGTCCATCTTTATTAGTAATTTCAACGTTATGCATTGGGCTTGCTTCATACCTACACACAAAGACAAAAAGAATACTAACATAGTATGTAATTCAGTTTTTTTATAACTACCCAAAAGCTAACGCTTGAATTTTATAAGTTCCAGGTGTAAGGAGTCGCCAGTACTCCCCACGCTTTGTAGTGCGAATCATCTTGTCTTCAATACCTTGAACAACAATTTTAGCATCATTTATAGGATAGCCATTTATATCTTTAACCAATCCTTTTAAACCAATATGCGCCATCTTAAGAAGACTTAAAAGACTTCTTTTGTTCTTATGCCATTCATTGGGAAGCGTAGATGCCAAAGGATATTTGCAACATGAAAGCTCAACTGTCAGCTCAAAACAATTGGTAAATGCATAGTTGAAGTCTTGCATACCGCCGTTTAATTCATACCAAAATGCACCATTTGTAACACCATTTGTAAATGTTTCATTACAATCTTTTCCTTTTCTCATAATAGGATGGTTGTCCGAATATGCATGGGCGAGCGTCTTAAAAACTAAATCATCTGGGGTCAGACTTTCTTCACAGCATTCGTGATGGTTTCTATAAAAATAGACAATAAATTATATGATTAGATATTTTCAGCTATATTCAAGCTTACACTGAGTTATCATATGGATAACTAGCCACTACAGCTCCACCATGGAAATTTGCAGACAAAACAAATGGATTATTAATCAACCATTCGATAACAGCTGATGTTTCTGGTTGCCTTTGGGATGACTTTATTTGAATTGTACGTTCATCCTCCAAGCGATCGGGAAAATCTCTGTTAAGATCCATGCCAGCAGCATTATGACGGCCAACATAATTGCGAAGAGAATCGCAATTACCTTCCTACAATAAAAAAATGTATTTACTTATTATGAGTTAATAATAATTAACGCATGGAGCATTCGTATATAGTGCAGGCTTATTAACATATTTTTACTCGAAAAAAATTGTTAACAGCAGTTTAACGATTGAAAATGGTGAAGGGGTTATAAGGAATGTAAAAAGTCTTTTTTCCAGCATCGGAGTTTGAGGGGGTTTGCGGGGTGAAAAAGAGGGGGGACTACAGTTGACCCTTAAATGAAAAGTGTTAAATAGAAATTTTGTAGATCACGCAAAAATCTACAACTTTTATACACCTCATTTTTTAACATAACCTCAAAATTTCCGAGTTATTGGCGAAAACCAGGGCTCTCATCGCGTAAGACGATGATCGCCTGACGACGTCGTTTTGACGATTGTATTGCTTCGAATAATTCAAAAATACGACGTCGCTTAGACGATTCAATTTATGCTTCCTATAGCTTGTGAAACTGTCAAACAGGATCGTATAAACGATTGCGATTGAACGATTGATATTTTAAAATCGTTTCATACTCCTTCCTTGGATTTTCATAGTGTAAATTTAAAAACCTCCAATATTTGGGCATCATTGCTATTTTGTGATGCTGATTCCTATGAAACGCAGTTGACGTAGTACAAAGGCATCGGTGACATCGCATCGGGAATTTTCTTGACTCAGGTTTGTTTGAAGCTTGTGTATCATAGATGCAAGCTTGCAAAAGTTACTCGTTGCACGAAAAGTGGTGTGGGTTGGATACATTTAAAAATGTTCAACTGAATAGATGGTGCATCTTTTCTACAACGATGCGTTTCTAAATTTATACATAAATTCCGTTCTAAAAAAAAAAAAGCATCGGAATCGAGTTAGGAAACACCTAGTATCTTCATTGTCTACACTGTCTTTCTTAAAAAAAAGCAATAAATAAGAGGACGAGAAAGCATATCTTTGTTCAAAATATATGTATTTATGTAAATCTTTGAAATGTCTTAATACATCCATATGAACATACATACATATGTACCTATGCACATTATTTTTAATCTTATACAAACATTTGTTCGCTTACAAAAATCGAAACAATATTCTTAGCCAAAAAGTTGGAGTTTGAAGGGTGCGCTGGAAACTAGACTGCTCTGCTATTGTGGGATAGGTCTTCATCTTGCTGTAGTATTAGACCTCGTCTGATAAGGCGTCTTTTTCTTATTCCATTTGGGACTATTTAGTATTTCTTCAACACTTGCCCGTTTAGGCTAAAATTGAGGGTGAGCCACGTTCACTGCCTGACCGCTATGCTACTCTGTCCCATCGCTAAATATTTACAATGTCGTTTGAAGCGAATTTGCCACAAATGAGAGCTGCAACGGTTCAAATTGAAATTCAATTTCAAAATAAACTGACATTTTAAATTAAAACGAAAGCAAATAATTAATTTTCAATATGTTTTTTGATGTTTATAGTTATTCTCAAACTGTAAACAGAACGACACGACTGAACGACACGATTATGATACTACGAAGTAAAACTTTGACAACGTGTCGTTTACTACAATCGTGTCAACGACGATCTTTCTCAAAATTAAGCGATGAGAGCCCAGTTTTTTTTTTTTTTTGGTTTTTTACTTTTCATTTTCCCAAAAATAGTTCAATTTAAATGAAACTTTGTGTTTCAAGGAAAAAAACAAAACTAAAGATCATTGAATGAACTCTGTACTATGATTTTCTGAAGTACATTTTTCATTTGAAAAAAAGTATTTTTTGCAAACAAAATTGAATATCTCAAAAACTGATCAATGGTTTTGCTTGAAGAAAATTGTGGTTATTAAGGACACAGCAAGATATATTTTCACATAGTTTCATTAAAATTGAGCAATGCCCTAGCTATGACATTAAAATTGTCTTGGGTGATTTTAATGTCAAGCTAGGAAAAGAAGACGTCTTTGGTGGTATCTTTTTCCGATCGAGTCTCTCGCGCCCTCTTAACTAGTCCTTTGCCGCCAACTGCAAACATCGAGAAGCAGTGGAAAAACTGCCAGGAAGCCATCAGAGATGCCGCCTCTGACGTGCTGGGCTTCGCACGACCACCACAGCGAAACCCCTGGTTCGACGAGGAATGCCGGCAAGTACATGCAGCCATACAACAGGCATACAAAGCGGCGCTGCATAGAAGGACCAGAGCTCTACGAGCAGAAGAGGAGAGAGGAACACAAGCTTCTTAGAAGGAAAAAAGAAAAAGCATGAGAAGCGCGCGATCGAGGAATTAGAGGGATGCCACTGCAGGAATGAAGTTCGGAAGTTTTACCAAAAAGTAAAAAGAACCTCCCAAGGTTACAAGGCCCGAACCGAAGCCTGCAAGGAAGATCAGGGGAACATCGTGGTGGAATCGCGGTCGGTGCTGAGGATATGGAAAAATCATTTTTGCAAATTGTATAACGGCGATGACGAACCGAATTCCGCTACCATGCAAATTGCACCATTCAACTTGGACGACGTAGGCCAACAATTCCGTCCACCTGATCTTGACGAAGTGAGGATAGCCATATCTAAACTTAAGTCCAATAAAGCTGCTGGAGCTGATGGCCTTGCGGCTGGCGATGAATTGGTTAGGAGTATGCACCAGCTCATCTGTAAAATATGGTCGGAGGAAAGCATGCCCGATGAATGGAACCTTAGAATTGTTTGCCCGATCCTCAAGAAAGGCGATCCTCTGGACTGCATTAACTACAGAGGCATCAGTCTTCTTAATATCGCCTACAAGATCTTCTCTGCCGTACTTTGTGAACGCCTGAAGCCATTCGTTAACAACCTGATAGGTCCATATCAGTGTGGCTTTAGGCCAGGGAAGTCCACCATCGACCAAATATTCGCACTACGGCAGATCTTGGAGAAAACCCAGGAGTTTCAAATCGATAACCACCACCTTTTTATTGATTTCAAGGCCGCGTATGACAGCATAGATACGAGCTATATAGAGCAATGTCTAGTTTTGGCTTCCCTGCCAAACTCGTCCGTTTGTGCAGGATGACGATGGAGAATGCACGCTGCTCCATCAAGGTCGGCAAAGACCTCACCGACACCTTTGATGTCAAAAAAGGTTTAAGGCAAGGCGACGCGCTGTCATGCGACTTCTTCAACATCTTTCTTGAAAGAATAGTGCAAAACTCTTACGTCAACACTAGAGGCACAATCTTTCAAAAGTCCGTCCAATTACTCGCTTACGCAGACGACATTGACAAAATAGGACGAACAAAACGTGATGTCAGTGGTGCTTTTGTGAGCATTGAGAAGGAAGCCAAGAAGATGGGTCTAACGGTGAATGAAAACAAAACAAAATATATGCTGTCAACAAGAAAGGACACCCAGCACCGATGTCTCGGACAGAACGTCACTATAGACAGCTATAATTTTGAGGTGGTCAGCCACTTTATCTACTTAGGATCCGCTATAAACTCAGCGAACGATACCAGTGCTGAGATCAAACGAAGAATTACTCTTGCCAATCGATGTTTCTTTGGGCTAAGAAGGCAATTTAGAAGTAAAGCCCTCTCTCGAGCAACTAAACTGTCCCTGTATAAGAACTTATCATCCCGGTCCTGATGTATGGTGCAGAGGAATGGACGCTGCTAACGGTGGATGAGAACGCGTTAGGCTGTTTTGAGAGGAAAATTCTCCGGGTGATTTTGGTCCCGTCTGCATAGATGGGGAATGGAGAAGAAGATACAACAACGAACTGTACGGGCTGTACAGCGACACCGACCTAGCCACAAAAGTGAAAAGCCAACGACTGAGATGGCTGGGTCACCTAGATCGAATGGACACCAATGCTCCGGCCCGAAAAGTCTTTGAATCCAACCCCGTGGGACAGCGCAGTAGAGGTGGACAGCGTAAAAGGTGGCGCACGCAAGTGGAAGAGGACCTCAACCAACTTGGCGTGCGAAACTGGAGACAGCTAGCTAGAAACTGAGCCGGTTGGAAGAAGCTTGTTGTTTGAGGCCCTGGTCCATCCCGGACTGTAGCGCCACCTTAAGTAAGTAAGTAAGTAAGTACAAACTCTCTTGAATGACAATCCTTTGCTACTAAGTTTCAAGAAAAGTTCTCTCCTATCCACTGAATCAAACACTGCACGGGAATCAACAAAAATAGCATAAAGTTTCTTTCCTTTTTTTAGAAATATCCTTCCAATGCTTGTTAAAACAAAAATGTTATCGACTGTTGAGTAGTTTGTCCTAAAACCAGCTTGATATTCACTAATAAGTTCATTGCGGTCTACCCAAGCTATTAAACGAACTAACAGTATGCTGGTGAACAATTTGCAGTGTATTTTGGAGTGATATACCCCTATAGTTTCCTGGATAAGTAATATCTCCTTTTTTGAACAAAGGAAATATTATTCTCTTTAGAAAGCTTGCTGGAACTGTTCCTGAAATAAAGATATTAATGAAACGTTCTTTCAACTTAACTATAAAGCAGGCGGGAGCATTTTTGAAGAATTCGAATGATACTTGGTCTTCTCCTGGCGCATTGTTGGTTTTACTTTATCGATTGCGTTTTGGCACTTCTTCTATCGTAAGTTCTCTATCTAAAGATTATTCATGAGTTGCACGGAAGGTAAACTGGTAGGAAGTCGCAGTGAATTGTATATTCAGAAGCGACTTAAAATGAGTTGCTAACACATTAGTTTCTATATTAATACCTTTTTTATTCTTGGAACCATCTAAACATTTTAATAGTTTCCAACAAGTTTTTGCATCATTGGTATGTGCAAGTTCGCAGGTTAATCTATTTGTATATTCTAAACGCTTTCTTCTGCAAAGTTCTTTATAAGCTTTGATACTTTCGTGGTATATCCTTTTGAAAAAATCGGTGTTTCTTTTCCTCGCTGCTTTTAAGCATTTAAATGTCTTTTATCTAGCTTTCAAGCAGTCTGTTGTGAATGGGATTTCATCCAAAAGGAATTATTTCAAAACACTTGTTATTAAAAAAAAAAATTTGTATTCTCGAAAACTTTTCAAGCCGAGAAGTTATTCAAAAAAATAGGAAATGTATACATATATATGAAAAACAAAATAATATCTTCATAGAAGGAAAATCGAATTTTCTGGAAGAAAATTATTGATCAACAGGATACAGGAATATAAACTGGTCCCACATTCGCAAAAATTGCAATTTCCAAAATAAAAAAAACAAGAAATTCAAAGCAGCGCCTCCAAGGAGCGCGCAGATTTGACCATTCGGTCCCTCACAAAAGTACTTAAAAATAAAATGCACGACTGGATCGCACGTACTTGCTCTTATGTTCAGGTTGTGTGGGACTTGAGAACTTTAAAAAATATTCAAGTAACTATAGAAAAAGTATAAAAAGCATTTAAATCGTTCTTTTAATTGTATAAAGAGTCTGATAAATAACTTAGAGCTCAAAAAAAAGTATGCCATTTGATTACTTGAAAAAATATGAATTTATGCAAAAAAAAATTTTAAATCGTTGCAGCCGTTTTCTTAAAAATTAATTTTTTATATATAAAATTTTTGTAACATTTTTCAAAAAAAAAATTGGTATGCCTATTTTGATTATATATTAATATACATTTAAAACTGAAATTTCCAAAATAATTCATCAACCGTTTTTGAAATATTGAATTTTCAAAAAAAAAAAAATTAATCTTTTTTTAAAAATCCAAAATTTATTTTTTCCAAAATTTTGGTATGCAGTATTATATATATTCTAACAAAGCTTTTGTGTAAAAAATTTTATTGAAAGCGGATGAGCGGTTAATGAGAATACCGAAAATCAAAAAAACCGTTATATGGCAGGTACCGTTAATAAACGTTTGGTGATTTTTTTTCTTGCTAGAAGGTACATAATATCTACAATAATACACTGATTTTTTTTTTTTCAAAATCGTTGTTGGAGCCGTTTTTGAGATAGATAAGCTTTTCCTTAACGGTTGTATGGCAAGTACCGTTATTTTTTGAGCTAAAAAAAAAATTCAATTTCCTCTCTGGACAGTTACAAAAAAACCCTAAGTTCAAAATTTGAAGAAAATCGCTTCAGTGGTTTAGGCTGTAGATTGAGGTACGGACAGACAGACAGACAGACAGTATTGTGCCACCCACATTTTTCGTGTTCTCTATTATCGTAATGTCATGTTTGATTGTTATCTCGAAATTTTTTTTTTGCACGAATCCAAAACTTGCCCTATAGTACCTATATCGCAAGTAAAAAGAAAAGGAATTATACATAACTCATTAATTAACATTGAGTGCTGTGGAATAAATTCGGAACTTCCGAAGCCTCTGAAGCTAATATTATTAAACTCAGTTAAATAACATCGATATGAGAATTTGATTGCATTTGATACCTCCAAGAAAGTTAATCTAAAAGTCTGTCTTAAAAAGTCGGTGTTTGTTTGTTAGCAGTCGTGTTCCTGGATATCTAATTTGAGACATTTATTTTATATTTAACGTTCCTTTTTCTTACTTATAATTAATTAATTTAAATAATTTGTTAGATTCTTTTTCAAACTTAATTTCAACATAAATCTTAGCATTTTTACTTAAATCTCTTTACCTTAAATGATAAGTTTGTTTTGTTAAAGTGTTTGTTATGAGTAGAGTCCATAACCAACAGGATCAAGAATATGTGCGCACATCGTCAAGGATCCATGTAAGTTTATATTGATTGTTTATTTATATCAAAAATTCACAACAGTTATTTGCATCATTTAGACCTATTTACTTTAATTTTACTTAATAAAAATATAAATTGTTCAATTTTCTTTTGTTCCATTTTGAAACAATAGCTGCATTTTATTATAGCATTGTATATCCAATCTATAGTATTCTCATGAAACACGATTTTGTAGGTAGACATTTGGTCGATAGGTTCGCTGTGATCGCCTTACGGAGATCCCTTAACAAAAATTAGTATTACATTTGGACGCATAGATGGCCACGAGCTTTTTTTCTTCATGAGAATACTATAGAATTTATATACAATGATTATAGCCCAAATCCGATCCGGATTAGATTATCATAATAAAACAAACAGGATCCCAGTGCGACGAGAGTATTATATACCTATCTCTGTTTATCATTTTGCTTTTGTATTTTTTGTCTACTCTATTCTCTATTTTCTCCCTAATTTCAACACAAAAAGCCATCTACACGTCAGAGAAAAAACTAATTTTTGCAAGAAAATGCTAAGGGTGTGTGTTCAGAATGGATTTGTAAATCGAAATCCAAAATCAAAGTTGGATTTTGCGTTGTTTTTGTAATACTTGTATTTTCGTATGCAAATCTAATCCAGTTCAGATCTGGGGGAAAATAAAATACAACTAATAGATAGAACGATACTCCTGGTGAAACTAAACAAATATGGTATAAGAAATAAAGAACTAAACTGGTTCCGAACATATTTACATAAGTGACAGAACTCAACGAACTAAAATCAACGAGTGCTTATCCAACAGTGAAAATAATTTGTTTGGTGTGCCACAAGGAACGATACTAGGCCCATTTTTGTTTTTGATTTATATAAACGATATAAGCAAAATAATCAAATACGGTACTATTTCGTTATTCGCTGATGATGCTCTATTACTTGTTTCCGGCAAAGATTTAGATACAATTATTGAACAATTAAACTTTGATTTGATTTACGTTTGTGAATGGCTGAATATGAATAAACTTAAAGTAAATACAGATAAAACAAAGTGTAAGTTATAAACGGTGAATATACTACAAACATAAAAATAAATAACAATCCAATCCAACAAGTGCAATATATAAAGTATCTGGGTGTTATTATAGATAAAGAACTTAATTTCAATAACCATTTTGAATACATTTGCAAACAAATTTCAAAAAAAGTCGGATTCTTAAAAAGAATTCGAAAACAAATATCAACAATCTGTGCAATAAATATATACAATACGATTATTAAGCCACATTTTGAATTCTGTTCAACAATTCTGTACATGGGTAACATATCGGAAATCAACAGGCTTCAGAAATTCCAAAACAAAGCGATGAGGATAATCCTAAAATGCAGTTTTTACACGCCGATTAGTGTTATGCTATCATATGCTTGCAGTGGCTAAAAATAAAACAGAGAATAACCTACAACGCGGCCATCTTTGTATTTAAAGTCAAGAATAAAATGGTTCCCGATTATCTATTTCTTAATTTGAATTATATCCATGAAGTTCAAAATTATAACTTGAGATCAAATAACAATTTTAGATTACCTTTTTATAGGGATAATAGAACACAAAACATGGTCATGTATAAAGGTGTTAAACTTTTTAATGAATTGCCAAATGAAATTAAGAATGAGTCAAATTTTCATGTTTTTAAAAGATTATTGATAGTTTTTATTAGAACCAATGTTTAATTTTTTTTTAATGAAGTTATGATGTAAACGAATATTTTAATTTATACAAATTCTGTAGTAAAATATACTAAATAATAATAATACTAAATAAATGAATACATACATTTTAATAATTAATTTGCTATATTACCAGTTTATCCTATAACCGATAGTAGACAGCTCAAAGTTTATAACTTTCTCTAATTCATTATAAGTATTACGAGTATAAATAACGGCTATTTTTTATTTTTTTTAGTATAGAGATTTTTTTAACAAAATGCCTTGAATTAATTAAATAAATTATAGGTAAGTGTTTAGTATGAAAAATTAAATAATTTTATTTGGGGATTGTTCGGGTGTCAAATGGTCAAGTGGTGTGAGACGAAGTAGGTTCTTCCAGGGGTAACACTAAAATATGAGTATCAATGTTACCAAGGTATACAGCAGGGTGGGATCAATGTACTCAGGGTATTGAACATCAATTTGCTCATTGCCAGTGTCTAACAATGTCCGTCCGTGAAAACATCTCATTCATCAGAAAATAAAGAATGTCTATGAATGTTCAGTTCTGGCGTGATATTTGATTTGTTGTTCTCGAGTTTTCCTGGCTTGCAAGAATCCTCCCCAACGACGAGATAAGTCTTTCAAGCATGCCAACGTAAGTCAGAGGCTCTGATATGAATATTTTATCTATGTTCACGCATAATGAACAAAATTGGAATAATAAGTCTAGATCAAACCAAGCCTCCTTGCCAGTGAAAAGCGATGACTTTTGCATAGGATTCGCCGCATTCTTTATCGCCGAGACAAAAGCACTTGCAAAGTTTTTGAGAACTAGGTCATCTATTAGCATTCGGTTAGTTTCACTACTTAAATTTTATTGATAAATTTCACTTTTAGTCTTTCCATTTAAGTTTTGGAGGCAAACTCAGAGTGTTGACTGAACTCGGACCTGCTGCGGTGTTTACGGACGTTATCAATGGCATGTGATCAGAGCACGTTTGTAAATCTATTTTGAAGTCAACCAAGTATTTTAACCAAGAACCTTTTACAAGACATAAGTCAATGGTTGAACAACTCGTGTCCCTAATTAATGTGAAATTGCCTTCTCTATCACTTATGCTTCGACCATTCAGTAAGATCAGTCCAAATTCTTCACACATTTCTATAAATTTTGCTCCTCCTATCGATCATTGAGATCAAGATGTTTATTTGGGGACCTGCATCGTGCCTGATAGGGAAACTATTGACTGCTCAGAACTTGGTCTGGGCCAGTAGCGCAACAATCAGTCACGGTGAAGTGCTTGTTTTACCGCCCCGTGGTGGTCTCCGGGCAACTATTTGCGTATCCCTATATACGTAAATAGGCTAAAATTACAAGTGCGAAAGGCCTAGATTTCTAGGATAGGTTTCGGAGGTTAGCATTCTTCGAAACTGAAATCAACTCCGCTAACGAAACCGACACTACGCCTCGGATAAGGAACGATAACATGTTGACGACTTTTGGCTATTGTACCCGGACAAAGATTGGTTTCTGGAATGTGAAGACGCTTCTCGGTAACGAAAGTGAAGGTCCTCAAAATGCCAGATTCCTCCAACTAGAGAAGGAGTTCATGCATATCAGATGGACATCTAAGGGATCAGTGAAGTTAGATGGTTGGGCTCAGGGAAATATAAGTCACCAACTCGTAACACTGTACTACTCTACTCCGGAAAGGCACCTGGAAGTAAACGTGAATCTGGCGTTGGATTGCTGCTTTCTAAAACAACTCTCAACAGCTTAATTTCCTGGGAGCCCTTAGATTACAAGATCATGAAAGCTAGGTTCCGGACAAGAGTACGTCGCGTCACCATCATACAGTGTTACGCCCCAACGGAGCTCTCTTCTGTCGAGGAGAAGGAGGCCTTTTATAATCGGCTGTGTGCTGCTTATGATTGACTTGAAAGCCAAGGTTGGCAATGACAATGATGGGCTTAGGCATGTAATGGGAAAGCATGGTGTTGGAAACCGCAACGACAATGGCGAACGTTTTGTCGATTTTTGTAACGCTAACCGCCTTGTTATAGGAGGAACCATGTTTGAACACAAGACGTGCCTCAAAATCAGTTGGGTGTCGACGGACGAACAAGCAACTTCCAACCAAATTGATCACTTCGCGATCAGTCGGCGATTTAGAAGCAGTCTCCAGGATGTTAGAAACAGAAGAGGTGCAGACATGGGAATTGCCCGGGACCACCATTTGATGGTTGCTACCGTAAGATTACGAACAGCCGCAGTTCGGAGATTCCAAGAAAACACCAGAATGCCTAAATACAACACCAATAGACTTAAGGATCCCGCAGTCCGCCAACAACTAGGGGACCACCTTTCGCAAGGATTGAGTGCAATCAGTAGCACGGAGACCACCTCCATCGAAAACCATTGGTGTGCTGTGAAAAATGTTTTCATATCAGGTGCTGAAAGTATAATCGGTCGGTCGCAAGGAAGAAACAGTGCCTGGCTTTCCGAAGAAACTTGGGCTAGGATCGAAGAAAGAAAACAGCTCAAAGCTCGCATTGCAGCAACTCCAGCAGCAGGCAGAAACGAGCTAGAGTCTGCGTATCGCATGAAGATGAGAGAAGTTCACCGTAGCGTGCGACGTGATAAGCGAACCTATATCAACGCATTGGCAACAGAAGCAGGAGAGGCCGCAAGCAGGTGTGACAGTAGGACCGTCTACAGGATTACCAAAGAGCTTACAGGTGTCCAAAGCTCTAAACAACACCTGGTAAAGGACATAGGCGGATCACTGCTAGTTTCGGATGAGGACCAGCTCAAAAGGTGGAAGGAGCACTTTTCTGCGGTTTTAAATCGTGTTTCACCACTGAAGTCAACCCAACACCCAATGACCCGTGCGTAGTAACAAATTCCCGATTACGCACTGTACCCCTCAGTAGAGAAACAGAGAGTTTTCCTGAGGAGTGGAAAAAGGGAATGATTGTCAAGCTCCCAAAGAAAGGAGACCTTACACAGTGCGAAAACTGGAGAGGAATTTGCGTGCTGCCTTCTAGATATAACCAGCCGTATCGGGAAAGCAAAGGCTGCGTTCAGGATGCTGTCCAAAATATGGAGAAACAACTCTATAAGCCTAAAGACCAAGCTACGACTGTTTCGCTCTAATGTAGAATCCGTGCTTCTTTATGGATGCAGCACTTGGAAGGTAACACCGATTGTCACAAGAAAGCTGCAAACGTTCATAAATAGATGTCTGCGAAACATCTTACGGATTTTCTGGCCTAACCGCATCTCCAATGATGAACTTCATGCGAGGACAGGTAAGGAACCCATCGACTCTATAATACGAAAACGTAAGTGGCAGTGGATTGGACATACGCTTCGAAAAGGCCACGAGTGCATTGCGAGTCAAGCGATGCAATGGAACCCTCTCACGCAGCGAGGCAGAGGAGTGGGCCGACCTAGAAGTACTTGGCGAAGAACGGTCGAAGAGGAATCTGCACAACTGGGGAAGAGTTGGAGAGAGCTGAAATACATTTCCAGAAACCGTACACGATGGCGCGTAGGAGTAGTGGAGGCCCTATGCCCCGCAAGGGGAAACTCACGGACGTAACAGGTCCGAGGACCTAAGTAGTAGTAAGTAAGTAAGATGTTTATCATCTCATTAAATCCCACGAGTGGCGTCCAGTTAAGCTGGGAGAATATAGAAAAGAATGCTGCCAAGAATGGGGCTCGAACCCACACCTCTAAGTTAGCAGTCAAGCACTACATCCACTGCACCATTGCCACCCGCCAATCACCTATGACCATTACATTTTTGGGGTTGAAGTTCAATAGAACATTATATAATTCATCGAAATCTTCCGTCCAGTGTGAGCAATTTATATGGACTAGAATAATATGTA
Organism: Dasysyrphus tricinctus; assembly: GCA_963921185.1. Classification (NCBI taxonomy): domain Eukaryota; kingdom Metazoa; phylum Arthropoda; class Insecta; order Diptera; family Syrphidae; genus Dasysyrphus; species Dasysyrphus tricinctus. Next base: position 37,457,202 of record OY992533.1, read on the forward strand.
ATTTTTCATTATTCAAGCAGCATTCAACTAAAGTTGTTCCGTTGATTTCAATAAATTTGCATAACTTCTGATTATATAACGTTTTTTTATACCATATATAGAACCCACACTTGCCCTTCCTCTGGTATATGATCGGGTTACTGGAATCCAGTGCAGAAAGTAGTTTGTGAATTTTTTAATGTGTAAATGTATACATATGTTGTTCTTCTTAAAATGTTTTGTACAAACAAAATACATCATAACCACTTATAAAATCAAAAAAAAAAAATCTTTAAATAATAACTTGTTTTTGATACCTGATACATTATGTGCAACGATTTAAAAAAATAATACTGACTTAAGGTTACGGTTTGGCTGACGGCACTATTATTAAAAATTATTTTGTAATTGACGAACAGAGCTTTGCACATCTCTACCTCCATTTGCGATTGTACTAGATTCGCTGGAACTTTGGTCATCAAGGCTCAGTTGAATGCTTCAGTTCACTGATGACGTTGAGTTGTCATCTAACAGCTGGGTTAGGACTGACATTCCGTCCGACGTGTTACATTTCAATGTTTTTTGATATTATGTTCCTCAAAAAGTGCAAAAATCATTTGTCGGGTTTTATTAAAATAAAATGCGTCGTTTCAAACAAAGTCTCCAAAAAAGTAGTTGGAACGGCTCAAACTAATTGATTAAACTGGGAACAAATATACCGCTTTATCCAAAATAGAACTCGAACTTTATAACTTCGCCAAAGACATGACGAAATAATAAAACCTTACCAAGAGCTTAAGAAAGAACTCGATCTTCTTCGAAAAGAAAATGAAATATTGAAGGGCACACATCCTAGAATAGAACCCAAAGCTAAGCTTGCCACAAAAAAATAGTTTCAGATATGAAACGGATGAAGAAGAGCTAGCACGTGAAACGGAAAAGACCTCAAAGAAAAGACTTAGTATGAAACGTAAAGCTGGCTCTTCACCTGAGGCAGCTTCGTCTTTTGAGATAGTAGTTCCACCAAAAAATGCTACTTTACAAGAAAAGCCTGTTAGGGAACGGCCTCCGCCACCGATAAATGCTGTCGGTTTTGCGGAGTATAATAAGTTGCAAATTATTGGAGTTTACTCCTTAAGAATCGATTTTCATATATAGCCCCCGGTATGAAAAAAATATGAGGAGTAAAATCTGCTGAACGATGAAACGGAAACGCGACACCAGATACCAGATGAAACGAAAATGCGACACCAGATACAGGGTTGCCACTTCTCAGAAAATTTTTCGCAGTATATTTGTTAAAAAAAAGTGCAGTAGATTCAATCACAACAAAAACATAAATGTTAAAAAAGGAGCCAAGTTCTCATGTGTACAAGAAACCTGTGCGTAAAAAGTCAGCCAAAAAAAGTAATGAGATCTAAAATATATGCCAAGTTTTAAGTTCATGAAGTTTAATATCAAATATCTTAAGTAGAGTTATATCGAAACAATTCCAAATCATGACAGAAATTTGGTAATTAATGACTACTGATTAAAATTTGGTGGGTTCACTGGTCAAGTTTTCATACATTTTAAATTTGTGACTAAGTATTTAAGAGAAAACTTGCCAAGTAAATCCACCAAATTTTAATCAGTAGTCATTTACCAAATTTCTGTCATGATTTGGAATTGTTTCGATATTACTCTACTTAAGATATTTGATATTAAGCTTCATGAACTTAAAACCTGGCATATATTTTAGATCTCATTACTTTTTTTGGCTGACTTTTTACGCACAGGATTCTTGTACACATGAGAACTTGGCTCCTTTTTTAACATTTATGTTTTTGTTGTGATTTCACTCCTTTTTGCAAAGATTTATTTTGCCAGGTGAAAGTCAAGCCCTACCGCTCTACAAAGTTTCATAATTCTACGACAGCCGAAAGTACTCCATACAAATAATAGCAATTCTGATTAAGTGTGTGGATGGCACCCCCCCTGAATGGACAATTCCAAATTTTCGATTTTTTTCCTTTCTAAGTACTTCAAGTCCTACCGACCTACCTATTTTCATCGTTCTATAACAATCGGAAGTGCTTCATATAAATTATAAGAATTTTTAAGAATGTGGGTTGATGCCACGCCCCCTGAACTGAAAATTCCAATTTTTCGATTTTTTTTTTCTTCTAAGTACTTCAAGGCATACCGACCTACCGATTTTCATCGTTCTACAACAATCGGAAGTGCTTCATATAATTTATAAGAATTTTTGAGAATGTGGGTGGATGCCTCGCCCCCTGAACTGAAACTTTCAATTTTTCGATTTTTTTCTTCTAAGTACTTCAAGGCCTACCGACCTACCAATTTTCATCGTTCTACAACAATCGGAAGTGCTCCATATAATTTATAAGAATTTTTAAGAATGTGGGTGGATACCACGCCCCCTGAATGCAAAATTCCAATTTTTCTATTTTTTTCTTTCTTAGCACCTTAAGCCCTACCGACCTACCAATTTTCATCGTTCTACTACAATCGGAAGTGCTCCATATAATTTATAAGAATTTTTAAGAATGTGGGTGGATGCCACGCCCCCTGTATGGAAAATTCCAATTTTTCATTTTTTTTCTTTCTAAGTACCTCAAACCCTACCGACTTACCAATTTTTATTGTTCTACAACAATCATAAAGGCTCCAAATAATTTATAGAATATTTAAGAAAGTGGGTGGATGCCACACCCCCTGAATAAAAAATTTCAGATTTGCGATTTTTTCCTTTGTATGTACCACAAAGCCTACCATTGTGCGAAATTTCAAGTTTCTACGATGTCGGGAGGTGCTCCATAATTTTGATGATCTGTCAGTGAGTCAGTGAGTCAGTGAATCAGTCAGTCAGTTACGGTTTTTACGATTTTTGAAGTCCTATGTCTTGGAAACTACTAATGCTAAAGAGTTGAAATTTGGTGAGCCACCTGTGTTTGATCAGTTCAGCAAATACTCCGAATTTGAAGTTTCTGACTTTATTGGTACTGAAGTTAGAGGGGGGTTGAAAATCACCTGAGTTTGTTCCTGTAAAAAGGGTGTAGTGCCGCGAACTTGGCTGGGCACTACCGTGCCCTTTGATATTTTCTCAGTAAATATTTTTGGAGTTTACTCCTTAAGAACGGTATGAACAAAATATGAGGAGTAAAATCTGCTGAACGATGAAACGGAAACGCGACACCAGATACATGAAGAAACGAAAAAGCGACACCAGATACAGGGTTGCCACTTCTCAGAAAATTTTTAGCAGTATATTTGTAAAAAAAAGTGCAGTAGATTCAATATTTTATCAGTAAATATTTTTTTAATTTATTTTTTTAATTAAACTAAATATGTCATTCGAACAAAACTGATAAATAAATAAAATTAACAAAATAGCTATAAATAAACATATCATATTATTATTAATGCTATGTTCCCACCAAAATGAAATCCGAGATTTCGGTTGAAAACTTTTGATATTTCAAGTTGATGGAACAAGATTTCATGGAAATCTTATTAAATCTTAAAATCCCGCTCCACCAAGTCCAGAACTCCAAATTTTTCAGCTGAAATCTCAAAATCTCTCTTCGTTTTGGTGGGAACATAGTATAAGGCGTGAAGGGTAATTTTGTTCGTAAAATCAAGTGCAGTAGAATTTATTTTAAGGCAGCAGATTGATTTTGTGAAAAAATGCAGTATATCTACTGCAATTGCAGTAACGTGGCAACCCTGTACCAGAAATAGAAATTGAAATGCATTTTTTTCTTACTCGCACTTGCTTAAAAAAGAACGAAGTGATCAGAGAATATCAAACATAGAAGAAGAAGTAAAGGAAGTGGTGTATATCACATATACAGTGTACGTGAGTGAAGCAGCAAGAATTGAAAAAAAAAAAAAAAATTGAGATTCATCTGTCATTTTGCCGAGCTGAAAGGAAGTGTTTTGAAATTTCAATTTGTTAAACAAGTGAAAAAGTTTATTTAAACTAAATAAAAAAGTGAAATAAAAGTTAGAATAGTGAATACTGTCAATAATTTATTAAAAAAATATAAAACAGCATGTGGTGGCTACGTTAAATCCTCTAAAAACGCCTATACTAAGGAGTATACAAACATTTTTGTTTACAAGTTAATTTTGTCTGATATTTTCATATAAAGTAACGTGAAGTGATGTTATTTAGGTAAATAAATTATCTTAGAATACTTTAAAATTAAGATTTTATCGCAATTTGCAATAAAAATAACAAATTTGTTGAAAACAAAAATATACTTTAATCCAGTGATTTCGTTGAGACTCATCTGTCAAATGAGAAATTCTCGCACAGGGTCGATCTAGTTTTTGTTGGTGGTGGCAAGGCGCTCAAATCCGTTTAGCGCCCGTTGCAGAGTTATTTTTTAACGCTTTAAATAAAATATTTTTAAAGGGGTAACAGCAGAATCCTATTTATCTTGTTGGATTTGTATCCTCGTCACGAAGTGTTTATTTCGGTTTAAAAGTACACTACCATAAAAAAACATCACTTTATTAAGAAGTGAAAAAAAAGATTTGTGCACCGTATTATAGGCGTTTTTATATGATTTAATGCATCACCACATGTTTTTTATATATTTCTTATCAATAAAGTTTTTCAAAGTAATCACTATATTAACTTTCATTTCACTTTTTTATTCAGTTCAATAGACTTTTTCACTATTTTTATGATTTTTTTTTTAATCTGGCTTCCTTTGGGCGCCCCAGCCTTCAGCCGTGTAACTGCACTACGACCCTGGGGCAATGCATTTGTGTTTGTGTAACTCACACTATTTTGAAAAATGCTTCACTGTTTCCACGATAAGCCAGTTCCTTTACTTCTTCTTCTTTGATATCAAATAAAGAAGCCAATCCTCAGCTGTCACTTTGATTTGCCTACAAGCTGAAGCGATAAGCGAACAGCTAATGTATTAGATTTGCAAAGTATTAGTGAAAAGCAGTGAAAAACGCACACACAGAATCAACTCGTCATTAAGCACAGGTCTTGTTGTTGTTGCAATTTACATCTATTCTTCGACCGTCAATGAAATAAATACAACAATGTAAACAAATGTTTTCTGGAGGGTGAAACGTACAAAGGATTGGTATCTTTATTTGATATGCTCTGATTAAGATATGTATACCTACATAATATATGTATTACTGTATAAAATATGTAGGTTTAGTAAACCTTTTCTGTGCCTTCTTAGAGAATCGATCTGAAGGAGGAAACTCCAGTCGTGCGTCGTAGCTGACACACACACACTTTTTTTTTTAAGGACATTACGACCATCGGATTAAGTTTTTTCGCTTAACAACAATGAATGGAAAGTTTGTGTGAAAGAACCCAAAAGTTATCGTCTTCTGTCGCGGAAATTAAACGAAAAAAAAGTAGAATGGTATACTTTCGAGAATAAGTCAGAAAGGCCTTTACGTGTTGTTGCGAGAGTTCTACACGCATCATGTTCAAAAGACAATATCATTAGCGATCTAAAAGAACGCAACTATATCTTAGATGCGGTTTCGAAATTCTTTTCAATAATTCTGTCGAAGCTTGAGGAACAATGTGACACAAATAAACGTAGATTTGATAGGTTAAGCAAGCTCGAAAATTGTTTTCGACCCAAACCCCTTTCAAAAAATATATGATGGAAAAGCTTAAAATTCTTACGTGGAATGCCAACGGATTATGGCAAAAACTTGGAGAATTAGAGATGTTACTGCAGGAAAATGATATCGACACATGTTTGATATCAGAAACGCATGCAAAAACTGAATCAAATCTTAAAATCCACGGGTTTCATGACTACCACGCTGTTAATCTGTCAAACAAAGCAAGAGGTGAATCATCGTTATATATAGGTAAGAGTGCATTAATCACAGGCTTGAAAATAGAATTGGAATCAATGCAATTGAGTAGTGTACAGGTTATAACTAAAAAATAGTTTCAATGTCTCTTCAATATATTGCCCTCCGCGTTGCAAAATTGATAAGAGTGAATTTACAACACTGATAAACCACTAAGCCCAAACTTCTTTGTTGGTGGTGACTTTAATGCAAAACACACCTTCTGGGTCTCAAGATGCATATCTCAAAAGGGTCGAATGCTATATGAGGCATGAATGTTAGATAATTGCGACTTTTATTCGACTGGCAAACCAACTTACTTACCAAATGATCCGTCGAAAATACCTGACCTAATCGACTTATTTATGGTAAAAGGAATACAATCTTACCGTGTAGAAATATCAGAGAGCTATGATCTCTTCTCAGATCATTCTGCCGTCATACTCACTATGAGCGAAAATTTGTTAAAATTGAAAAACTATCCAGGTTAACAAATGGTAGAACCAACTGAATATCGAGGATAGCGTTGAATTAAGGGTATCATTACAAACGTCTCTCGAACTTGAAAACGCTAATTTTAATCGATTGTGTAATTTGCTTAAAACGAGAATATCAGATTTCAAAAACCATGAAGTTGAAAAATACCTCGAAAATCCAACAGCAGGAAAAGATTAGGAAAGCTATAAAAGTAACAAAAAAAACCAAAGCTTCCAGCGCCTATTAGGAAAAGCCAAAATGAATGGGCTAAAGTGACAAAGAAAAAGCGATGGTATTCGCCGATTACCTTTCGATGGACAAGAACTCAACGAAAATATTAATATGAATTTTACCTCAAATGACAGCTACATAATAAGAAATGCTATACTTGCGAAATTAAAAAGAGAACTAAAGAAGCTTAAGTCCAATAAAGCGCCAGGATATGACTTAATCCTGGCAGAAATTCTAAAAATGCTCCTCTTAAAGGTTTAATTAACCTCCTTTATATTTATAAATAAATGCCACTCTAAGGTTAGAATATAATCCGAACCAATGGAAAGTTGCGGAAGTCATAATGGTTTTGAATCCTGGCAAACCATCTCATGAAAAGCACTCTTTTTAAAGACCGATTTCGCTTCTTCCTACAATATCGAAAGTTTTTGAAAGAATACTTCTCCTGCGCCTGCAGCCGATAATAGAAGAACAACAATTAATACCTGAAGATCAGTTCGAATTTAGAAGCAAGCATTCGACCATTGATTAAATGCATAGAATAACTGACGTAATTGAGAGAGCTCTTGAAGAGAAGAAAATCTGTTCGACGGTCTTTTTGGATTTATCGCAAGCGTTTGACAAAGTAGGACACGAAGGCCTCAAATTCAAATTAAGACTGGTTTTGCCTGGGAAGGCGACAGCAACTGGAGAAGAACGGACGTGTTTCCCGCTTAAACTAAAAAAAAAAAAAGTATTTTTTTAATTACTCTTTTTGCAAAAATCTACAAGTTTTTACACAAAATATTAACCCCAAACCATCGGGCAGTTAATTACAATAACATATTAACCACTATCCAAGTTGGATGACCAACCCCAGCCACAATTTTACTGGATCTAAATCCATTGCCCACGAGGGGTTAGCTCACCCTACGATTCAACTTTTGACAGAGATCCCAGAGGCGGTGCACAAACTAGACAACGCGGTAATTTTTATCATTGCCCACAGCTCATATTCTTCCACAGCCTCTCATCCACCGATCTCCTTTGAGCGCTCTCAACATAAACCACAACGTGGCCTAAACCACGTTTCGCAGCTGTTCACCAACGCCACCAGCTCCAACAACCTTCAAGTATGCCACGATGAAGCCTAAAAACGAGAACAAAATAAAAAATCTCGTCATCACCAAACTATCAGTGCCTCCAGACATGAGCCAAAAAATTAAAATTGTAGCCGCACAACAATTAATGGCACTTAGCCAGTTAAACGACGAACATCCCGAGTCGGCCAACATAACGCCACCGAACGCCAACACCGAAGCCGCCAGCATCTCTTGCTCCACAGCACCAGCCCAAGAAAATCTCGACGAGAATATGCTACCTCAGGAGTGGCAATTCCCTAATAAAAAGCACACTGCTTTCGACAACAGCCTCCCCAGCTCCGCCATGGAAGTATCAGATCCCGAGCCCCACAACAAGTTTGCCATACTGCAGGACTTGAAAATCATCGGAAATATTCCACCAAGCAAACGTCGCAGAAGTATACCAGACCAGACCACCATCAACGATCCACCAGCATCCACAAGTCAAGCCACCAATCAACAAGAACATCTCAACAATGAAACCGGCAATAATGTACCAGCCAATTTTGTAACCGAATCTGACAAACTGCTCAGAGGTAAGTTCTGCCCTCCTATTATTATGTACAATGTTAATACTCGCGAATTAGTTAAGGATCTTAAAAATTTAGCCGTAGATTTTACGTACAAAATTGTCAATCGGGGTAACAAAAGTAAAATTTTTGTTGATAACGCGGGGGTTCATCGGGAGCTGATCGAGGCCCTGCGAAAATCCGACGAGCTACAAGCGTTCTCTTTCACTTTGAAAGAGGACAGAACCACTAACATTGTCCTTAGGGGACTCACTTTGGACTTTTCCGAAACGGAAATCCTCGAGGAATTAAAACTTCGAGTACAAAACGTGGAAAAAGTTTCAAAATTCGAAACCATAAGATCGAAAGCAAACCAAACCCAGTACAACCTTTTCCTTGTCAGGCTTCTCCCTGGCACAAGTCCCGAATTGATCCTCAAAATTAAATTCCTCTTCAATACAAGAGTTTACTGGGAGAAACCCAGGGGCAACAAAGGCGCGCTTCAGTGCCGGCGCTGCCAAAAGTTTGGACATCTGGCAAAAAATTGTGCCAACAATTACAACTGTGTTAAATACACCAACAAACACGACCCGGGAAGTTGCCCGGTCTCTAAAGAGGTGGGGAGCAGGGTTTCCTGCGTTAACTGCGGGGAAAATCACACCGCTAACTTGAGGCTGTGCCGCATACAAGTCTTACGAGGCCAATAGAAAAAGAATAATCCATAACGCAATGGAAAAGAGGAGCAGCGCCAGAGCCCTCTCTAATGTTATATCCAACGGGAACTTTGTTGCCCCTGGAGTCTCCTTTGCTAGTCACTTCAACCAACAAGTGACCCCCCCTTCCTTTCCCCAGTCCAGTAGTAGAGGCATAAATGCCACTCCTAAATCGAACTCCGAGCCTAGTGCTCTTAATCAATTTATCGAATTATCCAAAGATCTCTTCGGCCTCGAAATGAACTCTCTAATTTATAAAATCGAACATTTTATGTCCAACTTAAATAATTTTGAAACAGTGTTACAGAAAAAGGTTGCCTATCTGGAATTAGTCAACCTTCTTATGCTCAGTCACAAATAATGTTAGTAAAATCCCTCCAATTTAACATTTCGTCCCTAGTCAATCAGGCTCGGAGAATAGAACTCCTTAAAATTCTCCTAGCCAGTAATGTGTCCTTTGCTTTCATCCAAGAAACGCACCTTAATTCCCGCCACAAAGTAACTCTCGATTCTTACAACCTAATAAGAAATGACCATCTACAAGGAGTGGCTATTGCTATCCAAAATAACATTAAATATGAAATCGTCAACTGGCAATCTTCTCTATTCCCGGCCATCTTCCTTAGTATCAACACAATTGTTAATAATATCACTAAAAAAATCCTAATCGGCTCTGTGTACTTCCCTACAAACAGCTCATCTAGCTCCCTAACTAATGAACTCATCAAAATTGATAACCTCGCAAGCTCCTTTGACGGGGCAATAATCGGTGGAGACCTTAACGCTAGAAGTCCTAACTGGGGCGATTCAGTCTACAATCTTAATGGCAAGACGCTTGAAGCCTGGATTCAAAATCATAATCCCTCACTCTCGAACATAGCTTCCCCAACTCCGTCATTTCCTAGGAGTTCTTCATTCCTGGATCAATTCCTCATATCCAGCCATATGATTAACCGAATAGACCAAAACTTTTCTACACGTACACTTCCCTCCTTCACGGACCACTTTCCCGTCCTGCTTGAGATTTATCTCAATGATGCAAACATTTGCCTTTTAAATCCTTCCATACATAAATCCTTCAAAAACACTAACTGGGACTCCTTCAGGGAACAACTGGACTCTACTGGAATCCCTAGATCTTCATTCCTCCAGGACTCCCACTTCTTTCAAGAAGTATCAAAACCTCCCCAATGATATCAACACCCTTTTCAAAACCAAACACTCATGGCAACGAAAGCTCAAAAACATATACCACAACTCATATAATAGGGTTAACCCCTCGTACAAAGAACTTTCCACCAGAATTTCCCTTCTTAACAAAATCATCCAAGATAGGATAAGAATCTGGCTCAACAAACAGTTCAGCAATAGACTCTCGAGGATCAAACCTGGACCTAGAGCTTTCAAGGAAATCTTTTCATTCATAGGAAAAAAAAAATTCTCATGCAATAAACTTGAGGTTAATAACACAACTCTCACTAATGAGCAAGGGATTGTCTCTGCCTTTGAAGACTTCTTCAGTGACATCTACAGAGAAAGAGTTCCAAACTTCAATCCACGGACTACCGAAAATGCAATTTCCTCAGTTCAACTCATGAGATCCCTGAAACCTAGTCGTATTTTCCTCTTTGACTCTGACAATTCTGCACTTAACCCCCTAGCTCCTCATATTTTCACCAACATAACCGAAGTCAATAACATCATAAGTCAACTCAGACCAAAAAAATCCTCTGGCCCTGATGGCATCACGAGTTTTGCACTTAAAAAGATTTCCACCTCTGCTTCCTTATTCCTAAAAATCATTTATAACAACTGTATTAACAATGGCTACTTCCCTGAGTCGTGGAAGCTAGCCAGAATCCTGCCTATAAAAAAAAAAAAAACAATAGCCATGAAATCAGTAACTTCAGACCAATTTCGCTTATTTCCAACGTTGGGAAAATCCTGGAACGAATCATCCATATTAAGCTCAATTCAGCAGATAATATCCCTATCGACCCAATCTCGGACTACCAATTTGGATTTCGGCGGGGGCTCTCCACCGTGCATGTACTCTTAAAAGTGCATAACGACATCACTACCAACCTAAGGGACAAACGCTGCACAGTGGCGTGCTCCCTTGATGTGGAAAAAGCGTTCGATAGTGTCTGGAGAGTTTACATTTTATTGGGATGACAAATTTGGTCTTTGCTCTGTTGATGATTCCGCGCTGTCAATGCTTCATCAGCTGGTAGGCGATCTTTTGACAGCCAAGGTGGTATCTACGCAGACGTCAAATGTAGGGGGGGCTGAAATCAACTTAGCGGGTACATCAACCGGAAATAATTCATCCTAATAAAACGTCCGTCTGCCATATCGACAGTAAATTCAAAAAATCTGTTGAGTTAAATTTATGTAGCTTTAAGATTTTATCATATAATATCGCAGGATTAAATAATAAATGTCTTTATAATGATTTTTTTAAGTTTGTTAAATGTCATGAAATATTTTTTTTATTTGAAACCTTTTTGATGGAAGAAAAATGTATGCAATTTGAAAATTATTTTACTGAGTACAACTTGCAGTGGATACATGCAAAACGAACGCATTCAATGGGCAGAGCTAGTGGGGGGATGCTTTTTGCAATAAAAAAAGGAGCTTATTTCGAAAGTAAATTGCAACTTTAAAAAAGTAAACAACTCCGTGCTGGTAGAACTGAAGACGAGAACAAATAGCTGGACCATTTACCCGGTGTATTTGAACTGCAGTAATTGGGGAAATGATTTTGAAGAGTTTGCAGAAGTAGTTTTGGAGTCTGAGAACAAAAATTTGATGCTAATCGGAGATTTCAATGCTAGGGTAGGAGATTTGGTGGGCCTTCCCTTCAAACCAACTATTACTAATCCAGTGATGACCTCAACAAGAAATTCTAAAGATACAACGAAGGATGCAAAGGGGCAAAAACTTATTGAACTTTGTGATGCTTTTGATCTATACATGTTGAATGGTAGGAGTAAAAGTGATTTTCAAGGGGAATACACATTTATAGGAGGAAATGGATGTTCAGTGATAGACTACTGTCTCATTGCAGGATGTTTACAACACTTAATTAAAGACTTTTGTGTAAAGCCTCTTCAATTTTCGGATCATATGCCTCTCGTCATTTCATTGGAATTAGGCGGCATAATTCAACAAACAACGAACTTAAAGCTCCTTCCTAAGCTTATATGGAAACCAAACAGAACAGAACAATACCACTTAGATCTAGACGAGCAACTCTCTTTAAATCATGAGAATGTATCCGCGAATAGTTCAGATTTGTTGGTAGAAATCATCCGGAATGTAGCGAGCAAGTTTCAAACAAAAGGAATCAATAGCCAACAACCATGGTTTGACCGAGAATGTGAAAATGCTAGAAAAACTTCAATGGCTAGACTCAATTATTTCAGAGCTTACGATACTTCATTTGCAAAGCAACTGTACACCGAAGCACAAAAAACATTTAAAAAACTATGTAAGGATAAAAAAAAAATATATTTCACACATATAATACAGAAATTAGCCCAAGTAAAAGAAAGTAAGACGTTTTGGAGAATAATGAATAACTTAAATGGAAGTACGCGTAAGATCGGAAATTCTTTGCAACCAGATTCATTACTCATCTATTTCAAAGAGTTGTTGTGTTCTAGTAGCAGAGGTTTACTGTATGAATATGCGGCTCCTTATGTTACTATTGATTGCCTTGACAAGCAAATAGAAATAGAAGAGTTATTAATGGCACTTAAAAAAGGAAAAGCAAATAAGGCTCCAGGAGCGGACGGAGTTCCGTATGAGTTCTTCCAGAATGGCTCCATGAATTTTCTTGAAACGCTCTTGTCAAAATTCAACCAAATTTACAACGAAGGAACAGTACCCAAAAGCTTTCAGGAAGCGATTATATTTCCATTATTTAAAAAAGGTGATCCTAATCTTGCAAACAACTACAGAGGAATATCATTTATGAATGCTGTTGCGAAGATATTTACGGGAATTCTAGTTGATCGTTTAACGAAGTGGGTGGATACTTATTGCAAGTTAGGTCCTTTCCAGGCTGGTTTCAGGAAAGGATTCAGTACAATACATCACATTTTTAGCCTAACAAGCTTAGCAGAAACATTCATTTGCCAAGGAAAAAAATTATATGCTTGTTTTATAGATTTTAAAGCGGCATTTGATACCGTCAACCGAAATATTTTGTTTTATAAGCTTAAAAACATTGGCATTTCAAATAAATTTCTCAGGATCCTTGAAAGCTTGTACCATGGTAATAGATCAGCAGTATGGAATGGTTCACAGTTATCTGAGTGGTTTGATGTCAGCATTGGGGTAAAACAGGGGTGTCTTTTAAGCCCTCTTTTGTTTTCATTATTTTTGAACGATGTTGCCGAAGTTCTACCAGCTGGTATCGAAGTAGATGGTACACGAATACCTATCTTGGCGTATGCAGATGACATTGTTTTACTAGCAGAGTCTCCCTCATCGCTACAGTTGATGATAAATAAAATGCAGCAATATTGTGAAGGTAATGATTTAGTCATCAATACAAGCAAATCAAAAATTGTAGTCTTCAAAAAAGGCAATGGACGAAATGCAAGGAATGAAAAATGGTTCTACCAAAATGAAATCCTGGAGGTGGTTAAGACATACAAATACCTGGGCATAACGCTTTCTTCAAATTTATCCTTAAAACCTCATTTCGCAATCAAAACATCTGAGGCAAAATCTGCAATTAGCAATACCTGGAAAAATGTATTAAATCGTCGAGATGTTCAGCACTCAGCAAAATTTCAGGTTTTTCAAGCTGTGGTGAGATCTATCGTTTGCTATGGTGCTCAAGCTTGGGGATATAAGATGTATGACGAAGTGGAGAAAGTACAAAGGTACTTCATAAAGAGACTATTTCACCTCCCAACCTGCTCTCCAAACTACATGCTGTTTTTGGAAACTGGATTGTCACCTTTATTTTTATATACACTGCGTTTGCATTTAAATTTTGTAAGAAATATTTTAACTTCTGAAGAACAAACTATTGCAAAAATATTGATGATGAGGTTAAACAGAAGAAAACTGCAATTTTTTAAAGATGTAGAAAGCTTAGCACAGCGTTACAACGTAGAACTCTTAAATCTATTTGAGCTCAATGAGCCCCATTGGGAACTGCAGCTTAATAGTTTTTTGGATGGAATACAAACTTTCATTACCGAAGAGAACACACAACAAGCTATGATGTCAGAGACCAGAGGAGTTTATAGAAACCTGATTAAACCACTGGAAGATAATTATTTTAAGGATACATTCACCATTTCCGAAATTTCAGTAATATTTAAATGTAGAGGAGAGATTCTTAAACTTAACTATATTCCCCATCGAGTTAACCTTACGGAAACCTGCAGCCTTTGTAACCTCAGAGCCAGAGAAGATGTTTTTCATTTTATTGGAGTATGTCCTGTGCTAAAAGAAATACGTCGAAAATTTTTCAACGCAAACATTTTGCCAATGGAGGAAGTTTGTCGAGCTCTCAATGGGGCAGACTGGCTCTCACTAGCACATTACTGCAAAGAAGCGTTGTTTTACAGGGATTGTATCATTAACGAGTTTATTTAGAAAAAAAAAACACTTAATTTTGTAAAGACTTTTCGAAAAAAAACTGTTTACAATGAAAAAGTTATAAATTATTGTATTATTTTAGATGGCAGACGGCACAAACGCCATGCTAAACTTTGTGTATCCGAATAACTTTTAATTGAAATTAATTGTAATTGTAAAAGTAATAAGTTTAATAAAAACACATTTTGAATTGAATTGAATTGAATTGTGTCTGGAGAGTGGGGCTTCTCTCCAAAATCTCTTCTCTTAATTTTGCTCCACATATCACCCATATAATCGATAGCTTCCTTTCCAATAGAAAATTCTACGTTCAAATTCAAGGCTCCAAATCGAACGACCGGGCTTGCGACAGCGGAGTCCCCCAGGGCTCGATTCTGGGCCCCAAATCTGAACTCATTTGCTTCCGCAACGCTAGTGGTAAAGGCCCTGAAGGGGTAGTCTGCGAAAGCAAGAATCTCGCTATCAGAGTGAATAACTGCGTCATCCAAGTGAAAAACAACTTGAAATATCTAGGGGTCCACTTTAACAAACTGTTCAAATTCAATCTACACGCTAGAACGGTCTTATCGAAAGCTAGGAGAGTTAGCAACCTTCTCATGCCCTACTTAAGACATCGGATGCTCCACAAAAGCTCTAAATTACTCTTTTACAAATCACTAGTAAGGCCTATCATGACTTACGCGTTCCCCATCTGGTTCTCCATCTCCCCAACCGTTACTAAGGAATTTGAGTTACTGGAAAGGAAAATACTCCGCCTCTGTGCGGGCAAGAACTTTGAAACCAGAGTTAAAAGATTTTCAAACGCTTTCATCTATAACGATACTAACATCATCCCCTTCACCGAATATGTTCTAACCCTCATGAAAAAAACAGTCTCTAACTTTAATCTCTCAGATAACGACCTCATTAGAGAAGTCATGGCATCCCAAGCTGGCTCTACCTGGGACAATGTTGACTACCTATCACCTGTCGGCATCTCCTCGCTCGACCTCGATTTGGCTCCCGACGGACCCATATCGTCCTTTTACTTGAAGGCCATCCCAGGCCATAATCGTGGCTAACTCTTAGCCTCTACCCACTCCAAAATTAACAGTGGGAACCGATTGGCGCTTTTGTCGTAACATGATCCTAACTCTCACACAAACGTTCACCTAAAATCTATTATTTTTGAAAATTATTGTACTGTACATACCAAAGGAGGATAGAACTTATCTCTAATATTATTACTATACCTTACTGTATAACAACTAATGCATATATTAACTCATATACTCTACAGTTTCTGTATTCGATTAACTAATTATTTAATTTTCTCCCTAGAGCTTAATGACACTATTCAGTTATATAATTTAAAGAAACCAATTCTCTAAATATTTCATTTCGAAATTATAAAATAAAACAATCAAACAATTCAGATATGTAATAATTACTGAACAATAATTCTTATCTTTTCTAAGATTGTCATTTACCTTTATATCATACAATAAGAAAAGTGTAAAATCTAAAAAAAAAAAACAGAAAAAAAAGAAAAGAAAAATAAGATACCATACAGTATCAATCAAAAAGAAAAAAATCAATTCATCACCTATGATATCGATCTAGTTTCGCTACTACTATCATCCAAACAATTCTCTATATAAACTCATTCACATAACTATATCTAAAAATATATAATTAATACGAAAACCATAACCACTATACCTTTATATCGGTGTTCAAAGGGTAGACATGTGCATTCAAGAGGACACAAGCGTCCACAAGCTTTGTTTCAAAGCGAACCTCTGTCTATCAACTCCTACTCTCACCTCCCCGCGGTGAACATCGGGTGCCTAGTACCTTTAACTGAAGATGGGGTTCCAATCCCTGTGGACGGTTTTAGGGGGCAGCAAACGAGAGAGGGGGGGAGGAGTGTTCCCACTAAGGCACTTCTCCTTCATCCAGGCGGCAGCGGAAGAATTCTCAAGATGGAATCAACGGTGGCGTCTACAGTTCCAGTTAGGCTGAACTACTTAGTGAACACCTTATACGGGCTACTACGACATATTCGGAGCTCAGGCCTATAAGGAGCGGTTAATCCGGCTCCCCGCCCTTGGAGTTATATATATAGGGTCTGGTCCTCCAGGTTGGGGGTCGTGCCGTCGGGGTGACTTCCCGGCCACGTAAAGCTTTTTTAGTTGCGAAGCATCAACAAGCCTCGGATACGGACGGATTTACTGTTGACGAACCTAGCAAACGAAATAAGGACAACGAACTTCGGATCTGCACGTGGAATGTTCTGTCTCTCTATAGACCACGTGCAGCCGAACATTTAGCGGAGGCCCTAGACTGCTACAAAGCAGACATCACCGCCATCCAAGAAGTGCGATGGGATGGGCCGGGCAAAAGAAAACTGAAAGACTGCGATGTATACTACGGTGACTGTTACCGACCACAAGGGCAGCGTCTTTTTGGATGTGGATTTGTTGTTAGAGGCAGACTGAGGCAAGAGGTCTTGAGTTTCAATTATGTGAACGAGCGCCTCACGACAATTCGCATCAAGGCTAAATTCGCCAACATCAGCCTGATATGCGCGCATGCCCCCACAGAGGAGAAAGATGACGACACCAAGGACGAGTTCTACGAGCTCCTGGACAAGACATATGAGCAATGCCCTAGCTATGACATTAAAATTGTCTTGGGTGATTTTAATGCCAAACTAGGAAGAGAAGACGTCTTTGGTGGCACAATCGGAAGATACAGCCTGCACGACACCACCTCCGATAACGGACTCAGGCTAATCGACTTTGCTGCGGGGCGAAACGTTGTGGTAGCTAGTACGCAGTTCCCGCATCTCGATATTCATAAGGGGACATGGCGAATTCCTGGTCAATCAACCGCCAACCAAACTGACCATATTGCGATCGACGCAAGGCACTCCTCCAGTATCAAGGATGTCCGAACGTTCCGAGGAGCCAACGTTGACTCGGACCACTACCTCGTTGTAGCAAAGGTAATGCTACGGATATCCAGACCAAAGCCAAAACAGGGAAATACTGTCAGGAAGTTCAACGTCGGACGGCTACAGTCGCAAGAAATCGCCAGGTCCTTTTCCGATCGAGTCTCTCGCGCCCTCTTAACTAGTCCTTTGCCGCCAACTGCAAACATCGAGAACCAGTGGAAAAACTGCCAGGAAGCCATCAGAGATGCCGCCTCTGACGTGCTGGGCTTCGCACGACCACCACAGCGAAACCCCTGGTTCGACGAGGAATGCCGGCAAGTACATGCAGCCAAACAACAGGCATACAAAGCGGGGCTGCATAGAAGGACCAGAGCTGCTCGCGAGCTCTACGAGCAGAAGAGGAAAGAGGAACACAAGCTTCTCAGAAAGAAAAAGAAAGAGCATGAGAAGCGCGCGATCGAGGAATTAGAGGGATGCCACTGCAGGAATGAAGTTCGGAAGTTTTACCAAAAAGTAAAAAGAACCTCCCAAGGTTACAAACCCCGAACCGAAGCCTGCAAGGACGATCAGGGGAACATCGTGGTGGAAACGCAGTCGGTGCTGAGGATATGGAAAAATCATTTCTGCAAATTGTATAACGGCGATGACGAACCGAATTCCGCTACCATGCAAATTGCACCATTCAACCTGGACGACGTAGGCCAACAATTCCGTCCACCCGATCTTGACGAAGTGAGGATAGCCATATCTAAACTTAAGTCCAATAAAGCTGCTAGAGCTGATGGCCTTGCGACTGAGCTATTCAAAGCGGCTGGCGATGAATTGGTTAGGAGTATGCACCAGCTCATCTGTAAAATATGGCCGGAAGAAAGCATGCCCGATGAATGGAACCTCAGTTTGCCCGATCCTCAAGAAAGGCGATCCTCTGGACTGCACCAACTACAGAGGCATCAGTCTTCTTAATATCGCCTACAAGATCTTCTCTGCCGTACTTTGTGAACGCCTGAAGCCATTCGTCAACAACCTGATAGGTCCATATCAGTGTGGCTTTAGGCCAGGGAAGTCCACCATCGACCAAATATTCGCACTACGGCAGATCTTGGAGAAAACCCAGGAGTTCCAAATCGATAGCCACCACCTTTTTATCGATTTCAAGGCCGCGTATGACAGCATCTATAGAGACGAGCTATATAGAGCAATGTCTAGTTTTGGCATCCCTGCCAAACTCGTCCGTTTGTGCAGGATGACGATGGAGAATGCACGCTGCTCCATCAAGGTCGGCAAAGACCTCACCGACACCTTTGATGTCAAAAAAGGTTTTAGGCAAGGCGACGCGCTGTCATGCGACTTCTTCAACATCGTTCTTGAAAGAATAGTGCAAAACTCTCACGTCAACACCAGAGGCACAATCTTTCAAAAGTCCGTCCAATTACTCGCTTACGCTGACGACATTGACATAATCGGACGAACAAAGCGTGATGTCAGTGGTGCTTTTGTGAGCATTGAGAAGGAAGCCAAGAAGATGGGTTTAACGGTGAATGAAAGCAAAACAAAATATATGCTGTCCACAAGAAAGGACACCCAACACCGACGTCTCGGACAGAACGTCACTATAGACAGCTATAATTTTGAGGTAGTCAGAGACTTTGTCTACCTAGGATCCGCTATAAACTCAGCGAACGACACCAGCGCTGAGATCAAACGAAGAATTACTCTTGCCAATCGCTGTTTCTTTGGGCTAAGAAGGCAATTGAGAAGCAAAGCCCTCTCTCGAGCAACTAAACTGTCCCTGTATAAGACGCTTATCATCCCGGTCCTGATGTATGGTGCAGAGGCATGGACACTGCTAACAGTGGATGAGAACGCGTTAGGCTGTTTTGAGAGGAAAATTCTCCGGGTGATTTTTGGTCCCGTCTGCATAGATGGGGAATGGAGAAGAAGATACAACAACGAACTGTATGGGCTGCACAGCGACACCGACCTAGCCACAAAAGTGAAAAGCCAACGACTGAGATGGCTGGGTCATCTAGAGCGAATGGACACCAATGCTCCGGCCCGGAAAGTCTTTGAATCCAACCCCGTGGGACAACGCAGTGGAGGTGGACAGCGTAAAAGGTGGCGCACGCAAGTGGAAGAGGACCTCAACCAACTTGGCGTGCGAAACTGGAGACAGCTAGCTAGAAACCGAGCCGGCTGGAAGAAGCTTGTTGGTTGAGGCCCTGGTCCACCCCGGACTGTAGCGCCACCTTAAGTAAGTAAGTAAGTATACCTTTATATCTCACTAATGTAAATAATTTCTTCTGACGCATCGTTCCATTTGCGAATGAGGCAAAGTATCTGGGAATGACTCTAGACTCGAAATTAAAATGGAAGGCGCACGTCAAAAAGAAATGCGAAGAATCAAAAAGTAAATTAATAGATATAGTGGCTACTCGGTAAATTTTCTAAGCTTAGTATTGATAATAAGTTGATTTTATACAGGCAGGTACTTAAACCTGTCTGAACTTCCGGTATACAAGTCTGGGGTTGTACCTGCGATACAAATTTAAATAACTTACAAACGTTTGAAAATAAATTGCTTAGGTCATTTGTAAATGCATCATGGTATATAAGAAACAAGATCTTCACAGGGATCTCGGGATTCCTAAGGTTAGGGACGAAATAAAGAGATTCGCATGAAAACATAGAAATCGGCTATTATAACACGCTAATTCAACGATTATTGATATTCGCCGTCTGCGAAGAACAAAACCTTCCGACTTGGTTTCACCGGAAAGTTACCTGCAACACGTCACTTAACTTCGTTAAAAATAAATTGGTAGATAAGTTTCAACTTAGTTGCAATCGGGAAGTGGAGGTACTTTTAGTGTAGTAAGAATCTCACACTCCTATGAGCACGAGTTTTTCGGGCCTCATAGAGCCTTATGTAGGTTTTGCACCTACCCACGGGAAAAAAAATAATTATTTACATCTTAAGTTAGCATCCGAATTCCGGGATAGTGAAATTACAAAATGGTACAATTTTGTACATAATGTCGCTGATGTAACCAATTCCCCGTCTGAGTGCAAACGTCAAAGACAAAATAAAAAATTTACAATTTTGAGTGGAAATAACCGAACATCGCAAAGTAAATTTCATCAACCTCAAATGATAGAGGATGCTGTCGTTAACATCTCAAATGCAGAACTTTCAACAAAAGAAATCAAATTATTGAACAAGGGTCTTAGCTTTGCAATAAAACCAAAAAAAATACCTCTAGACCAGTGTTTTTCAAACTGTGGGTCGCGACCCCCTAGGGGGTCGCCAAGAATAATTAGGGGGGTCGCGGTCGCAAGACATTAGGTACAAAGTACTAAAAAAAAGGTTTTCTTTTATTAAATGTTCAAACCTGGTTGTATCTTTGAGGTGTTAACAATTAAAGCATTTTCCTATTGAAGGAAGATAACGTGAGTTCACATTTAGGTATGAAAAGAGGTGAATGGCACTAACAATGTTTAAGCCTCCTCTAGATATTTTCCTCTTCTCTTCTCCTTATCCAGAAATAATCAATGGTTTTTACATTGAATTCAGTGCATACCATCAGTAGCTAAATAAATAAGATTTTCTATCATCTTTACCGATGGAAAATCGGCCAGATGGAATGATATATTCAAAAAAGGATTGAGTATCTATCTCTATCCATTTCCACCTTCAGAATAGGGTTCTATTCTATTAATAGTTTTTTCTCCTAATAATGCAAACTCTCATGTGAGCGCTTAATGTCATGGCATGGATTCATCTGATGAAATTTCGTCGAGAGTTTTCTGAGCCCAGGGAAAAAATCATAAATTTTGTTTGCAAATATTTTGAAAGCAAACGAAGTTTTGCGAGGAGTCCTCTGATTTTGTTTTTTGCCGTCAAAATGTTTTCTTGTCTCCCTTGGAGTTGTATTAAGATGTGTAAGTGGGCAAAAAGATCAGCGAGAAATGATAATCTTAAAAGCTGAGTGGGGACAGAAAAATGATTTGACTATCCCGGTTTTGAATCTTGTACAAACATCAATTATTCAGCTCTTAATTCCAGAACTCGTGTCATTTAGACCGAGAGCCCACAGCAGATTTTGGGTGTGAGAGATAGCAGAAAATTAAGTTTGAATGCAATTTCGAGCGTAATCGTGTGAGCCAGTGTTGGTTTTCACCCTTCCCTAGATAAGCTCCACGGATCACATATCACGGAATCCGAGACCATTTGAATGTTTAGTTCGCCCTTCCAGACCGTTTAAAAAATTTAAATTCTAAGTTCTAATTCTTTATTTTAAACAGTCTGGCAGGGTGAACTTTAAACTCAAATGATCTCAGATTCCGTGATATGGGATTCGAGGAGCTTATCTAGGGAGGGATGAAATTCAATTTCGCCTTACACGTTTACCCTCGAGGTTGCATTCATATTTTTTTTTTTCAATTCACTGTTTTATCACTAAGGCCGCGGTTATGGACAGCAAAACTTCGATTTTTTGAATAGCCTTTAATGAAGCTTTCGATGCCTATACTTCTTTTTTTGTTATCAATCAAACCCAAAATCTACTATCGGCTCTAAATCTAAAAATACCTTACCTTTTTGACAACCATCTGAGCTCTGTTTGACAAAGATTTTGATGGGCTCGATTCATATCGCTTTTCAAATAACTGACAAGGTATTATTATGAATGTGGGGGTCGCCAGAATGTTTTTACTAACAAAGGGGTCGCGTACTCAAAAAGTTTGAAAAACACTGCTCTAGACGATTTGATTGTTGACATTGAGACTAGTTTGAAGTTCAAACCAGTTTGTGACGAACTTCGTAATTAAACTAAAGATTATATTCAAAAATATAAGCAGACAAGACATGCTACAAAGATTGTTAGTTATAATGAAATTGTAAAGAACATAAATAAAAAAGAAATTTTTGTGATGAAAGCCGATAAAGGAAATAAAATTGTGATGATGGACAAAGGCGAATATGATAAGCAAGCAATGAATTTAATAAATGAACGTCGTGACAAAAAAATAAAAAGCTCTCCGTTAAACCGAATGAATACAGCCGCAAACTTAGTAAGAAAACAAATAAGTCAAACTTTCGGCGAAAGATTTAAATGGAGAAACTTAGTATGGAACCCAGAAGTACCGAAATTATTACTATTATTATCATTACACACACAAGTTGTTGTTGTTCATTCAAAATTATTCAACCGAAATTATATTGTCTGCCAAAGATCCATAAACCAGGAGAACAAATGCGTGAAATCTTCGCTTGTTTTCAATCGTCGTGTACGCTGATCGCAAAATGGTTAGTCAGCGAATTGAATAATATAACAAGATTTGAAAGCTCTTCAATAAAAACTCTATTGAACTCTCGACATTGTTAAAATCGGTCACCTTACCTGAAGACGAAGTGATGTTATCTTTTGATATGCATCTTTGTTTCCTTCGATCCCATTACAACGCGCATTATCAGCGCTTAAATCCCACCCCATAAAACACAACGTTGCAACAGAAAAGAATAACCTTTCAAACTCCAAAAGAATTTTTGATATATGAAATCAAAATGTGTAATGGAAATCCACACAAGTGCAGTGCATGCTGCGCATTATACATCAATTTATATTGAATAATAGTTTTGAATGAACAACAACAACTTGTGTGTTATCACCAAGTATATAGGCTGGAGTAATAGCTATTTCACGAGTGCCACCTCGATCATCAGACTGCTTTAGTGGTGCTTAGTCTGGTTATGCTCATATTAATTGAAAAACTCTTTGCCGTCATCTGGGAGCGAAATATGAACCTTGATCAATGCCAATGCAGGTTTCGTTGTTTATAAATTGCAACAGCGACTAGCATTTTTCTTTCTTTTTGTTCCCATGCACCGATTCGTAAGCCAATAATTCGTTGGTCATACAAGGGGGGCTAAGTTGAAAGAGTTGACACTGATCAAGAATTAGTTTACAAATTAAGTGGGGTATTGTGTGTAAATGGAAAACTTAGCCTATGGTACTAAGCTTTATATTAGGAAAAGAATTTTAAGGATTGGTTCAGTAATTCCAGAGATTATCCCCTGCATAGAAACATACAAACATAAATGTTGCATATTTCAAAAGTTTTTAAGCTCCAAGCATAAGAGCAAGTACGTGCGATCCATCGTGCATTTTATTTTATTGAAAAATCGCCAATTCTCGATACTCGAAAACTTTTTCAGCTCTTCAATATGCAATCAAGTGAATACCAAAGATTGGTTTGCCTGCGAGATATTCGAGGCAAAAACATTGTTTAATAATATGTTTGTAGCCTTTTTCTTAAAAGTTTATTACTTTTTTTACATACCTATCAATTTTGAACTAGTGTGTAGAATAAAATTAATTCAATGTCCATTATCATTGTTTGCTCTCAAGATATTTGATAAAATTTTTTTTTTTTTTTTTTTTAAACTGTTTGTGGAATTCTTTTACAAAATCATTTATAAACTGCTCTCAGGATATTGGAGGGAACAACAAATGATTTAACAATTATTGGTTAAATTCCTTACAGCTTTAATAAAACTGTTGATTGAATATTTTTGAATATTTTATCAATTTTTATTTATAAAATTACCCGGAAGCCAATATCATTGTTAGTTCTCAGGATATTTTAGCCAAACAACCTTTTTCAACAATTTTCAGAAACTTTTTTATATTATATAATAATAATAATTTTAACTATATGCCTGTAAGACCTAAGGTCTTTTAAATGCAAACTGAATTGCATGGCACTAGTTAGAAAGAGTAGGAGGATAGGAAAGATTTGGCAATTCCTTATTACGTCAATGCGTAGAATAAAATTAACCCGAAGTCGATAGCATGATTTGTTCTCAAGGTGATTGCTATAGTAAAAAACCGTTCATTGAATTTGTTTGAAAGTCCTTTTTGCACATAATGAAACTACTATCAATAAAATAAAATTCATCCGAAGTCGATATCTTTATTCGTTTTTGAGATATGGTGAACGAAAAAAAGCGAAGGAATGTACGAACGCACGTACAAACACAGACATCTCCCTAAAAATGATGGATTCCGATTCTAGGGAGCTCGAAACGTTATGTCAATTCGACAGATCGGACCAATTACAAACACTTCCAATGGGAAGTTAATAAGTGGAAGTTTTGAATAAAGAAAATAAGTTCTATTAACGAAACTGAGAAAACATTACAATATGTTTCGTGTTAATAATTTGTGGGAAAGTTGGCCAACATCTTCGAGCAGTGAGGACTCACCTACTATGTATATTGGTGAATCATGAAATAGAAACTTTTTGCTCTCACACAAAGTGAAATAAAAACGGTAGTGTACCTATCCCTTAATTACAAACAACAAATTTCTTTTAGTTTTTTTGAATTTGTTTATTAAATTATATTAAATACTTTGCGTTCGAATGTAAATAAATAAAATAAATTGGGTGGCGCAACAGCTCGTGGAGAACCAGGGCCTAGTGACTTACAACTCACAACCATTCCTGTGTGCGTGTTTGTTGGCAGGAATGGAGGGGACCTACAGTTTTTTGCCGAGTCCGAACGGCTAAATGAGAAGCACTTTTTCATGACAAGTATACTCTTGGAGGATTTGTCAGTTCCTCGCAAGAGGCAGTACCTCGAATAAAACAATTCTGTTTTTAGGTGGCACGGCTGGGAATCGAACCCACCCCTTCGGCATGACAGTCCTACGCACTAACCATCAAGCCACGAGGTACTACTGCGTTCGAATGTAGTCAGAAAAATATGTAGTTGCACTGCAGTTTGATTTGACGTTTGAATATACAGTGCTCCACAAAAGTCTGCGTACAGCGACGAAACCGTGAAGAAAAGAGCTGTTATATTCAAGCGGTAGGTGATAAATTTAGTTTAATGGTACATTTCAATAAAACAATGTTAAGGGCTTTCATTTATAATAAAATAAATTAAATTTTAATATTAATTTTAAAATAAATTGGTAAAATGCAAAAATGTTATTAAATTCGATCCACAAAAGTTTGCGTACTTTAGCTGTACGCAAACTTTTGTGGATTGATTGATTGATAATACCTTCACCACCGTGCTTCACAGTGTTGATACTATATTTTGGATTAAGGACATCGTTCTGCCCTCAAATGGTCGACAGACCCAAAAATGGAAGGTTATATTCTCTGACTATGAAAAATATCACATTTTTGGGTCTGACGGTCGATTTAGGGCAGAACGATATCCTTAATCCAAAATGAGCTATCAACACTGTGAAGCACCGTGGTGGAGGTTTTATGGTTTGGCCTTGTTTGGCGTCTACAGGGGTCGGTAAGCTTTAAATGATGGAAGGAATCATGAATCAGATCGTGTAATTTGATATTCTCAAAAAAAAATTTCAGAAGAAGGGCAAAAGTTGTGGGTATTTCGAACCATTATTACATTGAGCTAAATGATGACACAAAACATACCGCACAAAATGGGCTTATGTGGCTGTCTTTAACACTCATCACATGCTTAGAACCCCACCACAAAGTCCAAATATCAATCTTATCGAACATGTATGGGGTGGCACTAGAAAGGACGATCCGCATACACGGTATCCGTCACAAAGCGCATTTAAAATAAGCTTTATTATAAAAATGGGAGAAAATCCGAAGTTCTTATACTGAAAAATTGGCAGCACCTTTGCAAAACCATTAAAAGGAGGTTGTAGGGATGGAAGGGTATCCGACTAAATATTGACACTGAAAAAACTGCGATACAATAATTTATTGGTCCATTTTTAATACCTTTCTTTTCACTGCTTTTACAGCTGTACGCAAACTTTTGTGGATCGAATTTGACAACTTTTTTTGCATTTTACCAATTTATTTTGAAATGAATATTAAAATTTTATTTATTCTATTGAAAATAAAAGCCCTAAACATTGTTTTATTGGAATGTACCATTAAACTAAATTTATCACCTACCGCTTGTAGACAATAGCCCTTTTCTTCACTTTTCATCGCTGTACGCAGACTTTTGTGGAGCACTGTATTAGTGCTTCTCAGATATATTCTCATTTGAAATTGAGAGGCGAAATTCTTTCCTCAGAATCTTCAGAAGAGGATTTTTGTGCCAGTAAAATGGTTTCTGGATGCTTTTGGATGGCTAGCAGAAAACGCGATAACTGTTGTAAGAATCGCTCCCTCACCTTTTTGTTCATCGAAAAGATATTCTACGCACAAGGACATACCTATCAATTGCGATTGAACTTGGCATCTAGGTCATTGTTGACTGATTTCAGTTCTTAGGTAATGATTAATTGTCAGATGGTAACAAGCTTTTATTTAACCAATCAAAACAAACTGTTTTATTTAATACAAAATTTGGGTAATCCACTTTTCGTGGCATTTAGCTTTCCGATGTGTTTTTTCGTGTGTATACCTACTTACTCTAATGCAAATCAAAAGTTGAAACCGACATAAGCAAGTGTCATCTGTTACAAATATCCCAAGGATATTTTAGAAACTGCAAGTTGGTCAACTTTAAAAATTTTAACTGGGGTGTTTAAATATAAAAACAATTTTCAACTTTCCGTTCAACATTGGATTTGAAATCAACTTCAAATTTGGCCAACTTTCGATTTATCAGCCAGTTGAGCAATAATTAATAAAATGACTCTAAATTAAGAAAAATTCCAAGTTTGCTCGCTAAATTCGGCTTTTTCGGGTAGTTGAGCAAACCCAAAGTTGACCAACGTCATTTAAATATTTGGATTTGAAGCAATTTGGTCAATAAAACAGATTTTTCAAGTTTTGTGTGTTATTTTGTGTGAAATTGTCTTGTTTTGAAGCCATTCGGTCAATACAACAGATTTGTTGTTAATTTTTTTGTGTTATTTTGTGTGAAATTTGTTTGTGTATATGTACATACAAAACTTTTAAAACATAATCCCTGAACAAATCATAAAAGATGCCAAACGAAAGAAATTCTTGTTAAGGTTGTTGGCACGTTAGGTATATGTATTTTTATAGGTACCGTCTCAAGGGAGTGAATAATTAAGGAAATCTAGTAACATCATTGTTGTTGGCTGTTTTACACTTCAGAATTCTGTATTGTAATGAGCTTAAAGCAAGCTGCATTCTACAATCAGAGGCTCATCATGAGTGCATGTGTTAGTGGTTAGTAGATTAAGCAGAGCTAACACAAGCACATAAATAAATAAAAATATACAAAATTAAACAAATTACAAAATTAGACACATAATATAAAACATATACATAAATAAGTTAAGGTATAATCAAGACATAGGAATTCACGAGAGTGGAACACTGGTTCGCAACAGTGTTTTTAACCCTACTTTACTTATGTTAAAATCAACTGAGGCAGCGTTCAAATTAAAAAGTTTGCACATACGATTAAGGGGTTCGTGAATACCATAATTGGTTCTATGAAAAGGAACATGAAACAGTTCAAATCTTCGAAGGTGCTGGGATCTCCCACGGTAGTTTATACCTATACAGGCTAATAAGTCAGGAGCATCAATTTCGCCACTGATAAGTTGGTGAAAAAATATTAAATCATTATTAACACGCCTTTGACATAAAGTTTGAAGTTGCAGAAGCATGATTCTATGTTCATAAGGTGGCAGGTTATACGGATCAGCCCAAGGAAGACCTTTCAAGGCAAAACGAATGAAGTTATGTTGTATTGATTCAATACGGCTTTTATGAATTTCGTAAAAGGGAGTCCATACTTGGGAGGCGTACTCAAGATGGGGTCTTACATAGCAATTGTATAAAGAGAGAGTAACATACGGGTCTTTAAATTCCTTTGCCCAGCGTTTTATAAATCCAAGCATGGAACTCGCCTTATTTACAATATAATTAATATGTACTATGAAATCTAGATCAGAACTAAAGTGAACACCCAGGTCTTTGAAACTAAAAACACGACAGAGTGTGTGCTGTGAAATGGAATAGTCAAAAGCACTCACTACTCGTTTTTTTGAGAAAGTTATAGTTTGACATTTTACTGGGTTAAGAGAAAGACCATTTTTCCCACACCAAACGCTAAAATTGTTAATATCAGCCTGCAGGAGAATATGGTCATGATTTGATTGTATTGTTTTAAAAATTTTCATATCGTCAGCATATATAAGAATATTACTACATCGGATACATGAAGTAACATCATTTATAGCGAGAATGAACAAAAACGGGCCCAGATGGCTTCCCTGAGGTACACCCGAGTGAGCACTAAATGGGTTTGAAAGACAATTTCTGAATTTTACCTGATAAGATCTTTTTTCAAGGTATGAATTAATCGATGATGTAACAAAAGTTGGAAAACCAAAGACTTTAAGTTTGAATACAATAATTTCATGACAAAGTTGATCGAATGCTTTTGAAAAGTCGGTGTATATGCAATCAACTTCATTCCCGTTTTCTAATGCATTAGAACATTTATGCAGAAAGGTAAGGAGATTTGTTACCGTTGATTTTCTTCTCACAAATCCATGCTGTTGATCACATATAATACTCTTAGTATGAAATGCTAGGCTCTCACATACAACTTGCTCAAAAAGCTTTGGAATACAAGAGAGCTTTGCTATGGGCCTATAGTTCATTATATCAGTTTTGTCACCCTTTTTAAAGATTGGTGTTAGAAACGATTTCTTCCATAAATTGGGAAATACTCCTGTCCTCAAAGAAAACTCGAACAACAATTGAAGGGGTTGAACTAGTATAAATTTACACTTTTTCAATAGTATAGGCGGAGTTCCATCTGGACCAGATGAATAATCATCATTTAATGATGAGAGAAAGTCTAAAACAGTACTCGGTGACACTGGGATATTGTTGCAACTTGTTTGAGCATAAGTATGTAAATTCTTAAAATAATTTTCGTCGACATCTAAGGGCTTGTCAACAAAAGAATTACGAAAATTTTTCGCAAAAGCATTACAAATATCAATGGTTTCCTGCAACGAACAATTTTCATACATGAAGTTTGCTGGATAACCATCTGAGTTTTTTTTTCGAATTAACAAACCTCCAAAATGCCTTTGGGTCATCTTTTAGAGAACTACCCATTTCGTTTACATGGTTAGTGTATAGATGTTTTGAAAGAGTTTTAAATTCTTCAAAAAGGATAATATATGAGTTGTGGTCTACTGGCGAAAGAGTTTTTAAGTACACTTTCCATGCTTTGTTTCTTTTATTTCGGAGTGTTCTTAGCTCTTTCGTATACCATGAGTGGCAAAAGTTTCTATTTTTAGATAATTTTAAAGGGATAGTATTATTAATGCAGTTATTAAGGATGGAATAAAAACTAAAAACTGCTTCGTCAATATCGCCAGATACTGATATATTCTCAATACCAGACCTGGCTATTTCATCTGAGAGCAATTGAAAGTTTGCCTTTCTGTAGTCAAAAGTATATGAGCAATCATAAGGGTTACTGTTTTCAGTAAGGTGATTGCTCAGGTCAAAAAAAATATCTAAAAGAGGATGATAGTTATCTATATTAGTTATTCCGGAACTAGATTCTAGAACCAGAGCACTATTAGCGTCTGAAGAAAATACTAAATCGAGAATTCGATTTTTAGAGTTTTTAATACAGCTTATTTGCTGTAAGTTAGTTGAAATTATTCTATCAAGAAGCAGTAACTCATTGTGAGAAGAAGTTAAAGAAGCTTCTTGATAGGATTCGTCATCAGAGGGAACCCACTCTATGTGGGGTAAATTAAAATCACCAAGAAGTAATATGTTTCTGTTGGAGCAAGACAAGTCAATAACAAAATCTAAGGCCTTAGAAAGTTCCACATAAACTGCGTCCGAACTTTTCGGAGGAATATATGCATTTAATATATAAAACTGTTTGTTTTGTATTGTTAATTTTATGCAGATTAATTCAATTGAGAGATTAAAAGGGAAAGATAAAGACGAAGACGTAAATTTATTTCTAACTGCAATTAAAACACCACCTCCCACTTCTTTTGGCTTATCAACATGACGATCTTTTCTATATACTAAAAACTCTTGATTGAAAAGTTCCGTGTCCAAAAAACTTGAATTCAGCCAAGTTTCAGTCAAAACAAAGA
Organism: Dasysyrphus tricinctus; assembly: GCA_963921185.1. Taxonomy (NCBI): domain Eukaryota; kingdom Metazoa; phylum Arthropoda; class Insecta; order Diptera; family Syrphidae; genus Dasysyrphus; species Dasysyrphus tricinctus. Next base: position 37,487,724 of record OY992533.1, read on the forward strand.
TGTCATGTGAAAAAGCTTGGGAGTTCATATAAATATCAGCAGTTTTGCTGCGAAGCCCTCTTACATTTTGGTAGAAGAGGGTAATCCTGCTTAGTTTTTTGATTCATTTTTGGGTAAATTTCGGGTGGATCTATTTTTCTTTACAGAAAATTCTTTAATAAGAGCTTCTGGAGGCCAATTACTCATATTGCAAATAGAATCAAAATAAGAAGCATGTGCTACTATTTTGAAAGAAGAAACGAAACTATTTATTTTGCTGATTTTTGTGCACTTAGTAGAATTATTTGTAGGGATACAATTATTAGCTAATAAGTGGGAAACAATATCATCCGCAGCAATATCTGGTTCAAGGCGAGAAATAAATATGGACCTAGGTTTTGAAACAGCTTTGATTGGCCTAGGATCAGTTATTATACTGGCAATGGTAGCACAATCTGCATCAGAGATTGTTTCTACGACCATCATTGAACTTTGATTTATAACCTCAGCCGGAGGAGCTAATTCTAAATCAAGATGGGGACTAATAGTTATGTTTGTTCGTTTAGAAGGTGGACCAGAGTTTTTAACTACAACTGTATTATCACGTCCCCTTTTGTTATTCTTTTTGGCAACTGATTCGTTATCAGTACGTTCAGTTGAACAGGATTGCGCAGGCAAATCATCTTTCGTGGGTGGAATCAAAAGAGGAAGAGGGTCCTGTAATAGATCATCAGTAGATGTACCGACATCTACCGGGTCATTTGGGAGTTTTAATGAGCTAAAGCCAGAGACTGTGTCTTTAAAATTACTAAGCAGTTCTTCGAACCCCTTTGAAAGTTTCATAATGTCCGCTTTAAAATTAGACATTTTGAAAGCCAGCTGAGACAAGGAAAGTTTACGGCAATCGGTGCAATACTAATACGCAAATTTAGAATTGGTAATCTTCTCGATAAACGCATTAGTTGAACCGATGCATTTTGCGTGGTAAAGATTCCCACAAGGTCCAAAACAGGCAAACAGGGGGGAAGAACTTGAGCTCTCCGTACAATTTTTTGCAGAGCAAGTCATTTTGAAAAATGAAAATTAAGCGTTGTAATAGATATTTAATAAGAATTAAAAAAAAAAGAGCTCTTTTCTTTGTGTTAATAATATAAATTAAATTAGAAAAAAAAGAAGAAAAAAAAAGTGAACCCCGCTGGGAATCGAACCAGCGCTACGAAGATCGGATATCCGCGTGTTTACTGACTGCACCACCGAAGTTGAATAATAGAGGGTAGCGATTGAAGGATTAGGATTTATGAAAGTATTTGTTAATCAGGAAGGAAAGGGACAATTATAGCTAGCTTTTAAAAGCTTTGGCTAAAACAAAAAAAAAGTAGGGGAAATATTATTAAAACAATAGTGGGCACAAACACATTGATATACAGAGGAGAGACAAAAAAAAAACTATATGGTAAGTTCACTCAAATAGAGGAACACAAATTAAACACTACACAGAAAACTTAAAAAAATACTCTTACCAAGCACTAAAACAATAATGTGATTTATATCACAACTAAGCACAAATAAAGCAAAACGTTATAAATTTAAATTAAATTATTCACTTATGCAGTGAATAAAGTCAATTACACTAATTAAAATTAACGAAATACTTATAAGCACAAAAATTAAACACAAGAGCGATATTCTACACAACTAGCTAAAAACGAACCAGTGTTGCCACTATGAAGACTGTTAAAGACTAAAGTGAAATTTAAAGTTACGGGCATAGGCACCCGCAAGGTTTCTTTGGGGAAGGGGGGTGAAATCGTGGATTCAGGTAAAAAAATACAAAAAATATGTTGGTGGCGTGGTATTTTCCAGAGCCAAGGAGGAAAATGCCCCCTCCGGGTGGTGCCTATGGTTCCGGTCATAGTATTTTCCAGTTCCAACGCACGGTATCATTTTGAACTGTCTTCTTTCAATGTGCAATGGCTCGACAGATTCAAAATCTTCACTTTCACTGGCTGAAGATGTGATGGCCAATTTTCCCAATATTGATAGTAATAATTGCTTCGGAATATTATAGTTTTTCTTCTTAATTTTGTGTATTTAGATAAATGAAGAGCATAAACATCTGAAGCAAAATGTTTGTATGCATTACAAAAGAAAAAAAATCAATATTTCTATGGCAACTTTCAAGTTTACTATGCCAACTTCTTCTTTTTTCGGGAGTTGAGAACATCTGAAGTTGATCAACTCTAGAGTTGAAAATCGGAAGTTGAAAACGTAAATTTTGAGTGAATAAAAACAAATTCACAAGTTGAAAATAAAAATCCTCAAGTTATGTTCAACTTTGACTGAAAAAAATCACCCTAAAAGAATTTCTCAAGTTGACAATAAAAATCTCCAAGTTGTGTTCAACTTTGATTGAATAAATTGGGTCTTAGCCCATTGCCCTGTGTCGAAACATTATTGCTGTGCATAATCTTACTCATCAATAATGTTTCCTTTTTAACGGAATTTTGTAAAAAGGCTTTGAAAAACGCCATACAAGTTCTGCCGTATTTCAAAACAAGCTAAAAAAAGTTAAAACTAAAGAAATATATTTGCCTCTCTGTTATGCGAATTACTCTATTTTATTGGAAACAATTATAGAAATCACCTGATTTAGAACGCATATATTGAAACGGAACGGAAAACGGGCTATACAAATCTCCATACAAATTTTCCAGAGCTTCTAATTCGCTCTGGTATTTTATAACCGTTTCTTCCAATATTTTGCCAGCCGTGTCCCCAAACAAATATATGCTGTTTTTACTGACCCATAAGAAGGACTGTATACTTTAAAAGAAATTCTTCGGTTGACTATTGCACTCCTTGAATTTGAACAAAAGTAGACCTGAAAACTATTTTTGTTTTAATTTTGTTTTCCTTGGAAACTTTGTTTGTGTACAAATTTGTATGGACGTTACTTAACGTTGTGTGTAAGTCTGGTATAATTTGTTTCTAATAAAACAAAGTGCTTGTAACAAATCAAGGAGGAAGACTTATGGGGTTTTTCATTGGTAAAATAAATTAATTTATTTTTGATTTGGATCTGCCAAAATCAGCATTTTGACAGATCCAAATCGTTCCATTGGGCGAAAAAATTGTTTTAAAATCAATTTTGCAGAGCTAAATTTTTCGGAAGATTTACCCCTACCTGTAATAATACCAAAACAATTTTGTTTGTCAGTTTGCTAAAGTGATTTTTGATGTGTTTATTTTATTTCGGTTGAAAAAATTGTTCTCAAAACACGGAGAAAATAATTTTTACTAGAAAAGGGAAGCTTTTTTAAATGAATCTGAAAATTCATGTAGCTAATATCACTCTACGAAAAGTGGACCAAAATACATTAAAAAAAATTCAATTTAAAATCGCATTCCATTCATTGGCAACGAAAAAAAACAATTTTTTGATACAAATCTGAATTTACCAATGGAAAACCCCTTTACTGATTTAGTTAACTGTTTTTTTTTTTTGCTTTTGAAATACCTACAGGAAAAATTGTATGGAGCTTTTTAAAGCTCTTTTTTTAATTCCGTTATAAATCCAAATACAGCACCACTGTCTGCTATAACAAGTTTCTAATAAAATAGGCTAGATATATAGATTCAGAAAATAGAGAAGCTGACATATTGCTTTTAATAAAACTTTTTTTATTATTTTTGAAATACATGCATAATGTATGTGCTTATACATCGGAATTTGTATTGAGTTGTCAAAGCAAAACCATTTTTTCAAAATTCCGTTATAAATCCGGGTACTGCAACAGGTGCCTGAGAACAATTTGTTTACTTAAATTTGCTATTTTATTAAAATATAAAAAAACTTGAACGTTTAACATACTCCAAGAAAAAGTGATTTTCTTTTTACTTCGGAAAAATATCCTTTTTTTAAGATTCCATTACTCGTATAGGAAGGTAGGTACTACGCCTTATGTCTACCTTTTCTCTTTTTGAATAGCAAAAACTAGTCTTTAACTCTAACATATCAAAAAGGCAGAGGACTTTTTTGACTTTTGTGACCCCAGTGCTCCCAGAGGTACTTTCACTTTGGATTTCGAATGCCCATTCCATGCTCAGGAGTCAAGAAGTCTAATTACTCTACTTAATATGAATCGTACTGAAATACCGTTAGTCTACCAACCATTGGCTCTTACACTAAAGCCAACATAGTACGGTGCACAAACTCAATTTTCAATTAGCAAATATTTCATTCGCATCCTAAGGTACATTGTGCGAAAACTACAAGTGTATACACGATATGCCTCTTCACGACGTAGTGAAAACACACAATACAAACAGGGTCATATGCACAGTGCACAATATGTATACTATTATGGGTCATAACGTATGTTCAGAAAAATAGATTCCAGAGACCACAGCTAATTTTACTCCGTCAAAGTGAGAAAGCGGATCCCAAATTTGTTCCCTCGTTAATTTAACAATAATAAAGTGATGGTATAATAATTTCCATTGATAATAACCTACGGGAAAAGCAAAAATGATAAAAAAAAAACATTTTACCTGCGATCTGGCGAATCCATCTGGGTTCATTGTAGGCATTATGTAAATGTCAGTGGTATTTATTAACTTTGAGATCTCTTCACTTTTTTCGTAGTTGTGCAGCATATATTGAGCCAGATAAATTAACATTTCCCTACTGACTGCCTCGTCACCATGCATATTGCCTATATATTTTACCATTGGTGTGAGCAGGTTCCGGTGAAGAACGTTCTTTCCTATTTGTAGAACAATTAAATTTCTTCCCTCTAGAGAATACCCGATAGTATGAACTTTGGCATATTCGGGAAAAGTTTTTTGGAGTCCCGCGAAAATATCTTCTAGGTTTTCTTGGGTGTGATAAAATGGTGATTCGGTAAATTGTTCGTCATTTTTAATAACATATGAGTGAGCACTTAGCACCAATATAAGGATTTTGTATAATGTAATCCATATCATCATTATCACGAAAAAATGCACTCAACTTCTATTGATTTCTTCACAATTTTGATAATTTAGTTTCTAGTTGAATAGAACTAGAATACTCAAATTAAAATGCTTTTCCAATCCAAATAACTTTTACCTTGCTTAGCTAAATCCGTAAAACAAACAAAGCGAGAAGGAGATATAATATACCAAAGAATAAAAGCATAGATAAAAAATATAAAGATGGGAATCTTCGGCTGTCAAACTGATTTGCCTACAAGGTCCGTTCTTTTTCTAACTATAGTTAACTATTGTTGATATGTCAAAAAAAGTTGTTGATGTGTCATTGTTAGACTTTGTTAAGATTGTTACAACTTCATTTAGGAACGATTCGTTGTTAGATATTGTAAATGTGTCAAATGAACGAATGAAAAAAAATTTATTTGCATTATTATAGCATAAAATCGTATAATTTTCTAATATAAATTCTCCTTTATCGCTTACAGTCGGCACAAATGCTATTTCAATTTAGTTTTGTCACTGAACTTTATCAAAACCAACAAAAATTTTGTTTGTTTTGTAAACAAATCGGTTCACTTGTGCACTTTGATAGATCAAAGCGTGAAACAGATTAAACCAGCACCAGCAACAGCGGCGGCCATTGTTTTACAACCAATGGGCGCGTTCGGCGGCGTATCTTAAGCGATCCGGATTTGTTTGTGTTGTTGTAATCCCATAGGAAAAAACAGCTGATCAGTGAAGCAGCTGATGTGAGAAAGAAATCTCAAGCTATCCAAAAAATTTCGGGATACTCAACTATCCGATGGGAAATTTGAAGAACAGCTGACTTTGCTTAACAGCTGACCATTTATTTGGATTTGCGGTTCCACATCGGATTTTTTTTTGTTAGAGCAAAAACATTTCCAAATTATATTTAAATGCATATTAAAATCATTTGCAATGCAAATTAATAATAAATTTTTGATACAGAGGAGATTTGGTATAAAATAATTTATGTAAGGACACAAAATCGTTGCTGAAAATTTCAATTTATTTTTACTTTTGTTAGCAGCTCTCACTCTTTTGACAGCAAATGTTACCTATTCGGTTTTGGTCGTTCGCCAACGTATCGGATACTAAAGTATCTTGGATACTTTATCGGACTACCGGCCGAACGCGCCCAATGTGTTTAAATCGTTCAGCACATATTAGAACAGCACCAGCAACGTCAACAGCGTCGTTAGACCAAAGTCCTAAATTTGCTGTTGCTGGTGCATTGCTGACAACTTTTCCGCAACAATATTCCAGGAGAACCACACTGCAAAAAATAAAATTCCTTGGACATGGAACTTGTTGTTTCTGTTTTTACTTTCGTTTCTATGTGAAATGTCATGCACATGAAATTACGGTGCTGGTGGCAATGTGTTTGAAAAATATTTGCTGGCCAGCGTGCTGTTCTCTGTTGACGGTGCTGGTGCTGGTGCTGGATTAATCTGTTTAGCGCACAACACTTTCAACTCATGTCCTGTGCCGAGATTCAGCTAATTCGAAGCCGCAGGGAGTGAGTGAGATGAATCACTTTTCGTCGAAAACCGATGACGGTGCTCACATTGGAGTGACTCCTCCGACTTATTTTGACATTCATCCAACTTATTTTCTTCAGACACAAACTAATGTGAACACCAGCAGACTCACTTTGAAGTTGAGAAGCCGTTTAAAGAAAACACAAATCTGGGCTCGTTGAGGGATTAATTAATTTTTTTTTCATTCCAAAACTTTAATTTCATTTATTTAAAATATTTTCAAATAAAATAAAATTGAATTGTGTAGTATTTGTTTGCCAAAGAAAAAATACAGAGAGAGAAAGCAGTTGTCACAAAAGAAAACGTCAAAAAAAATCCATAGATTTTCAAAAAATTTAAAATATTCTGCCTGACCGTCCCATCTCTTTCTCACCATGAAGTGGGAGTGAGATAAAGTACAGAGACGTCAAAAAAAGTCGGAGGAGTCAGTCCAATGTCCCTGATCACACGTGAAGAAATTGAAGCATTTTCTGCGATTTGTGATGGTGAGCGGGGTTGCGGGGTAACTTGCAGAAGAGGGAGGGGGATGAAATATTTAAAAATATTTGAAAATATTCGGTGTAGAAGATTGACGTTCTCTTTTGTGTTGCTTTTCCTATCCAATCCAACCAATCAAATCGTGTCTTTCATTATGAAAATACGAAAAACACAAAGAGGAGAACAAAATCTGCAGAATAATTTTCTTCACATCTGAACACTTTCGTTCTTCATGTGTAAGCAAGCACAATGTGAACACCGTCATTCAGTTAGCAAAAGTGAGTGAGTCAGTGAGTGAGCGAGTGAAATGAAATGTCAGATTACTCGCCACATATTTCCGCGGTGACTTGATGTATGTGTTGGTAAATTTCCAGTTTTGGATAGGTATGTGTGCTTTTCTCAAGAATTCCTATTCATGGATGGGAAATGAAATAAAAAACAACAACGTAGATAAAAAAAACTACGCTTTTATTGATTGTAAAATTTTATTTTATTATCATATGCACATAATATGTATCACCAGTATTCATAAACGCAAATGAAACACAAATTATCATTGATCAGTGAGTTAAGTGTCAAATCATATCAATAAATCAAAATTCATGGCATTAAACTAACTCACCAAAGTAGGTACATTAAACTAGTAATTAAGTTAAAAATACTTCTGTCATTGATGCCAAAAACTAGAGATAAAAAGAAACAAACGCTTGTGACACACATGCTATCTACAGCCTCAAATGGGAGAGTATTATGTGCGAAAGTTCGCATTTAGTGAGAAAGTGTATGTGCAGTTCCATAAATAGTCTTTGGAAAGAGCAGAGTTCTTGTTGATTGTAGTAGATTTTCGTTAAGTTTTTGAACTTAACGTGGATTAGCAGTTTATATTTTTATTGATATGAAATTTTAATTCGTGAACTAACTTCTGATTGACGTTTTAGTTAATTTGTGAATTAGAAGATATCTGAGCAGTTTTTATTGATAGGGCTGTATGTATTTATGTATTAAATAAAATTATGCTATTCACTTTTGACACTTTTAAACTTTTTATTTCTCAAGGGTAGATACCATTCCGATAATGAGATATATGTTATATTTACTGAAAAACACTATCTCTAAGTTTAGTTGCTCTGATAATGACCTCGTTCGAGAGATCGTCTCCACTCAGTTGGGGTCCTCTGAGGGCTCTGAGAGGTACCCTACGGTGCTTGATATCTCCTCGTTGGATATAAACTCAAATCATGTTGAGGCACCTATACCCTTTTACCTTAAGGCCCTTCCTGGCCAAAATCGCGGCTGAATATTTTTCTTATCTATTCCCGCCTTATATCTGCAGGTAATCCACGATACACTTTCTTGTAATCTTTATTTCCTGCACATTACGCACAGTTATTCCTTTTTTTATGATCAATTGGGCAGAACTTACCCCTTTTTTCAGCTTAATTAACTTATCTAACCTTACTTACTTTATATTACTTTTTTCAGTTAATTTTTTCATTTGATCTAATACCAAAACTTACAAGACTTCAGCTCTTTTTTAGAATCATAATAATTTGACTTAAAATTAACTAATTTCTTTTATTTATCGTAAGCACACTCATAAATAGCCTCTTAAGAAAATTGTATAATCTACAATCCACATGAAGAAAGATAACAAAAAAAAAAGAAAAAATTAAAAATAAGAAAAACATAAAACTGTATTCGATACCATTAACTTATTCTAACACAATACCTATTTATTGTAATACTTACACCTTTCGATGTATAAATTACTCTTACCATCAATATCACTCAAATGTATCTTCAAATTTCAAACAAATAATTAAACATTACACCCTGGTGTACTCGTACCTGAGAATGCAGTCGAGAAATCTCACTCATTCCTTTAGTTTTAAGTTATATTAATATATTGTATCTATATAGTGACCAAACGTCACATTCGAATGTATCATTGCTCCTGAGCACGAGCAGATTCAGTACCTACCGATAGCCACGAGGCACTCTATGTAACGCGATAAAGCAGGCAATACTTAATAGCCGCAGTATCATAACACTTTGTTAAGAAATAATTTGAATTGTACTCATTTTTGTAATACCTTTAAAGTCTCAATAAAATTCAATTCAATTCAATTCTCAAGAGTCAAGGGTGAAACTCACATTCAACTTTAATTACGACAAAAAAAGTAATTGATACAAAAGATACTCCGTTTTTAATATTTCAATGTTTACATTGGCCACGTTCAAACACCGAACTAAAGCGATCTGGATAGGTTTGTGTTGTTGTAATCCCTTGTTAAAACACAGCTGATGACGAAACAGCTGTTGGTAGAAAAGAGATCCTAAGCTATCCTAAAAATTTTAGGATACAAAGCTATCCTATGAGAAATGTCAACAACAGCTGACTTGAGGTAGAACTATAATAGTCGGAAGGCCACTGAAGCTAATGTCAAAAACCAACGAAAAGTAGCTTTCCGTACCGAAAAAAGGGGAACACACCCATAATGTAACTATCATCTTTCTCTTTTTGGCATTCCTATTTCACCAAATGTCAGCTCGGGAGCGCACCTCACTTCCGTAACCAAAGTTGAACGAAACTTGACGAAACGCTCCACTTCGCAATTATAGTCGCGTCAAATGCTTTCCGTGTATTCGCTTGTTTTCTTCCGACCACTTAAGTGCCCCTCCGAGCATTATAGTTCTAGCTTTGCGTTCAAACACATACATGGATACAAAGCTATCCTAGATAGGCTATCTATTCAAACATTGAACGCGCCCATTGTTGTATTTGTTATTTCATTTCGCGTCCATTAGTGGTGATGTGAAACAAATTATCAAACGTTCGAGTGTGACAAGGAGGTTGAATTTGTCTCTTTAATATTTATTCTTTGTCTCATGTTCGAAACTAAATTCGAACTTACTCATTTCACTTAAATAGCTGAATCACTTTTGCGAGTGAAGTGAGATGAGTCGGCGAGTTAGGCGAGTCATCTCATCTCACTCGCTTAAATAGCTGAATCTCGACACTGGACATGAGTTGGAAATAGTTACAAATCGTAACTATTTGACACTCCAAGATGCATTTAGGAACGATGTTATGACGTCATATTGTTACGAATCGTAACTATTTAAGAATAAAGGAACGATAAAAGTCAACAATTGTTAACAATAGTTAACTATTGTTAGAAAAAGAACGGACCACAGACCGTGGTGAATGTCATAAAGTTGCACTAGTAACCTTTACGACACGCACACTAGTGCAACTTTATGATTTTCACCACAAACCGTCGGTTTTTTTTAAATTTGTCAGTTATTTTAAAAATCTCATGGACATGTTCGTTAAGTATAAAAGCGGGTGAACTGAATTTTTAAGTATTCACTTCCCTTTATATCATTTTATACTATGTTCCCACCAAAGCGAAATCTGGGTTTTCAGCTGAAAACTTTCGAGATTTCAAATTAGTGTTCACACTGCCAAAACCAAGATTTCGTCTCATATAAACACAAACTACTACCTTTGTGTTCCTATGTGTTTGTATTTCTATCCACCCAAATGTCAAATACAATATCATACTCTCTCTTTTTGCCTGCTTGGCGTTGGAGTGAAAGATCACAATTTGTATCAAAAAGCTTTTCACCATTGTGTGGTGAAAGCTTAAAATGGGTCTGTTCATAAAGATATGTTCGCATCGATACAAGATTTCATTGAGATTTCAACGAAATCTCGCATTTCGAAATCTCAAAACTGTATGGGGAAATGTGAAGATTTGGACTGAAATCTCTGAAATCCGAGATTTCACTCTGGTGGGAACGTAGTATTATACTATGTTCCCACCAAAGCGAAATCTGGGTTTTCAGCTGAAAACTTTCGAGATTTCAAATTAGTGTTCACACTGCCAAAACCAAGATTTCGTCTCATATAAACACAAACTACTACCTTTGTGTTCCTATGTGTTTGTATTTCTATCCACCCAAATGTCAAATACAATATCATACTCTCTCTTTTTGCCTGCTTGGCGTTGGAGTGAAAGATCACAATTTGTATCAAAAAGCTTTTCACCATTGTGTGGTGAAAGCTTAAAATGGGTCTGTTCATAAAGATATGTTCGCATCGATACAAGATTTCATTGAGATTTCAACGAAATCTCGCATTTCGAAATCTCAAAACTGTATGGGGAAATGTGAAGATTTGGACTGAAATCTCTGAAATCCGAGATTTCACTCTGGTGGGAACGTAGTATTACTTTAAAATTACATTGGCTTCTAAAATATTAACGCGTACTAAAATAAGAAACAACAATATTTATTGTAATAAATAATTGAATAATAAATGTAGCTTAAATGAATCGAAGTGGGAGAAAATTTGTTTGTGAATTATGAAGTTACATAAGGTCTGTTCCTTTACTTTGAATTTCTGTGATTTTCTGTACATTTCTGCAAATTTTAGTCCAAACTTGTGTCAAAGTTCATATAAAAAAAAATTTTTTGACACAAGTTTGGACTAAAAATCACAGAAACCCAAAGTAAAGGATCAGACCTATAAGTTCTTCTTTAAATTTGTATTTGTTGCTTGAATTCTCCCTTAGTTTTTTGATCTCAACAGAAACGAACTATAAAAATTTGTCAGGATAATACAATTATTGAATGAATTTTGTTTTTGCTTTTAGTTATCTTTCAATCGTAAATAAAGTAAGTAAATTTAAATCAGTGGTTCAGTAATTTTAATTCACCGATTTCTGAACCACAGAATAAGTTATTAGCCACGTTTGTACAACTCTTATGAGTTTTAAAATTAAAAACAAATCATATTCAACAAAAGCTGATGAATTTCCAAATTTAAGTCTGCTGTTACAAGAGAACTCTTGAGTCATAACTTTTTTGAAATTGAAGGAGAACGTAGGAGAGATCTGAGGTTTTTTTTCGCGTTCCGACTCATTAGTTTTCGTAAACAGTCATCACTCAAAAGTACTAGAAGACTCAAGCCTTAACTACATTGGCCAAAAAAGTACAAAATTGAAAATTTTAAAACTCATATTTGGATTATGAAAACTTGAAAACATATTAAAATGATGCAGAAAGCTTAAATTTTGGTTTAAGAAACAATTGTATATTCTTTTTCACAAAACAACTGCGCTAGTGAGAAAAAAAATATTTTTACTTTTGTAATTTTGGAAAAAGTGGCCAATGTAGTTAAGGCTTAAGGGCCAGTTGTTAAAACGTGCTTGAACTGTGGTTCAGCAAGTTTAACACGCTGTTTCCGGTGTGCATATATTAGAAGAAGAAATTTCACGTTAACAAACACACCTTATTACACACTGACAATACAAATACATAAATACATTTTTTTTTTATCATTAAAAAAAAAAAAAATGAATTAAATTTATTAAAATTTTATTTTCATATTTTTTATTAATTTTGAATTTTTTCGACGCTTTTCTGTTTGATTAAATCATCAATGGGTGTAAGATGTTAACCTGCGGTGTTGTGTAGCCAAAGTTTACTTTCAATTTCAATTATGTTTAATCAAACCGTCGCAAAGACTCTAAATTCATAATTATAGTTGTGAAAATTTAAATTTTAATACATTTATGTCAGTTTTTTCGTTTCTATATTGCTTGTATAAGTGAGTATGGTGGCGCTTAAGGTTAGTCAGTCATTTAATAATTTTTTCATTAACAGTTTTCATCCGAGCACACATATATTTCTTATTATTGTCAGCCAATATTTAAGGTTGGTATTTATTAATTAATCTATTCTAGCGAGCACCTATCTATTATTCTATGTTATTCTTGAACACAATTTTATTCTTACTAATGCAAGCTATAGCTTTGTGTCCCATAGATAGAATATTCAAGATAAAAGTAATTCTATATATCTGAGATTGGTGGAGTGGTAAGCAAGCGAGAAAATTGGTGCAAAGAGTCCCAGGTTCTATTCGTATTTGGACTTAAAAAAAAGGTTTTTTTATGGGGATGTCTTTAATGCTCTCATAATTAACTCCATAAGGGTACAATAGGAGTGAAAAAAAGCCACTTTTAACTCTTGGGAGCATTATGCAATTCTTTTATGCGTAGGATAAATGAACAGGAAAAGCATATCACAACAAAAACATAAATGTTAAAAAAGGAGCCAAGTTCTTTTGTGTATAAGAAACCTGTGCGTAAAAAGTCAGCCAAGAAAAGTAATGAAATCTAAAATATATTCCAAGTTTTAAGTTCATGAAGTTTAATATCAAATATCTTAAGTAGAGTAATATCGAAACAAATCCAAATCATGACAGAAATTTGGTAATTAATGATTACTGATTAAAATTTGGTGGGTTCACTGGTCAAGTTTTCATACATTTTAAATTTGTGATTAAGTAAGTATTTAAGAGAAAACTTGCCAAGTAAATCCACCAAATTTTCCATTTCAAAACTACTTGCTGGATTTTGATTATTGAAACGGTTCTTAGTCTTAATTAAGGTCTTCTAAGTTATTTTAAGAACCATTTCCGATTCGATCAAAGATTTCAAAAAAATGTCTTAAAAAAGTACTTTCGTCTTTTTTTCGAATTTTAAGAATATGATGATACTATAGTTCTATGGGCAAATTTTTCGAAATCATTGTTCAAATTGGAAATGGTTTTAATATAACTTAGAAGGCTTAAATTATGGCTAAAAACCGCTTCAACTATCAAAATCTAGCATGTAGTTTTGAAATGACAACGCTTTGTATCCAGCACTTGCAAGAATTTCATATAAATTTATTGCAACGTTGGCCAAATGTGATGAACTTCTGTGGTTGTTGTTTTATCTGGCTTTAGAATGATCTTTGTTCGTTCGGTGTTTTACGTGCGAGGCTCTGGTGATCAAAATAAATCGACTGAAAGCTGTGTAGGATGAAATGGTTTTCAGTTATCATCGTAAAGATTGAACAACATCATTGGAGGTTCGGTTGCCTTCAAAATAAGATCACTAAACTTCTTTACACGCCTGGAAAGGCAATTGTATTTCAGAACATTTGATTTCAATGTTGGGGAAATCCAACAAATAAACTTCCAATGGATCCTTCTTCAGCAGTTTTCCACTTGGCCAGCTACCCCAAACGTTTCTGTCCAGCCCTTCCTTTCCTGATGCGCTCCTTCAACACAAACAATGCTGGATTTGCCTGATCTTAGCCATTGCCTGTTGGATGAGCGTCTTGCATCCAGGGAACCAGTTTCCATAGGCTGAATTCAAATTATACGCCGAATAAATTATTGGCAATCAGGACACCAGTAGACGAAGGATAATTAGACATTTTATTTATTATTATAACATATTATTTGTTTTTTTAGACGCACTGAAGAAAGTATCACCGAGTTTGGAAAAAAAATCGAACTGTCAAAACAAAGCAAACTCACCGCGTTAAATTGTTGTTGCAATTCACATCTATTCATCGACACGAGTGAAATTACAAAAACAACAATATAAACAAATGGGTTTTGGGGGGTGAAACGTACGAAAGTTTCCCATCTTTATTTGTTTATCTATGAATAAAAGAGTACCCTCTTCAGGGAAAAACACTTTACTACTTTGGGTCATTTTGGATCCTTGCAAAACGGAATGTGGCGTGTTCCTAGAGCCTGTCTAGATTAGAATGTTTACATGGATCAACATTGTTGACAACATTGCTGTTAGAATCGCAACAAGTTTTCAAAATATTTTGAAAACCATAAAAAACCATAACCTGAGTGGTTTTTTTTGTGGGTCTGTTCTTAAAAAAATGCTTCAAATTACGTTGAGCTTCATAGTCCAGTAAATAGAGAAATTTTACTACTGACCAAATGGGAAAAAATAGCGGCAGGCTGAAATTTTGCAGGTCGTTTCGGGGGTAGGTATACAACTTAAATTTAAGTTGGCGACCTCCTACCCCTTGCAGGGGCGCTATCCACGCCCACTTTTCTGCAATCATGGTTTATGAAGAAACGGCTCGACCGATACGAATGGAATTTTCATAATTTATTGTTAATATGATCAAAGAAAAAATTAAAAGTGAAATATTTAAAGTAAAATCCGCCCACTGCCACGCCCACTTTTCTTATTTCTTTGTTTCTCATAAACTGTACCAAGGATTTCCATGAAATTTTAAGAGTTTATTCTTAAGGATGAGAAAAAACTGTCAAATTTTTTTTAATAAATCCGCCCACTGAAAAACGTGACGCTTTGGATTGAGAATGAATGAACAAATATAAAAATATTATATTATTATAAACCTCCAGGGTGGTTTGGAAATGAGTGATGTGCTTAATCAACACAATTGGATTTCCCACCCCCCTATGAACACTGATGAATAATACTAATTGTAAGTCTCGCTCGAAAAAAAAACAAGATTTGAAAATTATAGACACTCCAAATAGCCGTCTTATAGAGACAATATTTAACAAAAGTCGGAGTGCTAGTGAGCGGATCTTACTAAAAGTGCTTTTTTAATCAATATATAATATGTACAATGATTGTCCATTTAGCAGCGAAATTAAGAACAAATCCTTACGCTATGAAAGAACTCAAATAAATGATTTTCATCAATCGGAAGACTTCGCGAGGCCTGATTTGGTTTTTTATTTTTATTTGAAAGCTAAATCGTTGATCCCTAATACAGTTCTTAGAAATTAATATATATACATGAAAAAGGAGCGCGACTTCTTGTGGGTTTCACAAAATCAAAAGTGCTTCGCAAATCTTTATATCACTAGTATGAAAAAACTCTCAAAGCTTTATCCAAATCAGTTTCTGAGAAATCAAGATATAAAAAAGTGGGCGTGGTAGTGGGCGGACTTAAATGAAATTTAATTTTAAATTTTTTTCTCGTTCATAAAAATAAACTCTGAAAATTTCATGCAAATCGTAGGAGCCATTTTCGAGAAACAAAGAAAGAAGAAAAGTGGGCGTGGCAGTGGGCGGATTTTACTTTAACAATTTTCTTAATTTTTTCTACGACTATACTAACAAATTATGAAAATGTCATCCATATCGGTGCAGCCGCTTCTTCAGAAACCATGATTGCAGAAAAGTGGGCGTGGCAGCGCCCCTGCAAGGGGTAGGAGGTCGCCAACTTAAATTTAAGTTGTATACCTATCCCCGAAACGACCTGCAAAATTTCAGCCTGCCGCTTTTTTTTTCCATTTACAAATCTAATTTTACTGTAGGTACTATCAGGAAATATAAACGTTGGTATTGAGGTTTTAAATCCCAAACCCCTCCCCCCCTGCGTCCGCGCCAGCCATAGCCGATTGTATGACCACCAGTTGTATTCATAATACAAAATTGATTGTTGTTATTTTTGATTGTGACTGATATTGCTGCCGAAATCGATTCACCCTGGCTGGCGTTAATGGCGTCCGTGCCTTTTCAAACGTCATACTTACTACCTTTGATTGTTTGTACTTTGGGAAAGATATACCTACACATATTTACGAACTTATTAGGTCTGTTCCTTTACTTTGAATTTCTGTGATTTTCTGTGCATTTCTGCGCATTTTACTCCAAAGTTGTGTCAAAGTTCATATAAAAAAAATATTTTGACACAAGTTTGGACTGAAAATCACAGAAACCCAAAGTAAAGGATCAGACCTATTGATACCACAATTATTATATCTCAGGTCAGAAGTCCAATACTATAATGATTCAATGGACAGCCATATCGAAACATAATGTACCTAATGCATAAACAAACCTACCTTACGAGTAAATGAATAACTGTTACAATAGTGTGTTTTTTTCCTTGTCCGAATGGGCTTGGACGAAAAAAACGACGTTGGGGCTAAGCAATTTACATTTTAAAAGCAACAACAACTAAGCCCCTTCGGGTTTAGCTAAGCCCAGAGAATTTTTAGGGCTTAACTTAAGCCCTGAGAAAAACTGTGTTACCGGCATGAACTTCATACATGTTATCGATAGTTTGTATGGAAACTCCATTTTATTTTCTGTAATGGCGTCGCTTAGCCCCGATGTCGTTTTTTTCATCCGATTCCCCCGGGCTTGCAAAAAAACACACCTATTAGGTTGTTTTTGTATAATAAACTGAGTCATTTGTTTATTTAAATTATGATTAGTCAAATATCGGTGTGGTGTGGTGGGCGCATAGGATTATTACGCATAAAAGGTGCTTGTTTAGGAAATTGGCATAACATTTTTGAGATAGGGACCATGGCAGGAATTTGCATTTTTTTGCATTTTGTATGCATTTCTATTCCGGATTTTGCAGTTCACCTAATAGTGGGTGTAACCGACTGTACTGCTAACTTCACTTTGAAGTTAGCAGTGCCTGTCCTTTTCTCAGCAACCGGGCTAGCTAGGAATCTGAAATGAGGCTCTGAATTTGCAGTTCAAGAAAAGGAAAAAAACAAATTTTTAAATCCTTACATAAAAAGAATTTCATACTGTGCTGCTTACTTCACTGTGAAGTTTTAAGTCTAAATTTGACAAAAATAAATCGAAAAATGCACTGTTAACGTCACTGTGAAGTTAGCAGTACATATCCTTTTCTCAGCAACTTATCCAGCTGGAAAATTACAGTTAAGGTCCAAATTTGCATTTTTGTATGCACTTCAAGAAAAAACTAAGTTGAAATTTGTAAGTCAAAATTTGGCAAAAAAAATCGATTAATTACTTTTTTTTGATGTCTCAAAGTGAATAGACGCTTTTCTTTGTTGCTCTGCTAGTTGCTCAAAACAAAAGTGTGTTTTAACTAATATTAAAAAACTAAAGTGCGGGTTAAATTTAAAGTGTTTTTGAATAGTGAAACAAAAAACCATAAAAACCATAATATATTAAAGACATAATTCAATTTTTAAAGAAAAATCGTAAATATATATAATTTTGTTCTCCTATTCAATCTATTTGCTCGCACTTTTAAAACACATACTAAGGAAACTAACACACAATGATAAGCCGATCGGGTAAAGAAAGAAAAAATTCGGGTACAGATTTGTCATCGAATTTACCACTACAATAAGAGAACAACACACCGAATTGATTGATGCTGTATCAGAATGTTCAAAAATCCAAAAAAATTTTCTGACTGAGATAAAGAAATTAGAAGAATCTTGGACTGTACGACTCAATAATATCAATGTGACTCTAAATAGCGTCATTGAACGGGTTGAGCAAATTGAAAAAAGCCCAGAGTCCGAATTGCTGAAGAACGAGCTTACGGTTGTAAACAAACAAATCGATGCATTAGAGAGAAAAGAAATCGCCGCAGATGCTGTTCTTTTTGGTGTTCCTGTTCTTGAAGAAGAAAACTTGACACAATATTCCAACCACCTATGGAATACTTTAAATTGCGTTGCGCCCACACTTAAAAATAAATTTCGAGCTAAGCACAACCACAAAAAACACCAGCTTCCCGCACCACCACCGATTATTATACATTTTGCTACTGCACATGAGAGAAACACTGTTTTGCATGCATCATCTGTGATTTGGGTATTGCTACAGATTCAGACGTCAACTGCTACCTCAACGAGAGCTTAACTAATACTAATCGGGCTTTGCTGCAAAGCGCCATGGCCATGGTATACAGAATACATGGTATGCTATTCCGAGTTGATTTTCTTTTTCGTTCTGCGCATCTACGTCACTTGTGGACAAAAACGTGTAGAAAAGACACCAACAAATCAAAAACAAAAAACAGAAACAAAAACAAATGGAAAGGGAATTGCGTCACTAGTTGGCAAAATGCGTGAGAGAGATAGGATAACGACATGCGCAATATCATACCATGTATTCTATATACCTTGGCAAAGCGCTGTCCGTATGAAGTGAAGTAAGCAGCTCTTCGCCGCCTACACACACAAGGGTTCCGTATTCGTCAGACTTTCTCCAAACGGACAAAGCTTACTTATCGATAGCTCCCGATCATTACATCAAGCTACCACTGTCTACAGCAACAGCACGAGCACAACGAGTTGACATGGTAACCAACATGGTTTATTTTCATATAATCGTTCTAGTTGCAATCTTCATTTTGAAAACAAGTTTTATCTTCAAAATATTGATTATTGTTTCTATTTATTTACCTTTATATAGTATTTTATATTATTCAAATAATTGTTTTTTTTATATTATTTTGTTTTATATGCTTCTTTTCACAGGCCAAATTGTGTTTTACCACAAAGTATATGCTTTCCTTTTATGATATCTTCAAATATTTCCAATATTTCTCCTGGCTCTTTCTAATTATGTTTTCTTTAATTAAAATCTATGAATTTGGGTAGTGATATGAGTCAAAGAGGTAGTACCTCGTGGCTTGATGGTTAGTGCGTAGGACTGTCATGCCGAAGGTGTGGGTTCGATTCCCAGCCGTGCCACCTAAAAACAGAAATGTTTTATTTGAGGTACTGCCTCTTGCGAGGAACTGACAAATCCTCCAAGAGTATACTTGTCATGAAAAAGTGCTTCTCATTTAGCCGTTCGGACTCGGCAAAAAACTGTAGGTCCCCTCCATTCCTGCCAACAAACACGCACACAGGAATGGTTGTGAGTTGTAAGTCACTAGGCCCTGGTTCTCCATGAGCTGTTGCGCCACCCAATTTATTTTTATTTTTTATGAGTCAAAGAGATTCCAATGCAAATGCTTACTTGTTCGAAATGATAAGGGTGCTCAGATCTCAAAATAATGGCATTAACATCTGTCATCTGAATGCACAGAGCCTTAAACCCAAAATTGACGAATTTAGATATCTTTTCATAAAATCGAATATAGACATAATTTGTGTCTCAGAAACATGGTTTTCACCATGTGTTTCAAACCAAACTTATAGTGTAGAGGGTTATAGGTTGTTTCGGGCAGATAGAGAAAATCGTATTGGTGGAGGGGTTGCAATTTATGTCCGTGAAGCTTTTCAATCTAAAAGCATACGTAAGCCGGATTCAGATTGTCCTATTGAGTTTATTTTTGTTGAGGTCACGCTTAGATATGAAAAACTAATGCTCTGCACAGCATACAGGCCTCATAAGAGCACAAATTTTGCGCCAGTGTTCAACGCAATGGAGGAATTAACCTGCACCTCACCAAACTTTGTTTTGTGCGGTGACTTAAACTGTAACCTTTTAGATACCCCAAATGCTACTCTACTGCTTGAGGAAATGAAGTCACTGAATTTACGTCCAATTAATATTTCTACCCCTACACACTTCCCTCAAGGATCCTGTTCACTCTTAAATGTCTTTTTCGTAAGTGATATTGGAAAAACTCTGCTTTATAGTCAGCTATCGGCACCCGGTTTTTCAAAACACGATCTCATCTACCTTTCGCTGGACATCAACAACTTCTCCAAAGGGATGAATTTTTCTTTCAGAGACTTTTGATGTATCAACAACGAAATCCTCGTACGTGATATTGCGCCAATATTCTGGAACTATATATATGGCATGACCTCTGTTAACGACCAAGTTTTGTTTCTACAAGAAAACATCAACTGCTTGTATGAAAACCACGTTCCTTTGAAAACTATACGTAAACACCATGATACACCTCAATGGCTCAGCCAAGATGTTATTTCCCTGATGCAGGAACGTGATGTCTGCTACAGAAAGTGGAAGAAATATCATTTAGAAACATTTCTTAAAAAATACCGCACTCTACGCAATTAGGTGACGATGAAAATTAGATCTGCAAAGTCTTCCTACTACAGAACTAAACTTGACCCATCTAGCTCAGGAAAGCAACTATGGAAACAACTTCGACAAATCGGTTTAGGCAAACAGAAAAACAATATCCCAGCTGATATTGATTGTAATAAACTTATGGCCAATTTCATATACAAACACTAAAATTACTTTTATCTAAACTCCTTCTAAATTTTATCAGACATTTAAAATTTTTCAGTTTCACCAATGTATAAAAGGGATATTTTAGGGATATTTTAATTTGACTTAGTTTGCTCACATCCCTGGATTCAAAGAAAGAGGTTGTTTCCCTAGCACATGCAAAGTCTATGAGAAAAAGTGAAAAAGCATCATGGACGAGGGACAATTATTCTGACAGCAAAATATCAGCTGTTGTTGACATGAATGGCTTAACAAAAAAGACTTTTAAAATTTAATGAGACAAAAACGAGCTTTTAGTTTACAAGGGCATTTAAAATCTTCATAAATATAAAAGCATTTGGTGAAACCAAAAAATATAATTTAAAGGCTAAAAGGCTTTTTAAATAATTAAAAGCCTTTCGTGAAATCGGCCATTAATCTTGAATTTGTCGCATCCTCTGGTAGTGAAGCGAATCAACCTACTTTCTTTCAGCGATCATCTGAAAGTAATACTGAAAATCTTTTTTACTTTCAAGGAGTCAGTGAAGAAGATGTTTTAGAGGCACTTTTATCGATAAAATCAAATGCTATTGGTCTGGATGACATTAACCCTAAATTTGTGAAGCTACTTCTTCCATATATACTTCCGCACTTGATGTATGTCTTAAATAGAATCCTAACCACATCTAAGTTTCCATCGGAGTGGAAGAAAGCTAAGATCATCCCAGTACCTAAAAAACAACGGGGCAGTGTGACAGAATTCAGACCAATAACTATTTTGCCATTTCTTTTGAAAGTTTTTGAAAAGCTGGTTTTTAACCAAATGCAAATATACCTTAAAGAGGAAAAACTATTTTTTCAAAACCAGTCGGGCTTTCAGGCGAATAAAAGTTGCAAGACAGCTCTTATTGCAGTGGTTGAGGAAATAAGAAATGCTCTTGATAAAAACCACCCCGTTGCTCTAACGCTCCTTGATTTTTCAAAAGCTTTTGACACAGTTGATCATTCGACTCTGTGTAGGAAGCTAAAAACTGAGTTTAAATTTTCAACAAGTGCGATCAATGCGATTTATTCGTATCTAAATGGAAGGCAGCAGTGCGTCACAGTTGAAAAAATACGATCACAGCTATTAACAATAAAAAATGGAGTACCACAAGGGTATATACTTGGTCCCACGCTCTTCTCTCTGTATATTAATGAATTATATAGGGTAGTGAAATACTCTTCGATCCACCTGTACGCTGACGATGTTCAACTTTTCCAAGGCGGTCCACTCAGTACTTTTAGTAATACTATCGACCTTTTAAATGAAGATTTCGAAAGCATTCACAATTGGGCCATTCAAAATAACTTACGCTTAAACCCGGGGAAATCAAAAGCTCTGGCTATTTATCGAAAGCCACTCGATATTTCAACATTACCTCCTTTGCAGCTCGCACAAAGCCCAATAGAGTGGGTTGCATCTGCCAAAAACCTTGGCAATCTTTAATAGTACCCTCTCATGGGACACTCATATATATAATACTATTGGCAAGGTTTATGGTGGACTACGTACTCTTTGGGCAACTCAGCACTTCATACCGATTGAAACTAAAATACTTCTGGCCAAGACGCTTCTTCTGCCAATTCTACTTTACGGGTGTGAAATTTTTATGAGTCCCGACTCCAAAGGTCGGAAGAAATTAAATGTAGTTTTCAATAATATTGCTCGGTATGTCTTCAATTTAAGAAAACGTGATCATATCTCAACATTTTCTAGACAATTAACCGGAATTTCTTTCGATTGTCTTTTAAAATATAGGGCTTTGTGTTTTTTGAGTGACATAATCTATACTCATCAACCAGATTATTTATTTGAGCGCCTTAACTTCTTTAAATCAGGTAGATCTCAAATGCTAATCCAACCAAGATTTGCCTGTCTAACATCTGAGCGCCAGTTCATCGTACAGGTTGTCAGACTTTGGAACTCTTTGCCTATTGGCCTAGGAAAAATTGGAAATATAAATTGCCTTAAAAACACCCTTTATTCACATTTGGCCCTTGAAACGAACTAATTATTCTTATTCCTAACTGTATTTTTTTTTTGTGTTATAAAATTTATGTAATTTAGTTTACTTAGTTTACATACATACACACTTTGATAATTTAGCTTTAAATATGAAAACTCTAAAACCTTTTGAATTATTTTAAGCCTTACAAACCTAAAAAGATTACTGTTATCTTACTTGTAAGTTGATTTGTGAAATAAATATATTGAATTGAAAATTTCGACATTAATTTTTCTTGAACTTAACTTCACAGTGAAGTTAGCAGCACAGGATGCATTTATTTTTATGTAAGGATTTAAAAATTTGTTTTTTTCCTTTTCTTGAACTGCAAATTAAACTCAAATATGTTCAACTCATTTCAGATTCCTATCTAGCCCGGTTGCCCAGTTGCTGAGAAAAGGACAGGCACTTCACAGTGAAGTTAGCAGTACAGTCGGTTACCACCGCTATTAGGTGAACTGCAAATCCGGAATAGAAATGCATACAAAATGCAAGAAACTGCAAATTCCTGCCATGGTCCCATTGGTCAAAAATGCTATGCCAACTTCACACACGTCTTGTTTAGAGTAGTTCTAATACTGATCAATTGAATATGAAAATGATGACAGATTTTCAAAATGGACTCTACTTTCATGGCCATATCCAGGAAGAGGTAGGAAGGGCATCAACAAAACATTTCTTCATTTCTACCTAACAGCTGCCCTTCCCAAAATAAAATGAATAAATAAAATAAAATTGTCGATTGTTTCAATACTTTATTCCCAGAAAATTTCCATTCTTCGGTGAACCAATTAGGTTTATTGTAAATGATCATTGAAAATTTAGCTCTTCGATTTTGGGGTGCTAAGGAAAAAAATCGTTTATAATTTTGAAGAGGATTGAAGCTCAAAACTAAATTAGTATTTCTAGCCAAAAAAAGTCTCGAATATGTCCATCCTGCCATATAAAAAGTCTCAATATTTGAGTGATCATTGGTAAGGGTTTTCAATCCTTGAAATAATAAAACTAATTTTATACTGAAGGCTGGACCAAAATATATTTTTTTTTGCATAGAAAAAAAAAATAAAGGCAGGCAGGAGGTTTCTTTTGGCATCAAAATAATCGATGACTTCGTTTTTTAATCGTCTCGGAATCAATTATTAAAAATTTCAATGATAGCTATAACTGGCGCCTTATTTCACTGTCATCTCAATAGCCTAATCCGCTAAACTAAACACATCACTGATTTCTTTGAAATTCGTATTCGTTAAGGCGATCAGATGCATGCAATCTCACTGAGTTTTATGTTTTGAGTGGACATAAACTAATGGCGTTTTTCTATTTTAGCTCAGAGCAGATCAGATCAGATTCAAAACACAAAAATAATTTAATCAGAGGGCTCAGATAATAAAATTTTCAATTTCTGATCTGCTCTGAGTTAAAAAAAAAAACGCCATAACACACTTAACAATATATTTTTCCCGTAGTTAGAGAAAAGCAAAACCAGAATTGAAGGTCTCTTGATTTTTATTGTGGTGTGTGAATAAATCCTTTGAACATTTCCGTAGATAGTTGAAACTTTTTCACGATACTTCTTCGCAATTTAGAAGTTCTGTGGAAACTTTTTCAGCCTAATATTCCATCTTTTCATTTGTTACGCTGTCGGCCAAAGACCAAAAAAGAGTGGAGAACCTGCGAGCTATGTATTAAAAACTCTCTAGTAACGTGCATGCACTCAGAAAATAAGAGATACACTCCCCTTCAATTGAATAGGTTCAAAATTTTCGAGTGCGATTTATCGTTACAACTCTGAACTATGTGGAATAAATGAATTTTTGAAAATGGCATTAGAGAAAGCATCCAATTGAGGAGAGAATAAGAAAACACACTATCAAACTTACCATCATTACACGTTTTATTATCATTTCTTTAAATTATTCATATTGAAATCGTAGCACTTTTTTTCGTTTATTTGAATAGGTGCACCGTCTTTATAATCACTTTTGCTTTGAACTAGTTGAAGGTCAGACCTTTTAAAGCTATTTTTGGGCTTTATATCATTATCATGGTTTCTTTGATATAACACAAACAAATTGAGAACAAACGTAGAATGGGCGCAGGAAAAGCTCTTTTCGCGGCTGAGTACGCGCAAATTTATTGTTTTCATGAAAATGGCTAACAGGACATCAAATTTGGGAAAAAACTTACAGAATCTATTCTTTGATCTATAATTATCTGAAACTGGAATAATCGCCTGTTTTCCACATTTTCATGAAGTCCGCACTTGTTGTTGTCTTTCGAGGACCCTCCTGAGCCCCGACTTTTCGCACCTCATAGCGATCATTTGGGGAAATTTTGGTGACACTATAGGGACCTAAATATTTGGGATAGAGTTTAAGATTAGTACCAAATTGAGTTCGTTTTATTGCTACAAGGTCATTTAAACTGTACTGGTGAGCGACTTTTCGTTTTTTATTAAAGTTTTTGGCATTTTCTTTTTGGATCTGGTCAATACTAAAGCGAGCCTCTTCTCTAATATCATCACGTTCCCTATCAAAAGCCTTCCTAATTTCCTCGTTGACTGCTTCTGCTATACTGTAGTCAGCTTTAGTTTTCATTTTTACACCTGTCAAGATCTAAAAAGGAGACCTTTTAATTCCGCGTTGGTAAGTAGAATTTAGAATCATTTGCAGCTTTGATGTAAACCGATACCATTTTGAGAGGTCATCCATTGATAGCTTTGTTAGCACTGAGATTATGATCCTGTTGATTCGCTCAACTTGTCCATTTGCACGTGGAACACCCGTCGTGATAAGCAAATGCTGAATTCCTTCCTGTTCACAGTAATCCTTAAAGATGGTAGACGTGAATGCTGCGCCTCGGTCAGAAATGATTCGTGTCGGGTTGCCAAATATGGATTTCTGTTGGTCGAGCTTCGTTAAGACTTCTGCAGCTGTTGTGGATTTACATGGGTAAATCCAAACGAATTTTGAAAACGCATCGATGATGCAGAGGATGTATGAATACTGCTTTCCTGAAAGGGATAGGGGACCAAGGTGGTCGATATGGTAGGTGTCGAGTGGAAGCTCATTTTTTGGTATTGAGTGTAAGTAGCCCTCTTGCTTTCCGATTTTCTTATCACCCAATATACACCGGATACAATTGCTTCTCACCTTGTCAATTTTGCTCCTCAATAAAGTATTCCTTGGATAAAACTTCTTCTAGTTTCCTCGTTGCAAAGTGATTTTCATCGTGAGCCGCTTTTATGATATCCGTTGCCATACTGTTAGGAATACACAAAAGCTTATTTCCTTTACCGTCATCTTTATAAAGAATATCATGCTCGGTGAAGTAATTATCATAAGTTCCATGCTGTAAGACTTGTTTTATGACTTTCAGATGATCATCTCCAGACTGAGCCTCTTTGATTCTGGATAAGAATTCTGTTGAGATAATCATAGACATTGGATTACGGCTAAGAGCATCTACCTGCTGCATGCGGTTGCCAGCTCTATGCTCTAACTTGTAGTCGTAGTCTTGTAAAAGCAGAGCCCATCCAGCAATCCTCGGTAGAATCTCCTTTTTCTCCATTGTTGATTTAAACGCTGCGCAATCTGTGACAATTGTAAATGGTATGCCCAGCAAATATACCCTTAATTTTTTCAGCGCGTTGACGATTGCTAGAACCTCAAGTTCATAGCTGCAATAACGCTCTTCCGAATAACTTGACTTCTTACTATAAAAGTAAATGGGGTGAAATTTAGCATCGTCAGATTTTTGCAATAATACTGCACCAAACCCCCACTTGGATGCATCGGTATGGAGTTCAGTTTCCGCTTCTTGATTATAGAGTCTTAAAACTGGCTTTGATGTAATGCTTTTCTTCAATTCTTCAAAGGCGATTTTTTGAGGCAACTCAAATTTAAAAGCCTGATCTTTCTTGAGAAGCTGGGTTAAGGGTCTCGCTAATATCGAATAATCTTTCACAAATTTGCGGAAGTAGCCTGTGAGACCTAAAAAGCTTTGAATTTTTTTAACTGAATTCGGTTGAGGAAATCGTTCAACGGCCAGTGTCTTGCATTGCGAGTGTTTTATGGAACCAAAAGAAATCTCGAAACCCAAGTATTCTATTGTTTGGCACATAAATTGACATTTCTTCCAGTTGATCTGCAATCCATAACTTTCAGCTAAAGATAAAACTTCCTTTAACCGCTCAAAGCACTCCTCGAAACTCTTGCCCAAGACAACCAAGTCATCAAAGTAAATTAGGATATACTTTTTAGCAACCAAAGGCTTGAAAATATTGTCGATGAATTTTTGGAACACCATCGGTGATACGCATAAACCAAATGGGACACGGAGAAACTCCCACTGTCCTGATGGTGTAACAAAGGCTGTAAATTTCACACTTTCTTCAGCTATACGGACATGAAAAAAGCCATTTTTTAAATCCAGCGTACAAAAACTTCTGCTCCACTAAGTGCATCGATCTGGTCCTCAATCAGTGGAAGGGGATGGTGTGATCTGACAACCTCTTTATTCAAGCGCCTATAATCTACACACAAACGTTTAGAACCGTCCTTTTTATTAGCTAATACGACAGGGCTGGCATACTCGGAAGTGCTTGGTCTAATTATTCCCTCAGATAACCACCGTGTAACTTGTTCGTCAACTATCCTTTTTTCAAGAGGAGCCAGTCTCCTTGGCGAGTCTCAACTGGTGATTTCTTTTCTTCCCTAGGGCTATAACTTGAAACAATATCCTTGATAGCTTTCTCATAGCTGGAATTGCCTATGTTCAGCGTCACCTCATCATTACTAAAAGTTGAAATCTGACAAAACCGATGAAAAGCGTCCTCGATATTGGATACGAAAACACCATCTGAAGAAAGTTTTATGTTTTTACCTGACAGAACATCCTTACCAATTATGAAGGGTGTTTGCATTATAGATTCGGACATAATAAAAACTTTTGTGTCACATGTACAGTCATCGATTTCAATGTGAGCATCAAAATAGCCTAATGTTTCGACAGAATCAGTTGAGAGACCTCTTACTAAAACCGAGTTTTGTGTTATCGCTGGAGCACCCATTTTTACATACACATCGCTTCTGACTAGGGTTAAGTCACTGCCGGTATCCACCAAGCCTCTAACCTCAAGCCCATTTACACGTATAAGCTTCATAGTGTCTGCCGCACCGAGCTTCAACAAATGTGTCCTCTTCTCTTCTTGTTTTCGTTTGGGACAATCCACTGATTTGTGCCCAAATTCATTGCATTTAAAACATTTGGGTTGCTTTTGACTACAAGAACTACTGATGTGTCCACGCTTACCGCAGTTAAAACATCGCCCTACACTACGTCCTCCTGCAGTTGATCCCTGCTCCCTTGGCTTGCTTGAACTTGGTAAGCTTTCTTTATATTTTAGGTAAAAAGTAATTTTTTCTTTGAACTCCTTAAAATTCAATGCTCCATATAACATAACCTTGTTATTTGGAGAATCTTCGATACCATCGATAATGAAACTAATTAGAGAAGCATCCTCCACTCGACCCTTGGCCCCTATTTCCCTCATATGCAATAAGTAATCGTGAATATTTTCTCCCTTCTTCTGCCGCCTCTGACCTAACTTCTTATAAACATCCGCCGCACACACCTTCTGAGAAAACTCTTCAATTAGAAACTCTTTTAGATCTGTCCATTTAGAAAGAGTTGGCTTTGACCTAATCGCCAATTTTGCTGAACCACTAAGCAACCTTTTCCAAAAAGAACCTTCTCAGCTTCTGACCACTTCATACTCTCTGCTGCGATATCAACATCTTGCACCCAACTATTAACGTCATACTCATCATTTCCCGAAAATTCAGGTACAATCGCCGCCACATCTTGGAATGTCACATTGCTTGATCTCCCTCTCAGCCGCAGAATTTCTTCTTCCATCGTTGTCTTTAAAATGGACATCTCTAACCTCAAATTAACTTCTTTCTCCTTTTCTCGAATTGAACTCTCCCTAAGACTCATTTCTAACTCTCGCTGTTTTTGTGCAAGCTCATTCTCCCTGGTTTCTACCTCGTCTTGCCGCTTATCTAAATCACGAAAAATTTCAGAAAAATCTTGCGATCTCCTATTATCAAGGCGTGTGCTGTTCCTATTCTTGCCCATCTCAGATATAATAGAACAAATAAAACTGTGACCAATGAATCCTTCAGTGACCAAATCGTCGAACAGTAACAGCAATTTTTTTTTTTTTTAACTGAGTAAGATGATATTAATTCCAGTTACCTTAGTCCAGCTAACTTACTTATACAGCGAAAAGCTTTACCGTTCATGAATTCCTTCGTTTGCGGTACAGTAGTTGATCCCGTTGTTGATCTTCTCAAAAAGAACTGAAAGTTCCCGTTGCTCCCCGTTGCTTGGATATCTGCTGATTAATGGAATGGCTGGAATTATAGATGATCTTTCACCGGTTCGTTTTTTGGAACACGAGAGTCAGAGTTTTTTTTTTCTTTTTGCGAGAACTTCTGAATTTTACTTTTCTACTGAAACATCGAATTTATTTGGCTTTTGATAAATCCCGGTTGAGCCCCCAGAAATTGTGGGATTTTTTTTAATTAAATTCGATTTTTATTAACAAAATTAAACAATTTTATTTATTTTAATATTTAAGAATAGTTTTAAGTAGATTTAAGAAAATCCAAATAGTTAATTAGGACAGTTAATTCAATTTAAAAAGTTTAACAAGAAAGTATTATTTAAGTTGGAGCGATACGGACGTCTTGGTGGCTAAACTTCTTATCAACTTCATTGGCATCTTCGTCTCGTTCGTCGTGTTCATCTTATGTGTGTATCAGCTGGTTTTGGCTTATAAAGAAAGCTTTTGGGCACACACGTAACAGGGTGATCCCACATTGATAGGGAGGAATGTTTTTCAGTTGTGTAGGGAGGTATTTTCTTTAAAATTAAGTAGGTTCATTCTGAATATTTATGAATCATAAATATATAATAGTGGGCGATAACAATATTTATAGAGTAAACATTTTTTTATTTCCTTAAATTACCTATTTCATTGAATTTTTCTGGAAAAAGTATGATAAGAATCAAGAGCGTGTAGGTTGGGCCTAGACAAGAAAAATATTAGTTTGGGTGGAGGGTCCATTTGCCCCCGTTTAGGCGAGAGGGTTAATTTTCGAAAAAGTTGACTTATAATAGAAAATAAATTATTAAAAAATAACGGCAACACTTATAATACCATGCAATAGCTTTTCTGAAAGCCAGAAATCCATTCTTTAATAATCTTTTAAAATAAAATTGTTTTTGTCAATATTTAAGAAAAAAGATTATTTTCAAACTTATAATTTGAAAAAAAAAGAAATAATTTTCTTAAAACAAATTTTTTTTTCAAAGAAGAACTTAAGAACTTTTGAAGTTGAAGATTTATCACTGAAACCATTTCAATTATTTTTTTAATTAAAAATGATTTTCTGAGAGTCATTTAAACCTACATAATGTCATTCTGGTTGAACTAATCCTTAAACATTGTCCAACATTATTTTAGAAGATGGTTGGAGGCACAAATGTGTAGTAGATTATTTTTCATAATTTTGAATTTTTCCATTAACTTTTTGATTTGAAAAGTAAAAATCGAATAATTTGGAGCTTGCAACTAGCGTACATTTTCAAAAATCTCCACTTAGCGATGTTCTAGAAAATCGAAATTTTTACCAGATACTAGAATATACAATAGTTATGATTCAGTAAAATTTCAAGTTTTTCTCTTCACCCCTCAAAAAGTAAAAAATTTAAAACCTCTGAAAACTCACAAAACAAAGCATTGTTTTTAAAAAAGTCATCAAGCATGAAAAGTTATCTTTATCAAAAATTCCTTAAACACGGATATTTTTTTTCTGTCTACTTTCCGTGGGTATACATTTTATTTTTATCCTACGTTCCACTAGTCAACAGCAAGACATTTGTCAAACAGCTTTTTTAACATTTACATTTTTCAAAAATTAATATCTTCTAAACGAGATTTTTTAGAATTAAATGTTGGTCTAACAACCTTCTTAGAATTTTATTTTCTATCAAAGGTGAAAAAATCAACTTTTTATCTCTTCCCGTTTAGAAAATAGATTTTTCGACCTTCACTTAGTTTTCCCCCCTTTTCCCCCCCTTAAATATTTTAATTTACAAAACTAACTCCTAATTGGACACCTACATAAATGCATGCACTATAAAATATATTAAGAAATCATATATCTTATAAAATAAGTGAGTTAATCAATATCTATATTGATACACACTTAAAAATTGATTTTTAAACAAAAATTAGAAATTTTAATTCGAATTTCAATTTTTGCAAGAAAATAACTGTACCTATATCTATAGATATACCAACGTGTTCATTAATGCATGAAAGAAACCAACACCATTGTATAATTTCGTATACGTGTATGAACATTTTACTTATTTTCTCTACCTCATTCTGTCGTTGCCATGACACTAACAGCTGACGCACCCATCTCTCTTATCCCCCTTATTGTTGTCAGAATAAAAAAATATAATCCTCTCTGTCTTAACCCCCTGACATCAGAAATTCGCCGTGGTTAACAGCGCCGAAAATGTCACCGAAAACTAGCCGAGTACGAAGCTTTTTTTTCTGTTCCATGATAGTACTATAATAATATATATGGGTCAAAGGAATATGATAGCAAGCGAGTAGACGTATATTTTATCTGGCAATTTGTGAACAGCGTAAACTATCAAAAAAAGTGGTCGGAAAAGG
This sequence comes from Dasysyrphus tricinctus, assembly GCA_963921185.1. NCBI lineage: Eukaryota > Metazoa > Arthropoda > Insecta > Diptera > Syrphidae > Dasysyrphus > Dasysyrphus tricinctus. The sequence continues at coordinate 37,519,294 of OY992533.1, forward strand.
CTGTGATTCGTTTTGAAAACATTGTAAAGAATTAACTCGTGATTACATTCCAAAATCTAAGTGTTAAAGTGTGCACAAGTATATGAAAAATTAAAACTAAATTAATTTTATTTCTTGAACAATAAAACAAAAGAAAAAAAACCACTGTGCCGATTCCAAATTGTGTTCTAGTGCTCTCTATCTGTATATTATGTTCAAGTCTCCCCCTCCGAAACGTTCTGGCTCTAAAACCCGTTCAAATAAAAGAGATTCACCGGTTAAATCTCCACCCTCACCACCACGAAAAATTGCTACTAGGCCAATGGGTGAAACAGACAACACTTGGGAAGAAAAACTGGACGAAAAACTTCAAAAACAAAGTGAGTTAATTATCTCCTTACTTGCTAAACAAATATCTGATAGTGAAGCAAACGTCAAAGCAAAGATAGGCGTAGAGATCAGCGAAATAAAAAAGAACATTTGCGACATAAACAAAAAAGTAAATCACTTGGAATCTTCATTATCAAACACCAACAACGACATGCTTTCTCTCAAAACTGAATTCGCCTCGTTGAAAGAATCACTAACACACGTAAATAATGAGTTAGCAAGTGTCAAAGCCGACCTCTCCGAAAAAAATATTAACGTCTCACAATTACAAAATGTTTTACACACTACCACCACCGAATTATATATAATAAAAAGCTCACTGCACTCACAAGAAAACCGACAAGTTGCATGTGATGCCTTTTTATTCGGAATCCCGCACTCACCTGGAGAAAATTTGAACCTCGTCTTTAACACTCTTTGCAATGCCATCCGAATAGCACCGCCAACTCTACAGAACATCTTCCGCACTCGCGCAAAAAATTCATCTAATGATACTGCAATCATGATAAAATTCTTATCAGCTTATGATCGAAATTTTGTGCTTACTTCTATTGCGGCTTTTCGTAAAAACATGAATCGTCAACTTTGTCTACGCGATGCTGGGTTCTCTTCAGACGTTTTGATTTATTTGCGAGAAAGTTTATCGTCACACAACAAACTATTATTGCAACACGCTCTGGAGATGAAGAAGAGAAAACAACTAGCTTCAGTACACACGGCACGGGGATGTGTCTATGTTAAACGTCATCTGAATGAATCAGCTGTCTTAATAGACTGCATAGAAAAATTAGAAGGAGTTGCCAGATTAGGAAATGATAGTGCATAAAATATAACTTAAAAATAATAATTAATTTTTTAGATTCTCTTGAATTATTTACTTTCTTTCTATTTGAATATTGCCCTAATTTTATAATTATCTTTTATCTTTTATTTTTTATTTTATTTATTTTTCTTTATCATCATATAAATCTACATTTAAAATTTCTAACCACATAATATACTTAAAAATATAAATCTTTTGTTTCCTTTATTATTTATTTATACTTTTTTATGCTCTTTTCATTAAAGCAAAAACTATTTATTGATTTTATATTTGTTATTATTATTTATATAAATTAAATCTTTCTTTTCTCTTCATTTGTAAACTTTATACGGATTTATACAAAAGGGGAATAAATAAAGGAGGAGATCGGGAATTGCTGGAGATAAAGTCAATCAAATTGCATTTTTCTTTTCATTTTCATTTCGGTCTTGCTGCAGTGTTTTATATTCTCTTTACTTTGTCTTTCGCTAATAATACGTAACATACATAATTATTTTAATCGTGATGGATGTGAGTGGATCATTGCGTGCTATGATCAGAGTTTTGAGTAATCAAAAGGGTGGCCTTAGGGTTTGCCTATTAAACGCACAGAGCTTATTACCTAAAATTGACGAGTTTCGTTATTTTTTTGAGGGATCCAGTGTTGACGTCATCTGTGTGACCGAAACATGGCTAGTTGAGGGTTTAAGAAATAGTCTGTGTAGTTTGAAGGGATACAAAATTTTTCGCGTCGATAGGAAAGGTCGTGTAGGTGGTGGCATTGCAATTTTTGTCAAGAATGGTATTAAGTGTAAGCTAAAGTGTACTTCATCATCTGATAGTGCTATCGAATATGTTTTTATAGAGATTTTAGGAGAAGAGGATAAGCTCTTATTGGGTAATGTATACAGGCCAAATAGAAATGTTGACATATCACCCTTCATATCTTTAATGGAAGAAGTTTGCCTATATAGTCCCAATATAATTGTATGTGGGGATTTTAATTCCAATTTATTGAAAGATCGTTCACTGCTCAATGACTTAATCACTTTTAATTTAAACTCTGTTAACACCACTAATGCAACACATTTTTCTAGTACTACATCCACTTTACTTGATATTTTTTGGGTAAGTAATTTGGACAAAGTGAATTTATATGATCAGCTTTCTGCTCCCTCCTTCTCAAAGCATGATTTACTTTTCATGGCTTTTGACTATAAAGTAACCACTGAAGTGCAGAATATACAATATAGAGATTTTAAACGTATTAATCATACTTCATTGGAAGAAGATGTCAGACATTTGAGCTGGAATGTAATTAATTACCTGCCCACTTCTGATAAAAAAATTAGTTTTTTAAATGAAGCCACTTCAACCCTCTTTAATAGACATGTTCCGCTTGTTACGAAAACTTCTACACCACATACAAAATCATGGTTCTCCCATCAAATTCGCCAGCTTATTTTTAATCGTGACCAAGCGTACAAGCGCTGGAAACGGTATCGGTTACAGGAGCATTATAATACATATCGGTGTCATCGTAACCAAGTTGTAATGGCAATACGTACCGAAAAGCGTCAAATGTATTCGAACAAACTAAATCCATCACTCAGCGGACGAGAACTTTGGAATGATCTTCGTCAAATTGGAGTTGCCAAAAGTAAAAATAGTTGTATTAGTGAAATGGACAGCAATGAGCTCAACAAAAAATTCACTTCCCTGCCGGCTCCCCAGCTTATTACACCTAACCCTGCGCTCCCAACAGCGAGTGACGATAATATGTTCAATTTGGGTTTTAGCTTTAGGTCAATTGACAGCATCGAGGTAGTTGAAAGTATTCTTTCTGTGAAATCAAACGCCACTGGTCTGGATGAGATGAACCCTAAATTCCTCAAGATTATACTACCTATAGTTCTACCATATATAACTCATATTTTTAATTTCATTTTAACTACAGGGGAGTATCCGATACAGTGGAAAATAGCAAAAATAATACCAGTTCCCAAAAACTCAAAAAACGATGAACTTAGACCCATCTCCATCTTGCCATTTCTCTCTAAAGTATTTGAAAGAATTTTGCAAAGTCAAATGACCGCATATCTGAATACTTCAAATCTTCTTACACCTAAGCAATCCGGGTTTCGAAAAGGACATAGTTGTATGACAACTTTGCTGAAAGTTACTGAAGATATTCGTCAAGCTTTGGACAAAGAATATGTAAGTTTTCTAATCCTTTTAGATTTCTCCAAAGCCTTTGATATGGTTGACCACACCGTTTTATGTGAAAAACTTCTTCGTTTCTTTAATTTTTCGACTTGTGCTGTTAAGCTTTTATCTTCCTACTTGTCTGGACGAAAACAGTGTGTGCAGTTAAACAATGTTCTGTCTGATTTTCTTCCGCTATCGCGTGGTGTACCACAAGGCTCTATCCTCGGCCCTCTCTTATTCTCTCTCTACGTTAACGAATTGCCGCTTATAGTCAAACATTGCTCTTTACAAATGTATGCCGATGACGTGCAATTGTATTTTAGTTGTCCATTAGGGCTTATAGAGCACGGTGTCTATTGTGTTAATGAAGATCTCGAACATATTTCACGTTGGTCCCTGCAATATGGTCTTGTGTTAAATCCGAAAAAATCAGTTTCTATTGTGATTTCTAGAAAAACTGTCGATGTTTCCTATTTTCCCCCTGTGATCTTGCAAAACACACAAGTGAAGTATGTTGAAACTGCTAGAAATCTTGGTGTTATTTTCAACCGCACTTTAACATGGAATAACCACATAAACAGTGTAGTGGGTAAAACTTATGGTATACTTCGAACTTTGTGGGCAACACAGTTCTTTACCCCTCTGAGAGTTCGAATGCTACTGGTGAAAACGCTGATCGTACCAACTCTGATTTATGGCTGTGAAATTTATTCACATTGTGACTCTGCTAGTAGGAGAAAACTTAATGTAACTTTCAATTGTCTAACGCGCTACATTTTTGGCCTTCGTAGATACGATAGCATTTCAATTTTTTCTAGGTGTATCCTCAATATGACTTTCGACAATTTTCTTAGGTATCGCGCCCTAACAATGCTCACTAATATTCTTTTGAACAACCAGCCCCTGTATCTCAGGGACATGATTAGTATGGCATCCTCGCAAAGAACTAGAATGCTGATTCAACCCCGTTATGCTTCTCTTACATCCGAACGACAATTCTTTGTATATTCTACTCGTCTTTGGAATACCCTACCGCAAAATATAAGAGATATGAATGATGCTGCGAGATTGAAGGACAAAATAAAGTCTCACTTTTCTCTATTATAGACAATACTCAATATAATCTACATTTCCAACATTTCCCTCTCTTGCTCTTTTCTTTCTTCCCTTTTCGTTTCTTTCGTTTTTTTTCTTCTATCTTTTTACATTTTAAATTTTGTATCTATTATTGTTCTTTTTAATTAATGGTTCATATTTGGGCATAATATTCCTTGTTGCATTATATAAAATTTTCCTTATAATCTTTTCTAAGAAAATGTCATATTTCTTTCTATATTAAATATTGTTATAAATCTAAGCTTATATCTAGCTTATAAGACAATCTGTCTTAATGTATATAAGCATTTCATGAATAAATAAATAAATAAATAAAAATAAATAAAAAATAAATATTTCAAAATATTAATAGGCGTGTTTTTTTGTCATCGGGATCTGGATCTGGATCTTCTTTTAACACGTATTACAAAAACAGTTTTAGAAAATTTCCCACTATTTTGTTTTTGTATTACGTGTAAAACTTAATCCAGATCCAGATCCCGATGATAATAAAACACGCCCAATATTTCAGTCTCCTTCATTTTTGAACCGAAGTACAAAATTTTATTATAAGTTTGTTAATTGGATGGCTTGAAACAAACGGGTTCTAATATTCGCTCTAGAAAAAATATCATACCCGCTATCTCCATTTAAACACCCAAAATGTCATTCCCCTGACGTGTCCCCAGGCCTACTTACCACACTATCTGAATTTTAGCAACGAAACTAAAAAAGATACAAAAAATCTAATGATGCAGTCTTCTTAATAATATACGCATCCTAACTAAAAAATAGTTAAATGATTTTTATTTGCTTTATTTTTTTAAATAAGAGCTATTAAGTAAGTGTCCCCAATAAATTGATCATTTCTATCCCACCAATGGAAGTTAAAAAAAAATATACTTATATAGGTTCAAAATAGAAAACTGATTTTTTTGTTCTTTAACGGTACAGAATTGCCCTTTATGAAGATTGAAGTAAGAGTTTCAAAAAAACTTTGTTGTCTTTTTTATTCAAGTTAAGGCAACGATTTTGTTTTACGTCAAGGGAAATTGTCATTCCTCTAACGCGTGTTTTTTACTAAACCTTGTGGTATAAAAATTAAAAAGTTTTACTCGTCTGTGTCTCTTACAAGGGCCTACGTGAAAAATAATATAAAATATCTAATTTTCTAATAACCTCCATTTAATTCTCATAAAACACCCTTCGGAGCATGGGCGCCCGCAGGATTTTTGCTAGGGGGGGGGGGGGGCAGAAGTAAAATGTACCTACCTTTAAAAATTGAGATTCTAAATTAGGCATTGTTGCAAAAAATATAATGGCATATAATAAACAGGCACCCGTTAGATATATAAAAATATTATTTTTTTATCTAAAAAGTTTTTTTCTTTTTAAACACTTGTAAAAAACGCCGCGGTTACCTCCACTCCCTCCCACTTCTTAGTACCTTCATATAATAAGCCGAAGTGAGTGCAGTGTGACGGACGCGTTCCGCTCGCTGCTCCCATAGGTCAGTTTCAGCATACGCGTGGGTCCATGGTATATTTTTTCCTGTTACTAATTTAGTTTTCGAGTTCTTATTAAAATTTGTGTAATGAAAAATTAATTTATTCATTCAGGGAATCGAGACGATATGATGGAGCAATAGCTAAGTGCTAAAATGCCCAGCGACGACGATGAAAATAGCCAAAACTTAAATTTTCACGACTGCACTTAATTTATTTATTTATTTATTTAGCTACAAATTTACAAATTATTAGCTTTGAGATTGAAGAGATCTATAAAGTTCTTCTTTTTAAAATTTTTTTGAAACATTAAAATCAATTACATTAATTTATTTATTAAAAGCTGAGCATGCAGCAAGCAAAGGTTCATGATTTCCATAATTAGTTCTATTAAATCTTTGATTTAAAAAATCTACAGATCTTAAGGATCGTGAGAAAATATTTAGGTTGAGTTGTGCTAAAAGATATTTAGAATCACAGTTGCAAAAAGGCCTACTATTGTACTGAATTCGGTACTATTGGACTTTTCCGAGTACGCAAGTACCACTTTTCAGTTTTCAGTACTATTTATACTATTTTTAATTTTTGAAAAGGTCATAAATCTCTAAAATCAAGCAAATATGTTCAGTCAGACTTCACCACATAACCACGTAAAGAAACTTTTAATGAAAGACCCATATTGTCAATAAACTTACTAGAAAACCACCTTCCCGTCAAGGAAATCTATTGCGGGACCGAAAGTGAAATTTTTTACACTTCTAAAAATTTAACTGAAAGAAAAATTTATAGCTTTAAAAGTCATGCACGGATGTTCTATATAGCTTTCCTCGAAGATGTGAAGAAAAGATTTAGTTTTGAAGACATTTTTTTGAACTCGTTGCAACATTTTTCACAAACTTCAATTTTAGATGGCCAATTAAATTCAATAGATTTTTTCCTGGGGAACAAAAAAACATTGAACTCATTAATAAAGAATATCGAGCTCTAGCTGACTGCCAATACTTAAAAAAAAATTAGAAATGCTTCTATTTCTGAGTTCTGGGCTGAAATAGGCCTTGTGAAAAATTAATGCAACGAGTTCATGTTTTCAAATATAAACCGAATTCTCCAGGGTGCTTTTTCTATTCCTCATTCTTCCGCAAACGTCGAAAGAATTTTTTCTTATCAAAATATTATTAAAAGAAAACTAAGAAACCGAATGCAGGTGGACTCGTGTTCTGCACTAATAGAAACTAAAAACCTAATTAAAAATTAATGCTGTCACAGCTATATTATTCAAAAAAGCCTATTGAATAGACATTTACCGAGTAAACCACTTGCCGATGAAGAAATTTTAGAGTAAGAAAAACATGTGAATGTAATGTACATATGTACATATGAATGTTAATACAAAGAAAAGACCTGTGCCAAAGTTGCTATCCGTCTATAAAACTTATTAATAAAATTATGCCAATGAAATGTATATGTTTAGTTAATTTATGTGTTTTTAGTTTAATAAAATATTTATTTTAATTGTTTGCGTTGTTTTATAATTTAAAAAAAGTTCAGTACTATTTGGTCTTTGTCAGTACAATTTTTTTCCAGTTTTCAGTACAATCGACAAAAGTCAATTTTCATCACTGTTTAGAATCATCATACACAATATTTTAGAGACTGTTCTTCGATGAGTCAGTGGGCACGTTCCGCTGGTTATTCTCAGTTATCCGGATAGCTTTGTGTTGTTGTAATCCCTTGTTAAAAAACAGCTGATAACAGCTGACGCAACAACAACTCAAGTTATCTCAAAATTTTTGGGATAGCTAGATAGCATAGCGAATAAACATTGGAACGCGAGGAGTGACGGCAAATTAATTTAGGCTAGGCACTGGTTGTATGGTGGTAGATGAGTGTTTACGTTCCACGGAAGATGGCGAAGCGCATAAATGAGAAATCGTTTTTGCACAGATTCCAGTCTATTTATATTAGTTTGATAACTCAGACTCCAAACGCTGCTACAGTATTCGATTTTTGTTCGCACAAGATAGCAGTATAAAGTTTTTAAAATGTATGGGTCTCGAAATTCTTTTGAAAACCGACAAACAAATCCCAACATGCATTTGGCTTTATTAATAATGTGATCAATATGTTTGTTTAAGTCTAATTTTGGGTCCATTATAACGCCAAGATCATAAAAACTATCAACACTTTCAAGTGGTTGACTATACAGGAAAAAGACATTGAAGAAGGGCACAAGTTTGCGTGAAAAAGAACTACACTTGCACTTTGCTACATTTAGTTCCATATCATTGACACTACACCAATGGAAAACACTATTCTAATCCATTTGCAGCAGTTTATAGTCATCATTATTTATGTAAGATAAGACAAGCTTAGCGTCATCGGCGAATATAAGAAGGTTAGAATATTTGATTGCACTATTTAATGAGATAATAAACACCTTGATCTCAATCCACTGTGCCAAATCTTTCCTATCTTCCTACTCTTTCTAACTAGTGCCGTGCAATTCAGGTTGCATTTAAAAAGACCTTAGGTCTTACAGGCATATAGTTAAAATTATTATTATTATTATTATTGTAAGTCATTTATAAACAATATAAATAGAAAGGGACCTAAATGGCTTCCTTGAGGAACCCCGGAATACACAATTATCTTTTTTGATGTTTTGTTTTTAAAATAGACAAACTGTGATCTGCAACATAAGTATGACTCCAACCAAACTATAAACCATTTAGGGAGCCCAATGGTCATTAGCTTTATTAAAAGTAAACCATGATAAACGCGGTCAAAAGCTTTTGAAAAATCCAAGTATGCGACATCTGTTTGAAATCCATTTTGGTTTTTTACAATGACATCCGAGCAAAACTCCATCAAGTTGGTTGCGGTAGAATTACCCTTCATAAATCCATGTTGATGTGGCGGAATAACGTTTTTGTATCTTTTTTCAATGGCTTCTAGAATAATTTTTTTCGAACAATCAAAGGGCACGGTAGTGCCCAGCCAAGTTCGAGGCACTACACCCTTTTTACAGGAACAAACTCAGGCGATTTTCAACCCCCCTCTAACTTCCGTACCAATAAAGTCAGAAACTTCAAATTCGGAGTATTTGCTGAACTGATCAAACACAGGTGGCTCACCAAATTTCAACTCTTTAGCATTAGTAGTTCCCAAGATATAGGACTTCAAAAATTGCAAAAACCGTAACTGACTGACTGATTCACTGACTCACTGACTCACTGATTCACTGACTCACTGACTCACTGACTCACTGACAGATCATCAAAATTATGGAGCACTTCCCGACATCGTAGAAACTTGAAATTTCGCACAACGGTAGGCCTTGTGGTACATACAAAGGAAAAAATCGAAAATCTGCAATTTTCTATTCAGGGGGCGTGGCATCCACCCACTTTCTTAAATATTCTATAAATTATATGGAGCTTTTCCGATTGTTGTAGAACAATGAAAATTGGTAAGTTGGTAGGGTTTGAGGTACTTAGAAAGAAAATAACTGAAAAATTGAAATTTTCCATACAGGGGGCGTGGCATCCACCCACATTCTTAAAAGTTCTTATAAATTATATGGAGCACTTCCGATTGTTGTAGAACGATGAAAATTGGAAGGTCGGTATGGCTTAAGGTACTTAGAAAGAAAAAAATTGAAAAATTGGAATTTTACATTCAGGGGACGTGGTATCCACCCACATTCTTAAAAATTCCTATAAATTATATGGAGCGCTTCCGATTGTTGTAGAACGATGAAAATTGGTAGGTCGGTAGGCCTTGAAGTACTTAGAAGAAAAAAAAATCGAAAATTGTAAGTTTCAGTCCAGGGGGCGTGGCATCCACCCACATTCTCAAAAATTCTTTTGAATTATATGAAGCATTTCCGATTGTTGTAGAACGATGAGAATTGGTAGGTTGGTATGCCTTGAAGTACTTAGAAGAAAAAAATCGAAAAATTGGAAGTTTCAGTTCAGGGGGCTTGGCATCGACCCACATTCTTAAAAATTCTTATTAACTATATGAAGCACTTCCGATTGTTGTAGAACGATGAAAATTGGTAGGTCGGTAGGGCTCAAAGTGCTTAGAAAGAAAAATTGAAAAATTGGAATTTTGCATTTAGGGGGCGTGGCATCCACCCACATTCTTAAAAATTCTTATAAATTATATAGAGCACTTCCGATTGTTGTAGAACGATGAAAATTGGTAGGTCGGTAGGACTTGAAGTACTTAGAAAGGAAAAAAATCGAAAATTTGGAATTGTCCATTCAGGGGGGGGGGGGGGGGTGCCATCCACCAACTTTATTAGAATTGCTATTATTTGTATGGAGCATTTTCGGTTCGGTTATGAAACTTTGTAGACCAGTAGGTCTTGACTTTCACCTGGCAAAATTAGTCTTTGCAAAAGGAGTGAAATCACAACAAAAACATAAATGTTAAAAAAGGAGCCAAGTTCTTATGTGTACAAGAAACCTGTGCGTAAAAAGTCAGCCAAAAGCAATCATTAATTACCAAATTTCTGTCATGATTTGGAATTGTTTCGATAATACTCTTCTTAAGATATTTGATATTAAACTTCATGAACTTAAAACTTGGCATATATTTTAGATCTCATTACTTTTTTTGGCTGACTTTTTACGCACAGGTTTCTTGTGCAAATAAGAACTTGGCTCCTTTTTTAACATTTATGTTTTTGTTGTGATTTTAGTATACATGATAACTTAGCAATGCCTCTAGTTGGATATATTGCACTTGTTTCCGTTTTTAAATAGTGGCGAAATAAATGAGGACTTCCAAACGTTTTTAAGGGCTAATTAAAAAGACAAAAACTTATAAAATATACCTAAAAAATTAGACCTTGCACGAAATATTGGATTTATTCTTTTTCTCGCAAGAGAAGTTGTAGCCTTCTTGGTGCTTCCCTAGAAAATCTGTCTAGCACACTTTTTTTCAAATAATGCTCTTGCGGCTTGAGTATATAACCGATCTCTATGTGAAAAAAGTATACAAAGGCCACTGAGTCAATCATTGCTCGCTCATTGCAGGGACATGATTCAAAAACATTCCTTTCTATTATGAAAGAAAAAATACAAGTACGTAACTTAACATATTATGAAAGTAATAGATATTGTCGTTGTGGCACGCGACGCGTTTGTAGTCTTTGTTAAGGATATCTGTTTATGCGGAAGATTACTTCTTTAGGTTTTCTGAAACATGTGCATGTGCTAAGGAAGATAAAAATAAAAATTTCATGAGAGGCAGAAAAACATTTTTTGTTGGATATTCAATTATTGAGTGACAAAAATTGAATGGCATTAGTGAAAGGTTGGTAGGATACCTACATATTTTTATATCTTTTTCTGATTCTAAAAATTGAACCACCTCGTAGTCCTGAACATTAAAATTAAATTAATGTACAGAACAAAAGTAAAAACTTCTAGGGGGGCAAATGCCCCCTCTGCCCCCCCTCTGTGGGCGCCCATGCTTGGGAGTCATTCCCTTAACGTCATTTTTTGTGTCATTCCCCTGACTTTCAAGTTTTCATAATAATGATTGCGTTTTGGTAACTCTAGAAGAATCAATAATATTATATATAAACATATTTACAGTATTTTTAGTAGTTTTGAATTTTTCACATTTTCTCGGTCAAAATATCATAAAAAAATACGATTATTACTATAAAATGTTTAGTCTCGCAAATTCCTTGAATCATGAGAGCAAGTTCGTGCAACATAGTCGTGGATGCTATTTTTAATGTTAGTATTTGTTCCCTTTTTTCTTTACACTCCTGAAACCAATCGCAAAATAAAATATCCATATAATTAACGGAGTAAATATAAATTTTTGTCATTCCCCTGATACAAGTATCATTTCCCTGACTTAAAAAACCGTTAGATTTGATCAAATATTATGACTCCTTGTTTAAAAGTGGTTATTATAGAGTTATTAAGAGACATAATTGTTCGTCTGCCAAAATAGGTTCTTTTCAGCGAGGGTCTACTTTGGAGGGAAAAATATTAATGTTTTGAAATATTGACCCATATACAATGAGCATGCCATTGTATATATATTATTATAGTACTATCATGAAGAGGAATGCTTGGCCTGACACCTGGGGCCCAATTCCGCAAGAGTGAGTTTTTTCTGTGTACATAGAATTTCGTGTACACATCTATTTTTGCGATTCCGTAAGAGTGAGTTTTAAGTTTTTGACAGATAACGCATGCACAGTCAAATTTATTCACACTTGTTTTGGGTTTGAATAGAATGTGTACACAGAAAATCATTCACACTTACGGAATTAGGCCCCTGGGCGAGGCGAGTACGAACTTTGGCTGTAGCGAATTGAAGCGGGGAGAATGAGCAGATAAATTAGGAAATAGGAATAAATATTCAGGCATACTAACAGTAGATAGAGAACAACGCATACAAAATTTGTGGGAGTCCAAGGGAGACAAAAGAAAAACATCAATTTTGTGCGTTTTTCTTTATCAATTTTCCGTATAATGGTTGTATTGTTTGAAAATTGAGATTATATTGGATTTCTTTTTGTTTGGTTGTATGAGTGACTGTGGTAAATTCGGAAAATAGAAATTTATGAAGAATATATCTATAGCCCTCTAAAAGTACTTGAGAGTGCTAGGACGCCATATGGCCCTAGGCTCAATGATGGGAAAATCCCTATGCACACCTCCGCGTGGTAGAGGGCGGGTAACGCTAACGTGCAGGGGGACCGAATGGACAAGTCAAGAGAGGCTGGACGTCGACATAAGAAAGCGTAAATGGCGTTGGATTGGTCACACACTGAGGAAACCTAACGATGAAATTGCAAAGCAGTCCTTTGAATGGAATCCTCAGGGTGCACGGCGGGTTGGAAGACCAAGAACAACATGGAAATCAACTGTCTTAGCGGAAGCAGAATCCCAGAGAAAGACGTGGCCACAGCTAAAGTACCTTGCAGCAGACCGTGAAGGATGGAGACGTTTTGTTGACGCCCTATGCCCCAGCCGGGGTTACAGGACACGATGATGATGATGATGATATCTATAACTACACTGCCACTAAAAAAATTTTTTTAATAAAATTAATAGGGAGGAATGTTTTTTCAATTATGTAGGGAGGTATTTTCTTTAAAATTAAGTAGGTTAATTCTGAAAATTTATGAATCATAAATACATAATAGTGGTCGATAACAATATTTATACAGCAGTATTAAAAACTGGTATCCGCTCCCTAACACACGTGTTAACTGGCACACGGATAGACAACTTGTCCGCTTAATAACTTTTCTTATTAAAAAAGATATGATATCTTTCCAGTATATATCACTTCACCAAATTCACCACTTCATCAAATTATGGTGATTTTCTAATACATGTGTCACATGCATGCACTGCCTTACGAAGTGTATACTGGTAGTAGTAAACGGTGCTATCATACGCGTGCGTGTATGTGTTAAGAAGTTATCCGTTCATTATACGTGGAATCTGGCTAGTTAAAGTTATCCGTACGTTAACACACGTCACAGACGCATTTGTTAATAAGAATTACTAGTTAACAGATGTATAAACGCTAGCACGTTGTTATCCGCCGTTTATTAATATGGGGGATAGAGTACAAAAGTTTGTTATTTCCTTAAATTACTTATTTAATTGAAATTTTTTTTTGAAAAAGTTTGTCAAAAATCAAGAGCATATAGGTTGGTCCTAGGCAAGAAAAAAATACATCGGGTGGAGGATCCATTTTTCCCCGTTTAGGTGGGAGGGTTAATTTAAAAAAATGACTTATAATAGAAAATAAATTATTACAAAATAACAGCATCACCTACAATGCCATGCAATAGCTTATTTTTAAAGCAAGAGAATGGTCCTTTAATTATATTTTAAAATAAAGTTGTTTTTATAAATATATTGTTTGAAAATAATTTTCAAACTTAAAATTTTGAAAGAAACAGAAATAATTTTTTTAAACCAATTTTTTTTCAAAATTTTACCTTATCAAGTACCTATATTTTTTTTAATATTTAGAAGTAGATCAAACTAATTTTAGCATACAGAACAAATTTCATATAGTAAATTAGTTTCATATAATAGAAGGATTTAATTGAACAGATATAAAAATTGTATGGCAAGTTAGTATACCCATGTAAATAATTGTTACTTCAAAAGTATTGCCTACTGTCAGTAATTTTTTGTTAAAAATATGTTGGCTAACTCAAAGCGTGCATTTAAAGACCTCAATCGTGAAGATCCATTAAGAACTTTTGAAGTTGAAGATTTATTAGTGAAACCATTTTATTAATTTTTTAGTTAAAAATGATTTTGTGAGAGTCAATTAAACCAACATAATGTCATTCTGGTTGAAGTAATCGTTAAACATTGTCAAATATTATTTTAGAATATGGTTGGGGGCAATGTGAAGTAGATTATTTTTCATAATTCTGAATTTTTTCATCAACTTTTTAATTTTGAAAAGCTCAAAAAAAAGTATGCCATTTTATTACTTGAAAAAATATGAATATATGTAAAAAAAAATTTAAATCGTTGGAGCCGTTTTCTTAAAAATAAATTTTGTATATACAAAATTTTTGTAACATTTTTCAAAAAAAATTTGGAATGCCAAATTTGATTATACAGGGTGTCCCGGACCTGAGTGGAAGTATTTAAGGAGGTTATTCTAAGAAAAAAATTGTATGGGGGGAAAGTTGTATCTCCCCTCCCTGAGGCAGGGGGCATTTTCTTAAACATTGACTTCAAATGCAAAAAAAAAATATTAAAAATAAATGAAAACACATCTAATAATGTGCTGTAGTTTTTTTGAAAGTTAATACTTTATTCTTGCATTTTGTTTTTAAATCAAGTTGCTTAAGCCAATAATTTTTGAGAAATTAAATCACAACAAAAACATAAATGTTAAAAAAGGAGCCAAGTTCTTATGTGTACAAGAAACCTGTGCCTAAAAAGTCAGCCAAAAAAAGTAATGAGATCTAAAATATATGCCAAGTTTTAAGTTCATGAAGTTTAATATCAAATATCTTAAGTAGAGTAATATCGAAACAATTCCAAATCATGACAGAAATTTGGTAATTAATGATTACTGATTAAAATTTGGTGGGTTCACTGGTCAAGTTTTCATACATTTTAAATTTGTGATTTATTAAGTATTTAAGAGAAAATTTGCCAAGTAAATCCACCAAATTTTAATCAGTAATCATTAATTACCAAATTTCTGTCATGATTTGGAATTGTTTCGATATAACTCTACTTAAGATATTTGATATTAAACTTCATGAACTTAAAACTTGGCATATATTTTAGATCTCATTACTTTTTTTGGCTGACTTTTTACGCATAGGTTTCTTGTACACATAAGAACTTGGCTCCTTTTTTAACATTTATGTTTTTGTTGTGATTTCACTCCTTTCTGCAAAGATTTATTTTGCCAGGTGAAAGTCAAGCCCTACCGCTCTACAAAGTTTCATAATTCTACGACAGCCGAAAGTGCTCCATACAAATAATAGCAATTCTGATAAAGTGGGTGGATGGAACCCCCCCCCCCCTGAATGGACAATTCCAAATTTTTGATTTTTTTCTTTCTAAGTACTTCAAGTCCTACCAACCTACCAATTTTCATCGTTCTACAACAATCGGAAGTGCTCCATATAATTTATAAGAAATTTTAAGAATGTGGGTGGATGCCACGCCCCTTGAATTCAAAATTCCAATTTTTTTCAATTTTTTCTTCCTAAGTACTTTAAGCCCTACCGACCTACCAATTTTCATCGTTCTATAACAATCGGAAGTGCTTCATATAATTTATAAGAATTTTTGAGAATGTGGGTGGATGCCACGCCCCCTGAACTGAAACTTCCAATTTTTCGATTTTTTTTCAGCTAAGTACTTCAAGGCCTACCGACCTATCAATTTTCATCGTTCTACAACAATCGGAAGTGCTCCATATAATTTATAAGAATTTTTAAGAATGTGGGTGAATACCACGCCCCCTGAATGCAAAATTCCAATTTTTCAATTTTTTTCTTTCTAAGTACCTTGAGCCCTACCGACCTACCAATTTTCATCGTTCTACAACAATAGGAACTGCTCCATATAATTTATAAGAATTTTTAAGAATGTGGGTGGATGCCACGCCCCCTGTATGGAAAACTCCAATTTTTCAATTTTTTTCTTTCTAAGTACCTCAAACCCTACCGACTTACCAATTTTCATTGTTCTACTACAACAATCGGAAAGGCTCCATATAATTTATAGAATATTTAAGAAAGTGGGTGGATGCCACGCCCCCTGAATAGAAAATTGCAGATTTTCGATTTTTTCCTTTGTATGTACAACAAGGCTTACCGTTGTGCGAAATTTTAAGTTTCTACGATGTCGGGAAGTGCTCCATAATTTTGATGATCTGTCAGTGAGTCAGTGAGTCAGTCAGTTACGGTTTTTGCGATTTTTGAAGTCCTATATCTTGGGAACTACTAATGCTAAAGAGTTGAAATTTGGTGAGCCACCTGTGTTTGATCAGCTCAGCAAATACTCCGAATTTGAAGTTTCTGACTTTATTGGTACTGAAGTTAGAGGGGGGTTGAAAATCGCCTGAGTTTGTTCCTGTAAAAAGGGTGTAGTGCCGCGAACTTGGCTGGGCACTACCGTGCCTTTTGATTTCAAAGTCAAATTTGTTTTAAAAAATTGTGATTTTTTTTTATCTTAAGTCGATATTTTTCAAAATTTTACGTTTTTAAGTGCTTTTTTTGTGTTCAGTATTCAATGCGCTCATTATTTTTTAGTCCATTACCGAAAACCAAATGTAAAAATCTTTCTTAGTTTTTGAGAAATTAAGAAAAAAAAAAAGTACTTTTCCCAAATTAGCCCGAAAAAATCAATTTATTCATGTGTTTTCCATAATTTAACCCTTTTTTCGGGCTTTTTGGTAAAAGTACCTTTTGTTTTTTCTTAATTTCTCAAAAACTTAGAAGGATTTTTACATTTGGTTTTCGGTATTGGAAAATACCGAATAACGAGGGCATTGAATATTAAACACAAAAAAAGCACTTAATTACGTAAAATTTTGAAAAATATCGACTTAAGAAAAAAAATCAGATTTTTTTTTTAATTTTGACTTTGAAATTTAGTTTCTCAAAAACTATTTGCTTAAACAACTTGGTTTGAAAACCAAATGCAAGCTAAAGTATTATTATATCACATTATTAGATGTGTTTTCGTTGATTTTTATTGTTTTTTTTTTCATTTAAACTCAATGGTTCAGAAACTGCCCCCCTGCCTCATTTTGAATCTTTTTTTTTTAATCAAAAATTTATTTTTCAATAATTTTGGTATGCAGTATTATTTATATTCTAACAAAGCTTTTGTGCAAAAAATTTTATTGAAATCGGATGAGCGGTTAATGAGAAAACCAAAAAACAAGATAGATAGATAGATAGATAGATAGATTTCGATTTATTGAGTTTTCTTAATATATAAATTTCATTAATAATTTCTACAAAAATCGTATAAGCTTGGCTTTGCCGTCTGCCTGTCTGAGAAAACCAAAAAACAAAAAAACCGTTATATGGCAGGTACCGGTTTCTATTTTCTATAAATGTTTTTGGTGATTATTTTTTTTACTAAAAAGTACATCATATCTACTATAATACACAGATTTTTTTATCAAAATCGTTGGAGCCGTTTTTGAGATAAATAAGCTATTCTTTAACGGTTTTATGGCAAGTACCGTTATTTTTTGAGCTAAAAAAAGATCCAATTTCCCCTCTGGAGAGTTACAAAAAAAATTTAAGAAAATCGCTTCAGGGGTTTAAGCTGTAGGTTGAGGTACGGACAGACAGGCAGACAGAATTGTGCCACCCACTTTTTTCGTGTTCTCTATCATCGTAATGTCATGTTTGATTTGTAACGAACCGAGGTGTCAATCGGTCGGACTCCAAAACTAAGTACTGTGACCTTCCACGGAAAGGTGTAAACCCAACAGCCATAGACCTATTCAGGAGTCCTTAACCTCTCCTTCCCTTACCACCATTACAACCCCATGCTTACAGGAACATGAGGCTGATCCTGGCAGCAGGAAGAAGAGGGTGTTCAGGCTACGGCAGCGTGGCATGCTTGCTTCAAGCACGGCTGAGCTCGTCGGAGGGGGGATCCTTGCCACCGCAGCACTGAACCGTTGTTACGATTTTTTTTCATGCCGAGTAGAGAAAAAACGCGATAATTTAGGTTCAACAAAAAGTTGAGTCCGAATTCGTCCTGAAAGGAGGGGGTGTGATTCCAATAGGGGGGAGGGTCGAAGGTGTAGTTGACCCTCTGGAGGATTTGCCCACCCTTGTATCACTATGATACCACCATGGCTACTGCGTCCTCCAAGTTTGCTTAGTAGCCCCTAACCTATCATATACTAGCTTACCCCGTCTTCATACTCCGGCCATCCTCTCTTATATGGTTCACCTCCACCGATGACCAGGAAATTTATTCCATTTTACTTAACCCAAATCCTGCTAATGTTAAATACATAATTCGAATCCAAAAACGACTTCCCATCTAAGTATTCAACCTCCACTCATCAAAGGATAAGACAAAATTTCGGTTAAAATTAAAAAACTTAACAAATTTTATTAGAAGGCCAAATTGAGAAAAAGGTAAAAATGAAAATGATTATCTTAAATCTACAAATTATTTATAATCAAATGAATAAATTTATAATTTTAACCCTATAATATTACTAACTATATATATATATATATTTTTATTAACATCACCGTTATGGCTAGATTGGCAACCATATGATTCTGATATGCACATATACAAACTAAAATAATTTTTCATTGATTAAATAATTAACTGACTATAAATGGTCCAATTATAATTCAAACTTATTTTGGCAGTGTTGGTAACCATATTATTCTAACAAATCAAGATCGTAGTTATTGTTTACAAATTGAATTACTTTCTTTTTTATTTAAATTCGTATATTCTAAAAAATCCGTATATTACTCTGACTCTAATTGTTTTTTTTTTCTCTTTTTTTTTTGTATTTATGATTGTTTATGTATTCCCAATAACCACTCCCAAATCAAAACAAGTGAATTTAAAGAAAATAGATATATGATTATACACATGTATATATATGTTTTTTTTATATTTTTTTTTTTTTTTTTTAATAAACAACTTACTTTGCAATTCCATCTGCCAAAGGTAGTGCACCACTCTGGAGTTTCGTTGTCTTGGTTTTGATGTCACTGTAATTTATATAAATTTATGTTTTGTTTTGTTTTGGAAAATGGGTCTAGGTTAAGCTTAATCTGTTTCACTATCAATTTTTTTTTGAAATTTTAATTAGTTAAATTGGATTTGATACATTTCTTTAATTTTTTTTTAATTTTTTTTGTTACTTCTTTTTTTTTTATTTACTCTCTTTTTTTTCAATACTTAGCTTTACATTTCTCTTTATTTTTGTTTCTTCTAATCATTTATTATCATTTGGCCACTTAATTTACTATTGTTTTCTTTACAAATTTCACTTATAACACAACTCAACAAAATAAAAAATTATTTTTGTTTCTGGGTTTATGTCATGATTTTCTTATTCGTCATGCTCCAAAATGATGGAAAAATACCTACACCCCCCCTAAAGTTTGCTTTTGTAGAGTTGGTAGTAAAAATACAGTAACCATAGTTTTCATAGAAATAATAAATGTTTGCTTTAATATTTTCTTTAAAACAGGAGAGGGGAGGGGAATATTTGAGTATATTTGTGTCACAAACTATACACATTTTTATTTTGACATTTAAGGACGTTAAAATGATATTAAGAATGTGCTAAGGTGATGCTAATGCATTTTGCTATAGATGTGGTTATTTTATAAAAATTCACATTATTATCATTTTCGAAAATATTTTAAGAAACTTAAGAGACATGCAGGATGTCTCTAAGATTGAATATTCCTCACGGTCATTTAGTAAAAGATTAAAAACTTCATCGGGAGCATACTCAGAAGAAAAAGGAAAACGTTTTAACTTGGACTTTATAGACTTCGAGAGTAATCGTCTACAAAGGTCAATAAAAATTATGGGAAATTATTCTATAGGTTTAATTTTAGAATAGCACATTTCAGAATCAGTGTGTTTGTTGATAAAGATTACCGTTTTAATGTTGGTACCAAATATTAAACAAAAAAATGAAGAAAAAAGGAGTTTTTGTAATTTTCAATTTGATCAAAAATTTAAATACATACAACCATCTGGTTTTTAAACATTCACTTAAGATTGGTGAAAGCATTGAATATTGAAAACAAAAAATAACTTTTTCGCGTAAAACTAAGAAAATTTTAATTAAAAAAAAAAATTATTTTTTTCAAAATTCTGAGTTTGAAAATTGATTAAAAAAAAACTATTCATGGGAATGACTTGATTTAAAAATTTAATTAATGAATGGAGTCCTAATTTAAAAAAAAATTACCATAATCTTTTTGGTGTTGCCGTTGTTTTTTAACATTTTTTTTTTTAGTTTAAGTAACTTTTTAAAGAAAATTACCCCTCCTCCCTAAACAGGGGAACATAGGCACCCCTTATCATATGTTTTTTTTTGTTGTTTCGAACCAGCGTACACACTCTAGCGTTTTGGTGTATCTTAGTCTTATATCTTTAAATATCAATTTAAATTGATTCTAACATAGCACATTTTCATGCATTTTCAAATAATGTGCTCCTGGCTATAAAAGCAAACTTTTTCAAACATGATTTTTTTTATTTAATAAGTAATATGTAAGGAATAAGAAAATCATATGCAGAGCCCAGAAACAAAATTTGTGTTGACCAGTGTAATTTAACACTAATACGACACATTAGACACGATAGGAAAGGTTGGAAGAGGGAATAGACACAAGTATTGGTTTGATAGGGGTTTAGGCATATGGTACACAAGGGATACCCTTTTTTTTTTACAGGGAAGTCAGCTCCTCCTAGGTTTCTTCCGGTAAGTTAATAATATCCAGGATGTCGAATTGATACAGGTGTGTTGACTTGTTCTTCAGGTAAGTGTGGTATCGTTTTCGTCTAGTCTTCAGGTAGGTATTAACACTGGGTTTTCCTTTTTTTGTCTTTCTGCATAGGTTCTTTTTAGGATTCACTATTTCTGTGTTTTTTTTTTATTGTTGTTTTTATGTAGTAATCTTTTTTTTTTTTTAGGGTAAGATTTTAATGGGTAAGTAAGTACATATTTTTTTTGTTTTATTTCGTATATGTATTAAAATTCGTAGTCGTTTGGATGGTTTAGCTTGAGGGGAGCAGAGGGGGGGGGGGGGTGGTATAATTAAGGATTCTGTAGGCGTAGGTGGCTTTAGTGGCTCACAATATATAGCACTTGATTTTCTTGTTTTATTTCTTTTTATGTTGCACAGTAGCACTCTTGTTTAGTTTGAACTTAGGTATTTATGACGTTGAGGTAGGTTTAAAATATTTCCTTTAGGTTTAGTTCACATGCACTGTACGAATTAGTTTGGGTATTCTTATTGTATTTTATTTTGTAAATTTAATTTTATTTTTTGGTTTAGAAAATTTTCGCACTACGACGCTATCCGATTTTAACGACTAGCGATTTTTCCGGAGTTATATTTTTTTTTCTAGGTTTACTTTTTCCTTTTTGGTTTTCTTTTTGATGTGTAAACATCTTAGCGCTCGGTATGGGTAAAATTGAAAATCGGATATAACGGATATGGGCTCACGGTTCCATTTGGAACCATTTTGTTTGTTGTAGGTAAGTAGAACTCTGTAAACTCGAATAGGTAAGGTAGTTTTCAAATAGCAAATACCAAAACCATTAGGTAGGTTTTGGTATTTGCTAAGTGGAGTGAATTCCTTACACCCCGACTCCACAGTAGATAATTTCTCTCAGAATGTTCGTCTAGACATTAAATATCGAATGGAGTCACTCCGTTTCATATCTTGATTGGATGTCAAGATGTAAATATCTTGACAGAGGTATTTGAAATACATTTTGCCAGGTGAAGATTTTGTTGCTTTTTTTCTAGAAATTTAATTTTTTATTTCATTATTTTATATTGCTGCTTTTGATGTTAATCTCTGTAATGGCGAGTGACAATTTTGGTTTGTGATATTAAGTGTTATTTACAATTTCTTGATTTGAAATGTCATAACATGATTTGCCAAGTGGCGCATTCTTTTATGTTTCTCTAGTATTGGCTGTGGTTAATGTGTCAAAAAGAAGTGTTGTAATGTCATATTTAAAAAAGTTACTTTGAGTTACTTTTCATTTATGAACGACAAAAGCTAAAAATATGGCTGATCTGTCAAACAAATTGGGTGAAAAAAGTCGAAATAGATTTGGAATTAAAAATCTAGAAGAAATTGTGATTTCATTATTAAAAAGAACTTTTATCAGCACTTCGAAAATGCATACATTTTTCAAATTAAATTTAATTTCACTTCATTCTAGCACAAAATTGAATATTTAAGCAAAAATATTTCCAATTTTTTTTATCATTCTTTACTTGCACAAATTTCTTTACTAGAAATCGACCAAATCAGATTAAAAAGGTCGCAAAACCTGGGAAATTTTCCAAACTCACTATCGACGGTAGAATCAATAAAAATAAAAATATATTAGCTTTATATTTTCCCCCAGATCTGATCTGGATTGTATATGCATACATGTATTACAAAAACAACACAAAATTCGACCTTGCTTTTGGATTTCGATTTGCAAATTTATTCTGACCATACACCCTTTGTACTTCTTTGCAAAAATGAGTTTTTTCTCTCACAGGTAGATGGCTTTTTGTGTTGAAGATAGGGAGAAAATAGAGAATAGAGTAGAGAGAAAATACAGAAACAAAAGGATAAACGGGGATCGGATAGGTATATAACACTCTTGTCGCACTGGGATCCTGTTTTGTTTTATTATGATAATAATCTAATCCGGATCAGATCTGGGGGATAATAAAATTAAACTATTACATATTACAAAAATGAGATCAATTACAAACCGAACGATCGAGAAGCAAACAAAAGATAACTCAAAATGAAAACATCGTGATTTCAGCTGCTTTTGACGGATTAACCATTTCAACTCAGTATCAAATAGATGAGTTGGAAAAATGTACTCAAAGTTACTTTTTGACACTTTAACTTTGAATCCAGGAACTACTTTGTGACGTCATAAAGTTAATTGAAGTAGCTTAATTTGTGATGGTTTATTTGCGGAGGAGTTTTCTCGTAAGGAGTTTTTTAATGGGTAAATTCATTATAATTTGTGTCGTGCAACCATTTTGTTTTAGGCTATGTCCTAATTGGACAAAGATCGCGCAACCCAGCGATGAGCTTCGGTCGGTCGCATCGCTTGTTGATAGCGCTACCAAAATGTGTGTCCTATTACCGATCGCTTCTTACAACCGCGCGTGGTAAGTGGATGTAAACACACTATCGGGCGACCACGAAGGTGAATTTTGTATGTGGTTTCCTATTTGGAGTTTGCACCATACCTCAATGTCAGAGTAAACAAAGCTAGTATTGAATGTACAAGAGAGACGTTTCAAATGCGCCAATCACAAAATATGATGATTGCGAGGTTCAATAAATATATAACTATAAATCTAAAGCAATAACAATTCTAAAACCCCACCTTGATTGCATTGAATTTATTTTTGAAACAATCCCAACATTTATCCCATAAAATGAAGATTAATTAAGATTCATTTATCATATTTTCCTTGAAATCCGTTGTATTGTAGTGCGATCAAAAACAAACTCGCTTGATTTTGATTTTAAGCAATTAAACAACTTCTTGTAGCGTCGGTCGCGCAAATTCAGTACCTGATTAGGACATTTCCCTTTAGGTATTGAGTTTGTTTTTGAAAGCTTGTGTGGAATAGCTTGAGCGATCTCAAAACAAGCATGTGCGGCTGTTATACGTCATCGCGCTACCGCGTTTATATTCTAATAAGGACACATTGATTGATTTATTGAAGTTTGATGTTTTGGTTGTCCGATACAGCGATCATCGCTTGTTGTTCAGTCGTGCGATGGGTGCCAATTAGGACATAGCCTTAGGTAATGTCCTAATTGGCACCCATCGCATGACCGAGCAACAAGCGATGATCGCTGCATCGGACAATCAAAATATCAAACTTGAATAAATCAATCAATGTGTCCTTATTAGAATATAAACGCGGTAGCGCGATGACGTATAACAGTCGCACATGCTTGTTTTGAGATCGCTCAAGCTATTCCACACAAGCTTTCAAAAACAAACTCAATACCTTAAGGGAAATGTCCTAATCAGGAACTGAATTTGTGCGACCGACGCTAAAAGAAATTGTTTCATCGCTTAAAAACAAACGAGTTTGTTTTTGATCGCACTAAAATGCAACGGATTTGAAGGAAAATATGATAAATGAAGCTTATTTAATCCTAATTTTATGGGATAAATGTTGGGATTGCTTCAAAAATAGATTCAATTATTTTATAATTAGGTGGGTTTTAGAATTGTAATTTTTTTAAATTTATAGTTGTACATTTGAACATGAACATCGCAATCATCATATTTCGCAATTGGCGCATTTTAAAAATCTCTCTTGTACATTCAAGATTAGCTGTAAACATTTTATTTACTCTTAACAACATTGAGGTTTGGTGCAAACTTGAAAGAATAGAAAACCATTTTTATACAAAATTCACTTTTGTGGTCGCTCGATAGTGTGTTAACATCCACTTACAATGCACGATATTACTTAGGAGCGATCGGACACACATTTTGGTAGCGCTATCAACAAGCGATGCGACCGACCGAAGCTTATCGCTGGGTTGCGCGATCTTTGTCCAATTAGGACATAGCCTTAGCGCTTGTATTACAGATTCCTAGTTTTTGCCATACGTGGTAATGACCCGATCCCTTACCTTCAGGTGAAAACGAATGTTTACACATCTTGCACGCGAGTCCTGGTACTCACACATTTTTTTTTTCTCTCGGGCGCGTGACTAGGCGACTTTTACCAAATTTTTTCCGATCAACTTTTGTTAAACCGCACAGTTCTGCATCCCGATCCAAACTGCCTTTACTCTGTTTTATTTGGCTAGCAACAGGAGCTTACCGTTCCTTTTTGATATCATAGCTCCGCCTCTTTTCCAGCAGATTTTCTATGCCTAGCGGTACCTGCGGTACAAGAGGTTGAAGCAATTTGAAAAAATCGCGCGATCTTTATTCAGTTAGGCAAAACTGTGCTATATCTGGGCTGATGTTTAAGCCCAAAAAAAAATTAGAGATTAATTATGATGTTATTTTGTGTTTGATGTTATTACTATTATTTGACTACACTGCGCATCGGACGATTATTATTATTATTATTATTATTATTATTATTATTATTATTATTATTATTATTATTATTATTATTATTATTATTATTATTATTATTATTATTATTATTTTTGTAATCATAATTATTATTATTATTATTATAATTATTATTATTTATGTTATTTATTATTTATATAAAGTGTTGAATATTACGATTAATATTATTTCGATTAGGTACCTATTTATTTTTATTATTTTAGGTGCTATATCCCACAGATTGTTATATCGAATTTTTTTTTTTGCACGAATCCAAAACTTGCCCTATAGTACCTATATCGCAAGTAAAAATTATTTTTAAATTTTAAATTATAAATTATTTACCTTTATCAAAAATTCGTTAAACATGAATAATTTTTTTTCTGTCTACTTTCTATGGGTATACATTTTATTTTCATCGGACGTTCCGCTAGCCAGCAGCAAGACATTTGTAAAACAGCTTTTTTTGCATTTACATTTTTTAAAGCCTTATAAGGCTCTCCCAAACCAACGCGAAATCATAGTCATTTTTTTGTTGTTGTTTTGCATTGTGTATCTTTCATATTTTGTATTATTGTGAATGATTTCGCGTCGTCGGAGAATGTTTCGCGTTGGTTTGGGGGATCCTTTAAGCCTTAATAGCTTCTTAACGAAATTTTTCAGGATTAAATAATTTTTTAAATTTCTATAAGAAGCGAAAAAATCAACTTTCTATCTTCTACCGTCTTGACTCTAGAAAATAGATTTTCGACCTTCACTTAGTTTTCCCCCCCTTTCCCCCTTTAAACATTTTAATTTACAAAGCGAACTTCTTACCCTGAGGCCACACGAGCGAGTAACAAATACATTAGTCGCATTTTATTATCCTCATGATCTGATCCGGATCAGATCATGATAAATAAAACTGACAGGATCTTAGTTATATACCCGTCTCTTTTCGCCTTATATTTGTTTATTTTTCACGTGTCTGTTGCCTCTTTTCTTGGCACTATTGATACACGTTCACAATAGTCATTTTTGGATCATTGAAATAGATCCAGATAAAAGCAGGATTCCATGTTGTTTTTGTAATCATGTGTTAGAAATTGATCCGAATCAGATCATAAGGATAATAAAATGCGGCTATTGACATTTTCCTACTCGCTAGTCAACTGGCTTGCCTTTTTTGAAGCCAGTTGACAAGCGAGTAGAGCGGTGAGTGATTTGACAATTAAAGGCTCCCCCAAACCAACACGAATTCGTAGCAAATCATTCGCAAATACAGTTTTTTGTTGTTGTTTAGCATTGTGTATCTTTCATATTTTGTATTATTGCGAATGATTTCACGTCGAGGGCGAATGATTCGCGTTGGTTTGGGGGAGCCTTAAGGATCTCCCAAACCAAGGCGAAATCACAGCGAATCATTCGCAAAGAGAGTTTTTTGTTGTTGTTTAGCATGATGTATCTTTCATATTTTGTATTATTGTGAATGATTTCGCGTCGTCGGCGAATGTTTCGCGTTGGTTTGGGAGAGCCTTTAATGTATGTACCCAACTCGCTAGCGAGTACTCGCTCGTGTGGCCTTTGGGTTATTGGACACCTAAATAAACGCATGCACTATAAAATATATTAACTTTTTGTGCATTCTTATAAGATAAGTGAGTTAATCAATATCTATATTGATACACAATTGAAAATTGATTTTGAAACAAAAATTGGAAATTTTATTTGGAATTTCAATTTTTGCAAGAAAATAAAAGCACCTCCCGTTCATTTGAATAGGTTCAAAGTTTTTGAGTGCGATTAACCGTTATAACTCCGAATTGAACGGACTAAATGAATTTTTGTTAATGGCATTTGTTTGCACAAATATATTAAGGAAAATTAATTATTAAGATACAAAGTTTGTTTTTTAGTTTTTTACTATTTATTTAAATAACAAGAGGTGATGACGGCGTTTGAAATGCAACTAACAAAAAAAATTATATTAAACTATCAGAAGCTTTGCATAAGGCAAAGCCAAAAAGTGGTAGTCGATAAAATGAATGTGCAGCGCGTGAGGCAAAACCTTGAACTTTAGTTAATATCATATTTCGTCTGGTCTCACGCGCTGTGGGAGTTGGGTGGAAATTAGGTTGTGAGAAAGGTAGAAAATGGGAATTGGAGTAATTAAATTTCCAGAAAAATATATTTGGTGATTTCGTGGAAAGTGATATGAAATCATTTCCCATCGCGTCAGCTTTTAATTCAAAGCCGTGTGATAAAACATTGGTCGGGTTGATATTTTATTTTATTTTATTTTATTTTATTTTATTTTACGATAATTATCTAACATACTCCCCCCCTTTGAGGGATTTTATCTCTCAAAATTCTAAAATTGGGTTTCTATTTCAAAACGAGGAGCGTTTCCTCTAGGATGAGCACTTCGTCTAGGAAAAGGTTTGGGCTTTCTTTTTTTTAATAATGTAAATATGATGAATGCGATCATTGCAATGAATAAGATGAAGCTTAATCCATAGTGATGGTAGTCATGCATATTTATATCATTTACCTCTATATCTTTGTTTAAATCCTTAGCTAGTTCATTTATTTGGTTCTTTATATTCTGTATTTCTGTATTCGTCTCATTGCTCGAAGATTTTGGGAGACTCACTAATTTATTTGAAAGTTTTGTTTTGATTGTGTCTGAGATTTTAATAGAAGGAATAAATGAATTTCTTATGGTGGTATTGCTCAGAACTCGCCCGCTTATTACTAGATGTGGAAGTTTTAATGTGCATGGTCTTAGAAACTCCAACAAACCAAGGCCAATTATGGTTATGCTCTTCGTTATTCTTTCACAAACAATTAAACCAGTAACTGTGTCCTCAAGAGCAAATATCCAGCTATTTGCATCTCTAAGACTGATCCATTGATCGTGAAGATTGGATTTTTTTAAAGAGCAGTAACTTAGAGCATTCTCGAAGTGATTCAGTAACGAAACTTCACAATTATTACTGCCTTGATGGATCATTGTTGGTAGTTGTTGGTTACAAATAAAATTTCGAGTTGACAGAAGTTGACAAGATAATAACTGATTTTCTGTTAATGCAAAATACCTTTCTCTCGTTGGAGTGACTGCCAGATACCGGGATGAAATTTCTATTATGAAACTAGAATTATTTTGAAATATAGGAAGTGGAACCAAATTGAAAAGCTGGAATTCTTGGTTATCAACCAAAGGAATCATCATTTCAAATACTATTGAGTCATTAAGACTTCGTCCCTTGATGGATGACAACTTGAAAATATCTAATACAGATGCTGTGGGAATGTTACGATGAGATGGAAGATTATTCCTAATGATTTGTAGTTGTTGGGTAAATTGTGAAGGTGAAATAAAATGAGGATTCATTTTGGCATTGTTAAGGCTTAGGAGAATGTCAAGTAATGTGTCTTGCACCATCTCGAGATTTGTAATTTATAAGATCAAATACGATGTTAACGCAGAAAATCACTGATTAACATCAAATATATCTTGATGCTTTTCAATGCTATTTAAAGATTTTTCGAAGATAGTTTTTAGACCTTGATATTGCTGACTTAGCTGCAAATTGCTTCGTTTAAGTAGATTTACTGTTGCGTCTGCAATTGAGCTTTGTTTTTTAAAAAGGTGCACGAGATGTTGTTCATCTTGGTTGAGTAGTGAAATTTGATGATGTATGTCTTTAGCATCATCTTGATCCAATACTCCAAATAAACTATGTGCTACGTTTCCGATAAAATCGAAAGGAGATCTAGCAATTCTTATCCGTTTGCTGTAAGAAGTATGATAGCTATGAATGAGAAAATAAATGCCTGTGGAATCGTCAAATTTTGTAATCCTTATTGGTTCGCTTTCTAAGGAGGCTGTTAAAGGAAACAATAGCAACATGAAACATAATAATGCTGTCATAGAACTACCGAGCAATCTTCCGCTTCTTAATCTCATTGAGGGTTGATTTTGTATTGGGGGTTGTGCATTTTCTTCTCGCTGTTCTTCATGATCAAGTGGTAAAGGGCATAGATTTTGAATTGCTCGTTGATATGTTCCTGTTTCCGTTCTAACATGTGCCACTCGCACTAATTCATCAGACCCCTTAACGACTTCGACTACACGCCCAAGCTTCCATTTCATTGGAGGCTGGTGTGGATCTTTTAAAACAACCATTGTTCCAGGTTCTAGATTTTGGGATTGCACCTTCCACTTTAACTTCTGTTGAAGAAGGTGGAGGTATTCGTTTGACCATCTTTGCCAAAAATGTTGTTGAATGTGCTGAATCTGACGAAATTTGTCTAATCTTGAGATTTTATGATCAGTAATGTTAGGTTCAGGTAGTGCAGTTAACGGAGCCCCAATTAGAAAATGACCTGGAGTCAATGCCTGCAAGTCATAAGGATCTGAGGAGATTGGTGTAAGTGGGCGTGACTTTAAGATCGATTCAATTTGAACAACGACTGTAGAAAGCTCTTCATAAGTTAAAGAAGCTTCTCCTAGATATTTTATTAAGAGGGTTTTTGCTGATTTGACAGCGGCCTCCCAAAGGCCTCCGAAATGAGGAGAGCGAGGCGGAATGTGTTTCCAGTTGATTCCCATTTTTAGGCAATTCGAATTTATTGATGATTGAGTTTCAGATGAATCAAGAAACTCTTGAAAGTCTTTTAATTGATTTCTTGCACCAACAAAATTTGTAGCATTGTCACAGAATATTGTGTGGCATACACCTCGTCTCCCAACAAATCGTTTTAAGCTATTAATAAACGATTCAGTGGTAAGGTTGCTTACTACTTCAAGATGAACAGCCTTTGTGGAGAAGCATACAAATACTGCAAGATAAGATTTTGTTGGAGTTTTTCCTCGAACCTTTTAATGTGTCCGTATTGGGCCACAAAAATCCACTCCTGAAAAATGGAATGGCCGAGCAGGTACGATTCTTTCTTTTGGAAATTTACCCATTAATTGATCGATAGATCTGGGTTTGGCACGGAAACATTGGATACATTTGATAGCACCTTGCGTGTTTCTTTTCCTACACTTAGAATCCAAAATTGTTGCCTAGATATAGATATAAGTGTTCTATGTGAAGCGTGTAGATGTTTTTTATGCAAGTAATCTAGAAGTAATGTTGTGACTATGTTATTTTTTGGGAGTAATATTTGGTTTTTAGCTTGGGAAGGAATTTCAGCGTTTTTAAGTCTTCCTCCCACGTGTATCAACATTGTTGTTTTTATCAAAATATGGACTTAATGATAGTATTTTGGAATTATTGTGGAGAGGTTTCCCTGCCTGAAGTGCCTTGTACTCTTCCGGGAAAACACTTATTTGAACGCTCCTCCACAACACTATCGTTCCTTTCTGGATATCTTCCATGGTTAAGGAACCAGTGTTTTTGCGTTCTTCGCAACGGGACTTAAAGCTCATTATTCATTAAAAATCTAGAGCAGAATGCAAACATTTTTTGCAGCGTGTAAAACGAATTTTTATGATTTACCGAAGTAAATAAATCACCTTGGATTGACATATTCAACACCGTCTTGAGCTTTCGACGCCCAGGGATTTGTTCTGGTATTAAATAATCTATTTGGATGTTTGACAAACCATTTCGTCTCAAAAACTCAGGACCATCGAACCAAATGGTTGACTTTATAAGATCGCGCATTACCAGCCCACGAGATATAAGATCTGCAGGATTTAATTCTCCTCTAACATAATTCCAATGATTCAAGTTAGAATTCGATTGAATTTTACCTACACGATTTGCAATGTATGTCTCCCAGGTGTAGGAAGGTGCTTTTATCCATGTTAAAACTGTTGTTGAATCAGTGTAATAACTAATAGATGCAATTTTCCTACGAATTATTGGGAGAATTTTTTGCACCAAATCTACCAATAATACTGCCGCCTGAAGTTCTAATCGGGCTATGCTTGTTGCTTTCAAGGGAACTACATGAGATTTTGAACACAACAACTGGACAAAGGCTTTCCCTTCTTTGTCAATAGATTTTAAATAAATGCATGCGCCAAAGGCACTTTCACTGCTGTCAGAGAATGCATGTAGTTCTTATTTCACTGCCGAATCTATTAAAACAAAGCGGGGTATATTAATTTCCTGCAAAGAAGAAAATTCGGACAAATAGTTTAGCCACTTAGATGCTTGCTCTAGAGGCAAACTTTCATCCCAAGAAATCTTGGTTTTCCAAAGTTCTTGGAGAAATATTTTCCCCACTAATATCACTGGTCCAATTGGACCCAGAGGATCAAAGAATTTAGCCAAGACAGCAAGAACGCTTCGTTTTGTTTTGTTGATAAATAGTCAACATTTTTTCTCGATTTTCCAAAGGAATATTTTCAAGAATGCGTGGATCATTTGTAACTGTATTTAACTGATATGTTTTTAAAGGGCTTTTAGTATCTGCCCTCCACAAAATGAGCTGATATGCTCTATCTATTGGATGGACTAGAATTTGTCTATACATTTTACTTATATCGCCAGTGAATACATATTTGTGTAGCCTGAAATTAGCAATAATTGAGAATAAATCTGATTGGACTGTTGGGCCAACCATGAGGGTGTCATTAAGAGAAAAACCGGAAGATGTTTTCGCGGAAGCATCGAAAACGACTCGCAGTTTTGTTGATGAACTCTCTGGTTTTAGTACACAATGATGTGGAAGGACATAATGATGCTTAGGTATTGTTTCCTCAGCAATCGGTGTCATATGACCTAGACGTTCGTATTCAGCCATGAAATTAACATAACTTGTTTTTAATTCTGTATTATTTTCTAATTTTCTTTCTAATGAAAAGAAACGCTTTTTAGCGATTGCCATCGAATTACCCAAAATTTTATTTGGTTCCTGTTTAAAAGGAAGACGTACTATATATTGACCATAGTCTGTGGTTTTCACATGCTTCTTAAAATATTCTTCACATTTAAATTCTTCTTCAGTATACATCTCTGATTCACCTTCAAAAGTTTCACTTTCCCAAAAGGATCGGACTAATTTATCTAAAGAAGTCAGACTAGGTTTTGAGACTGAATGACAATATAAACTACTAGTAGGATCTACAACGCTACCAGCTAGAAGCCAACCTAATTTAGTATTTCGTAATAAAGGAAGATTATTTGAAATTTTGAACTCTCCTGGCAAGAATAATTCGAAAAATATCTCTGCTCCGACTAATTAGTCGATGCGGCGAGAATTAATTGAATAAGGGTCGGCAAGAATAGTGTTGGACGGCAATTTCCAAATTTGCATGTCCACAGGTGCAGTTGCCTGATAATCACTTATTTTGGGCATTATACTGGCCTCAAAATTTGTTTTGTAAGGGGACGTTCTTGATTCTATGGACACATTTATAATAAAACTTGACTGAGTTTCTTTGCCTCCGATTCCGCTGATGGGAATATCCCTTCTTTGTTTTTTATACCCTAGTTGCTGAGCTAAAGAGGTAGTTATAAAATTGAATTGCGATCCTGAGTCTAACATAGCTCGACAAGGAATTCGCATACCGTTTGAACATAGAACATTAACTATTGCCGTGGCAAGATATACCTCACGACCTTTTAACACAACTCCTAATGAAGTATTAGTTGATGACCCTGAAGGAAGTTCACCCACCCGACCAATATTATTATCACACGACTTACCGGATGTTGAAGTTTTTATGTGTGGATCCTTTTTGGACGGATAATGCAGCAAAGAGTTATGCCTCCCATTGCACGTTTTACATTTTCCAACGTGCTGACACGATGAAAAATGATGTCCTCCTTGCAAACAGTTGGTGCATAGTTGAAGCTTCCGCACCTTCTGGTTACGTTCTTCCCCTGAAAGACAAATACATTTTTTACAATTAAAAATCTTATGATTATTTGATTTGCAAAAACTACAATAAGAAACTCCCCTTAAATTTTCAGAAGCGGTTGATACCACTTTCTTCCTTTCATCGCGATTAACAGCTTCTAGGGCTTGGAACCTGGCTCCACGAACTCGAGTAGTAGTGTTAGAGTTGGGCTGATTCTTGGTGACTGCCGCGATTCTTCAAACATCATTCGCGTGTCCTTATCCATCCTGTCTAGCAATAGATGAACAACAACAGGATCCCATCCACTGGTATCATAGTCGAGGTTCTGGATGGCTTGCATAACTTCCTTTGTTGTGTCATGAAGCCTCTTTAGACTTTTGGCATTGTCAACGACGACAGAATGTTGAAACAGTCGGTTTAACTATGCAGTTAACAACAGCCTCTTGTTGTTGAACCTGTCTACCAATGTGTTCCCTGCCAACTCATAATTGCTATCAGTGGCATGGAAATGTTGAATTAAGGTATGTGCATCGACGGTGACATTAGTTTTCAGGAAATATAATTTTTGTGCTGCTGCAATTGGTTGGTTGTGCACCATTTGCTTATACAGGTCGTAGAACTGGGGCCAATTGAGGTAGCTTCCATCAAATTTTGGAATCTCAATTTTTGGTAGCTTAATTGAAGTTGCTCCGATTTGATTCATTTGGCTTGACTGATTTGGTGGCATTCGATTCGGTAGCCATGCAATCCTCACGTCCAATTCTTCTTGGAGCTTAAAATACAGCTCTATGTCGGCTGTAGCTGCATCGTCCCCAAGTCGTTCATACGCAGTGGTTAATTCGTCCCAGTTGCGCATGAGTGTGGTTGTTTTTTGCTGGAATTGCTGAGGTAAAGTTTCCCTCAAATTGACCGGACAGTTGTTGAGAGATCCTTGGAAAATTTTTCCAAGAAGGCGGAATTTGCTCTCACTTGTCAATTTGCTGGTTTCTGGTAAGGGATCAATGATGAATCTTTTGTTGGTTTTATCTTCAGTAGTGCCTGCTGGAGCGGGCATTATTGAGAGCCCTGCTGGGGGCTTTCCGAGGGGCTCCTTTGGCTGCTCTTGTAGCTGCTTGACTGCTGTGGTCTCTTTCGGCCTCTCTTCTGGTGTTCTATCTACATCATCGGATTTTTCTGCCTCTGAAAAACGCCTCATGATGTCTTCCTTCATGCTTTCATACACCCCTTTGATCTCGTTGAAGTATCCCTTTGTATGATACTCGTGATCAGTTTCCAGGGGGTGCTTTGCCTTAATATCCGCGTCAGTGCTATGGAATATTTCCCATAATTCGTTGAGGCTGGACCAACGATGTTGTAGATATTCGAGGGTTTTTCTCCCACGACCATCCTTTCCGTAGTTGCGGGCAAGCTTGCAGATATCTGTGCCTACTTCTTCCTGATGGTCGGTTAATTGTTCCATTGAAGTCATCGTTTTAAATCACTTAAATGTTTTTTTTTATATGTTTATTATTTGATTTTGATTTTGAGTCACAAAAAAATCACACACACTTTTTCAAAATTTGTTATTTATCTTTTAATTATTTTTATTTTTTATGTTTATTTTATCTGCAGGCCACTAAACTTTTTTAGTATGTGTCCTGTCACGGTCGCCAATTTGTTTGTACAAATATATTATGGAAAATTAATTATTAAGACACAAAGTTTGTTTTTTAGTTTTTTACTATTTATTTAAATAACAAGAGGTAATGACGGCGTTTGAAATGCAACTAACAAAATTATATTAAACTATCAGAAGCTTTGCATAAGGCAAAGCCAAAAAGTGGTAGTCGATAAAATGAATGTGCAGCGCGTGAGGCAAAACCTTGAACTTTAGTTAATATCATATTTCGTCTGGTCTCACGCGCTGTGGGAGTTGGGTGGAAATTGGGTTGTGAGAAAGGTAGAAAATGGGAATTGGAGTAATTAAATTTCCAGAAAAATATATTTGGTGATTTCGTGGGTAGTGATAGGAAATCATTTCCCATCGCGTCAGCTTTTAATTCAAAGCCGTGTGATAAAACATTGGTCGGGTTGATATTTTATTTTATTTTATTTTATTTTATTTTATTTTATTTTATTTTATTTTATTTTATTTTATTTTATTTTATTTTATTTTATTTTATTTTATTTTATTTTATTTTATTTTATTTTATGTTATTTTATTTTACGATAAGATTATCTAACAGCATTAGAGAAACCATTCAAATGAACAAAAAAAAGGGCTAAGATTTGCACATGAATTTAAAGAAATGATAATAAAACGTGTAATGATGGTAATTTAAAGATTGTGTGCTTTCTTATTCGCTCCTAAATTGGATGTTTTCTCTAATGCCATATAAAAAAATTAATTTAGTCTGCTCAATTCGGAGTTATAGCGGTTAATCGCACTCGAAAACTTTGAACCTATTCAAATGAACGGGAGTGTATATAGATATACCTACGTGTTCATTACTTCATAAAAGAAACCAACACCATTGTATAATTTCGTATACGTGTATGAACATTTTACTTATTTTCTCTACCTTATTCTGTCGTTGCCATGACACTAACAGCTGACGCACCGATCTCCCTTATCTCCCTTATTATTGTCAGAATAAAAAAAATATAATCCTCTCTGTTGAATTGCCCTGTCAACAGCAATTTGCCGTAGTTAACAGCGCCAAAAATGCCACCGAAAAAGAGCCGAGTACGAAGCTTTTTTTTTCTGTTCCATGATAGTACTATAATAATATATATACTAGACTGATTCAAAAAAATGAAAATGTCTTCGATTTTCAATGCCACTAGCTTTTTAGTTAGAGTTTAATGAAATAATAATCCTGGCAAAATTTCAGCCCTTTAGGTCAAGATTTAGAGGTCGCTCATCGCTACTTTCTGTTTTCCATACAAATCGTATGGGGACTTTTTTTTGATTCCTTCTTTATTTTATAACTTTAGAAACGGTTATCATACAGACATGATCAAGGTAGAATCTGAAAGAAAATTTGATGTTCTTTAAAAAAGGTCCTAACTTTTTATCTAATTAATGTACTCATTCCAAAGTTATTCAAGGTCAGAGTGGTATTCGTGGTGAATTTAAAAGTTTTTTGGATTCCGTGTTGAAAAAATCTGCTATAATACAAGGTGTTTTGCAAAAGTTGTAACAAAAGGCAAGTGCGTGTAAGTTGAACTCAGGCAAGAAAAAAATCGTTTAGAGTGGGGGTCTATTTCCCCCCTTTTAGGCGGGAGGGGCAATTTCCTAAAAAAATTGGTTTAAAAAAGAAAAAAATATTAAAAATCAACGGCAATACTTATAGTGTCATGCTATTACTTTTTTAAAGCCAACAATCCATTATTTAATTAACTTTTTAAAAAAAGTTGTTTTTATAAACATTTTTTGAAAAAATTAATTTCAAGTTTAGATTTAAAAAATTAAAAAGTGATTTTATTTTTTAAATATCTTTTTGAAAAATTTTTCGTTATCAGGTACAATTTTTGTTCATGGATTTCAATACCTTCCTTAATTTTTAATCAGAAGCTGAAAACCGCAGGCTAAAATGTTTTGTAGTTTCTGAGAAAATTGAAAATAACAAAAACCAAGTTTCTTGTTATTTGACGCCCTGGAATTTAAATTGTTCCTTCCTACAAACACCCAATTTCTAGTAGTAGTAGGAGGTATTTTAATTTTCAATTTTCTCAGAAACTACAAGACATTTTAGCCTGCGGTTTTCAGCATCTGATTAAAAATTAAGGAAGGTATTGAAATCCATGAACAAAAATTGTACTTGATAACGAAAAATTTTTCAAAAAGATATTTAAAAAATAAAATCACTTTTTAATTTTTTAAATCTAAATTTGAAATTAATTTTTTCAAAAAATGTTTATAAAAACAACTTTTTTTAAAAAGTTAATTATATAATGGATTGTTGGTTTTAAAAAAGTAATAGCATGACACTATAAGTATTGCCGTTGATTTTTAATATTTTTTTCTTTTTTAAACCAATTTTTTTAGGAAATTGCCCCTCCCGCCTAAAAGGGGGGAAATAGACCCCCACTCTAAACGATTTTTTTCTTGCCTGAGTTCAACTTACACGCACTTGCCTTTTGTTACAACTTTTGCAAAACACCTTGTATTATAGCAGATTTT
This sequence comes from Dasysyrphus tricinctus, assembly GCA_963921185.1. NCBI lineage: Eukaryota > Metazoa > Arthropoda > Insecta > Diptera > Syrphidae > Dasysyrphus > Dasysyrphus tricinctus. Next base: position 37,556,607 of record OY992533.1, read on the forward strand.
TTCAACACGGAATCCAAAAAACTTTTAAATTCACCACGAATACCACTCTGAACTTGAATAACTTTGGAATGAGTACATTAATTAGATAAGAAGTAAGGACCTTATTTAAAGAACATCAAATTTTCTTTCAGATTCTACCTTGATCATTTCTGTATGATAACCGTTTCTAAAGTTATAAAATAAAGAAGGAATCAAAAAAAAGTCCCCATACGATTTGTATGGAAAACAGAAAGTAGCGATGAGCGACCTCTAAATATTGACCTAAAGAGCTGAAATTTTGCCAGGATTATTATTTCATTAAACTCTAACTAAAAAGCTAGTGGCATTGAAAATCAAAGACATTTTCATTTTTTTGAATCAGTCTAATATATACAATGGATATGCAGAAATACATTTGTGTGAAAACTACAAAGTGTATACACGACATGACTTTTCACTACGTAGTGAAACCAACACATCTAAACAAGGTCAAACATTGTTGACAACCACCGATGTTTGATCATTACGAGGGTTTATAGGGAACAGCATGGTTAGACAACATTGCTTGATGGAATCGGAACAGTTTTAAAAATATTTTAAAAACCATACAACAAAGCTAACAAAGTTGGACAACATGGTTGGTTTTGCGTTTAAATGATCAAGCATCGATGTTTGTCAAGCAATATTGGTCAGCATAGTGGTCCATTTGCCCCCCTATTTGAACGCAAAAAAAAAACCATGTTGTCAACCTGATTTTTATGGTATAAGAATAGGCGAGTTCAGGAAAATGAGATATCCGACGGCTCAGTGTCAAAAACTGAGCAAGCGAATCCAATATTTTCTTTCCTCAGTTATTTGACAGCAAAAATTCTGAGGAATCCTGTACCTACGTTCTGTAACTCTCGCATAGATAAAATCAGTCGAGAAACGTTGAAAAATGGAACAAAACTCATGCATTTTGTTTCAGTTTTCATCGTTTCTCGACCTGTTTTTTCGATGCGAGAGTTACAGAACGTAGGCACTGTTCACGAGACTGAGATTACTGAGGGCTCTGAGATCTCATTTTCCTGAACTCGCCAAATTTTTTTTTTTATTAATCGCACAACAATTGACCCAACTCCACCAACAAGAGACCTGGGGCCTATAACACAATACATAAAGTGCTTGTTGAACGAGCAAAATTCAACTACTTTTTAAAATTTGTGTAACACAAAACGACAAGTCTAGGAGAACTTAAACAATTGTTTTGGGTTCTTTCAACAAGTGGGAAATTTCATAAATCCATCGTTTCTGTAACTGGAAACAACAAGAGTGCAACGAATAGAGAATAAACTTGTTGAATAGTTGATAAATTTCAACTGACGGTTGCGGACTTGTTCGAAGTCAACAAGTTAGAAATAAACTCTGCAATAATTGCTAAGAATTTATTTATTGGTATAATTATTTGTTAACAAAATGTTTTAATTTCTATTCTGAATCGAACAATGATAATGAGAATCAAAAATAGACAAACATATTCAAAGAAAAAATTGTCTTTGAAATAGAGCCAAATGTGTTTTCCGTGTATGTTGATAACATTTTTGAAAGTCCCTCCTATAATTCGTCACTTCATAAGCAAACTAATATAAGTCAAAATGTTGATGTTTTAAGTTAAGTATACAGAAAATACCGTAAGAAAAACACTTTTATCCTGTCAAACTGGCATAACTTTCGGTAACATCCCTGATTTTTTTCCCAGCAGAATGACATTTCTCCAGTTTTGTGTCAGTCGTTGGAAAAAGTATATGATAGGTAGGAGTTCCCTGGAAAAGTGACACTTTTCGTTTTATGTCTTTTTAATGCAAGATTTGATCAAGAAAACCTGCGAATTTCTTTTGATTACTTTGAAGCTTTTAAAATAATTTGATTTTACTTAATTTTTTAGATTCCCTATTAATCAATTTTGCATTTAGAAGCTAATGGTTACTCTGACAAGAAGTAAGAGTTGTATCAATGCAAAAGAATAAAGCTTAAACTTAATCAATAGATATTTCTAGCCAACAATAAATTTCAAATAGGCTCAACTTTACACATAAAATGACTTCATATTTAAATGACTACCTTACGAAAGATCATTGCAATATTAGAAGTTATTTTATGTGGAAAGTTGGGCCTATTTGAAATTTGTTTTGGCTAGAAATATTAATTATGTATTGAGCTTTATGTGTCCATCAAAATAATAAATGATTTTGCTTTCTATATGTCTGGAAATCAGTCATTTCAATAATAATGTGTTTCAATGATAGCTATAACTGGCGCCTTAGTTAAAAGCAAAACAACACTTTTTCAAACAAATTTTCATTTTTGGTTTCTAAACTTGAAGCTATTTTGATACAAAATGGCACAAGCCTTTTCTTTTACTTTTTTTTTCTTAAAAAACAGTTTTTTTAATACCATTAATATACGATTTAAAATTAACAAAAAAATTAATAACTTTTCATTAAAAAAAAACTAGATAAAAATTAATTTTTAAATAACGAAAAACTTCAAATGCATTTTCTGAAAAACTATTTAATTTAACTTATGTCACTTTGCTTTTGAAGCGACGAAATAACGTTCACCCACTAATAAAAGCAAAGCGCCGATTTAAGATAAAATGTTTTTTTTTTCTCTGAAACTTAACGACTCATCGTGTAAGAATTACTTGTTAAACTGGTTCAACAAGTCGAGGGAATTTTTTTCCTAGACAACTGTTACGGTTTTCATTGAGATACAGAAATGATTTTCACTTGTTGAACAAATATAGTTGAACAAGTAATTGTTGACAAGTCGACTTGTTGTTCTGTGTTATAGGCCCCTGCAGCCCACTGATCTCTATAATATTATGTGCATTATCGATTTGAAACAAAAACTGGTTCAATTTTAATGGTTTGAAACATAAATTAATTTGAAAAATATTCAGTTAGGTTTCTCTGAAAATGCCTCAGATTATCCGTTCTTCTTAGTTGACGTGGCAACGAATTCCAAAGACGAACTGCACTAACGAAAAACTGTCGCTCAGAAATCTGACAAGTAAGACGTGGAATACAGATTTGGTTGGTTCTGTCAGAAACTAGAAACTGTATGTGATTATAACCCCCCGACTCCACAGGGCATACAGATGCCCAACATCGCAACCACAATCCAATCAACAATCAGCAGATTTTTTCTCGCTGGGCAATTCATGTCATGTCGTTTCATTTCCCTCTCACCACTACTTGTATCTATTGTAATAATACACGCCTTTTAGACTCCAGTACCTACGTTCTGTAACTCTCGCATCGGTAAAATCAGTCGAGAAACGTTAAAAAATGGAACAAAACTCATGGATTTTGTTTCAGTTTTCATCGTTTCTCGACCAGTTTTTTCGATGCGAGAGTTACAGAACGTAGGCACTGAAAACAGTAGAAAGACTTTTTTTAATATCCAGCTACCTCTAGATACAAGGAAAACCAAAAAAAAACTCACACGCACGTGAAACGTCAAATCTCATGGCAAGCTTTGAACAGCGTTCATGTCTTGTTCAAAAGTTGGTTTTCTTCGACATGTTGTCGACAAGACATGGATTTTTTTGGCTCCATTGGATTTTTATTAGACATGTTCATAGTCTTGGCATCGTTCATGGCAGGTGGAGCCAGCATGTAAAGGTCCGGTGGTTGTTCAGTGTGGATAATCTTTAATAACATGGTAAGCGTTTTAAATTTTAATATTGTTATATTTTCTCAGGTTCGTTAATAAAACTTATTTACTTTATTTAAAACGTCCACTTATTTATTAAACAAAATAAAACACTTTGCTTTTCTTACTACAAACGAAACGATTTATTATTCACCACTGAAATTAATTCACAAACTTTACTTTTCACTTTTATTATAACCAACTTTATTCATTCACGATTAAAAACAAACTGTGTCGCTGCCGTTCAAACATGTGCCTTTTATACTTGTTTTCCAAACTATAAGGAGAACGTTCTGGTCTCTGCTTCCAGAGCTTTCCGTAGGGGAAATTTCCCAAAAATTTCCCTTCCAAAAGCTTTTATTTGACAGCTGGTAAATCTGCTATAATCCGGCAGATGGCGCTTCCTTCGTTTGAGAGTTGCTATAAGTATAGCTAATAAGGGTATGTTTGCACTTCGACCGTAAGCTTTATTGTGTCCGTTTGTTTGCATTTCGGAGTCGTTATAGTTCAAATATGGAAAGTTATTACAATATATTTGGACCACGAAATGTGGTCGGATCTTTGAAGTCCAAAAACATAGCGAGCTGCATTGTTAAAAACAACGTTCAATTTTCTCTGGGACACGGCATCTAAACTACAAAAAATTTCACACCCATACGTTAAAATTGGAACTATCAATGTTTTAACCAGCATTTTCTTAGTTTCTAATGGTGTGAATTTCCTTGCAGCATATAGTGTTCTCAGTGCTCCATATGCTTTTCCTCTTGCAGCATTATCATGATCATTCCATGTCAGATTACGACTAAAGAGCACTCCCAAGTTTTTCGCTGTATTTTCGTACTCAACTGGAATGTTATTTAGGTATATTACCGGAAAATAACTTAAGTCTAAAGGCTTCTTTGAAATGACGAGGCATTTAGTCTTAAGCGGATTAAGAACAAGACCGTTGGCGGCGGACCACTCAAATAAGACATTCAGATCCGTGTTTATATTGTAAATCCAATTCTCGATTAGACCCAGTGCTGTACTTCCGAGATACTGGACATCATCAGCAAACATTCTCGTTTCACCATGCCTCAAAATATTTGGTATGTTATTCACAAAAGAAGAGAATAATAGAGGTCCCAGAATGGATCCTTGTGGAACACCGCGCGATATTGAAATGAACTCCGAAGCTTGAGTTCCAGAAACAACAGCTTGACTCCTTCCCTTTAAGTATGAAAAAATGAGGTTGGTTGCTATAGGTGAAAATCCAAAGTCGGTTGAAAGTATTTGACACATAATGTCCCCTTTCACACGAAGAAACAAGTTGCTGGAGATTTTTTGACGTTTTCTTTTAATCTCCTTAACAATTTCTTGTACCTTTCATACGAGGAAACAAATCTCCAGGCAATTTTTGAAATTTCCTTTGAAAGTCTATTGGTTGAACACACCTAAGCCTAGATGTGAAAGGGAATGTCAAAAAAATCTCCTCAAATCCTCGACCGGGGAAATTTTGTTCGACCCTCTTTCCTCCTGCCCTTCTCACCAGGAAACTAAAAGTTGCTGGCAACTCAGTTTCCTCGTGTGAAAGGGCACAATGCTGTGGTCAAAGGCTTAAGAGTAGTCAAGAAGAACCAAAAATGAAACTTTGTCTTCGTCTAAGGCTTTCCTAACATGCTCAATTACATCCAAGAGAGCAGTGGTACTACTCTATGTTGATGCCGAAATCAAGACTGTTTTGGTGAAAGGAGACTTTTTGCGGTAAAATATCGAACAATCTGCTTATGCATTAATTTCTCAACTACTTTCGAAAAAAAGGGTTAAATTGATATAAAGCGATATTCTGTTTTAGGTATGGGAATAATTTTGGAAAATTTCCACTGTGAGGGAAATATACTTGTAGTAAAGATTGTATTTATAGTATGAGTTAACTAACGGTAAAATATGAGGTATTATTGTTTTAAAAAATGTAGGATGCACGTTATCAAAGCCTATAGCATTTGATTTAACTTAAATCAAGCTTTCTACAACATCTTCCGGTGTAACTCCTGAAAAATCAAAAACATCTTCGTGTCCGAATGACGATGCCTCAACTTGCAAATCTATTGGCCTATTCAAGGCTGGTTGGGGAACTGAAGTTATACAAAAATTGTTTAATTCAGTGCAGTTACCATCCACATCTTGGTGGTTTTGCTTCCCAATTCCTGACATAGATGTGAACGTATTAGTTTGCATTTGGCATTTCGCAGTGTTGTTTACTTAGGATAAGAAGGTGGTTTTGTTGGACAAATTCATCAATAGAAAAATATTCACTAACACAATTACAAAAGCAAATCAAATCTCATTTTGTGTTCTATTTACCACTAAAAATTATGATCTGACCACCAAATCTGAAATGGTTGAATGGAAAACCACATGAGATAAACCTTTGGTGAAATCATAGCATGGAAGGGCAGAAGGAAAGAGGGGCGAACAGAATCTCCCCGGTCGAGGATTTGAGGAGATTTTTAGAAATTTCCTTTCACATCTTGTGTATTAAAAAAATGTGTGTCTCAGTTGTCCTATCCTTCTATTCAATGAATCACTTAAATGCTCAATGTCCCCTGTTTTGTGGAGTGGAAAAGTGCTTTTATAACACCGGTTCATAAAAAAGGGTCGAAAAATGATATCATAAATTATCGCCCTATTGCTAAACTTTCTGTCATTCCGAAACTTTTTGAATCCATTATTTGTAATGTGTTATCTTTTAATTGTAGGTCTATTATTTGTGACAACCAACACGGGTTCGTCAAAAACAATAAGTCAATTGTTACAAACCTGTTTCATTTTACTTCTTTTTGTCTTGATTCCTTCGAAGATCGAAAACAAGTAGATTGTGTCTTTACCGATTTTAGTAAGGCTTTTGATAAATTGTGTCATAAAACTTTAACCAATAAACTAAAGGCTTTCAGGTTCAATGAAAATTTTTTAATGTGGATCTCGTCGTATTTGGAGAATAGGTGTTATAGTGTGAATTTTCGAAATGAGCACTCTGATCATTTTATTGTTAACTCTGGTGTTCCACAAGGCAGCCATTTAGGTCCATTATTATTTATTTTATACATAAATGACTTGACTTCGATTATTAAAAATTCCTCTATTCTTTTATATGCCGATGATATAAAATTTTTTAAAAGTATAACCTCTATAAATGACTGTTCAACACTCCAAGATGATCTTTATAGGTTTAGGGAATGGTGCAATACAAACCGTCTTCTGTTAAATATTGACAAATGTAAAACAATGACTTTTACACGCAAAAAAAGTATGATAACTTATAATTATATGTTAGATTCTTCTTCTTTGTGTAGATTGTCTGTTTTTTCTGATCTTGGCATTGTTCTTGACACAAAATTAACCTTTGTCAACCACTATGACTTTATTGTAAAAAAGGCCAATAAAATTCTGGGATTCATAAAACAATTTTCTCGTGATTTCCAGGACCCATATGTTCTAAAGCTTCTATATGTTTCTTTTGTAAGGCCAGTACTTGAATATGGATGCGTGGTATGGGCCCCTTACTACACAGTTCACATAAATAGACTTGAATGTATTCAGAGAAGGTTTATGCGTTTCTGTCTTCGTTTTCTTCCGTGGTCTCAGAGGCATGCTTTACCTCCTTATGCTCAAAGACTCACGTTAATTAATCTCCCTTTACTCTCAAAACATAGACAATATATCCAGCTTTGCTTCGTTATAAAATTTATAAATGGGTCAATAGTAGCTGCGTTTTTTTGTTTGTCCATATGGAGTTTGGTGAAAAAAACGACATCGGGACATTTCAACATTTGCCTTGGTCTGCCATTTTGTTTTGAACTATCTTACCTACAAACATTTGACATTTCTATACAAATTATCGATAACACAACGACAATGGTAGTCTGGCAATACCGTTTTTATCGGGACAAAAGTTAACTCCAGTTAATTATCTGGACTTAGCTAACTCTATATGGACATAGTTGTTGTTGTATTTAACATGTAAATTGTTTTGCTTTGTTGTCGTTTTTTTCACACAATTTTATCTGGACATGCAAAAAAAAACAGCTAGTATCTCCATCAGCTCTGTGTCGTTTGAATTTCAGCTACAGTCAGACAAGCTTAAGAACACAGTTGCCTATATGTCCGATCTTCAGTAGAACAAACTATGGTGTTAATAGTCCTTTAAATCAATTGATTTCAGTCTTCAATAAATATTATTGTTTATTTTCTTGTATAAATGACAATGTCAAAAGTTATAAGTTCAAAGAGATCTTTTTCAATACATCATTGTAATTGACTATATTAATTTATAAGGGTATTCATGCAACAGCGTAAACTCGTCGTAAACATCGTAAAGTTTTAAACTTCGTAAATCTGTCAAATTTTCCATACAAATTGTGACAGAATTACGAAGTTTTAAAGTTTACAACGTTTACGACGACTTTACGCTGTTGTATGAATACCCTTTATATTTAATGTAAACTAGTTTTATAAGCTTTCTATCGTTAGTTATTTAACGAATTCAATAAATATAAATACATCTAGGTTTAGGTGTGTTCAAACAATATAAAAGAAATTTTAAAAATTGGCTGGAGATTTGTTTCCTCGTGAAAAGGTACAAGAGATTTTTAATAGTCGTTCCACACTATCCCACTGAGTATTAATACATGTCAAAAAAGTGGGAAGAAATCATGTATAATAGTGTGAAAACAAAATATGAAATTTCATCACACACAACTTGACAGCGCATCCGACACGATTTGACATGTGTTAATACATGAAAATATTTAGGATCGGTTCTAAAACCATCACACTTTCTTTCCCACTTGGTCGTTTGAGGTTATGGTGAAACTGATTTTTTTTATGCAAGTGTGGAACCAAAATATGAAAGTCAGTTACATCACACAAATTTGGCAGTCGTATGAAATTTCTTCCCACTTTATTCTGACATGTGTTAATACTTTGTGGGATAGTGTAGAGGCACTTTAAGGAGATTAATGTTATGTGGTTTTCCATTCAACCATTTCAGATTTGGTGGTCAGATCATAATTTTTTAGTGGTAAATAGAACACAAAATGAGATTTGATTTGCTTTTGCAATTGTGTTAGTGACTATTTTTCTATTGATGAATTTGTCCAACAAACACCACCTTCTTATCGAAAGTAAACAACACTGCGAAATGCCGAATGCAAACTAATACGTTCAGATTTATGTCAGTTTATTTTGGTGTGTGTGCAAATGCGTGTAAATCTTGCTAAAAATTGAGATTTGAAGAATCGACCTGAGATCGAAAAAAAAATCAATTTTTTTGGTTGAATGGAAAGCAAAAGTTGATCTCAGGTCGAAAAAATCAGAAAAAAGTCGACTTTTTTGGTCGAAAGGAAAACCACATTAAATTCCTTACAACAAAAAAATCGAATCTGTTTAGAAAAAAATCGATTTGTTTAGAAGAAAAGATCAATTTTTCTAAACAAATCAAATCTTTCGTTTTTAGCAAGATTTACACAGACTTTCACACACACTAGTAAGATTTGACATTTCTCTGGAGTTGAAAGTTTTGTTCTGCGATGTTTTACAAAATAAATAAATTAAAAACAAATATATCTCTTAAAAGTTTTTAATTCATCAAATGGCAGTGCATAATTAATAGTCCCTGATCACACGTGAAGAAATTCAAGCATTTTCTGCGATTTGTGATGGTGAGCGGGGTAACTTGCAGAAGAGGGAGGGGGATGAAATATTTAAAAATATTTGAAAATATTCGGTGTAGAAAATTGACGTTCTCTTTTGTGTTGCTTTTTCTATCCAATCCAACCAATCAAATCGTATCTTTCATTATGAAAATACGAAAAACACAAAGAGGAGAACAAAATCTGCAGAATAATTTTCTTCACATCTGAACACTTTCGTTCTTCACGTGTAAGCATGCACATAAGAAGTGATAAAAATATCAATGAACTTCGATTTCAAGTGTCCAAAGTCGATTGATGTTATGAAGCGCGTGCTCGCCAACGTGTTCCTCATTTGATGTGTTTTTTGATGGATTTTGGATTTTTTTTTAACTTAAATGGACGCACAACAATTTTTGTCTATTGCTGCTACTATTCCCGGAAATATATTTGTTTTTAATCGTATTAAATGACGCGTAAGTCGGAATGCATTTTTGAGTATTTGTATGCCCATTAATTTGTTTACTTTTTGCCTCAAAATTTATATCAATGGCCAACACACACAATCACATAAAAAAATTGATTTTTTTTTACAAATTCTTTTCAACACAAAAAAGAAATCGATCTCCAATTGTTGAAAGGAATTCGACATAAAAGAAAACGTCAACAAATCTCCAGCAACTTGTTTCTTCGTGTGAAAGGGGACATTCTCTGGTAGCAGCACTGAAATAGGCCCCTGGATCTAAACTGTACCTACGTTCTGTAACTCTCGCATCGATAAAATCAGTCGAGAAACGTTGAAAAATGGAACAAAACTCATGCATTTTGTTTCAATTTTCATCGTTTCTCGACCAGTACCCACGTTCTGTAATTCTCGCATCGATAAAATCAGTCGAGAAACGTTGAAAAATGGAACAAAACTCATGCATTTTGTTTCAATTTTCATCGTTTCTCGACCAGTTTTTTCGATGCGAGAGTTACAGAACGTAGGCACAGTTTTTTCGATGCGAGAGTTACAGAACGTAGGCACTGTTCTAATTTGACTGTAATCACACTGAACAGAGCTAATTTCCATGTCATCTTTGTATATGAAAACCATAGTACTATCTTTGTATATGAAAACCATAGTATTCTCATGAAAATTTTTTTTTAGTTGAACGTGGACCCTGTGGGGGCGCCACATTTAACCGCATTCGATTGCGTGGAGAATTGTGGACGCGGGGTAAATAAAGAATCGAAGACAAGTGGTAAGAGCAAGAGGAAAGTATTATTTTCATGCTCATAAGAAATAAAGGGAGTAACAGAGATAAGCAAATCAGCTGTTTTTAAAATGTCAAACAATAGAAAAACGTGAAGAAAATAAGAAAAAATTTGTCGTCTCCTCTTTGAATAGAAGAATGTGTTGGTTTATTTAGGAATGTATTTTGCTTGCAGGCAGAGAAGCAAAAAAATTATATGAAGTGGTGAACGAGTTGCTCGTGTCAGCTGCTGCTTCTGCTTGCGTCTTCGTCATCGGTCGTAGCAACGGGGAAATTATTAGCAGAGAATTTGTTGTGAAATGAGAAATGTATGTATGTAGGTATAACTATAGCTACACACATATATTTTGTTATTATTTAGGTTGGTTTTGTTTTTGTTTTTGTGATTGACTTGATTTCGAGGATAGGCATAATCTTTTGATAGGTAGTAAGGTTTAAATTGAAATTTTCTTGTGTGATTTCGGTGGTAGGTATTTTGGTGGGTGTTTGAATTTTGAATTGCAATATTTTTTGCGGGGGTGGCTCTTTTGGTAGGTAGGTAGGTAGGTATTTGTATTAAAGTTTTTATGCATTTATTTATAATTTTTTGTTAGATTTCGAGGGTTGCATGTTCATTTTTTTAAATTGTTATTAGTTTTCATTACATACATACCTACCTATCTAGTACCTATTTTAATAAAATTTTGTAAATATTCGGGGTGTGCTTAGGCAAAGGTTATAGGTATTTTTGGTATGTAGGTAGGTACATATAGGTAGGTAAGTAGGTATATATAATTTAGTTAAAGTTTTTATTGTTAAATTGGGGGGTAGGTTTAGGTGTACGTACCTTCATAGGTGAGTTTATCTTTTGGTAGGTAGGTAGGTATTTGAATTAGTTTTTTTTTTTGGCAAAATTCGAGGGTTGGTAGGTACTTACCTATATTTCTTTAAGTAGGTAGGTACATAGGTAGGTAGTACCTTTCTTACCTAATTGACCCGAAATTTATTTAATTTAGAATTTTGTGAAATGTTTAATGTTTTTCACGAGTCTGTAAGTGGGAATCCCTTTGCAAAATCGAAGTCCTGTTAAAACAAATTTATTTTAAAATTTCTTTCCAAAGATATTTTCAAAAAATACCTACCTACCTACTTACATTCGAAACTTTGGCTCAAACGTCGAAGTTCCTTTTGACTCAAAACAGCCAAGGTATCAGATACAAAAAATTTAAGAAGTTAAAGTTTTTTTTGCGAGGGTGGGTAGGTAGGTATACGTAGATAGATATAAGTACATTTTGGTAGGTACCTATTGCACTTAATTTTTTTTTTGTTTCAATTACCTAGGTAGGTACATACATATTAATAATTTTGTATTAAAATTCGTTGTTAGATTTAGGTAAAGATAGGTAGGTAGGTATGTACCTACCTATAATCTTTTAGTACCTACATGCATAGGTAGGGATTTAAGTTGAATGCAAAATTCGGGGGTGGGTTAACGTATAACTACCTACGTACATAGGTATTTCTTCTTTTAGGTACCTACCTAGTAATTTTAATTAAAGTTTCGTTTTGAAAAATTCGAGGGAAGGTAGTAACGTGTTTATTTGACTACCTACTTAGGTACCTACCAATTTTAAAATGTAATTTAGGTAAAAAAGTAGGAATGTAGGTACCTACGTAGGTATAGAAAGAATTAAGTGAAATCTGTTTAACTTTTCACTGCCTGTAAGTAGCAAATCCCTATGCAATGTTGAGATATGTATTCCTACCTACCTAATAAAATTTTTATCTAATGAACTTTTTACAGATTTATTTTGAGTAGGTAAGTTGGTAGGTAGGTACCTAGTTAATCAAAATAAAATTGTAAAAATTGTAATTGGTAGGTACATAAATACATAGAGGTGCCTACTTGTGACCAATACTTTGGCAAAAATGATTGCTGCACTTCTTTGAACAAAATTGTTTTAGAGTAGGGCTCATTTCACCGTAGGTATTTATTTCTTTCAACACACATTTTTTTCAATGCAAAGTTTTCGAAAAGTAATTTTCTAAACACAAAATTAAAAAAGTAATGAGAAAAAATTTTGAAATTTCTTTTTATTTATTTCTTCTTCTTTTATAGGTATGTAGGCACTTATGTAGGTATAGGGTATCTGCATTAATTTTTCAGTGCTTAGATTTCAAAATTAAAGGAATATTATGCAGGTTGGTTTCCAGTTCCGATGTAGGTTTGTTTTACATGGTGAAGTGGGCGCTAAGCTGGTGACAATGGTGGTTGGTTGGCTTCGTGTCGTTTTCATTTGGATGATAGGTAACTTCTTTTGCGAAAATTGATATGAAGGTAGGTAGGTAGACAACTATGTATGTAGGTACTAAAAGAGGGTGATTCTTAGGTAACTTACGCGATATGTAGGTATTTAGGAAAATAGATCAGCTGATAATGAGAATATTCTAAGTAAAAAAAAAAACAGAGGTACTAGGTAATAATAGTTGTTCAGTGTAAATTTTTATAATTTTGTGTAGTACCTAGATCGTACAAATTTTAGTATATGGAAAAAGTTTAATAAAAATCGTAGGAGCCATTTTTGAGAAAAAAATATTTTCCTTTACGGTTTTTTAACTTTTGTATGGAAGGTACCTACCGTTATTTTTCCTTAAAAGTTAAAATTATTCTTAAAATATTTAAGAGAGCATTGAAAAACACTCAATTATCGAGTTTCAAAACAATCGATCATGTCGTTTTCGAAATACATACCTATTTGGTTTTCAAAAAAAAAAAAGGAAATAGGTAGGTATTTTTTAAAAATTCAAACAATTATTTTTTCAAAAATTTTGGTACACAACACTCTCTATATTTTTTAGAAACTACTGTATAAAAAAGAATCGAGATTTAAAAAATGTTCTTTTTTTGGGAGATACCAATAAATACGATTGTTTAAAATTGCTAAAAAAAAATTGTATGGCAGGTACCTACCGTTGTTTTTGGTTCTAAAAAAATGTGGGGGAAATTACCAAAAAACGTTATGTAGGTACCAAGTTTGAAGAAAATCGATCCATCCGTTTACCTACATACATAGTTGTCTACCTACCTACCTTCATATCAATTTTCGCAAAAGAAGTTACCTATCATCCAAATGAAAACGACACGAAGCCAACCAACCACCATTGTCACCAGCTTAGCGCCCACTTCACCATGTAAAACAAACCTACATCGGAACTGGAAACCAACCTGCATAATATTCCTTTAATTTTGAAATCTAAGCACTGAAAAATTAATGCAGATACCCTATACCTACATAAGTGCCTACATACCTATAAAAGGAGAAGAAATAAATAAAAAGAAATTTCAAAATTTTTTCTCATTACTTTTTTAATTTTGTGTTTAGAAAATTACTTTTCGAAAACTTTGCATTGAAAAAAATGTGTGTTGAAAGAAATAAATACCTACGGTGAAATGAGCCCTACTCTAAAACAATTTTGTTCAAAGAAGTGCAGCAATCATTTTTGCCAAAGTATTGGTCACAAGTAGGCACCTCTATGTATTTATGTACCTACCAATTACAATTTTTACAATTTTATTTTGATTAACTAGGTACCTACCTACCAACTTACCTACTCAAAATAAATCTGTAAAAAGTTCATTAGATAAAAATTTTATTAGGTAGGTAGGAATACATATCTCAACATTGCATAGGGATTTGCTACTTACAGGCAGTGAAAAGTTAAACAGATTTCACTTAATTCTTTCTATACCTACGTAGGTACCTACATTCCTACTTTTTTACCTAAATTACATTTTAAAATTGGTAGGTACCTAAGTAGGTAGTCAAATAAACACGTTACTACCTTCCCTCGAATTTTTCAAAACGAAACTTTAATTAAAATTACTAGGTAGGTACCTAAAAGAAGAAATACCTATGTACGTAGGTAGTTATACGTTAACACACCCCCGAATTTTGCATTCAACTTAAATCCCTACCTATGCATGTAGGTACTAAAAGATTATAGGTAGGTACATACCTACCTACCTATCTTTACCTAAATCTAACAACGAATTTTAATACAAAATTATTAATATGTATGTACCTACCTAGGTAATTGAAACAAAAAAAAATTAAGTGCAATAGGTACCTACCAAAATGTACTTATATCTATCTACGTATACCTACCTACCCACCCTCGCAAAAAAAAACTTTAACTTCTTAAATTTTTTGTATCTGATACCTTGGCTGTTTTGAGTCAAAAGGAACTTCGACGTTTGAGCCAAAGTTTCGAATGTAAGTAGGTAGGTAGGTATTTTTTGAAAATATCTTTGGAAAGAAATTTTAAAATAAATTTGTTTTAACAGGACTTCGATTTTGCAAAGGGATTCCCACTTACAGACTCGTGAAAAACATTAAACATTTCACAAAATTCTAAATTAAATAAATTTCGGGTCAATTAGGTAAGAAAGGTACTACCTACCTATGTACCTACCTACTTAAAGAAATATAGGTAAGTACCTACCAACCCTCGAATTTTGCCAAAAAAAAAAACTAATTCAAATACCTACCTACCTACCAAAAGATAAACTCACCTATGAAGGTACGTACACCTAAACCTACCCCCCAATTTAACAATAAAAACTTTAACTAAATTATATATACCTACTTACCTACCTATATGTACCTACTAGGGCTCTTGATTGAACCCGGGTAATACCCGGTTTCTCGAGTACCCGGGTACTCGGGTAGAAAAATACCCGGGTACCCGAGTACCCGAGTGGCAAGTCTTCGGGTACCCGGGTACCCGAGTTCTCATGTGTCTCGGGTACCCGAGTACCCGGGTACCCGTGTGTCTCGGATACCCGAGTACCCGGGTACCTATGTATCTCGGGTACCCGAGGACCGGCAGCAATAGACTATAAAAGTTGATTTTCTGCATTTAAAATGTATAAATTCGACTGTGGCACAAAAATAAAATTAACCTAGACCAAATAAAGTGAATTTGTGCAGTAATAAAGTGTGTATTTTTTAATTTTCGCGTATCCGGGTACTCGAATTACCCGGGTACCCGAGTACTCGAGGTCTCGGGTACCCGGGTACCCGGGTACTCGGGTATTTCGGGTACTCGGGTACCCGGGTAATTCGAGGAACCGGGTACCCGGGTACTACCCGGGTAATACCCGGGTATTCGGGTACCCGGGTACCCGGGCGGGTCTTCGGGTACCCGGGTTTCAAGAGCTCTAGTACCTACCTACATACCAAAAATACCTATAACCTTTGCCTAAGCACACCCCGAATATTTACAAAATTTTATTAAAATAGGTACTAGATAGGTAGGTATGTATGTAATGAAAACTAATAACAATTTAAAAAAATGAACATGCAACCCTCGAAATCTAACAAAAAATTATAAATAAATGCATAAAAACTTTAATACAAATACCTACCTACCTACCTACCAAAAGAGCCACCCCCGCAAAAAATATTGCAATTCAAAATTCAAACACCCACCAAAATACCTACCACCGAAATCACACAAGAAAATTTCAATTTAAACCTTACTACCTATCAAAAGATTATGCCTATCCTCGAAATCAAGTCAATCACAAAAACAAAAACAAAACCAACCTAAATAATAACAAAATATATGTGTGTAGCTATAGTTATACCTACATACATACATTTCTCATTTCACAACAAATTCTCTGCTAATAATTTCCCCGTTGCTACGACCGATGACGAAGACGCAAGCAGAAGCAGCAGCTGACACGAGCAACTCGTTCACCACTTCATATAATTTTTTTGCTTCTCTGCCTGCAAGCAAAATACATTCCTAAATAAACCAACACATTCTTCTATTCAAAGAGGAGACGACAAATTTTTTCTTATTTTCTTCACGTTTTTCTATTGTTTGACATTTTAAAAACAGCTGATTTGCTTATCTCTGTTACTCCCTTTATTTCTTATGAGCATGAAAATAATACTTTCCTCTTGCTCTTACCACTTGTCTTCGATTCTTTATTTACCCCGCGTCCACAATTCTCCACGCAATCGAATGCGGTTAAATGTGGCGCCCCCACAGGGTCCACGTTCAACTAAAAAAAATTTTTCATGAGAATACTATGGTTTTCATATACAAAGATGTCATTTCGTTTGTTGTTTATTTTGTTTATTTTTTCGGCATTTCAAAGTTTTAGACTGGTGTAAACTTTAGATAAAAATGATAAAGTTTGGGGAGAAATTTACTAAATCATGGCCAAAACAATACACACAGAATATACTTACAGATTTTAGTAAGAAACTGCTTTCTGATTGCTCGAAAACTGAAAAGAAAAGCTTCGGGGACACAACAATCACGGATATAATAAATGCATCTTCAAGATTTCCCATTGAGGTAATAAAGTGTTGCCCTTGATTCAAATAAAATATAAATAATCTGAAAATATTTTAGTTTGGGACGAATAATTGCAGGATTCAAAATCAACCAGAAGAACGAAATGCATTAATTACAGAGCAATTGGCATCTGCTTACCCTATAATTCATGAACGAGTTTTATATCTCTATATACAATTTCTAGAGCACAAGTCTCAGTATGGTAAGTAAATTTTTGCATTTGGAGAATGATTCATAGGTATGATTTCACAATCACAATTCACAAGATTGCAATTAAACCACAGCCATGTAAACATGTCCATGCATATTTCATTTTCAAAGAATCAACCGAAATGACGCACGCCGACGTCAATTGAATGTTTTACTGAAACTAATTTCAATACGAAAATATTTTTTGTTGTGCTTTATTAAAACAAAACAATAATACCACAGGAGCTGGCCAAAGGTAACGATGAAATAAGGCGCTAATAAGTTTCCATATAAAAATACATGAAGACTTGGAGAGACTACGTACAATTCTGGGAGTAGTAGTAGTAAGTAGCGTACCTAGGTACTCATTTGGAGGTTATTCAAAAAATAATTTTTCATTTTTCCAATTTCTAAAACGTCTTAAGGAAAGTGTAATAGTGATAAAAGTATTTATTTAAGTACAATAATTAAAATTAAACTTCACGTTTAAATTTCGTTTATCGAATTTGCAAAAAATTATTTTAATTCTTTTCTTAAGAATCCAAATCATTTACGTACTTTGGAAAATGTTGATGTAAAATATTATAAAGACTAGCCGGGGGTATCGGATAGCCTATCCGGAACTTTTGTGTAAGATAAACTTCAACGTTTGGTTTCTAAGGTCTCGTAGTGATATCCGACTGATAAAGTCTCCGATAGTCTTTCCGCCCGTTGAATTAAGTGGCTGATAAAGCCTATATCCAGAACATAGTAAAAATATTAATTTGATGTGTTTGACGAGTGTAGAATGCAGTCACAAGTGTTCTAACATGGATTTATTTGAATATTAGAAGACGAATTTTTATAAATACATATCCTAAAAAAAAATGCTACTCAACAAAATAAAGTCACAGCAAGTTCCGTCTATCCCGTGTGTTTTTTTTAAACAATTAGTCCGGGAGCCGACCGTAAGATTACCGATCTCATCGCGACCACGCAAAAACTGGATGCCAACTGATAGCTTAAATCCAAACATTAACAAAACTACTGGACGGACAAGCTTTATCTGGTCGCAATGGTTAGAAAATGCACTATTCAGGTTGCATTTTCTCTAAATGTACCTATAATATGAGCAACTTCTATAAATGGGGTATCAAATGAAAGGTAAAGGTATACGATACCAATGGTCGGACAAACTTTTTTTATACTGATGCGACGAGTCCGAACATTTTTACGGGAACGGCTTTGCACTGAGAATCACAGAAACTAGAGTAAAAGAACGGACCTTTTGTTTTTTTTTTTTCATTTAAATCATCTTTTCCGGCTCTTTTGTTTTTTATGCATATTTAATACAATAAATTCGAGAGGGGCATATCTTCTAGACCTTTTTGATATTATTTCTGCACAAATCATGACAATAACAACAAATTTTATAGATATATTTTTCTTGAGTATAATAAGCGTAGAGAAGCATAAAGATTATATGGTATGAAAATACTATATATATATACTAAATATTTGTAAAAAAAAATCCGAGATGTTGCCATATTCAAAATTGGTTATTCAATTAATTCAAAAATTTTAAACCACAACGCATTTTTCAAAGGTGGTTCGAGAATAGTGAAAGTGGTTGTCGGCCTTGTACAGTGAAGGGTGGCTTCATTTTACTTTACTATCATACCTTGTGTGGTCTCTCTTCTCTTCTTTATATCCGAATAGAGGTTGTATTTTTAAACACTTGTTTTTTAGGCCAAAATTCGAGTTAAAACGTTGTTTTTAGAGGATTGGACACTTTGATTAACTGCTATGAGTTTCCTTCGCAATATTTTGAATTTCACCTTAAATCGAACCGTCGGCGTCGTGGTTCATACTGAATTTAGAATTAAATATCAGTAATATTTAAAGAAAAAACGACTAGAATAAAAAAAATAACAACTTTTAACTGCTGGATAGCGTAATGTGTCGGATAACTATCTGAAATTTTTACTGGGATCTTTGAAACTGGTCCTTAGACTTCTAAACAATTTCTGTACCTTTACAAAAATTATTTTAATCGTTTAAGTTGATAGTGAGAAAGTAGAAAATCAAAAGTGCGATTTTATGCTAGGCACTGTAGTTAACACCTAACACCTTCTTTTGAAAATAAATGTTCCTAATAAAAGTAGAAGTAGAAAAGTAAGATTTAGCTGAACGTTATTTTTAGTTCTAGGAATTTGTTTCAATACGCTCTTCAGTCGTAAAAATTATATTATAGCGGCATTTTGTCCCAAGGGCGCCAAACAGACTTAGGTCTTCACCGCAAAAAGTTTAACCACAAGCTCTATCGGAAAAGTATGAGTATTAAACAAGTATATTAAGATATCGCAACTGCAATTTAAGCGAATGCAAGAAAATGTGAAAGTTGCGTCACTTTATGAAAGTTCATTCCGAATAGATACTCGCCGGGTGAAGTTTCTTTTATAAAATCCCTTTGAAATATGACAGATTTTGGTGTAAAATTTCGAAGTGCTTGGCCTATCGTTGGGTCTCAACACAAATTGACAGATTTTGAGAAAGCTCAACTTGAAAAGTGTTTAAGTTCACAAAAATCAGACGGAAGTGTCATCGACTTACAACAATTTACTCGCGTATCATCGAATTTCCCGATAGAGGTTTGTTTCGGAACGAAACATGTCGTTCGTTTATACCTACCGCATAAAATTGAATTTTGATATCAATCTAGTTTGGCACAAATACATGTCGCATTTACGGACAACCCAAAAGTCGATATAAAGTTATTCAACAACAAGTTTCCTCCGCTTATCCTGTTATCCATGAAAGAACACTCTGGTTATATTTAAGATTTTTAGAACATAAACTAATACACGGTGGGAAGCATAACGTTTTGTAGAAACGACCTTTTGAATGTGTTATTAATCAATATATAATTTTGTTTCAGCCAACAAATGTGAAAAAGAAATTTTTTCAAATCTTTCTCTTACCGACTTTGTGCAACGGCTTTTAACGAAACGATGTGTAACTTTCTATGGGAAAAACGATAAATATCAACTTTTATCAAGAGAAAAAGGTTGTAGTGGATTTATGACGGTAGGAACGGAAGCAGAGACACCGCCATTACTTTTGAAAAATGTTCTGAGCTATGATGAAGTGAAGGTATTATTATTTACTATTTAAAAAGAATTCATTTCAATCTATTCCTCTTCTCAACTTGTTGTATGAGGTAGAAACATTACCGAGAGAAGAAATTGAACTTTGAAATTTGTTACTTTACAGATAAGGAATGAAAAACAAAACAAAATTGGTCGTAGACATAGACTATTTGATTCTGCTGAATATTAATATATTATGTACGTGTGTATACTCATGTATGGGCGTTGAAAGTTATACTTCTTTGATTTTATACAACAAATCCCTGCCAAATTATTATCGTCATCACTCAAGTGTCCCTGCCTTTAATGTTTAACTTGCCACAGCAACTCTGGTAAATTCGGATTAATTTTTTGAGACTTAAAAGAAAACACAAATTTTTTTTACAGCTAGTAATATTTTTTCTTGAATTACAGTGTTGAGCACTTTAAAGTAGGCTATGATACATATATGACTCACACTTGGTTAACATAAAGCTCTTGTAATGGGGCTGTTTTTACAATTTTTGCGACGTGCATAGTCATTAATTACATTGTTAATTACAATTAATGCTCCTATTATGACTTGCGATTCGCCGAGTCGAATATTCGACTACACTCGAACGTTCGACAAAAAGTGAAATTTTGTTCAAAGTCACCAAGAATTACAGTATGGAAGCGATAAGCGAACGTTTACTATAGGTGTATATAAGTATATAAGTGACATTAAAAGGCGCACGTAATTTGAGCGAGTCGCAAACGGTAATCCAACAACGTCACATTCGAACGTTCAACTCAGCAAATCGCAAGTTATAACAGATGCCTACATTAAGTAAGGTAAGGATACTTACTTCATAATACGAGAGCTAGCAACGTCAAAAAAATTATGGCTGTTTTTTGATGTAATCTCTCAAAATGTTACATTTCTCTTCATTTTGAAAAAAATGCTTTCAAAAACGTAAATGCAATTTTCTCATGTCCTATTGAACTTAAGGTAAACATTTTTGTTTGATTTTGTACAGTAAAATATTTTTAAAAATTTTATTTTACTTACATTTTTGACATCTCCTTCAAATGAAAATTATTATTGATAAATTGTCAATTGAAAAAAATTGTATTAAAAGTTCGTTCAGATGAACAAGAGGCAAGATACTCTTGTTCATCTAAACGAATAAATTATTGAATTTTCTTAGAGCACCTGATTTCTCTAAGTCGAACTTCCCTAAATTGGATTTCCCTCTAACTCGAACTTTTTTATCACGTTATTGTATTCCTCACAAATTCCATACTTTACTAATTTCTTTCTAACTCAAATTTTTTCTAAACTCTCTCTAGCTCGAACTAATTTTGATATCCCGTTTTACTAACAAAATATAGGTAAATAACGGGTCACGTTCAGATTTGTGTCCAAAGCTTTCTGGATAGGTTTATGTTGTTATAACCCCTTGCGAAAACACTTGAGTTTTTTCTTAAGTCTTTAGATAACTAGATATCCTCCCGCGGCTCCCGAACTATTTTGAGCTGTGGAATATTTTGGAACCCCAACTTTTAAGGATAGGCAAAAATGAAAGACAAGAAATTTCAAAATCTGCTTAAATTGTACTTAAAGTATTTAATCAAAGTACATAAGTGCGAAGAATGAAACAGGTTCAATGTTTGATTAATAAATTGTCACGTTCATATTTGTGTCCAAAGCTTTTCGGATAGCTTTATGTTGTTGTGAAAAGACTCGAGTTTTTTTAAGTCTTTAGATAACTAGATAGCCTCCAGCGGTAACCAAACTGTTTGAGCTGTGGAATATTTTGGAACCCCAACATAAGGATAGCCGAAAATGAAAGACAAAAAAATTCAAAATCTGTTTATTTCTTATTTAAAATATTACATCAAAGTTAGTGCGAAGAATGAAACAGTTTCAATGTTTGATTAATAAATTGTTTTTAAAGTTAAGTTCAATTCTCAAAAGCTGTATTCGAAGTACTGGGGAGTGACCAATCTCGATCTTTATTAAGTTTAGATATTAAAAAACGTATTTTAATGAAAAAAACAGCAGATTATCAGTTTTCCTCTTTGCTTAGCGTTGTACTGAGTTTTCATTATGGATTTAATACCCATTTAATCTTTCCAAGATCTTTGAGAATATTATCTCTGAGCTCCTTGCAAAAATTGATTTAAATCTGCAAAAAATTCAACATTGTCCTTCTGTAGGTGGACAGGTAAACCAGATTTTGTTTGTAAAGCTGCCAGTTTGTCTCTCGTGAAAAATACTGTTGTTGATTTTCCCTGAAAATCTGTAGTATTTTGTTGAATTTTCTAAAGATCTCTGCTGATGTTTGGCTAATGTTATAATTAATTCTTCATGTCATACAAAATACAATACATAGAAAAGGTTTGCAGATGAAGGTTTATTTTTCTCTAGTTGGAATCTTTCAGCTCATCACGAGGTTTAAATAGCCTGGGTAAAGATTTTCCTTAGGAAAGTCATCGGTTTTCAGTGTAACGTAAAAACAAAATGATACTAGATTAGGTACCATATCTCTGCACATTTTCCTCAGAGAAGACACCTTTTCATGAAATTTACAATCTACAGCTTGAAAGTTTTTTTTTTCTGAAATTACATACAAAAAATAATTGTTTGGCTTTACTTCAAGAAATTCAGAGCTCTAGGGTTCCGCGGAAAACAGTTTGGGAACCAAGTGTATATTCTACTAAAGGGCCTAGCCCTTTGTATATATAGACTATAGTACTATTATGAAACGGATTTTTATGCTTCTACAAGTGCTCTATAGACGGCGTTTGTGTATCCAACAAATCAATCAAGAAAAAGCAGCAAAATAGAGAGAATTATATTATTTTGATTCTGTTTACAATAGGCGTCATGACAACGAGAAAAACAGGATAAGGAAAATGAAAATTTTGTTATTATGATATGGATATATATTTATGTATAGGTGTGTTTATTTTTGTTCACCAAAACAATCATAATGTAGGGACCTATTTAATTTTGAATATTCAATTTTGTTGAATGAAAATGGGTATCAAAGCAATGTTGACCTTTTTCTATGTCTATAAGCAGGAAAAACATGTAGCAATGTTGCTACGTTTTGCTGCAAGTATATTTTTTGTTCATTTAAGATTTTCAAAATTGTTTTGAAGTCGTAAGCATTTCCTAAAAAGTTCCTAGGGGGGGGGGGGGGGTAAATTCAGTTTTTTCTTAATTTCTCGAAAACTATCAGTTTTTTTTTTAAAGAATGTGAAGGTAGAAATTGTAACTTATGTAATTCTACGCAAAAAAGATTAACTTTTTTTCATACATAGATTCAGTGAAAATCATGCAAGAACTTCATAGTGGAGCAAATTTTGTCAAAAAATTTATTAAAATTTCATTCATCAACGGGAAAATTTTATGTACGATTTGTGTTTGGCTACATCTCCTCATTATAAAACCAAGTTTTTGGGGTGCCCGTGGTTAAGGGAAGGCCGGTATCTTGAAAAAGAAAGTGATTTGGGTTTTATTCAACATTACGCTTGAATTTCGTTTTACAATAAGTAATGAGAGAATAACATTTAGACAATAAAATTATTTAAAAAATGAGCTATTAACAAACTCTCTAGGTTTATTAATTTTGAAGTTAGCATGTCAAAGTTACACTTTTGTATTTGTACTGTCAAAGCACAGTACCTACACATATTAAAGGTAATATCATTAGAGTTTTGATTTTTGTTTCTTCTGCGCATACAAGGTGTCCCGTAATGAGTGGATAATACTGCAACTGGTGATAGTATGCCTTATGACTGCTCAGAAAAAAAATATAAAAAAAATATTTTTCTTGTGGTCTCCATGGTATAATTTATTTTCGAAAAATGTTTAAAAAAATCAGGGTCTCCTAAAATACCTAATTACAACGGCCATCCATAAAGGATTCTTATTATTTTTGTATTTTTATAATATTCTTGAATAACCGTTCTAAATGATGGGTAGTAAATTTTAACACCAGCTGATGCACTTTTTGTGTTATAATTTTTTTAAATTATTTTTTTATTAAAAAATAACACTATTTTTTTTCACCAAAGTTTGAAAAATAATAAAGGGAAAAAATGTATGAGAACATAGGTGGCAAATTTGATAAAAATTGGCCTGTTTAATGTACTTTCCAAAGTGGTATAACACATGTTTGTGTCTACAACCATAACCAATAAAATTGGCATATAATCTACTAAAGTAGTTTTTTAACATTTTATCAGATGAAATTAAGTTACTAAATTAAGTAAACACTACGACGACCAATGAATGACTCATACTGTTTTTTTAATTTTTATTGCATTTAAAAATAACCGTTCTTAAATAAAGGCAGTAACATTTAACACTAGTTGCTGGATTTTTTTTTAATAATTTTTTGAATTAATTTTTTAATATAAAAATGATTAAATATTTATTTTCATCAAAGTTTGATGACAACAAAAATTGAGTTGTAAGGAAAAGTCAATAGATATACCAGTGCCACTGTTATGTCTGCTAAATTCACTAACTAAACTAAAATAATAGTATGCACTTTCAAAAAGGTTTTGATTTAGGTATGGGAAATGCGATAAATAAAAACAACAGTATTAAAAATTATGATTTATTTGTATTTTTAAATAAATTTGTATCAAGTAGTGTTCAAACTGTCCCCCATTCACTGTGATACAAGCTCTGCATCTTCTAATGAAGGACCTCTCAATAAAACGAGCATATTGGCGCTCATTTTCATCAGAGCGTCTTGAACACGACGACGCAGTTCCGAAATGGATGTAATTGGTTAAGTATAAACCATTTCTTTCAGGCACCCCCAGTAGAAAAAGTCCAAAGGATTTAGGTCTGGCGAACGTGGTGGCGACAAAATTGGGCCTAGACGGCCTATCCACCTGTTGGGATACGTTCGATTCAAGTACCTCCTTACATTTACAGCATAATGAGCAGGACCTCCATCGTGTTGAAGCCACATTGAATTCCTTAGCTCCTCGGGCACTTCTTGCAACAGAGTTGGCAAATTAGTTTGCAAGAAATTAAGATAGGCTTCACCATCTAAGTTGCCTGGTGATTCAAAAGGGCCTATAATTTGTCCATTCAGTAATTGATTTGGAATTGGTACCGCGATCTGTCCTCGCGCATTAAATTTGGATTTTCCAGTTGCCAGCTATGTAAATTATGGATATTGAAATATCCATCCCTTTTAAGAGACGACTCATGACAATATTAGCAAATAATACTTTTTTATGCATTTTAATGCCTATTTTATTACAAGTCAATTTTGATTTGATAAAGTGTTAAAAGTCTTCTCTAGTAGATTAAAAGCCAATTTAATGTGTTATTGCTGTAGATAGAAGCTTGTGATTTACCATTTGGGAAAGAAGATTAAAAGGAGATTTTTTTAACATTATTTGCCACGAAAGTTTTCAGGTTTTTGTCTTTTTTATTAACTTACAAACTTTGATGAAAATAAATATTTAATCATTTTTTTATTAAAAAATGAATTCAAAAAATTATTAAAAAAAAAAAAATCCAGCAACTTGTGTTAAATGTTACTGCCTTTATTTAAGAACGGTTATTTTTAAATGCAATAAAAATTAAAAAAACAATATGAGTCATTCATTGGTCGTCGTAGTGTTTACTTAATTTAGTAACTTAATTTCATCTGATAAAATGTTAAAAAACTACTTTAGTAGATTATATGCCAATTTTATTGGTTATGGTTGTAGACACAAACATGTGTTATACCACTTTGGAAAGTACATTAAACAGGCCAATTTTTATCAAATTTGCCACCTATGTTCTCATACATTTTGTTCTCTTTATTATTTTTCAAACTTTGGTGAAAAAAAATATTGAATTATTTTTGAATAAAAAAATAATTTTAAAAAATTATAACACAAAAAGTGCATCAGCTGGTGTTAAAATTTACTACCCATTATTTAGAACGGTTATTCAAGAATATTATAAAAATACATAAATAATAAGAATCCTTTATGGGTGGCCGTTGTAATTAGGTATTTTAGGAGACCCTGAATTTTTTAAAATTTTTCGAAAATAAATTATACCATGGAGACCACAAGAAAAATATTTTTTTATATTTTTTTTCTGAGCAGTCATAAGGTGATAGCACCAGTTGCAGTATTATCCACTCATTACGGGACACCCTGTATACCTATGCAAATCTTTGTCAAATGTCAGTATTTGTTGTTGTTTTTACGTGTATTTAAGTCATCACGCTCCCAGCTATTTTTATTTCTGACAATTTCAATTTTAATTAGTTGTTGTTTTTACGTGTGTTTTCTTCCTCACGCTCACAGCCTTTTTTATTTTCGACTGACAACATGCGCAGTATAATACCTTAGATTTGTGTACTGTGCTGTTAAAGGGACATATAACTGTTTTTGTAAGTATCTCAACAAATATGAATTTATTTTCTAAAATTGTTCATAAAATTCTATAAAAAAAAAATAAAAAAAAATAAAAAAAAATAAAAAAAAAATAAAAACTCTTGTTTTTTTTGCATGACCAACAGATTTTGAGAAAAACGAGCAGAAACGTAATAATAAGAGCTTTTTACTGTAATGAAATTTTGTCATCATCTTCCTAGGATAAAATAGGTAATGAGCCCTAGTGTCATAATCATAACCTTTTTTGTGTAGAATTTTCCCTTACCCCAGACACCCCAAAAGTTTTATAATGAGGGCAAGTATAGGTAAAATTATTGTTTAAACCAGAAGACCGAGGATTAAATGGTTAATTATGGTTTCTTTAACAATTACTGGCATTTACGCAAAAATCAGACTTGAAAAACGGAAAGAGGAAACTAATAATACCTAGCATGTTTTGTTTTGCCTTCAATTTTCTTACTCTAATTTTTTACAAACAAATATCATATTAGTTGAAATAATAATGCATACTAACATTTTCTAAAAAGTACTTCTTTAAATATATTTTTCGAAAATTGTAATCTTAAAATTGAAGGTTTGGTGTCCGCTCCCCCCTGGAAAAAAAACCTGCGGGTGTTTATATGTACCTATGTACCAATGTACATAAGTCTCGTTCGTGGTGGATATTTGGACCAATTTGCCCATTCTACTTTGTTGTCATTTTATTAACTGAAAATTTTTTGACTTGCTAATCTAATAGCCAAGGAAAATTAGATTTTCGTTTCGAAAAAGTTCCGATAAAGCTGAATTATCGTGAAGAGCCAGGGCAAGGGCAAAATTTTGTAGGTGTGTAAAAGGTGGTAAAATTCAGTTTTCTCCTAGTTTCCCGAAAACTATCATTAGGGGGGTTTACATGGACCAACATGCTCGACAACATGGTTGGTTCTCGAGCCATGCTTGATCATTTAAACGCAAAACCAACTGCTGGACCAACATGCTCGACGGTTTTCAAAATGTTTTGAAAACTTGATGGCTCGTCCAACCAGCCAACTTGTGTAAACAGATGCTCGACAACATGGGTGTTTTTTTCGCATTATTTAGCCACGGTGACGGGGAAAAATGGCAACAGTAACAAATAATGAGTTCTGGAGACAGTTTTTCGCATTTTAAGAGACTTTACCAGAGGTTTGGGAAATAAAAAGTGAAATTTATAAAAAAAAATTTGCAAGCCACGCAGGTGCGTTTGTTCCGAAAAATTAAAAATAATGATGCTCGACAACATCAGTATCCATGTAAACGCAAAGTTGGGTGTACAGTTATTTTTTTTCCATCGAGCCATGCTGTCGAATATGTTGGTCCATGTAAACCCCCCTATTGTGGCTACACAAAAGAGAATCAATAGATTCAGTAAAAATCGTGCAAGAACTTCATGGTGGAGCAAACTTTGTCAAAAAATTTATTAAAATTTCATTAATCGATGATGGGCTAAATTTTTTGTGCGATTTTTGTTTGGCTATATGTATTAACAATAATACTTACAAGTTGAGTGGAGTTTTGTATGTAAATGGATTTTCCCACAAGTGCAGTGCATGCTGCGAATTATACATCAATTTATATTGAATAACTTTGAATGAACGACAACAGCTTGTGTGTGTTACCACCAAGTATATACGCTAGAGTTATAGCTATTTCACGAGAGCCGACCTCGATCATCAGAATCCTTTAGTGGTGCTTAGTCTGGTTATGCTCATATTAATAATTGAAAGACGGCAAAGAGTGTTTTTAATTAATACGAGCATAACCAGACTAAGCACCACGAAAGGAGTCTGGTGATCGAGGTGGCTCTGGTGAAATAGCTATAACTCCAGCCTGTATACTTGGTGGTAACACACACAAACGATTTGCATACCAAAATTGTCCTTAAAAATGTTTTAAGAATTTTATATAATATCTATATAAAAATTTATTTTTTAAAAACTGCTCAAACCATTTAAACTTTGTTTTTAAAATCCGATGGCATTCTTTTTTCTTATTTTTATTTTCCACACAATTATATTTGATCAAGAATTCAGATGGTATTCTCTTTTTTTGCATCAAAATATTGACGGAGTTTGTATAGGTAGCTAATTTAAATATCGTATTCTATGCCTTTAAGCATTCGTCTCATATTGTTCATGGCCTTATACCTACCTAAGTATATACCTACAATTTTGTTTAAGCCCTCAGCCTCTTGAATATAAGGGCAAATACGTGCGACCGTGTGTATTTTATTTTATTTTATTTAAAAAAAACAAAAACGGAAAGAACCCTCACCGTATCAATGTATAGGTATATTTCTTTTCTCTACGACTGAAATAAAAAACAATAACAAACAAATAACAAAATACGAATGTAAAAGAAACAAAACAAAACCAATAAATATGTATATTCAACTAGCCTAAGAACTAAACAAAACTATACATGCATAGATTAATATTCATCATTATCCTTTAAAATATGTATATTTAAAAAAAAACATCGCTGAAAAAAATTATTGGAAAAAGAAGAGAACTTTCCCACATTAAAGCATCTTTACGACTGAAACAAACAAAAAAGTATTTTTTTTTTTCTGTAAATAGTGAATTAAAATATTAAAACAGAAAGTAGGTATAATAAACATAATAAGATTTTTTTTGAATTAAGGTATTGTTATTATTGTAATTACTATGACAAATATTTGTGTTCTTCCTTGCCACATTCTTCTTATTTGTATAGAAAAGTAGTGCAAGGAAAATCCTAAAAAAGTTTATTTTGTTTGGATTTTGTATGGATTGTTCTCTATCTTCTCTCATTTACTTTGCCTACATTTGTATAAAAAATCATTAGTTCTACAAGTGCTCACTTTAAAGCGCTGCGTTCGTTCCTCTTCATGATAGTACTATAGAAATATATATACAAAGCCTAGCCCTTTAAACGATTGAAATTTGTAAGTAATACCGGTCATATTGTTCAAGCACTATCTGCCAAATTTGTTGTTGTGGTCAAGTTATTAATGTCGAATTCCTTACAACAATTTCAAATCGATTTTTTTTGTTGGTTGTAAGGAACATACAAAAAATCAAATTTTTCGTGTGGGATTGTGTGTGTGTCATCTGACAGTACCTTTGAGGCAAAAAAGTAAACAAACTATGCGCATACAAATTTGTTACAAATATTCCAAAGTGCATTCAGTTTTTCGCGTCATTTTGTTAGATTAAAAACATAAACATTTCCAAGAAAAGTTGCAAAAATAAACAGAAAATAGTTATGTGGCCATTAAAGTAAAAAAAACAACCCAAATTCATCCAAGAAACACATCATTCGAGAAACACAACGGCGAGCGCGCGATTTATATCTTTAATTGACTTTGGGCACTTTGAATCGAAGTTAGTTGATATTTTTATAACTTCTAACTGACCATTCACTTTTTTTTTGATGAATTAAAATTAGTTTAAATGATTTATTTGCTTTTAATCTATTTAAATGAGCGACGAACACTTTAGAACATTTGTTAAACCCGCCGCAAAATACTTTCAACTCCAGAGAAATGTCAAATCTTGTTAGTGTGTGTGAAATCGATTTGAAATCTTGCTGAAAATGCAAGATTTGTTTTGACAGAATAAAATCGATTTTGTTTAGAAAAAAATCGATTCTGTTTAGAAAAAAATCGATTATTTGGTTGTAAGGAATTCGACATAAGGCAATATCTCTGTCAAATTTGTTTTGAATCATTGAGTGGTGTATAAAAAATCACCGTAATAAGTTATAAAGTTGAACAACATTTTCCAAATCACCAATTTGTATTTTTAAAATCGGTGCTTGTTCGAGAAACATTCCGCACATTACATGATTTTCTCGGTACAGACTAGTAAGTCCCCGGGAACTAAGTCCAGCGAGGGACATTAATTGGGAATTAAACCCACTCTAACGAAGTGGACTTATGTTGAATTACTTTCAACCAAAAAATTCGATTTGTTTTGAAAAAATTCGATTTGTTTAGAAAAAAGATTGGTTTTTGGAATATTTTTTTTTTAACTTTAACGAGCGCACAACAATTTCTGTTTATATTTGCAACTATTCTGGAAAATGTATTTGTTTTTAATCGTACAAAACGACACGAATAACTTATGAATTTGTATGCACATTAATTTGTTTACTTTTTACCTCAAAGCTGCTGTCAATTTGCACACATACAATCACAAACAAAAAAATAATCGATTTAAAATCGGTCTGAAATGGTGTAAGGAATTCGACATTAGTTCTCATAGAAGGTGGCAATTAAATACCCAAAAACTGAGTGGTTCAACTTCCCTTTAAATGTAGATTTAATTCCCACTTCCAAGTAAAAAATCAATCTTATTAGTAAAAGTGTTGGATATATGTTGGATAAGTTCAAAGTTTCTCTACCTAAATCCAGATTATTTAAATGCAAAAGAAACTTTGCATACACCCAGCCTCGCACCTTCACCTATAGTGTGCCCAAGCAGGGTTGCAGGGGGGCAGCATGGCCCCCCATACATACCTTACTGTTTATTCACCGTAATAGCCGTTCCACACTATCCCATTGAGTATTAATACATGTCAAAAAAGTGTGAAGAAAGTCATGTATAATAGTGTGGAAGCAAAATATGAAATTTCATCACACACAACTTGACATCGCATCCTACACGATTTGACATGTGTTTATACCTGAAAATATTTAAGATCGGTTCTAAAACCATCACACATTCTATACCACATGGGCGTTTGAGGTTATGGTGAAACTGATTTGTTTAGATGCAAGTGTGGAAGCAAAATATGAAAATCATTTTCATCACACAAATTTGGCTGTCGTATGAAATTCTTTCCCACTTTATTCTGACATGTGTTAATACTTTGTGGGATAGTGTAGAGGCACTTTAATGCATTGTCTTACATAAATACAGTGCTGGCGCCCATAATTACGGCGAATAAACAGTAAGACATATATCCCCACTACATGGTCGGTCCAGTAAACCGAATTATTGATAATACCAACTGTTTAGAAACCATCCACTTGAAAACCAAACGCAGCGAATAACACCCTACATTAAACATAAATTTTCAAACTGCAATTAAAAACAGTAAACTATTTTAACTCAATCATTCATTTGCTCACTCACTCAACTTTACTTCACTCAATTTGTATAGCTAAAATCTAATCTATAACATGTCAATATTCAATTATCATTCAGACGTTGAGCAGTTAACATCATTTGCCTAATCCTAAATTAAAACATTCATTTTTGGTACAGTCACACACTTACACTTGAATTAATATACATTTAAACAATTTTATTACACAATTAAAGTTAATTAAAATCAAACACCTACACTTTACACATACAACAGTGAATTAAACAGATGTTCAAAGGGTAGACACGGTGCATTCAAGAGGACACAAGCGTCCAAAAGTTTTTTTTCAAAGCGAACCTCTGTCTATCAACTCCTACTCTCACCTCCAAGTGGTGTACATCGGGTGCCTAGTACCTTTAACTGAAGATGGGGCTCCAATCCCTGTGGACGGTTTTAGGGGGCAGCAAACGAGAGAGGGGGGGAGGAGTGTTCCCACTAAGGCACTTCTTCTTCATCCAGGCGGCAGCGGAAGAATTCTCAAGATGGAATCAACGGTGGCGTCTACAGTTCCAGTTAGGCTGAACTACTTAGTGAACACCTTATACGGGCTACTACGACATATTCGGAGCTCAGGCCTATAAGGAGCGGTTAATCCGGCTCCCCGCCCTTGGAGTTATATTGTAAGGGTCTGGTCCTCCAGGTTGGGGGTCGTGCGGTCGGGGTTACTTCCCGGCCACGTAAAGCTATCTTAGTTGCGAAGCACCAACAAGCCTCGGATACGGACGGATTAACTGTTGACGAACCAAGCAAACGAAATAAGGACAACGAACTTCGGATCTGCACGTGGAATGTTCTGTCTCTCTATAGACGACGTGCAGCCGAACATTTAGCGGAGGCCCAAGACTGCTACAAAGCACACATCACCGCCATCCAAGAAGTGCGATGGGATGGGCCGGGCAAGAGAAAACTGAAAGACTGCGATATCTACTACGGTGACTGTTACCGACCACAAGGGCAGCGTCTCTTTGGATGTGGATTCGTCGTTAGAGGCAGACTTTGGCAAGAAGTCTTGAGTTTCAACTATGTGAACGAGCGCCTCACGACTATTCGCATCAAGGCTAAATTCGCCAACATCAGCCTGATATGCGCGCATGCCCCCACAGAGGAGAAAGATGACGACACCAAGGACGAGTTCTACGAGCTCCTGGACAAGACATATGAGCAATGCCCTAGCTATGACATTAAAATTGTCTTGGGTAATTTTAATGCCAAACTGGGAAGAGAAGACGTCTTTGGTGGCACAATCGGAAGATACAGCCTGCACGACACCACCTCCGATAACGGACTCAGGCTAATCGACTTTGCTGCGGGGCGAAACGTTGCGGTAGCTAGTACGCAGTTCCCGCATCTCGATATACATAAGGGGACATGGCGAATTCCTGGCCAATCAACCGCCAACCAAATTGACCACATTGCGATCGACGCAAGGCACTCCTCCAGTATCAAGGATGTCCGAACGTTCCGAGGAGCCAACGTTGACTCGGACCACTACCTCGTTGTAGCAAAGGTAATGCTACGGATATCCAGACCAAAGCCAAAACAGGGAAATACTGTGAGGAAGTTCGACGTCGGACGGCTACAGTCGCAGGAAATCGCCAGGTCCTTTTCCGATCGAGTCTCTCGCGCCCTCTTAACTAGTCCTTTGCCGCCAACTGCAAACATCGAGAACCAGTGGAAAAACTGCCAGGAAGCCATCAGAGATGCCGCCTCTGACGTGCTGGGCTTTGCACGACCACCACAGCGAAACCCCTGGTTCGACGAAGAATGCCGGCAAGTACATGCAGCCAAACAACAGGCATACAAAGCGGCGCTGCATAGAAGGACCAGAGCTGCTCGCGAGCTCTACGAGCAGAAGAGGAGAGAGGAACACAAGCTTCTTAGAAGGAAGAAGAAAGAGCATGAGAAGCGCGCGATCGAGGAGCTAGAGAGATGCCACTGCAGGAATGAAGTCCGGAAGTTTAACCAAAAAGTAAAAAGAACCTCCCAAGGTTACAAGGCCCGAACCGAAGCCTGCAAAGACGATCAGGGGAACATCGTGGTGGAATCGCAGTCGGTGCTGGGGATATGGAAAAATCATTTCTGCAAATTGTATAACGGCGATGACGAACCGAATTCCGCTAACATGCAAATTGCACCATTCAACTTGGACGACGTAGGCCAACAATTCCGTCCACCCGATCTTGACGAAGTGAGGATAGCACATCTAAAATTAAGTCCAATAAAGCTGCTGGAGCTGATGGCCTTGCGGCTGAACTATTCAAAGCGGCTGGCGATGAATTGGTTAGGAGTATGCACCAGCTCATCTGTAAAATATGGTCGGAGGAAAGCATGCCCGATGAATGGAACCTCAGCATTGTTTGCCCGATCCTCAAGAAAGGCGATCCTCTGGACTGCACCAACTACAGAGGCATCAGTCTTCTTAATATCGCCTACAAGACCTTCTCTGCCGTACTTTGTGAACGCCTGAAGCCATTCGTCAACAACCTGATAGGTCCATATCAGTGTGGCTTTAGGCCAGGGAAGTCCACCATCGACCAAATATTCGCACTACGGCAGATCTTGGAGAAAACCCAGGAGTTTCAAATCGATACCCACCACCTTTTTATCGATTTCAAGTTTTGGCATCCCTGCCAAACTCGTCCGTTTGTGCAGGATGACGATGGAGAATGCACGCTGCTCCATCAAGGTCGGCAAAGACCTCACCGACACCTTTGATGTCAAAAAAGGTTTTAGGCAAGGCGACGCGCTGTCATGCGACTTCTTCAACATCGTTCTTGAAAGAATAGTGCAAAACTCTCACGTCAACACTAGAGGCACAATCTTTCAAAAGTCCGTCCAATTACTCGCTTACGCTGATGACATTGACATAATAGGACGAACAAAGCGTGATGTCAGCGGTGCTTTTGTGAGCATTGAGAAGGAAGCCAAGAAGATGGGTTTAACGGTGAATGAAAGCAAAATGAGGTATATGCTGTCAACAAGAAAGGACACCCAACACCGACGTCTAGGACAGAACGTCACTATAGACAGCTATAATTTTGAGGTGGTCAGAGACTTTGTCTACCTAGGATCCGCTATAAACTCAGCGAACGATACCAGTGCTGAGATCAAACGAAGAATTACTCTTGCCAATCGCTGTTTCTTCGGGCTAAGAAGGCAATTGAGAAGCAAAGCCCTCTCTCGAGCAACTAAATTGTCCCTGTATAAGACGCTTATCATCCCGGTCCTGATGTATGGTGCAGAGGCATGGACACTGCTAACGGTGGATGAGAACGCGTTAGGCTGTTTCGAGAGGAAAATTCTCCGGGTGATTTTTGGTCCCGTCTGCATAGATGGGAAATGGAGGAGAAGATACAACCACGAACTGTATGGGCTGTACAGCGACACCGACCTAGCCACAAAAGTGAAAAGCCAACGGCTAAGATGGCTGGGTCACCTAGAGCGAATGGACACCAATGCTCCGGCCCGGAAAGTCTTTGAATCCAACCCCGTGGGACAACGCAGTAGAGGTGGACAGCGTAAAAGGTGGCGCACGCAAGTGGAAGAGGACCTCAACCAACTTGGCGTGCGAAACTGGAGGCAGCTAGCTAGAAACCGAGCCGGCTGGAAGAAGCTTGTTGGTTGAGGCCCTGGTCCACCCCGGACTGTAGCGCCACCTTAAGTAAGTAAGTAAGTGAATTAAACATTAAATTAAAACACACAATTTCATTTTTTATTAATTATTTAAAAACACACACAACACACAAAAAACAATCCTATCCATCTCCTAAATCAAACCCAACCCAATCACCAACACTTTTTTCAATGATATAATG
Organism: Dasysyrphus tricinctus; assembly: GCA_963921185.1. Lineage (NCBI taxonomy): Eukaryota > Metazoa > Arthropoda > Insecta > Diptera > Syrphidae > Dasysyrphus > Dasysyrphus tricinctus. The sequence continues at coordinate 37,592,240 of OY992533.1, forward strand.
AACACATGTTAATATCGCAAAATAAAAAAAATTTGTAAAGCTACGAGCAGACTGCATATAAAAGCCGGAAACGTTTGTGACTGTGACGTCATTTTTAAGTCATCACCAGAGAATATCAAATAAAGAAGCCAATCCTTCGTACGTTTCACCCCCCAAAACCCATTTGTTTACATTGTTGTATTTGTAATTTCATTTCGTGTCGAAGAAATAGATGTGAATTGCAACAACAACAAGACCTGTGCTGAATGATGTGCTGAATGACTAGTTGATTCTATGTGTGCGTTTTGCACTGCTTTTCACTAATACTTTGCAAATCTAGTACATCAGCTGTTCGCTTCCTGCTTGTAGGCAAATCAAATTGACAGCTGAGGATTGACTTCTTTATTTCATATTTATTTATTTATTTATTTATTTTATCAACTACAGACATAAATGTCAAAGTTGTTTCTAAAGTTTTACAAACTTATTTTACAAATTAGGTACATTATGTGTGTAATTTTTACATGAATACAAAATTCTACTGCAATCTTGAATATAAAATATGTTTAACACTAGAAGCAGATTTATTGAAATCAATTAAGTTATAACATTTATTAAAATCACTCCTCATAACATTAAGCGGTTCATTTAAACCATAATTGACCCTGGTGGACAATATGTAAAAAAATTCTGGATTTCTAGTTGTTCTGGGACGAGTGTTGATGTTTAGTTGGCTTAGAATATAAGATGAGTCAATAGATCTCGACAAAAGTTGATATAGGAACATGACATTGTTTACTTCTCTCCGTTTTTCCAGCGATGTTAGGCCAAGAAGATTAAGTCGGCTTTCATATGGAGGTAAGTGTTGAGTTGGGTTCCATGGAAGATGTCGAAGAGCATACAAAAGGAAACGTTTCTGAACACTTTCAAGTTTCTTTCTAGCACTTTCATAGGCAGGACACCAAACGCAGCTACAGTATTCCAATACCAGTCTCACAAGTGCACAGTAAAGTGTTTTAAATATGTAAGGATCATTAAACTTCTTTGAGAACCTCATTATTAATCCAAGACGGCTCCTTCCTTTGCTGACTATTGTATCAATATGAGGGTTGAATGAAAGTTTACCATCAAATAGAACTCCCAGATCATTAAACATTTCAACTCTATTAACAAGATCATTTTCGATGAAGTAAAAGGATTCACATGGATGACGTCTCCGTGAGTAAGTCATTGTCTTGCATTTTTTGGTGTTTAGATCCATTCCGTTTTGAAAACACCACTCGGACACGTTGTCAATGTCGTGTTGTAGAAACAGATACCCATTCGAGCTTTTAAAGCCATAAAAAAGTTTTAAGTCATCAGCAAACATCAAAATCTTACTATATTTGATGACCGAGTGGATATCATTGAAGAATAATATGAAAAGAATAGGCCCAATATGACTGCCTTGAGGTACTCCAGTCCAGATAATACATTTATTGTTTTCGAGGTGGCATTATTCAATTTAACAAACTGAGTCCTTTTTTCTAGGTATGATGCTATCCAAATCAGTATCCAATTTGAAAACCCGTAACGGCCTAGTTTATAAAGAAGTATTGCATGGCAAACTCTATCAAACGCTTTACTTAAGTACATCAGTTTGAAGGCCCTCTGTCAAATTCTTATTTGTTTGGCTGGTAAATTCAAGAAGATTTGTTGTAGTTGATTTATTACTGCAAACCCATGTTGTTCTTGTGCAATTAATCCTCGGCAGTGAAACTGAATATGTTTGCACACAATGTTTTCAAATAATTTTGGAATACATGAAAGTTTTGCAATACCTCGATAATTTTCAACTAAATTTTTTCTGCCACATTTATGAAGAGGTATTATATAAGACGACTTCCACAGTTCAGGAAAAACACCAGTTGACAGAGAACAATTAAATATGAATGTAATAGCGGACGAAATATGAGACACACGATTTTACAAATATAGACGGAATATTGTCAGGACCAGCGACATAGTTATCTTTTAAATCGTCAATATATTGCACTACTTCGTTTACATTCAGTCTTAAAAAAGGAATATCACAGTTCGATTGAGTTTAGTCTTATCACAGTATTTTATTTTATTAGAGCTATAGGTCTGTTGAAAAAAGTCGGCAAACATATCACATATTTCATTATCACAGCTTGAAGTCTTATCTTTATATTGCAGAGTTGAAGGAAAAGTTGAATTTTTTCGTTTAGAATTGATGAATTTCCAAAATGATTGGGGATTTCTAGATATATTGCACTTTATCTTGAAGAAATCTTTCAAGAAGCGCAAATGTTACTTTTGGCTACCGCATACGTACGAAAATCGGAGCATGGAACGTTCGATCCTTGTACAGCGATGGAAGATACGAGCAGGTTGAGCGTGAAATGCTTCGCCTAAAGATCAGTATCCTGGGCATAAGCGAAACTAAGTGGAGAGGAAGAGCTGAATACAGATCAGACACTGGACAGACGAGAATGCTGTATTCCGGGGAAGATGAAAGAGAGGGTGGCCAAAGACTGCATGGTGTCGGAATTATGTTGAACGAAGAAGCGAGGCGTAGTTTGATCTCCTGGGCGCCCATTTCTGCGAGATTAATGACAGCAAGGTTTCGTTCAAAAATTTGTAACGTCACAATAATTCAGTGCTACGCCCCCACAAATGAAGCGACAGAGGAAGACAAAACCGCGTTCTACACTCATCTTAACTCGGTTTACAGTAGTGTTCCGAGAGCCGACATCATAGTCGTTATGGGAGACCTTAATGCCCAAGTCGGTTCAGACAATTACGGACTGGAACGCGTGATGGGAAGAAATGGCTTGGGGTTACGGAATGAAAATGGTGACTTGCTTGTCGATTTTTGTAACGCGAATCGTCTTGTGATGGGTGGGACTGTATTTAAGCATAAGACGTGCAACAAAATTACCTGGGTGCATCCAGATGGTCAAACCGAAAACCACATTGATCATATCATGATTCAGCAGCTATGGAGGAAGTCTATGTGTGATGTCCGGAGTATAAGAAATGCCGATGTGGGAAGCGACCACCATTTGGTTGTGATGAGTCTCAAACTACGAACCGCTGCCGTACAAAAACCAGCGCATGATGCAGCAAGGAGCTCAAAATTCATTACTAATGCTTTAAATGGCCCCAACATATGTCGAAACTATGTCACCACCCTTAACGACAGAGCCTCGTCATTAAACGGAATCGAGCATTCAACAATTGATGAGATGTGGGGAGAAATTAAAAGTATTTTTATGGAGGCTGGATCCGAAACTGTACCCAAGCGAACGAGACGTAGAGACTCTTGGATATCCCAAGACACCTGGGATAAGATCGAACTTCGCAAATCGTTCAAAATCCAAATAAATGCCGAAGCTGATATTCAACGAAAGGCTGACTTGCGAAGAGAGTACCGCATTGCACGTAAGATGGTCTATCGTTGTGTGAGACGTGATAAGAGGGTGAGGTTAGATGGGCTCGCAGATAATGCGGAAATCGCTGCCAGAAGAGGAGATATCCGGAAATTGTACCAAATAGCCAAAGATGTGATCGGGAAAAAAAAGCAACACCAATCATCCTGTAATGGATATGGATGGCACACTTTTGGTATCAATTGAGGATCAGCTTCGTAGATGGAAGGACCATTTTTGTGCCCTGCTAAATGAGGATTCAGTTGAGCAGAGTGCTGAAGTGCCCCAACTAAACGAGATGCGCAGGTCCTATAGGAGTATTGACATCGAACCCCCGTCAGAATCGGAAATCCTTACATCAATAAATCTCCTCAAAAACAACAAGGCGGCTGGACTGGACGGAATACCAGCTGAATTCCTGAAAGCCGATCCCGTAACAGCGGCTAGTATTTTACATCCGTTGATACAAAGCATTTGGGAAAACGAATGCTATCCCAGGGATTGGAAGGATGGTGTGATTGTTAAGTTGCCAAAGAAAGGTGACTTAAAGAATTGCAACAATTGGCGTGGTAACACCGTTTTGTCCGTTTTCCCAAAACTAATGGCAACCATCATTCTCGAGCGAATAAAGGATAGAATCGAGTCTACACTCAAGAGGCATCAAGCTGGCTTCCGCAGTGGTCGATCGTGTGTCGACCATATCAACACCCTGCGTATCGTCCTCGAGCAGTCGATGGAATTTCAATCACCGCTTTACCTCATGTTCGTGGATTTTGAGAAGGCCTTTGATCGAGTTAACCGAGAATGTATATGGAGATCGTTGCTTGGTAGAGGAATTCCACCAAAAATTGTTGCCATTATTAAAGAGTCCTACAACAACGCAAGGTGTTTTGTTTTGCACAAGGGGCAGCTATCCGACTCCTTCGTAGTGCAACAGGGTGTGAGACAAGGGGATGTTTTATCGCCAATTCTCTTCCTGCTGGCGATGGACGACGTATTGACGGCCAGTGTTGGTACAGCTGAGCGACAGGGCATTCAGTGGAGACCGTTCGAAAGGCTGAGTCATTTAGACTATGCCGATGACATATGTCTACTGGCAAATAACATCAGTGGGCTGAACGGGATGTGCCAAACGCTGCAAGTGAAGGGAGAGTCGAGTGGTCTAAGAATAAACAGCAAAAAGACAAAAATAATGCTCACAGGCCGCTCCACACAGCAGCGTATTATTCTACAGGAGACGCCAGTTGAAGTAGTGGAACAGTTCAACTACCTTGGCTGTATTGTTTCTGCAAACGGTGGTACGGATCTGGACGTTAAAAGTAGAATGAATAAAGCTCGTGCTGCCTTCGGTACTCTGTCCCCAATTGCTGTCCGTGCTGTTATATGCTTGTGAAACCTGGAAAGTCACGTCTACTATTTCGAAGAAAATGCAGGCTTTTGTGAATCGCTGTCTTCGCCACATCCTAAAGATTCGCTGGCCACAAATAATATCAAATGAGGAATTGTGGCGCACGACAAGTCAAGAGCGGCTGGACGTCGACATAAGAAAGCGTAAATGGCGTTGGATTGGTCACACACTGAGGAAACCAAACGATGAAATTGCAAAGCAGTCCTTTGAATGGAATCCTCAGGGTACACGGCGGGTTGGAAGACCAAGAACAACATGGAAATCAACTGTCTTAGCAGAAGCAGAATCCCAGAGAAAGACGTGGCCACAGCTAAAGTACCTTGCAGCAGACCGTGAAGGATGGAGACGTTTTGTTGACGCCCTATGCCCCAGCCGGGGTTACAGGACACGATGATGATGATGCACTTTATATTATTAATGTAAGCCTTATATGAAGTTCTTAGAATATTATTAAACAGTCTTCTATAGTGAATAAAAGCTTGGTAGTAAAAAATACTGTGTGTTGTTTTCCACTTCTTGTGATATTTATTTTTATAGTTCCTTAGACGTTTTAGATTTTTATTTAGCCAGTGAACTGATGAATGGTCGTTACTCATTATTTTAGTAGGTACACAATGCTCAATACAGTTTTTTAAAACATAATTGAAATTTTCAACCGACTTGTTAACGTCATTTGCAATCAATATACTAGTCCAGTCAACGTTACTAAAAAATTCTTCCATTCTGACTGTATTTATTTTTTTAAAGTTAAATGCTGTTTTATGTGTACTGGCGGAAATTCGGCTTAACTCATCACTGAGAGTAACATCAAGTTGAATAGCATAATGGTGCGGCACTTTAGGTAACATATAATCACGAACATAAGAGACTTCACATAATGAAGGACAGTCAGAAAAAACGAGATCCAAAAAATGCAAATTTTCATTTGCAATTCCATTGATTTGGCTCAATCCAGCAAGTAATATTGATTCGGCAAAATTTCGTTCAAATAAAGGCCCGTGTTCGCATACAGTGTATGTTAACTTGTCCTCATCATCAAGCTGCCAATTGAGGTGTGTAAGATTAAAGTCGCCGAAAAGAAAAATCTTTGAATTTTTTGATGATTGAACAATTTCATTGATAGCCAAGGAATATTTCTCATATACGGAGGATGAAGACCCTGAAGGGATATATATTGCAATAAATATATACGAAGAACGTGAGAACGATAGCTCAACAGTAATTAGTTCCAAATCTGTGTACAATTGTGGTTGTACCACCTTAGAATTAAGACGACAATTAACAGCAATCAGAACTCCTCCTCCTTGTTGATGTGTGCTATTAGAAGGATTTCTGTCCAAACGATAAAGAATATATTCAGGTGGTACTATTTCGGCATCATGTACAGAAGAATTAAGCCAAGTTTCTGTTAGAATGATAATATTAAAAATCTAAACTGGTATTGCCTTACACAGTAGAATATTCAAATAGAATCGACTTTCAAAAACACAAAAATAATAAAGCTCTCAACTGGAATTTCAATTGAAATGTCAAATCTGCGTTAATATCCTTCGAATTTTTGAAAATAAGTTTGGTTCAACGAATCTTTGTTAATTTTGTTTGCGATAAGCAGGTTGTACTTATAGTTTGGGAGGCGATTAGAAGATTACATATTATTTCATTGCAGCTACACAAAAAGAGGATACTAATCGATATCTTAAGTCTTAACGTTTACAAGACTACTGGTCGGAAAAGCTTTATCTGGTGGCAATGGTTGGAAAATGCACTTTTCAGGTTGCATTTTCGGCTAAGTGTACCTATAAAAGCAACTTCTATTAATGTGGTACTATATGAAAGCTAAGACTGCTCTCTATCTATACGATACTAATGGTCGGACAGACTCTTTTTGGTTGTTGCGACAGCTCCGACCATTTTTATAAAAAAAATTCTTTTTTAACATTACGGTTTTTATTAGAAAAAATCAAATGAAGTTAAGAAAGATGCATTAACCATTTTTGTTGTTCATTTTTATCAAAGTATTAAGATAATTCCCAATTTTACAAAGGTGGTCGGATTCGTGGCAAAATCAATAAAAGTCTGTCCGGACATTGGTATCGTAGAGGACAGTTTAAGCTTTTATTTTCATTTGATACCACATGTATAGAAGTTTCTTATATTATAGTTAAATACACTTAGCCAAAAATGCAATCTAAAAAGTGCATTTTCTAACCATTGCAACCAGATAAAGCTTGTTCGACCAGTAGTTTTGTAAATGTTTGGACTAAAGCTATCGGTTGGTAACCTCTTTTTGCGTGGCTGAATTTTCTTCGGTTTGAGCTATTGGATTGTGCCGCCAACCACCATGCTCGTCAAAAAGTTAAAGACTAGAGTTTACTGCATTTTGAGACTTTATTCCACTATTACTTACTTATCTCTATCCATTTTTTTCTTAAACTATTCTATTATCAGAACAAAGTCGATCAGGAATTATTGATAGAAATAAAAATTCTATCAAGTAGACAAAAATCTATTCAAATAGAGATTCGCAATACCGACAGTAGACTTTAAGGGCCCTATTACCGTTCGCGAATCGAACCAAAAAGCTAGCGAATGAATCAATTTGGTATTACGATAGGCGAATATTCGCCAGATGACTCGCCCCAAACGTCAAAATTAAGCGAATGGAAAATGTTAGTGACTGGGTGGCGAACAATAAATAAAACACGAATTTCTTATTATTTTGTGATAAAAATGAGCTTATTAAATACTTGCAATCAAAAAAAATTAATAAAATAAGATATTCACCACACAAAACCATTATAAAATTAAGATTTTAAATTAAAACGCCAGACAAAACCTACACCAAATTGAAAAATTTTAATAAGCCGTTGTAGTATAGTTCAGACTGGTAGGATTTTTTTTATTTTCCGCACAAAAAAAAGTATATTTATTATGATAAAATCGCATAATAACCATTTAAATAGTTTAATAAAGAATAAAAAGGAAGAAAATTGCAAAAATTCCGCACTATTAGATGTATTATTTGATTTTATTTTGTTTATTTGACATTTGTCGCAAAAAAAAACTGATTGTAATGAATTTCCCAGTGACAGCGATGAATTTTTAGCGAATGAATTCATTCGCCAACCTTAATATGAACTAACACAACATTCGCCAAACGGTTCGACTTCAAGCGAACGTTCGATTCGCGAACCGTAATAAGGCCCTAAGTCTATTCGACTTTAATTCTATTCTGAATAGACTCTCGCAATAAGCCCCATAGAATCAACTAGTCATTCAGCACATCATTCAGCACAGGTATTTTTGTTGTTGCAATTCACATCTATTCTTCGACACGAAATGAAATTACAAATACAACAATGTAAACAAATGGGTTTTGGAGGGTGAAACGTACGAAGAATTGGCTTCTTTATTTGATATTCTCTGCCCTACATGCTCGCAAACTATTAGCTTGCGACTTTTTTGCATATCGTGTGTACACCCGCGCATATTATTTGTGACAGTTTGCGGTAATGTGCGAGCATTTGCGATCGTCCCACGCATTTTCGATGGCCTGCAAAATAGAAATTGCTTATCTCACACATTTGCGAACATCTATGTGAATTTTCAAACGCTTCTTCAGGTAATTTTTTCAAATAAATTTGTATAGTCAGTATTTTCATTCTCCACATTTCCTTCGAAATAATTTTTGAATCTTTCACATACATTTATTCATCTTTGAGAAAGCATTAGTAAGGCTAATTGAAAATATGCTAAATTCATAAAGGAGAATGGGCATTTTTGTGGGCGTTAGCGGCCATTAATGAAATTAGTGTGGACGTTACATTGCATTTCATTTAGAAAAGAAGATATTGCAATGTTAATATGCAATTGCATTGAGCAATATTGCATAGTGATTATATTTTTAGTGGGTGTAATGCTTTATCCTAACTTCATAACGTCTACTGACACTGTAGTAGTGTGTTTAACGGGGTTTCAGAATATCCCAAGGACGCATTACGGGTTTAAACAGACCCAGTACGTATTTCAACAACTTTGTAATTTTTTTAAACATATAATTTTACTCAGGATTTTTTAATATTGTGAGGATTGTTATATTATAGTTTTATGGTAAATGTTCTTATTAATGATGTTATATGGCCATTTGTATATACAAAATATTTTTGAGACTGTCTAGATTTCTTGTGCCACTTTCTTTTTCTATTTTTGAATTGGTCAGAAGCCATAAACTTAGCAAAACTTTATTAAAAATGTATTTTTTCGGTTTTGAAGTACACCACAATGAAAAAATTTCTGCACGGTGATTGTAGGACTAAAACACATTCAAAAATAACCAAACCATTCTTGGCCGCTCACGCCCATTTTTCATACAAATTTGTCCATTCTCCTTTGAAATGAGGATTTCTTAGACAGAAAAAGGAATGGATTGTAGAGTGGAGTCCGTTAAGTCTTTTCTTCTTTTTACTTGCGATATAGGTACTATAGGGCAAGTTTTGGATTCGTGCAAAAAAAAAATTTCGAGATAACAATCAAACATGACATTACGATGATAGAGAACACGAAAAAAGTGGGTGGCACAATTCTGTCTGTCTGTCTGTCTGTCTGTCTGTCTGTCTGTCTGTCTGTCTGTCTGTCTGTCTGTCTGTATGTACCTGAACCTACAGCCTAAACTACTGAAGCAATTTTCTTCAAATTTTGAACTTAAGGTTTTTTTGTAACTCTCCAGAGGGGAAATTGAAATTTTTTTTTAGCTCAAAAAATAACGGTACTTGCCATACAACCGTTAAGGAAAAGCTTATTTATCTCAAGAACGGCTCCAACGATTTTGATAAAAAAAAATCAGTGTATTACTGTAGACATGATGTAAATTTCAATAAGAAAAAAAATCACCAAAAACATTTATTAACGGTACCTGCCATATAACGGTTTTTTTTATTTTTGATTTCCTCATTAACCGCTCATCCGATTACAATGAAATTTTTTGCACAAAAGCTTTGTTAGAAAATAAATAATACTGCATACCAAAATTTTTAAAAAAATAAATTTTGGATTTTTAAAAAAAGATTCAAAATTTTTTTTTCAAAATTCAATATTTCAAAAACGGGCTGATGAATTATTTTGAAATTTCAGTTTTAAATTTATATTAATATACACTCAAAATTGGCATACCAAATTTTTTTTTGAAAAATGTAACAAAAATTTTATATATAAAAAATTAATTTTTAAGAAAACGGCTCCAACGATTTTAAATTTTTTTTTGCATTTATTCATATTTTTTCAAGTAATCAAATGGCATACTTTTTTTTGAGCTCTAAGTTTTTTATCAGGCTGTTTATACAATTAAAAGAACGATTTAAATGCTTTTTATACTTTTTCTATAATTACTTGAATATTTCTTAAAGTTCTTAAGCCCCACACAACTTGAACATAAGAGCAAGTACGTGCGATCCAGTCGTGCATTTTATTTAATGATGTTGAACTGATGACTTTGAACAAGCAAATTTAAGTTTTTTTTTTCAAATTTTGTTAATTTAATTTTCCTAAACTATCGGGAAAAACGACTTGATTTAAAAACAAATTAAAGATTGGAATGGAACGGTAAGAACCAGATGCCTTTTTGTCTTGTTGTTTTGGAAGAAGGTAGAACTACAGTAATCTTTAACATTTTTTATATTTTACTATTTAACGCTACGAGCAAACATTTCAAAATATGCCAAATTTATAAAATTCAAATGAATGAAATTTGCGATCATTTTTCCGGACACATGATATGAAAGCACCTTGATCGTAAATGCATTTGCAACTTTTGGGATAGTTTTTGCACATCGTGTGAACATCCTACTTTGCGGACACTGATGTAGAAATAGAATTTGCGACTTTTTACGTGACGTCGGAGTCACGAACGTTTGCGGCTTTTTATGTACCGTCTGCTCTAAGCTTAATGCACATGTATTTGCGTATGCAAATCCAATCCAGATCAGATCATGGGGAAAATACAGTTAATATGAACTTTGTTTTGTTGTGCTCAATTATTTTTCTCATATTTGTTAATTTGAAGTATAAAATGCTCAAAAGAGAATGGGCAAATTGGCCCATATATGTACATACTCAACACTAATGTGTCATACATTTTTGAAGAGGTTATTCTTTCGAACCCCATGCTCTACAGCTTTATGGTTATATAAGGTCTGTTTCTTTTACTTCTGGGATGAAGTTTGGGTAAAAGAAACGCATTTGGAATGTTTCGGGTTTGTTTCGGGGTAAATTATGCATTTGACTTATGCAATTTCAATTTTATTAACATGCATTTATCATTTAGGCTTCCATTAAAATAACCGGGAGAAACATTTTTTATTATATTTGTTTCTATTGTGTAATTTTCTTTTAATTTAATTAAATTAAACCATTTTATGTACGTGTAGTACCTCGTGGCATGATAGTTAGTGCGTAGGGTTGTCATGCCGAAGGTGTGGGTTCGATTCCCAGCCGTGCCACCTAAAATAAGAAATGTTTTATCCAAACTCCCTCTGCGAGGAACTGACAAATTCTCCAAGAGTATACTTGTCATGAATAAGTGCTTCTCATTTAGCCGTTCGGACTCGGCAAAAAACTGTAGGTCCCCTCCATTCCTCCCAAAAACACGCACACAGGAATGGTTGTGAGTTGTAAGTCACTAGGCCCTGGTTCTCCACGAGCTGTTGCGCCACCCAATTTATTTATTTTATTTTATATACGTAACTTCACAAATTTAATTTCACATTGTTGATCAGCTGTTTTCTTGTCTGACAAGCAAGAAAGTGCAGTAACTTATGTTGAATTCCTTTCAACCAAAAAATTCGATTTGTTTAGAAAAAATTCGATTTGCTTACAAAAAAGATCGATTTTTCTAGGCAAAACCAAATCTTGGATTTGAAGCAAGATTTACACAGACTTGCACACGCACTAGGAAGATTTGACATTTCTCTGGAGTTGAAAGTAGTTTGCCGCGGATTTAAAAAATATTCTAAAGTGTTCGTCGTTTGTTTGAGTGGATTAAAAGCAAATACATTTATGAAAAAGTTTCTTATTGATTAAAAAATAGTGAATAAGAAGTAATCAAAATATAAATAAATTTCAATTTCAAGTGCCCAAAGTCAATTTGTGATAAGAAGCGCACGTTCGCCGATGTGTACTTCGATTGATGTGTTTATTAATGGATTTTGGAATATTTTTTTTAACTTTAACGAGTGCACAACAATTTTCGTTTATATTTGCAAGTTGCAACTATTCTCGAAAATATATTTGTTTTTAATCGTACAAAACGACACGAATAACTTATGAATTTGTATGCACATTAACTTGTTTACTCTTTGCCTCAAAACTGCTGTCAATTTGAACACATACAATCACAAACAAGAATTTTACAAATTCCTTCTACCCAAAAAAAATAATCGATCTAAAACCGGTCTGAAATGGTGTAAGGAATTCGACATTAAATGTTCGGGTAGATTCTTGCTGGAGGGAAATGAAAAAAAGTCAAATGCTCTGGCATTTTTGTGCAAGAATCAGAAACAGGTTTTGGGTAGATTTGGGATGCTTCGGGATCCCGCGGGCGAGTAAAGAAACAGACCTATAATAAAATGAAGTATGTACTTGTTAAAACCTTTGCAACGATATACGACACATTGATGTTAAGTAGAAAGCCAATGTCCAAATGCGAAGTTGCATTTTTGTTCTTTTCGGTGCTTTGAAGCCGAATATCTCGCGGTTTAGATTTTAACGGCTACATAATAAAATGATCCTCACAATAACCTTTTCAACTATGTATAGCACATTCGTGTTGAGAAATGGACCAGCTCTCATACATTTTTGCTCAATCTCCTTTTCAATATTGTTACGAAATTGAACATATTCATAAAACTAGGTTGTTAAGGAAAATATTTGTCGATATAACGAGTTGACCGCAACAGATCGTGGAGAACCAGGAGAACCGTGTTGTTGGCAGGAATGGAGGGGACCTATAGTTTTTTTGCTGAGTCCGAACGGATAGATGAGAAGCACTTATTCATGACAAGTATTCTCTTGGAGAATTTGTCAGTTGCTCGCAAGAGGCAGTACCTCGGTTAAGACATTTCTGTTTTTAGGTGGCAGTGGCTGGGAATCGAACCCACACCTTCGGCATGACAGTCCAACGCACTAACCATTATGCCACGAGGGACTACAGCATTCGTTATACCTTACCACCAATGTATTGACCGTGATGGTTACGTTTTGAAGTAATAAGATTTATTTATTTATGTAATCTACGAGCTTCAGACTCAACAGATGCAAAAAAGATAAATACATATTATGTAATACAACAATATAAATAATTTACAATGTCTGCTTAATATCTTAAAAATAAATAATATAAATCATTTTTAAATTTATTTCTTGGCCATGCTATGTCAATGAACTCCCTAATTGACCTTGAGATTGGTTCATTCATACCATAATTTGTCCTATGTTTAGGCTGAAAAAGAAGGTATCTTTCTCTCAATGGTCTAATCGGGGCATAAATACAAATTAACGATAAAAGGTTAGGGCACTTTATGGTAACATAAAAGATCTCGCACAAACACTATATCGTGAATAGTTCTTCGAGATTTGAGAGATTTCAAATTTGGACAAAAATTCCATCGCATTTTAAAAAACACAAATTTTGTGAAACGATTCTGAACTTTCTCAATTCTATCCGAAAACGTTTGTTGGAAAGGGTTCCATATGACATCAGCATACTCAAGTGATGATCTAACTAATGTGTTATATAAAGACACGAGTGCATAGGGAACCGAAAAGTCGGTAGAGTTTCTTTTGATGAAACAAATCATTGTGTTTGCTTTTACAACAATAGCATCAATCTGCAGAACAAATGTAAACTTGGAATCAAAGGAGATACCCAAATCCTTTACTGTTGTCATTCTCTGAAGAGGAGAACTATCAAGAGAATACGTAAAGTCATAAGTTGAAAGTTTCCTTGAAACAGAGATAGCGAAGCATTTCTTTACGTTAAGTTTAAGACAGTTTACCATACACCAGTAAGATAAATGATTGAGGTCTATTTGGAGATTAAAGCAGTCATTAATCGAATTTACTTTTAAAAATAATTTAAGATCATCAGCGTATATTAGACATTGGCTGAACTTTATGTTTTTACATATATCATCGATAAAAATTATAAATAAAAGTGGACCAAGATGACTGCCCTGGGGAACTCCTGAGGTACATCTAATGGATGTAGAGGTTTGATTGTCAAGTTTAACCTTTTGGACCCTGTCAGTTAAAAAAGATGAAATCCACTGAAGGAGATAAGAGTGAATCCCAAAACTTTCAAGTTTACGAAGCAGGAAGTTGTGACATACTGAGTCAAATGCCTTTCAAAAATCATTTTGGGAATCGCGGACAACTTACAAATGCCTCTATAATTTTCAACATTGTTTTTCGACCCAGACTTATAGATCGGGATCAGAAAAGAAGATTTAAATTCGTCCAAAAATAAACCGGACGATAAAGATAAGTTGAAAATAATTAGCAATGGAAAGCAGATAGAATTAGAACATTTTTTAAAGACAATAGCAGGAATACCATCGACACCAGGAATGTGATTGGGCTTAAGATCCTGTAAACTATTTAATACGTGAGAAAACTCTAACTGAATTGAGCCAATATCCACTTTAGTGGCAATATATGATAGAAAAACAGGGTTCCCTTGTGGAGTTGAGTAAACTGATTCAAAAAATTGAGCAAAAAGCTCAGTTTTATTAATATCAGTAGAATTATCCCCTTTAAAGTTCATCGAGGTTGGAATGCCAATTGAGTTCCTTTTAGAATTAATAAAACCCCAGAATTGTTTCGGATCACTTTTCAAATTAAGCTCAATATTCGAGATATAATTTCTGTGCAAAAATTTGCTGAGAACCATGAATTCCTTACGAAGTTTACAAAATGTTTGTTTGTCATCTAACGTGTTTGACATTTTATACTTAGCAAATGATTTATTTTTTAAATTTTTTAAATGAGTCAACCTTTTGTTATACCACGGAGGTTTGAGACATTCTTTTTTGTCCTATAAGGAACAAATAAGGCAAAAGCTGTATTTAAGATATCCGTGAAACGGTTAAGCATTTTGTTCAAATTTAGGTTTAAAAATTCAGTTTCCCAGTCTACAACTCCAAGATAATTATCGAGTTCAATGAAATTTGATTTTAAGAAGTTAAATGATTTTGGATTTTTACCAGTTAAGTTGTAAATAGCTATATAATTGGATTTCAATATATAATTCTTTATGGTGGATTGAATTGTTTAACAAACTATATGGAACAATGTCAGTGATTGAAACTTTCAATTCATCTTGTGAAGTAAAAACTTAGTCTAGAATTCTATCTAAGTCATTAACAATATTATTAATTTGATATATGTAAATTCAAAGCAAATAAATGATCTATAACAGTTAATTCGGAATCTCTTTTTAAATTACATGGAATACGCATATTTTCACTTAAAGAATATGATCAATTTATATCGGATAGGTTGAAATCACCAATAATAAAAATTTTATGCAAATTATTGTTTAAATTATCAACAAAATCGATGTTAGCGAGATGTTTTTCAATAAGATGTCATAAAGGAAACAAGTTTTATTAATGAACTTGGGTATTGGTATTAATGTTCAGCAGAATATATTGTAACTATGGTGTTTGGTAGAAACATAATAACTCCAAAAAATATTTGGCGTCTTTACGTCCACTTTACACCGAGCTAGAGCCTTAATGTGTGAACAGTTTTTCTCAAATTTATAAACTAATTTTATCATAAATATCCCAAGTTTGAAGAAAACCGGCAAACCTGTTTAGGTTCTAGCTCAATGTAAAGTGGACGTGAACACGCAAACTGGAGTTATTATGTTTCTACCCAAAACCATAGAGATGTTAGTCTATTTCTACAATTTTGTTTAAAGCTATGTATAACAGTTGCACTCTTACTAATATATATTTCCATTTTAGCTCTCTGCATTGCTTTCTGTTTCGTCACATTCGGAATTTCTCAATGATGGTAATCGAAATAATATTGGAGTGATTGAAACAGATAAATCCAAAATTGAGCGCGCAGGTGTAGTAATAGGTTTGATTGGTGCTCGACTGTCCCGTCGTGATGTAATGGAGTTTCAAGACATAGTCATATCCAAAACTCAAAATACAGTTGAAAATGGTTATGGACAAAGTTCTACAAGTTCCGAAACTAGACAAAGCAGCTACCGCCAGCTGTGGAAAAGTTTTTACGAAGAAGAAGATTTTTTGTTTGACAAAGTAGTGAAAGATGGTAAACGTTTTGGCAATTCAAAAAATATGAACGATATTTTTGATAATTTAATAATGAAGAAACGCTATGCCATTTCGTTTGATACACTTCTCTTGGAAAGTGAAGCGAGAGCTGCGGCTGTTGGGCAGCGTGCTTATATCCATGTTGTTGGCATTGGATTGGGTGTCTGGAAAACAGCTCCACAGCAAGAAGAAATATTTCTACTGACTTTTACAGAGAGACTTAAAGTACTGTTGCCTAAGCTTAAACATGTTGCATTTGTTCATTTTTCATGGTTCAGTGTGACTGAGTGTGGAGAGTTAAAACATGGGGGAATATTAAAATGTGATACACATCCTGATGGAGGAATAAGAACGTTTTTGTCGAAAAGAAATCCTGCAGATAAATTGGTAAGAAACGTAATAAGTACATTATACAAACAAAAGTATTTTTTTTTTCTTGATTTATATTGCGTAAGTATTAGTTTTGAAAACAATAAAATATGAGGGAGAAGTCTCCCGGAATTTTTTCGATAAGGAATTTTTTGGGCTGGAGTTCATACTTAGCATACATATGAGGTGATGAGAACCAAGACTCGCCATATCCATTTTAGAAAAAAACTACATAACCAAATTTAATTGTTAAATAACTTTTAAATGAGAGTACTTAGAAAACAATTTTTTGTATCCAATCGAAGACTTCGAATTCTATTTGTTACGGTTTAAAGAAAAATTATATTAAAAGTTCCGGTAAAATCACATTTGGCTATGACGAGTTTTTTTGGCATGGATATGGCGAGTTTTGGTTCTCATCACCTCATATGTACTTGTAACTAGTATTTTTTGTGCTGCCAATAAGTGCTGACAAAAAATATTATATATTTTTGAAAATATTATTTGAGAGATCAACCATAAGTGCTGAATTTATGTTTACACACTAGTAAAAAAAAATTACGAAACATTATTTTTGTAGCTTTTTTTGAAGGGCTGAGTGATAGTCTAAGAGCCGGTAGCAAATTTTGTGGGTGAACGCATAACCAAAATCTGAGTATGAGGGTTTGTAGGTGCATGCATCTTGGAATTGAATATAAAAGTCTGGCAGGATTTTTTTGGCGCCCGTAGTGGGGACGAGAGATTGAAAATAGCGGTTTTCCCATTTGTTGTTTCATGAGTAAGACCAGTTCAATTCATTTATTAAAAATGAGGAATGATGCTCGGTCATTTTTCCTTTGTCCACAATTTTTCTTTTTAATTATCTGATTAATAAAACTCAAGATATGCCCTTTTGAAGCGAACCTTATCCGCCTTATTTTGGAGACTTTTTTTTGTTGATTTTTAATTTTTTTCAAATCTCCAAATTTCTCTCGTTATGGTGTGCCTAAAATGGTTATATCTTGAGTATTATCAATTGGATCATTAAAAATAAAATCTTTGAACTTAGGGAAAATGACAGAGCATCAATTCCCATTTTAAAAAAATGAAATGAAGTGGTTGTACCCTTGACACAACAAATGGAAAAACCGCTATTTTCAATCCCTCGTCCCCTCTACGGGCGCCAAAAAAATCCTGCCAGACTTTGATATTCGATATTAAGATGCATGCACCTACAAACCCTCATACTCAAATTTTGGTTATGCGTTCACCCACAAAATTTGCTGCCAGCTCTTAGTCTATGAGGTTTAGAAGAACTTGCGTTTTTCTTGAGTATCCAAGACCTCACCCGTTTTCATTTTTATCTGAAGTTCTTATGAATTTTTGCTTGATTCATATTCCATTTCAATTGAAGAGTGTATTAATCTTCTTCAGAGTCAGCTTCAAACTGGAATCGTCTTATATTATTTATTGGTTCTTGAATATATTTATTCAGAACAGGCAAATATTATTGTAAATATTGATTTTTGTTTTAGACAAACTAAAAGCCTATTTCTATTTGTTTCGACCTAACTCAAGATCAATTATTTTTAAAATTCCATGGTTACAATTAATATATGCAGGGAAAGGATTTTGTTGACCTAAACAACTTAAAAAAGGCAAAATAAAATACATAAAAAGGCATTTATTAAATAAAGAGAATATAAACATAACTTAACATTCAATAATTAAAGTAGCATTAAACTACCAACAGCTTTTTTTTAATTCTCAGTTAACAGCTTTCTACGATTGTCTCTTGAGCAGAAACTCCTTACCTTCATTCACTATAACGTTTTTGGGAAGTTTGGAATTGACGTCGCCATTCATTAAAGCATTTTTTGGCTTAAGTTCCGTATTTGCAGTCGGCCCTTAGCTTTTACCAAATGTTTGTTGATGTGCTTAAGATTGAGAACACTTGCTCAATTGATATTCCTTGATGAAAATAGTAGCTTTGTTCAATTCTTTAGAAAATTTTTGATGAATTTTTGATTTTTGTTTGTATGTCACGTACATCAACCTGGCATTTGACAGACCAAATCAAATGTTTTACTCTCTGGTCAGCACTCTCTTCTGCCCAAAACAAATCTGATTTTGAATTTTGGCCGTTTTGGTCAATGTTTGGAAGAAAACTAATGTTTGTAAGTAAAAAAGTCGTACGCGTCCACTCAAAACTATCTGTTTTTGTATTTTAAGATTTTTTTATCTTGAAAAAACAATGAACTTTGAAGAAAGAAAAATGCGGAAAAAGGAAAAATTAGCAAAATAGGAAAAAAGGCACTAACGGGTAAAAAATGCAAGATAAAATATACAGTGCCGGTCATTTGAATCAATAGGTTCAATCATTTTGCCTTACTACTCTTCTTCTCCCTTAATATTTATTGGACGTACCTCCCTTTGTTTTACATATATTGGAGGGCCATTTGTTTACGCTCAGTTTGAGATATAAAACCAACTTGGAAAATGCACTGCTATTTTGATATTTGCCTTTGATCATATTAATTTAAAAAAAATACAGGATTTTTTTGCGTCACTTGAGTAGGTTCACTGCGAATCACAGTACACATATTAAAGGTAATATCATTAGAGTTTTGATTTTTATTTCTTCTGCGCATATATCAAAATTT